>BSQZ01000001.1:30299757-30967257 GCA_033239005.1 Lamellibrachia satsuma | reverse complement strand
CTTGTCATTTTCCCACGCAGGCGAAACCGTTTTAAATTATCGGAAGTAATGTTTGTTCTCGGCCTAGTCATTTAGTGAGAACGGAATGTTTACAGTTTGTTATAAGGCAGTAGGTACATTACATAGTAGCCTAGTCATGGAATATGTAACAAACGAAAGCTAGATAACATTGGTCTATTGCTAGCAGATGAATGTCCTCATACCCCAATTTCAGAAATGTCTTTGTATATGGAGCGTCTAGCGGCTATTAATTGGGTTTTGATCTACAATGCTTATGCTGTCTGTTTCGTTCTTGTTTGCTATTAATTTGGTTTTGATCTACAATGCTTACGCTGTCTGTTTCGTTCTTGTTTGCTATTAATTGGGTTTTGATCTACAATGTTTACGCTGTCTGTTTCCTTCTTGTTTGCTTTCCGCCGACCCGGTCTGCGGATACTGCTCAGACGCACTCTCTCAGATGCATTGCAAATGATCAATATATATGACGTCCATGTTCTTTGACCCGTTTTATGCACTCTACTAGATTTACCAGACGGCTGTAATTCAGAAACAGTGTCTGTGGTCGATGTCTGTTACGTTTTATCTTGAAAGCATCGGATCGTAGAAAAAGCATTCAATGTCTTAGAGATTCATGTGTAATCGGGATTGCTTCTACAAGAAGAAGGAATTGAAGACTTATAAGCACAGTGTATAGGGGTTTATTTATCCCCGTTAACTACAGCTACTATATTGTTTTATGAACAAATATCACAAGGAGTCAGCAATTCTTTAGGAATCGCACCCACGTGACATACATATATGGATCGATTAGTACTGACCGTGATTATTTACACTTCGTGGGTCATGCACCAGACAATTGCGTTTTTTTTATTCCAATTCCAGTTTAAAACAAACTATTCCAATTCCAATTCCGCCTTGCGAAAATCAATTCCAATTTCAAATTGTCAATTCCAATATCAATTTCACATTGCCAATTCCAATTAAAACTTTTAAAATCCTAGGCTAAGGAAAAATTATAATCCAATTCGTTTTAACACAGTTTTATTTGTACTTGAAATCATGTGTGCACAATCATATTTTATCAGATATGATGATTAACAAATTAACTAACTATTGTTCATTCAACGTATCTAATATATATTTGCTACAAAAAACTTTAAAATTCATTCAGCCATTTGATTTGCACTTTCTGCTGTGATACCTCTTCTGGATTTTTGCTAAGCAGACATGTTGGACAGCCCTGGACAGTCTAGTCGTTAATCTGAGTTTTGTCAGTTGTGGTATCATTGATATTTCATCAAATTTACTGTAAACTTTGAGTTTTCAACATTCTAATCACCAACATGTATTCTCCATTGGGGAAATAAACATTGTCCACTGAGAAAGAAACTTTGAAGAAAGAAAGAGAAAGAGACTTTGGTTTTACTCTCTGGTACAGTAACTTAGTATTTGTTTTTGATGCAAATGCTTGATTATATTGTTCTTTTTCACAATGTTTCATCAACAGAGTAGACAGTGTATATGTTATAATGTTGACACATTCCTGGCTGTTACCAGATTCAGGGTGACGTAGTAATAGCAGACAAATATTATTTTAATAGTAAATATTTAAGGGGTAACGAACAGTGTCAAGTCAATAATTCCAATTTAACCAATTCCAATAAAAAAATCAATTCCAATTCCGGAATTGGAATTGAGGGTAAATTCCAATTCCAGAATTGAATTAACCCCATGTCTGCTATGCACTATAATTGTGACTGCACACCCCACAGTAATATATTCCATCATATCGTATCGTGTCGTGTCGTGTCGTGTCGTGTCGTGTCGTGTCGGTCGGTCGTGTCGGTCGGTCGGTCGGTCGGTCGGTCGGTCGGTCGGTCGGTCGGTCGGTCGGTCGGTCGGTCGGTCGGTCGGTCGGTCGGTCGGTCGGTCGGTCGGTCGGTCGGTCGGTCGGTCGGTCGGTCGGTCGGTCGGTCGGTCGGTCGGTCGGTCGGTCGGTCGGTCGGTCGGTCGGTCGGTCGGTCGGTCGGTCGGTCGGTCGGTCGGTCGGTCGGTCGGTCTCCGTGTTTTCTTCGGGCGACCCAGTCTCCTTATTCTATCCACTACCTAGCGTAAGGCTATCTTGGGCAGTGCGCCAGGGGGTATTCGGCACACCTGTCATAGCTATCTCCATCGCCGTCTCTTTATCTTGTGTTGTGTTGTTTTGTGTTGCGGCTCTTCATTTGTGATGTGGTTGGACCAAATGCCCATAGAATCTTCATGAGAGATATGTTCTGGGAGATGTCGACTTGTGTGCTAGCCTAGTTTCCAGCATAGGACAACATTTTCAGATCATAACAGTTGGGATTTCATTGCTTCATTATGTCAACAAATTGCTTGCATCCATTTTTAGTGATCCATCTGACAATTCTCAGTGAGTCAAAACAGTTACACCATCTAGTGGGATATATATATATGCAGAGACAATACCATAACAGTGAAGTTCACGAACAATACACACATCGCAAATAACAAGAAATAGATAAAATGGGCAAACAGGCTAGTTTTTAGGTACTAAAAACGAGCGTGCGAGAACTAAAGTGCTGATTTGTGGTGTAGCATCGAGGCACGATGGCTGTGTGTGCGCTTCCGTCGAACCACACATCAATGTTTCATCGGATCTCGAGCTGACGGCATGTTGCCACGACTCGCACGCACAGCACCTGATCAAACTTCTCTTATGTAGCAAGCAGGAACAGCTGCTTGCTGTAGCAGTTTCTACAGCGCGACGACACTTGCATTCATTAAGCAGTGTACATATTGGCGCCAACGAAATTATTCTGCCGTTGTAGGTATACGCCGAACGGTTCCATCGTCGATCGATCATCACAGCGGGCTGCGGTTGCCGAGGAGAGTGACGGACAACGGCGTATCTCCGACTGACACATCGTCGCCGGAATAAGCGACACACGAACCGCTGACAAGGAAGAGTTGGCGAGATGTTCCCCGACAATGAGACGACGCTGTGGGCAGACGAGAACACTACCATGATGGTGAGTCCAGCACGAGATATGTATCGTCCATAGGTGTTAATATTACCATTTTCGGCCGGGTAATGCCGTTTTTCCCTTGGTCCCGGTTGGGTTTAGGTTTTGGGTTAGACATAGGGTTGGGTTAAAGTTAGGATTCCAAACCGGTTGATTGAGATAACTTTTTAATTGATTAAACCTTCTCTGATAAGTAGTTCACAGTGAAAATGTTATGAAAATCAGGCGTACTCAATATCATTCGGATAATCAATAGAAAACTACGACCCCAACATCGTACTGACGGCTTTGTCTGCGACAGGGCAACGACACTGTGTGGACAGCCTTCGATTACCGTCGCGACAGGAACGCCTTGGTCTACATCGTCGTCGTGCTGTCCTTCTACTCCCTCGGCATCGTTGCCGCCATGATCACCTACCTGCGGCGGGAACGCATCGAGATGGAGGAGGAGAAAGCTTACGGAGACTACTTCATCTTCCGCAACCGATCAGACACGCTCAAGAGATACTTCCAGGTAGGATGTGTCAACAGTACACAGTCCATTCACCCGGTCCATGGGTTCTTTGGATGGCAACACTGATTTGTTTAGATGGTGTTACATTTTAATAGTAGAGCTTGTATGGACTTTATTGGCTTAAATGCACAGGTCTTATTAACCCACAACTGTCCTCCGGGAAGTTGCCCAGTGTCACTCCTGATCTGGTCACTCTACATCGTTAATGGCCTTCTTCTTTCCCGCTGTCTTTATAAATATTAGAAAGGAGTTAGAAAACAATCGATCGTATGTGGGTCTACGTCTAATTAAGACTTGACTTGCTTTTTATGTTCACACATCCAACGCCATCGGCTATCGGGAGTTATGGAAGAGGTGGGTTATCTTAATAAGTGTGCACTGTGTGATGTAACACGTGCGTTTTAGTGGCAGACGTTGATGATCGCTGGACGGTCGGGAGATATGATTATCCATGATCACGTCGTCACATCACATGGGAATACGTGTCAGTTCACTCAATCGTTTCTGGCGCCTGCATTGACGCCGTTCCACGCATGTCCAATCGCGTTGTAAATGGCAACATTTGCATAGCGTTGGTATCAAAATTGCACATTTCCACTTTCAGACGTAATTTCCTACCAGTCTAAAAAAATTATGTCCACTGCGTTTTACTGGATAGGTAGAGGAGACACTGTCATGTGCAAATGGTGTGAACAGTTGACCACGTGGTTAACAAGGCATGTTTTACCTGTGTTATGGATTTCACCTGTATTTCAGCAGATTTGAACTATGATCAAAGGGACACTTTTGTTAGGTTGCATGACACATTATAATATTCCTATCACATATATTCCCAACAGCGGAGCCACTAAATAAGTATATCAGCACTGCCACAACTTGATAATAAATTCAAAAGGGACAGTTGCGGAGTGGTAAAAAGAAATGGTTGACTGGGCATCGTCATTGTTATTTACGACTTGATGCGTCATTCCAACGGTGCACTTAAGTAACGTAACATAGTTCCAAACAAAAACGAACGTTTCTGTGATTCTAAACACATTTTCAAAACACAAACTATCCCCAATTGCATGTAACTGAAAATGAGAGACTTTTTGACAACCATTAGGAGTTTACCAAATAAAATAAACATGTGCAGAGTATCCACATCAAATGTAAGTTGCAGCAGTGGTGGAAGTTTGGGTGTAAACGTTAGCCAGTAGCAAGTTACGTCTCGATTATGGTAATTCAACGTCGCTTGCAGGTACAGCGAACGATGGACACACTGAATGACCGGGGCACGCACCTAACCGACAAGCACGTCAACAAATCAAGATCGCCAGGACCGATGGACACGCCTATGTCATTTCTACATACAAACAAGACAGGCCATTCTGTGTTGAATGACGCAGCCGGCAAAGAAAGAGTGTTTTCTAAAACACCGGAAGAGAGGACTTTACCAGGAAGTAGTAAAGCTCAGAAGAAATTATCAAGAGTATGGGAAGAAACGTTAGTCCTCCAGGCGTCGGCTACTAACAATTGACGCGACTCTGGCAAGAGAAATCAGATTTACCAGGTTTCATTTTACTCGTTCACTTGACGAATTCAGTTTGCTGTATGGCGGGTAGGTTGTAAATATATGGAAAAGCGTCGTATTGCGATTAAATGAAAATTAGTACGGTATACGTTTAATATAATTAAGTACGGTATGCATTTAATATAATTAAGTTTAATATAATTAAGTACGGTATACATTTAATATAATTAAGTTTAATATAATTAAGTACGGTAAACATTTAATATAATTAAGTTTAATATAATTAAGTACGGTATACATTTAATATAATTAGTGCGTAATTCCATTCTGCCACATCTGACACGGACTTGACAAAATAATCGCTAAAGCAGTTGATATGGTGGGTCTTGAATACCGAGGGGGTATTTAGGATCTCGGAGGGGGTGGGCAAAGGGGCCAATCTTATTTACCCATTAGTTTGCCATGCTACCATGTCAGTTGCGTATTTGGGCGTATTTGGGGGGGGGGCATTCGGCAATGCCCCCCATTTGGCTTAAACGCTTTTATATGTTTCGTATATAACCTGTTGCGCCACTACATGGTAGCATGGTGAACTAATGACCTCACCGTCTTTAGAGTCTCCTCCTTTGCAAGATCAGGTTAGCCACTGTGCCATGTAGTGTCGCAACAGGTTATTCACGTAACAATTCTGATTCCAGAGCCAAACTGGAACCTCCGCCCAATGGCCGCTAAATACGCCGTTGTCTGAGTAGAATCTGATGTATATTTGCGTATTTAATTAAGTCAACGTCTCCAGTGGTACTGCGAGCGACGAAGATGGTTGGTGGTAAAGTAACATCGTCGTACATAAAAGCAATTTGCAGCTATGATGCCACATGTCACATGCACACTAATGGCTAGGAGACAACAACACAGTCTGCATGCGACACTGTCTTGGGAACGTTACAAGACCATGTTATGTGTCAACAATACAGCGGGAAATACCGTTTTTCCTTTGTATTGTATTGGTCCCGCTGTTTGGAAGATAGGTCTCGCCTTTTTTTAAATTCACGGTAAAATCGGCGTAGATCTATTTGTTGCACAATGCACCGTTTAAAGCACATGTCATTTCTCTGGTCTCGTGTGATTTACAATTGTCTCGCGCATGAGTCACCGCGAGCGAGAACAGCAAATCAAAATGGCGACTCTTAACAACAATACGTGTGACTCTCCTAAAAATAAAATGACAGTTGAAAAAGTTGATCGGAGAAGCTTTTCTATGAGCAGATCACAGCATCGCACTGCGAATTACGCAACAGTGGTCCACAATCGATGGATAATGATCTTAATTAGATGCATAGCCATTCAGACAGAATCACCGCTGGCGAGCTGTTCACAGGGGAAACGCAGCGTTGTTGACGGAAGGTGTCCATATTAATTGCTCCGCCGGCAGATGTGAAGAAGACACGTGTAGTTTTCGTTACAGAAAACGGATTGTGATAGTCTACATGTATATGGTTATTTTCACACTATCCAAAATAACGTTTTATCACTTTGTTTCGTGTGTAATCCTGCATGCTGATTCATCATTTCTTGCCATCTTCCTCTCCACTGTCTGAATTGCTTATGCCGTTTGATGGTGGATGATAAATGATGGTGGAACATAATAACTGTATGTATTGCTTCACGAAGGTCGTTTCCTGTACACGGCTGCTGTACTCTTTGTATTTTCCTTGTGATCTGCGTGCGAGCTCACAACAAACTATCCCGGTGCTACAATGTAGACAAGACATCGCAATGCCAGTGCGTCCATGTACCGCAGTTGAGGATTGCTGCAGGCTATTGCCGTAACAGGGCTAAAAGACAGCCACGCAATTTCACACTGTGCACGAAATTACGATTCAGTTATAATAAAAACTGTACATTTTGATTTTTGTCGTGTCACCGACAGTAACGTTTTCGTCAACTCAAATCTAAAACTGCCTTGAGATGGACTCCGAATGAAAACGACTAAAAATAACTTGGAGAAAAACCGGGGAGGTGATTACGGGAAATGTGCCAGTAAGTCATCCCCCCCCCCGGCATTACGCCTTAGGGTCTTGAACTCACAACCCTCGAATTTAGAGTCCAACACCTTAACCACTAGACCACGGCTGCCCCCCTGCCAGTAAGTTCGACGGGAATTAAGTGTCAGTCACAGAATGTGGACATAGGCGACGACAAGGCACTCATACTCATTATCATAGGAGGATGAGTGATTGGACTGTGTACATAATAGCAATATATATATTATATATATATATATATATTTCACACGCAGAATACAAAAAAAAGTTAGAAAACATCCGATCGTATAATTCAGACATGGCTTGCTTTTCATGCTAACATATCCCACGTCATCGGTTATCGTGAATTATGGGAGAGATGAGCTCTCTCAATCAGTGCATGTATGGTTTACATTGTCAGTTTTATGGGGGGAGTTTTATGACCGAGAGAGGCGTTGATCCGTGACTACGTCGGCACATTACACGCGAATACATGTACATTAACTGACAACAGATTTATTTCACATCAAGAGGCTTGCATAATTATGTCCGGTGAGAAAGTGTAAAGTGGGCTCACAGCAGCCAGTGCAGATGTCAGTGTTGTTTTCTTCGTCGGTTGCAGGTGACTTAAAAGATACTTCAAATCGGTATCGTAATTAAATGAAATTGTTACATCATGCATGTGATCCAAATTGCAAAATCCCAATAAATGTTATTATTCGTTAATAAATGCAAGCTGCCATTTTAAGTTACACATACTAAACTAAAAGATACTTACACGCTAGTTTACAGTAACATTACCAGGTCTGAAATATGTGCATATACTATAATTAGAACCGAAACAATATACTTAATTATATCACAGTCAGTACTGTAATATGGTGATATAGCGCATGCAGTATGTTCTCCTAATTACTATTTTTGCATTTTCAACCTACTGTTCCCCTCCCGATACGACGCCTTGTGCTCGGCAATCCACTGTTGAGAGATAAACGTACAACACTTAGCGGCCTCTAGTGGATTATAACAAAACTGCATTCAGTGTCTCCCCCTGTCGAATGTAGCACGTTTATGCGTCTTCCGCATTTTTCTCGTCTTCCATGTTTTATGACACGCTACTATCACGTGACTGCTGACCCGGCCTTCCGGTACGTGGGTATGGAACACCTTCGCACAGTCTGTATAGTTGCGATGTTCCAGGAATGTCGTGATTCGCGTATGAAGCGCGCTGAACATGACCAGATGAGTTGGTGGGTGGTCTGCGTCGAGGTTATCTTTGAGCCACGCGTCTGGCCGCAAGAAGAACACTTCAGCTTCGTCGGAGTAGTTGGCGATGTGCGACAGATTCGGTTCGCATGTGAGGAACCGCATACTGATATTCTGATGAACGTAACTAAAAGCAAAAAAACAGAAAATACAACTGCAACATGTTTAAAACCTGTTAGTAGGTGACTGGTAATAAACAACATATATGAACATGTTTTGGTAGGATTAACGCCATTAGTGCATTCGCCATTCGCATTCGCTAAAGCGAAACATTAAATGTTCGCAGCTTGTTACAAATTCATATTGGATCACAACATAATGAATCTGGCTTAACGGTACATCATCAAATGTACACTATTTTATAGTTTACAGCAAATAAATGTAAAAAAACTACTTATGATACCAGCATGTGTAAATTCCATTTACAGTCAAAGCTCTAATTTATATATAAAACAGAAATACACGAATACTGTTTCTTTCAGTATGGAGGTGACTTAAACAACAGTATCTCTGCTACAGACTATACAAACAGATACCCTCACCTGTAGTAGGGTGTAGAATGACACGGCATGAGAAAGAGCACTCTCATTCGCATGTCTTTTGTCTCCATCATGCTCTGGTCATGAAGGAATCTCGTCACATCGACAGTCCCTCGCTGATGTAATAGACTAGTGTACATGGCCAAAGGAAGATTGGTCAAGACGAGGGAGATTACGAGAAACACCTTCCATGAACAGACTGCAGAGCTGTAGTGACGTCGTCGCAGAGTAGGTTCTAACTGCGGTGACTGCCCGTCATCGTCGTCGTCGTCACTGTTGTCAGTGATGTGGTGCAGGTAGCAGCCACATACGTGCATGGCCAGTGGTAGTATTGGCAGCAGGAAGCGGAACTCTTTGTGTCCAAGCAAGCTGAAATCATAGTCAATCTTAATGGTCTTATGTTGACTGTTAAATATTGAACCCGATCAGGTGTCTTTCTTTCATTCATGGATGCACAATACAGCATTTATAACACCATATTTACTGAAGGCTATATTGCTCAAAGTCACAGCACACTATCTCTGACACTTGTTAATTGCATAAAAGTTGTTCCATCATCTCCTGTCATTATCGTCAATAGCCAAGCATTTGTGCATAGCGTTGTGACCTAGCTGGGATGTGACCTTGGGCATGAACTCGTGCAGTGAAAACTGATCAAAATGCCCAGACTAAAAGGTTAATATAGTTGTTTTTTTTTGAAGAAATCACTAAATGGATAGGCGAGGGATCACCAATAGATATTATCTACTTAGATTTTCAGAAAGCTTTTGACAAAGTGCCGCATCAAAGATTACTACTTAAATTAAAAGTCCATGGTATCAGGGATGTAATAATTGACTGGATAGAAAAATGGCTGACTGACAGAAGACAGCGTGTTGTAGTAGATGGGGAGGTTTCAAACAGGAAATCAGTTTTGAGTGTGGTACCACAAGGATCAGTATTAGGGCCTTTATTACTCTTAATATCCATCAATGACTTGGACAATAATATAACAAGCAACGAACTGGAATTTGCAGATGACAATCAAATTCTTTTTGTGGGATTTAAGTTTACTATTAAACACTGACGTAATTCTATATTTCCCTATGAACAAACATGTCATGTTTGGCAAAAGCCGCTAGACACAAGATCTCACCTGTAGACAAACGTTGTCCATGCAATGATAGCAAGCAACACTGGTTCCATGGCATTCCTCACGGCCAGCAGGAAGGGGAATAGGTGGGTGCCCATGATGACAGCGAACCCCTGGGAGAGGTACCAGTGCCACGGGTGGGTGCCGTAGAAGCCAGCCATGTTATGTAGTATGTTGAACTGCAGGAAGTTGTAGTGGACATTCACCCACTGGCCGTAGAAGATGCGGTCAACAACGGATGAGAGGAAGATCACAACAAAACTACAGAAGAGGAGACAACAGATGCGTACACTATGTACCACCAGGGTTGTGGGGTTCAACTGTGATTGCAACATGTGTAATTCATTACAATTGTAACAGATTTTGTATAACACCAATTGTAATTGAGTTTTTATGAGGTTCTGTAATTGTAACTGAAGGCAACAAGAGTGCATGAATTCACCAAAAACCCTCTCTAAAATTTTTTATAACACCAACTGTAATTGAGTTTTTATGAGGTTCTGTAATTGTAACTGAAGGCAACAAGAGTGCATGAATTCACCAAAAACCCTCTCTAAATTTTTTATAACACCAACTGTAATTGAGTTTTTATGAGGTTCTGTAATTGTAACCAAAGGCAACAAGAATGCATGAATTCACCAAAAACCCTCTCTAAATTTTTTATAACACCAACTGTAATTGAGTTTTTATGAGGTTCTGTAATTGTAACTGAACGCAACAAGAATGCATGAATTCACCAAAAACCTTCTCTAAAAATAACCAGTAATAACATGTTATCTTCTTTTACAAAATCCATGTGATGTACTCATCCTACGAACCATTGCAACTGACCATTTATTTATTGTTATTGATTTTTTACTTTTGAAGTGTTGTATTTGTAAGGAAGCTTTTATGATGTTGTGTATCACGTGATTGCTGCAAAGACTGAAAAGAGTGTTTATGCACAAAATATAAACTAATTATGCAGCTATATCCTGATTAATGTTAGCACTGAGATCAAGGACAATACAAGCCACCATTCACTGGCACTCAGCAGTTTTGAATAGATCAATTAAAACTGTTTATTCATGTCAACACGACTTGGAATGTTTATTGTTTGCAAAATGTACCCATCACCTTATGAATGTTGTGACTAATACTATTTTTTACGTCAGGTGTGTTCTTTAGCCATAGCTTTGTAGCAATAACTCCATTCTGATAAAAATGTTACTTGTTTTAATCTTGGTGCCTCAATTATATTATTTAATGTCATGCTAGCCATTTATGTCAAACAAAGTTGACAACTTAGTCATGCAGAATGATGCCAAACCCAACTTATCACAAATGTTGGATAGATAGCTGGGTTTTGACCATTCCTACTAGGGGTATATTTAACACTCTGTTTTAGAAATAACTAACACAGTTACAAAAATAATCAGAAATACTAATTTACACTGACTACACACTATATATATATATATATATATATATATATATATATATATATATATATATATATATGATATTGAAACTAGAGACAGCACCAAATTTATCATAAATATTAGTGTTTCACGTTAACTATATCTATCATAGGCAAAGACCTTACCCTCTCTCTGCAAACATCTTGGTCAGCTTCCAGAAGTTGTTGTGATACATCCACATGTGCCACGTGACCAATGGAAGCCAAACGATGGCAGCTGTGGGCCGAACTACAACTGCGAGTGCCACCAGAGTAATGTACTTCCATTGCGCTTTCCTGCAAATAGAGTTTGTGTATACACAGTGCATTATGTAACAATATATGTATGCTATTATCATTTTATTATATTTTATGACGTCAGTAAGACATTTCATTTATATTTCAGAAATTATTATAAAATAAGACAACATAAAGAAATAAAACTTTTAGTTGTTCACTCATTCACTCATCCCTTGACCGGGCTAATCGTAGTAGTGTGCGCTTGGAGACTTCCACAGTGATCTTTCTCCATCTGGGACGGTTGTGGACAGCATCGCATAATTCCTGTGGCTCCAAACCCATCCACTCTCGAATGTTGTCCATGTACATTTTTTTCCTCGTCTTCCTAATTTTCTGACGCCTTTCACCATGCCTTGTAGTATTTCTTTGGCAAGTGTGTTGTGTTTGGTTGTATGACCGAACCATTGAAGCTTTCTGCGCTTTACTGTGGCCAAAAGCAGTTCTTGTGGTCCTGCGACTTTGGTGATAGCTTGTATTACTGCGACTTTGGTGATAGCTTGTATTACTGATATATTTGTTATGTGATCTTTGTAAGAAATTTTCAGGATCCTGAAAAATTTCATCTCAAATGCGGCTATTCTTCTTTCAGGGTCCAGCTTCCACATCCATATGTCAACACTGACACAACCAGGCTTTAGTAGAGCCATGTCTTTGTTGCTGTTTTAATGTTGTTGTCGCTCCATATCTTCTTGAGTCTTGCTATCGCTGATGTTGCCAGGTTTTTCCGTGTGCATATTTCCTCTGTGGAGTTGCCCTCAGAGGAGATGATCGACCTGAGGTACTTGAATGATGTTACTTCTTCAAGACATTCTCCAATCGCTGATATAGTAGTTCTTGGCGCTATTCTGCTGTTCACCATGATCTTGCTCTTTTCTGCACTTATTTCCATTCCGTAAGCACACGCTCTCCTTTCCAGTGTTGTTGTAAGTTCTTGTAGCTCCTCCTCTATTCCAACAATTAGGTCAATGTCATTTGCAAATCGGAGGATGCTGATCTCTCTACCGCTTATCGATACCGTGCCATTGAAACTGTGTAGAGCTTCTTGCACGATATTTTCAAGGTATAGGTTGAACAGCACTGGTGACAAAAGGCAACCCTGACGTACTCCGACTGATGTTTGAAACGATTGTCCAATTTCTCCTTCGTGTAACACGACACTCGTTGATGGTCCATATATCGATTTGAGTAGTATAACTAGTCCTTCACCAATGTTATATCGTCGCATTACTCGCCACAGTCCTTTGTGCCACAGACGATCAGATGCGTTTTTGAAGTCAATGAAATTGTGATATAGCTCTTGATGGTGATCACCGTGTTTCTCAATTAACAGTTTCTCAATTAACAGTTTCTCAATTAACAGTCTTATGTTGAAGATTTGTTTTGTTGTGCTTCTTTTCCGCCTGCAGCCGGCTTGTTCTTCTGATAGCAGTTCTTCTGCTTTGCCTTTGAGTCGGTTGAGTATGATTCTTAGCATTATTTTGCTGGGATGGCTGATAAGACTTATAGTTCTGTAGTACAGCAGCACAAGTTCCCTTTCTTTGGTATTGTTATTATGAGCGATTTTTTTCACACTGGCCAGGTCTTGGCTTCCCATATCTTTTGGCATATCATCATGAATGCGTCTATCATTGCGTCCCCACCATGTTTGAATTCAGCTGGTAAGTTGTCTACGCCGGGGGATTTTTGTGTCTTCAGCATTCGGATTGCCTCTTCTACTTCTGCTCAGAGAATGGGCGTATCAGCGTTTTCATTTTGAGGCGGTGTTCCGAGGATGTTGTCACGTGTGTTCAGTTCGTAGTTGTAGAGTTCTTTGCAGTACTCGGTCCATCTCCCAAATACTGCCTTTTTTCAATAAGGAGGTGCCATTTTTATCTTCAATGTTTGACGATCGGCTTGACCTTTTTGGTGAGGGCTTTCAAGATGGAATAAGCCTGCCTGGTGTTGTTTCCCTTCATCCAAGTCTCTATTTCAGTGCACCGTTCATTTATCCAGTTGTTCTTTGCTTTTCTCATTCTTTTTCTGATGTCTTTATTTAGTTCTTGGTACTGTTTGTGTGCTTCTTCACTGGTGGTTCTTATCTTTTTCAGCTCTCGCATAGCTTTAATACATTGTCAGGTACCCATGGCTGTCACTTGATCTTTGGTTTGCCTAGGACTCCCTTAGCGATGTCGCGCATTGCTGTGCCGGTCGAGTTGACAAGGTTGTTAATATCCGGCTCCAAGAAGTTAAGCGCTGTAAATCGTCCTCCAATTGTTGTTTTAAAATGCATTGCAATGTTTGGATCTTGCAGTTTCTCTATGTCAAATCTTATCCGAGGGTTCTTGTTTTTCCGATTCTTCTGCAACCTCAGATTTATTGTCATCCTTACAAGATCGTGGTCATTACTTCCTACGTCAGCGCTGGGAAAAGTTCTTGTTTTCGACTTGTTGATGCTAGACTTGAATCGCTGAGGTGTCAAGATGTAGTAGATTTGGTTGTGTGTTACAGTACACAGGGAGTATTAAGCCCTGGACATTGGCAGGTGCTAATCCACCCTCTCAGCAAACATTAGTTGTGGACTTGTGGTCACTGCCAGCCACAATATACCTAACAGTGTTCATTGGTTCATATATCATATATATATATTTAATGGGTATATTTCTTTATTTCTTTTCTCTTGTTATGTTGTGCTATGAATTGTATTTTGAAAAAGTATTTTCAATTTAAATACATTTAACTTATATTTGAATGCATACCCTGAACATTTGCATGTGATTCACACCTTTGAATGGTAGGCAACCCACAGTTTGGTCCCAAACATAAAGTTTTTTTACAGTTTTCCTCATAAAAAGTGTGATTAACTACTGTTGCATAGTAACTCTTCCTGAATTATATAAATTAATTCACAATTTTTATTTTTAAAATACGTTATTATTACTATGCAGAGTTACTATAATATCATACAAGATGTACCGGTACTTGTACTTATACTCGTGGAAATGTACTTGTACTCAGCTTTGAACAATGTACTCGTACTCAGCCATCACCAATGTACACGTACTTTACTCATGAAAATGTACTCGGCCCCAGGTCTGCTATAAAGGCTACGCCACAGTGGTGTTTTTTTCTTTCCCACTGTACCATATCTTGTGGCCTTCTTCTGTTGATGTTTCTCCTTCGCCTGTCAACCTTGTTTCTGCTAGGCCAACAATGTCCCACTTGTATCGCGATACTGCATGCATAAGTTCTTTAACTTTTCCAGTAGCATGTAAGGTTCGAGCTTTCATGTTCCGGTGGTAGTAATTTTTAATTGATTTCTTCCTGTTGCTGACTTTTCACTCCCATCCAGGGGTATAGTGGGTAGCGCGGTCATTGTTATACCAGGCCTCGACCAATCCGATGTGATTTCTGTGTTCCTCATTTGTGAATTTCAGTGGGTTTGTAGACTAGGTGGCACCCATCTCCTCTCCTTATTACTAGGTAGTAAATATTCATTGTCACATTTCCCTGAATAAAGTTTAACCAAAATATTTAAGCAACATTTGTGTGTAGATTTCATATTTTTGCAGTCCATGTTGTCAGCAACATACACCATGCATGACATGTTTTCAAACTTAAGATCAGTGTCAATTATTGACAAACTCACCGATGCCTTCTTGGCCAAGGGAAGTGGTAAAGAGCGACAGTTGTCAGCACGGTCTCTACTGAGTTGCCTAGAGTTCGAGTACAGCAGTAGAACATAAACCAGGATGTCAGTTGACACAAGAGAGACCACTGCGCCACCAGGCGACTGCCACTCAGTTTGTGTGACAGCTTGTAGAGGTAGAGATCACCAACAGCAGCAAGGACACTTTGCAGCAACCGGGGCAGTTTTATCTGTCACAGATAAACATTACAAAATGTGTGTAGGTGAGTTGCAAAGTTATAAGCATATACACACATATCCAGTTAAACATAACCATTGCTCAGCCAAAGCAATAAAAAATGTGTGTGTATGCGAGTGTGTTTGTGTATGAGTGTCTGTGTGTGTGCATATGTGTAGGTGTGGCTGTGAGAGTGAGTCCATATGTGTGGGTGTGTGTGTATGTAGGTATTATTGTGTAACATTCTACAGCTTGCCTTTTGTTACATTTAGTTGGCTTATTTTACCCAACTTGACATTAATGTTATATATAATAGCATCACAAGCTATTTAGAATAGTTACCAGAAGAACGCGTGAGTCGAGGTGTAACAAGGCCAGGACCTTGTAGAGCATGGCAAACAAAGCTGGGTAGACGTAGCTCCGTAGTCCTTGCTTCCACTCCCACGTCAGATGACCATAACTTGTTGTAATTAAGGTAAGACACCACTACCCAAAGATAAAGTTATCTGGCAGTTTAAGACACGGGCATTTTGATTATTTAACGTTCTGTCTTGAACATGCCTGATAAATGTATTCATTCATATTATTTACTGAATGTCAGAAGTGCTTTGTTAAAATGTATCCAGGTCAGTGACACCCTTGCTGACTAGGCAACTAATGAATCTCAAATAAAAACTAATTGTTGTGGTTTGTGAATGGCAAAAATGCAAGCTGGGGATGGATGTAGGTAATGACAGTGGTGTCAAAGTGGGATGTTGCAATCCTAGTGAGTTCTTATTATTTATGCAACCAAGAAATAAGAAAAGTAATGTATGCACATCTGAATTGATGAAGTTGCATTTAACTTGTTTACTCTGTATTTTCATGCTGAACCACCCTGTGTTGGCTAAAAAGGATACCCAAAGACCATGTGATGTGCCACCTCAAGCGTCTGCCAATATTCATCAGGGACAAATGACGTTTGTATAACCAATGCGTTCGTCGCACGGAATGCCAACAGACCCAGAAACAGGGTTTTCTCTGATGACAAGATCTTCTTTAAGATGGGTGGACCTTCTGCAATAATTTCCTCGTGGGAGAAATGTGTGTCTTCAGCATCAGAATCGAGATTCTCATCTCCTTGAACAGATTTATGGCGGAAGGACATCTCGATTGGTGGCGACGCACGTTGACACCGACGACGAATTGTCACTGCGCTCTTGCTTTCTTTCACCATCTTTATGTGCATGTCATAATTCACTGTATATCATCTATAAAAAAATTCAACCAAACACCTGAAAACCATAAAGTAAACGTTACCTCACATTTATGCCAAGCATGGCATTCATTGTTTTTACACCTAGAATCAGAATTTGGACCTACCAGGGAAAATGAGGACCAAGACACCGAGTCTGTGAGCCTTGGAGAGAGGGTTGACTCGTACCTGGTAGAAGATACCCATGTCCTTCTTCTTCTAGTTCTACTTCTATACATATCTGGGAGAAACAAAACAGATGACAGTGTGCATTTTCTCTCCTTAAGTTAAGGAGAGGAAAAGTTGATAGCGTGATGGATGCAATGACCAATGCCAATGCAATGGCAATGACAATGTCAATGCTGTTTTTATTTCAGTTATAACTATAAACTGATTAAATCCGAAATGGTGCTTACGGTGTGTAAATGGTCTCTTTTGTAAGCAGATTCACTCAACAACGTACACGTCTAAGTACGGACGGCAGAGATAATCGATGATGCAGTCTCAAGAGAGGCAGGATTGAGCCAGTGCCAGTGGCAGTGCCGTGACACTCACTCAAGCGGTCGAATAAATGCAGGCAAGCGTGACGAACGTAGATTGTTCTACTTAAGCAGCAGCATTTCCTACGCTTATCGCAGCCACCGAACTATTCTCCTCACACTGTTCCTTCATATTCTCAAGTTCCAGAATAACCGAGACATTTAATACAACGCCGCTCCATCGAAATCGAACCGACTCGCTAGCTTCCGTGGGTACCGCGTAGAAAATACCGGTGTCACATATTGTTAAAGTGAACCCGTTATAATGTTATAGCGTTTTTGGCGCCCTCTTGTGATTACATTAACACTAATAGAAGCTACTCGGAGTTGCGCATTAGTAATCGCCAGGTGAAATGTTCGTAAAATGCATGTTATCGTCTTGATCTTAATAAAATTATCTGAAGATCAAGGACAACACTTTTATGTTTCCTTTGTCTTTGACGTTTTAGAAGCTATGACAATAGTTTGTGTGCGTGCTAAGGGCACCTTTAAAAACGACGCAATTATAATAAACTACTATTACAATGTTATAAACATAATGTTATAAACATAATGCACACAATATAATTCTAAAACTAATATCCCAAACAATAACAAATGTACATAGACATGCACGTTGTTTAGACACAAACGGGAACAATTATGTCCTAATGTGTATCATCGTGTGCTCCGATAAACAAACCACCGTGTGTTCTTTTATAACAATTTTGAATTGACCTACGTCTCCATTAAACAACATAGTAACAGAGATTGAGCACGCGAAACAAGTAAATGTACGTGTACGGGTAGACCAGCTGCCCGTGCTACGTCTGACTTCTTTGCGCGTTCAGCTTAGGCTTGAGCAAATGCTAATACTGTAAACAGGTAGTAGTACGCGTACATTTTAATATCTACACATTCTCCAGTATTTAATTCCTTTGACCTTTATATAATCCCATTCCTTGTACGAGAGAAGTAGCGACATTCCAGAAATTTTCCTGCATTATCAAACAGCACAACTGAAATACAGTTTCGTCACAGGGAATGGAGCTTTTGCGTACACATTCCTCTTGGCAGGCAGCGTTAACTTCACCGAGTTCGTTCTGAACACCGTAAATATGCGGTAGGTGATACATATTATTGGTTTTCCACTTGGAGACACTTGGTTTCGTGATGACGTGGGTAGTCCAAATATGGACCATATTTTCAAGGTCTAGCTAGAAGAGTGAGAAAGGTAGAGACACATTAATTTAGCGGGGGGAAATGCATTAAAGACTCTCAATAACAATTTATGAAGATACTATCAGTACCATAGGCCTACATCAGGGGTCGGCAACCTTTTTGAATGGAGGGCCAAACAAGTGACTTTGAATAGGTTAGCGGGCCACGCACGCACGTACGCAAGCACGCACGCACGCACGCACGCACGCACGCACGCACGCACGCACGCACATTCGTGGTAATTGGCACAATGCAATTATATACCTTGTGTCTAGCAGTTGTATTGACCACTGTTGTAAATAGCACGTCCACGAATATGAGTTATTTTTATCGTCAAACATCAACGTCTGATTTTGAACAACATTTGGATTATTCAAAAATACATTATTCAGGTTACGTGTTCTTGGCATGCCGCTGGTGCCATGTTGACCCGTGTGACACTGAGGCCTGTTGCTGGTGATGTTGCTGCGCCACCAAGTGGCCCACACCTGGCTTCAGACTTGTTCCTGCGCGCCTCAGCTTACTTCGGTGTACTACAGGAGTTCTTCATATCGCGCATTCATCTCGGTCACAAGGTGCTGGAACTGCCGATAGTTTAGACAGCGAGAGCGAACACAGTTTAGTCTTCACGGCGACCCTTATTACGTTCTGCACTTTCATCGACTTGCCACACGGGCTTTCCCGTTGGATGATGGAGTGTGCCCAGAAGAGCTTTGCTTGGCACCTGCTTAGTCTTGAACCTTTGCCATCAGCGTACAACTCCGTTCGCCATTTCGCTGGCAGGCGACGAACGTTGGTTAAAAACAACACATTATCACTCAAACACAAATAGGGTAACCTGGAGCAACACGGTCCCTGGAGGTAAGACGGCCCCCACCACGTACTCAAAATATATAACTCTGAACGTTCCAAATCTGGTGCAAAATGAAGCTAATTCTATCTGATACCCGCCCGAAAGTTCAGCAACACGAGACAGACGTAATTAAATCAGTGTGTTTTTAAACTTTTATATGCATTGATCTAATATTTTGCCAATAGTAAAATGGTGAAACTCACCATACAACGGTGTGAATCATGAATCATGGACGTAATTGGTGACATGATAATATTATTAATCAGTTGACAGATCAAACAATACAAAATGTGGAATAGTGTGTTGTACTTTGTATACATCTTATTAAGACACACGTCTCTGAGGTAAGACAGTCCCCATGCATATGGGGCAGACGGTCCCTATGTCTTATCCCACACGCACATCGTCACACTTTGTCAAATGTATTACACATGACCAATTATGTTTAATACATTGAATATAATACGAATATTGTATAATTTACGTTCTGCTAGCCCGTAGGCTGTAATTATGATAGAATATCACTAAACCAATATTAGATTATGTATGGGTTGCAAGGTATGTATTATATGTTAACTCCCATTTAAATTTAACAACCATAATAGCCTGACATATTACTATCATACCATTTGTGTATAATATACATTTTAATTTCAGGCAATAGTTCGTTCATACAGTCGAGCCTCGTTATAACGCGGTGGTCGGGGTCCACGACTTCGGACCGCGCTGTACGCGAGGCGCGTTAGGTGTTCTCATATCCGCCACCAGGTAGCTACTAAACAACAGCGATCGCCGCCCGTTGCAACAAGCCCAAGAACGCTGTCGAAGCCCCGTGTGCTTGCAGCATTGTCTTATACGCAAATATGCAGTTTATGGAACTTATTAAACGAGTATACTAGCATCAACGTGTATTATTTTTAAATGTCACACACTCTTGACTCTTGAACTGAATAAAACACATGTACGTATACCGTTATGGAATAGATCTACTACGATGATAATATACTGGACCAATAGGCCTACGAATAGAAAATAATAACGTGGACCTGAGCAGCCGAAAACGTATAAATTATGATTTGACAAACGTAGTATGTAAGCTGATAAAAAACAGAAACGACAATAGGTAGAATTAATAATTGTTTCACTTCGTCTTTCAACTGATCTCGACCGAAGCATAAATTTATTACGCACCACTTAACATTGATTCATCACTTCATGTGCGGATGACGAATTCTTATTTTCGCGAGGTGTATTTGTGAATCTCGATTGCAATTTACAAACCATCGAAGCGAAGCGAGCGACAGCGATTGATGTCGGCGACAGCGCAAAACAAATAACACGTTGATACTCATTCACTGACATTTTTTCCCCTAATGTTTCTTGAGAATTATCAAAGTAATTCTAAGTAGGTTTAAGCAGGCCCAAATTCGGGGTCCACGACCGACCGCGTTATATCCGAATCCGCGTAATAACGAGGCGCGTCTGTATCCGTAAAAACCACAGGGAGGGGGTTATAGACCGTGTTAACCCACGTAGAGGACCGTCTTGCCCCAAAGATGGGGCAAGATGGTTTTTTGGGATATTTACTATTTTTCAAATGCAACTTAGTTAGGTTGTTTGTTTACTGAAAATAATTTTCCAATGGGTAACGCACAGATCTGTCCAACACATTAAATACAAGCTAAAGTTGTTTAATGGTGTGTTCCTTAGGAGGGCCGCGCTGCATACTTTCATGTCTGCATACGCAAAAGTGAATTCATTAAATATTAAAGGAAGTAAGAATACATATTTGGTATATTATTATGTTCATCACGTGGACATGTTATTTTGCATACCAATGTGACAGGGGCAGGCCGCATTTTGCACAATGTCGTTGTCAGTCCGCGGGCCGCATGAAATAGCTACGCGGGCCGCAGTTGGCCCGCGGGCCGCAGGGTGCCGACCCCTGGCCTACATACTAAAATAAATAACATGCAAAAGGATGACTTCTGATGTTTGGTGTGGAGATAGGTGTGGTGGAATCACAAAGACATACACACGCACACACGCACACGCACACGCACACGCACACGCACACGCACACGCACACGCACACGCACGCATACGGGCGCACGAGCGCGCACACACGCACACACGCACACACGCACACACACACACACACACACACACACACACACACACACACACACACACACACACACACACACACACACACACACACAAACACCACTCACGCCACTCACACCACTCACGCCAAGAATGCCATGCACGCCACTCACGCCACGCACACAACTCACGCCACGCACGCCACTCACGCCACGCACACCACTCAAGCCACTCACACCACGCACACCACTCGCGTCACGCACGCAACGCACGCCACTCACGCCACGCACGCCACGCACGCCACTCACGCCACTCACGCCACGCACGCCACTCACGCCACGCACGCCACTCACGCCACGCACGCCACTCACGCCACTCACGCCACGCACGCAACTCGCTCGAACGCACCCACACACGCACGCACGCACGCACGCACGCACGCACATTTAATGTCTGTTTTATGTTTTGTCAATTGTAACAAAGAATAGCCGATTTTTAACATGGGTATGAATATAACAAATGGAAGGTGTGATAAATATAAGCACCTGCATCAATTTCATGAAACAAAATTGACTCAAGTTCTTGTCCAAGGAGTCCCCTATGTACATACTGGTATCCTTCAAGTTTTGGAAGATATTAATCCAATGTTGTGTGCAGTGTTTACGAAGGAATGACGCCACGCACACAACTCACGCCACGCACACAAGTCAAGCCACGCGCAACACGCACGCCAGGCACACCACGCACGCCACTAACACCACGCACGCCACTCACGCCACGCACACCACTCAAGCCACTCACACCACGCACACCACTCGCGTCACGCACGCAGCGCACGCCACTCAAGCCACTCACACCACGCACGCCACGCACGCAACTCACACCACGCACACCACTCACGCCACTCACGCCACTCACGCCACGCAAGCCACGCACCCCACTCACGCCACGCACGCCACTCACGCCATTCACGCCACGCACGCCACTCACGGCACGCACGCCACTCACGGCACGCACGCCACGCACACCACTCAAGCCACTCATGTCACGCACGCCACTCACGCCACGCACGCCACGCACGCCACGGATGCCACGCACGCCACTCACGCCACGCACGCCACGCACACCACGCACGCCATGCACACAAGTCAAGCCACGCACACCACGTACGCCAGGCACACCACGCACGCCACTCACACCACATATTGAATGAACACTAGCATGCCGCCATTTTGAACTGGGATGGAGTGATTTAAATTTGTGTCAGATCGACCCGTCTACTCGTTCGACATTCATCTTCCGACGATCTAGAATTATGTGATGAACGTGGTTTCCTGTTGTGGCGCCGTTGATAAATTCTGTTCTCAGACAAAGTACAGCTGTTTCAGACAAAGTACAATTCAGCTAATTGGATGACACCCGCTGGAAATCAATCCACTCGCCGAGACAACAAAAACTGAACGAAAACACTCATCGTCGTTGATTTTCTTACAATTTATTTTTATTCATATTTGTAACCACAACGAGTAACACGAGAAACGAAATCACCGAACAATGCGAATAACGAAGTTTACTTTATTGATTGGCATGTGGTGGATAGATACATGATGTAGTGTTTAGGTCGAGCGGTCGTTAAGGAGGTGTACGGGCACACGGTCATTCACTCATTCGTTCTAAAGATAAGACAAATATAAGTTCTAACGGTTTATTACATATGAAATTGTACTACAAATAGGCGAACTAACGACCAGTATATATCTAACAATCGCTGTTCACATTGACACGCTCTTGTTCAGCAACCGTACACCGATCTGTGGTAATCACAGATTCGGGTCTATAATATCTCGGCGATATGCTAAGATGGCGACGGCTTATTTAAGCAACCCAATTACTAGCCTTCAAGGCTTTCGCTGCGTACTGCGATATCCTGTGTTCTCGCAGGGCGTCCTGTGCAGTGTATGACGGGAATGACAATCGTCTCCCAGTGTTTGCCCAGTAATCGCTCCGATCACCCCAAATCCCCTTTATCTATACGATTAAACCTATAACCTTGGGTTAGACGCGGGCGCTGGTTATGTCACTTGCTCCCGACTCTACGGGGTCCTTGCAATATTGGCAGGGTGACAGTGAACTTCAGCTAACCTTCTGAACAAAGGCCTCTGCCTCCCAAAATAGATGGCCCCCAACTGTAAACAACCTTCAACTAGCGATTTGCATATTGATTGGCTTTATGCAGCACGTGAAGCATTCAATAATTAAGGTAATATCTATCTATATGTGTGGTATCCTTGTAAATGTGTTACACATATTACAGTTATTCTTGTTTTCAATTCCACAGTTGAAAACAAGACTTTTAGAAGGGTAAAGGTAAGTTCTTTTACAGCGCGGCATTCATTCATTGAGATCGCTCAAGACCAGGAAGCATTAAGCCATGCTGCTGTTACTGCGAATAACATACAATTCCGCCACTGTCAATAGCCAGGTACTCATTTACACAGTTGTGTAAACTGGGGCAATGCGGAGTGAACGAAACATTCAGTCTAATTGAGAGAAGATAATTTGAACCACGCCCTTTCGACATTTATTTCGCACAGTTATCAACTCATTTACTCACACACGCATTCACTCATCTACTCATTCAGTCGTTCGCTCACTCACTCACTCACTCACTCACTCACTCACTCACTCACTCACTCACTCACTCACGCGCTCACTCACTCACTCACTCACTCACTCACTCACTCACTCACTCACTCACTCACACACTGTAACACACCCACCCACCCACCCACTCACTCATTGTCATACGAGATGGTTAGAAGAATAGCGGTCGTCGTGTGGTGAACATTTCATTTGTCTTATCCGCCAGTCCCCGGGCTTACATAGCAAAGACCTATGATTTTCAGTCTCCTCGTCAGAATTACACAAATAACAGCTTCACAAAAGTCCAATCAACTGGCCCGGTTCGATGTTGTTGCTGCGTTTCCTGTGTTTGCCCTTTGCTTCTCGAGCTTGTCTCACCACTGTGCCCGCACAATCACATATTCAAAACATTTCTCGACGTCTCTAAACAAACTATCCGCACGAACCGTTAAAACTCCTCAATTATGTATTGAGAGAGAGAGAGAGAGAGAGAGAGAGAGAGAGAGAGAGAGAGAGAGAGAGAGAGAGAGAGAGAGAGAGAGAGAGAGAGAGAGAGAGAGAGAGAGAGAGAGAGAGAGAGAGAGAGAGAGAGAGAGAGAGAGAGAGAGAGAGAGAGAGAGAGAGAGAGAGAGAGAGAGAGAGAGAGAGAGAGAGAGAGAGAGAGAGAGAGAGAGAGAGAGACCTTTAGACACCAGTGGTGCGTGTTTCCGGCGTATTGCCGCAGGCAAGTGATGCGTGACGCTTTGCTGCAGACCGACATACTTTTTAAATCTATGGCTGTTGTTTGATCGATGGGCATTTCACAAAGTGCGATATAGCGTCCACGAAATGCCTACGCCTATAAGCTTGTCAACCTATATCCGGAAGTTTGGTTGTGATTGGATTAACAATACGACATCAGTTGCTGGGCGAATTGTGTTAATTTATCATGTAAAATTATACATCTAAAGAGAATTTATAGTTTTTAGCAGCACACATCCATCATTGTTAAATGTCAGACGCGGACTAATGGGCGTTGAATGTTGGTGTCGCTGTGCCGAGATTCTCAGAGTCGTTGTCAGCGTTGCACCGTTCACTTCCTATACGACATCATATCAACGCTAAAAGCTCTCCTTAGGTAAAAGCCTTAAATTCAACTTCCATCCCATAAACTCTTGCCTTTTCTTCTTCCAATCTAGTAGTGAGGTCGGTCGCATGGGGGGGGGCTTTGGGTCATGCCACTTTGGCTTAATCGTTTTGATTTTTCCCGCATTTTTTCGTTACGCCGCTATATTTGTTGCATGAGTGGATATGCTTGCCCCTCCCCTCCCCTTTGCGAGATCCTAGATACGCCACTCGGTGGGGTCCAGAAGTCGATGTCGTCTGCATCGCTGCCTCCCAATATCGTCTGCCTCGTTGCCTCCTTATACCGTCTGCCTCGCTGCCGGTCGATATCGTCTGCCTCGCTGCCTCCCGATATCGTATGCCGCGCTGCCGGTCGATAATGTACACAAAACGAAGATTACAAATCGGTCTTCCACCAATAGATGTGGAGTTGAAGTCTTGGAGGGTCTCCTGCATGATGTTCTCGAGGAATATGTTGAAGAGAAGTTAGAGAACAGGCGAGAGTGGGCACCCCTGAAGAACTCCTACAGTTGTCCTAAAAAGTTCTCCATGTTGGTTGTTTAGAAGTTCTGCACTGATTGAGTTGGCGTACAGTGCCTGTTTAACTTGTACCGTATATTTGTCGAAATTGTAGTTTCTTATGACTTGTCCACAGTCAACAGGTAATTAGTTCCATCCGTTTAATATCTTCCGTAACAATTAGTACTTTATTATATACAATTTACACTGCCCATTTATTAAGGCTACATCATGTGTGTGTGTGTGCGTGCGTGCGTGCGTGCGTGCGGGCGTGCGTGCGTGTGGTTGTGCCACCAGACTATTTAAAAAACAGATCTACTGATCACTTCATTCATCCTGCAGTCAACACCGATGTATTTCAGAAAACCGTCTGTGTACGCAGTTTCCGACTGGACTTGGCAAAACCCGACATACGTAACTACGGTACAGTGACCAAGTACACAGAGTTAGGAAACTAACATCAGTGAATCCCTTCGGCTACTTCGTGGATACATTATATTATCGTCATAAACCAAACCTTTAACACTATTTTTATTCCTTTGATTTGTTACTGTGGGGCGCGATGGCATACCGGTTAGAAGGCCGGACTCTCAATCGAGAGAACCCGGTTTCAAATCCCACTGCGGTCCCTTCGAACCTTTGGCAAGTTTGATCACCCCACGTTGCCACAGTTCAATCGGCTGTATAAATGAGTACCTGGCAATACAGACAGTGGTGGAAATGTGAACGAACAGTCTTCGCGCAATTGCAGCGTGGCTGAATGCTTCCCAGAGAAGTTGAGATGGCCTTGGAATGAACAGGTCTGCCAGGGGGTGAAGTGTAAAGCGCTTTGAGCGGTCCTATCTATGGACTGGATACCGCGCTATATAAGAACTTAACTTTTTTACTTTTTACTCCACCGAGGTCATGGAAGCAAAGGTTCTACCCGTCATAAATATAGTAAATGTTCACCAATTCGCAAATGTAAAATAACGCCGATTTTCCTGCTAAGTTCAAATAAAGATTTCCCCCAGGAGAGGTAGACAAATTGCCTTACATATCGGAGAGAGCCAACACAACAAACATATAAGAAATGCCGATCAAAACCCAGCTTTGGTACACGGGGCGTGTGATTCGCATGGATTATCGTTCCCTCCCAAGAAAACTCTTTACGGAGAACTTATACCAGCAAAACGGACAAAAGGCGTCCCTTTAAACGCTAAAAGGACAACGACATCAAACACTACTTCCATATGGCTGATTCCAAGCATAAAGAAATGGAAATACAGCGATTGACAGAACATCAAGGAGACAGTTCACACGAGCAGTCAACAAACAGTTTGAGAGCAACAGACGCATCCGTCTAAAGGCTTCCCGTGAACGTCTTTACCAGACTGCATAGGTAATCACAACGACAACTGATTTCACCTGCCCCAAGGTGTCAACATGTAGACTCCTAAGCCTCTTCCATATTCAACAACATCAACCATGAATGCGCGAGACATATTGGCGTCATCGAAATCTGTAGACTATGCCAAGAAGAAGAAATAAAACCACATTTCGAGAAATGGTGGCAGTGGAGTTGATCCATAGATGTGAAAACATTTATATGTTTGGCTTTGAGGGTAAAACTTGCTTTCATAGAAGTACAACAAATGAGAAATTTTACTGTAAAAATTATCCGCTAGACTGTGACGTCGTCTCATTTAGACCTTTAGAAAAGCATCTTGTCAACGTGAAAACATGCACGTTCGCCGAACACCATTCATGGAACAGTAGACTTGATTGCGACATTCTCGTGGCAGTAGCAGTGTGAGAGGCGAAAAAAACCCATGAAAATCAGTTGCAAAGCGGTATCTATTGTTGAGGCATTTTTGCTGTGCATAATTCAAAATAATGAAATTCATGGCAATCAGGCTTGTTAACAAACGCAATTGCATTTGAATGTTGAGCATTTCAATGCGTATTCACATACCTCCGTGAAATTATAAATGCATTTGCATTTGAATACGTACCTTAAACATTTGTATTTGAATGCGACCCACAAACATTTGATTTGTCAAATGCACAAACGTTAGATTCACTTTCATAAGTTCACAACATGCCATTGGAAAAGGTGCTGTGTAGTGAGCAGTATCCTCAGCAGATTATGAAATCATTGTCTGACCTGTGAATGGCTGAGCTGTTATTCATACATCATGAACAGACCAACTGGTCTATAAGTTGATAGCTTCAGAGATTACCTGTTCAATGAAACAATGCAGACAAATGATTCTCTTGTGTTGTGTTAGCACTGTTGGGGTGGCAGCTCATTAGGGGTAATAAACGTTTGCAATGCCAGCCCTAAATATCTACAGCCAGAGAAAGTGATTAGTGGTAAATTTAATTATCCACCTGGTTATCTTCTCAGTGACCCCATCAGTGGACAAGCTATTGTCTTGGGTTCCCCTTCCATTCTGGCCTACCTGAATGATAAGCCTTTCATCCCTGCCATAGTTCGCAGTGTCAATTGACTTGTGTTTGTATACATTACGTTGTTTTTTCTCAAAAGAAGACAAAACGTTAATATAAAGCCAAAACATTTGAAATTAATTCAAATGCATTTGCAAATGTGTAACCAAATATTTGCATTTGCATTTGAGTGCGACCCCAAAACATTTACATTTGCATTTGAATGCGTTCTGGAAAGTGGTATTTGCATTTGACTCAAGTGAAACATTTGCATTTGCATTCAAATGCATTGACACGCATTTGTTAACAAGCCTGATGGCAATATATGCAGGGGGCACGTGATCATTCGTGGTGTCTTTGGACGTGTTGTTCTCTTCATATTACAAACTCGCACCAAAACAAAAACGTACCGCGGAAATCCTTTGCAAACATCAGTCATTTCTTTATTGCATGTTCGGCTTCAACTGAACACATGACCATCAGCGAGCACATGACCATGAGCGAACACATGACCATCAGCGAGCACATGACCATCAGCGAGCACATGACCATCAGCGAACACATGACCATCAGCGAACACATGACCATCAGCGAGCACATGACCATCAGCGAGCACATGACCATCAGCGAACACATGACCATCAGCGAGCACATCAATTGAGCACAATTCAATGTTTGTCTATATATCATTTACCGATTTGATACAACTAGGTAGACCGTTTATGTGTGATTGATTCGTTGGCTTGCGGAAGAGATTTGTTGCGGAAGAGGATCTGGAAATGAGGATCTAGCAAGGGATCTACTGTTCCTTGAGATAAATTTATAGCCGTTGGTGAGGTTATTAATAACAATAATTACTCAAACTAGTCTTCCGTGTGTTGTATTGGCGATGACCCGTAGAAAGTGTTTTACTACGTCTGGTGGGTGCGTACCAGTTCCACTACCAATGATGACATAACGATCCAAGTAAAAGCTATATCGAAACCAGCTCTGTAGAGACACGAGACAAGGATTGCATGCAGAATGTCTACAAACAAAGTGGACATTAAAACAACCAGGGGCCATTAAATATTGTTGTATATGAATTAAAAACTGTGAAGAGAAATTTGCCGCTAATATAATAGATGAGAGTAAGAGCCTCTATTCATGCGTAACATAAATTATGTAAAGATTCGTGATGAGAGTATTTTCTTTCTAACCTCTGGAAGGTAGTTGAACTGTAGAAATAGTCATATAATATATATATATATATATATATATATATATATATATATATATATATATATATATATATATATATATATATATATATATATATATATATATATATATATATATATATATATATAAATATATATACACATCCACACCCTAGCCATTTAACATGTTTCAAACATGATATACAAATACATGCCGGAAGGGCGGACATAGAATAGAGGGGTAGTGAGAGAGGTGTGTATAATATATTATTAAAACAAAAGAAGACCATGTGCGGCACATGTAGCTTGGCTTGTTAGCATATTAGTTTAGTGCCGACCAATTGGCAAGTATATTTACTTGACATGATATAACAAATTGCGTTGTAGGTCTAGCGTCTGTTCACGCTGAAGACGAATGGGTGCGGGATGTATTTCTACATATGGTATCCGCTCGCAATCACCTTTAACGTGTGCAATATGTACCATCGGAACCAACATTGTTATGCTGCACTGAAACAACAGAGAGTATTACAGTCAGCAACAGTTGCCTCACACGAGATGTTTGTCAAAGAGTTGACGCACGAGTCATGTAGCAAGAGCCAGTCCTGTCGAGGAATACGGTTAGGTTTGTAGCAACACCAGTCGTTGTTCATAGTCTGTGATAGAAGACTATATCACAACGTTTGTCTACATCATCATTGTGTATGTCCGGTTTAGTAAACACACGTTGGTATGAGAGGCAATGTTCCGTCGGATCAATGAAGTTTTGACCAATATCGTCTTCACTTCGTGCCACGATCTTGCAATGGTTATCTACTTGAAACAACGGGAATCCTGCCGCCGATAAGTAGAATACTGACATAATTTAGAATACCCGAGTCGGTTTTACGCGGGTCGCCAGACGAGAAGAGTGTTTGGTTTGCGAGATACGAGTCGTCTTTGCGTGTAGTATGACCCTCGCATTCTGTTGTCCAGTCATCTCCGGGTTCTTTCCGGCATCTCTTTCGTGACATCTGATTTACGATTGATCTACGACGCTTTTCACCAGCTGTCTGCAACAACGTCGTATAAACGCAGCATTAAATCATATTGCTTTACGTTGACTGTTGTTTTAGTTCGATTGTTTTATGGTCGTGTTACGTTCTCATCTCTGCTAGCTTTAAACAGGGAGATAGCTATGGAGGATGGTGATTATTTCATACCCCAGTGATATAGGCGGTGATAATTATGAACGAGGGAGACATCCGGTAACACACAGGACGGTGAATGAATGGAGCAAATCATCTACTGACTGCGTAAATGCTAGTAGCTTGAGTATAAAAAGAAATTGACAAATATCCCACAATGGATAGATACACATATATAAATAATAATTGGCCTCATGGTCTACCATCTGATATTTTATTCTTTGGATGGCAATCTTGTTAAATATGGTTATCTCTGGTTGAATGGCTAAATAACTCTGGCTAAACATGGTTAAACTTGTCACTTACCAGTGGCACATGGCTTGACATCGGACGAAAGACATTCCGCTAGACAAGCAAATGTTGACACACGTCGTCGGACTTCGCTTGCGGTTCCTCCTACCCTCAACCCGCCACGACCCGACATCCAGCGGAGACGGCAGTCGGTCCAGTACCTGGCGCCGTAGTAGATGTAGCTGCAACTGCGTACTACGATGTTGTCGCTGTCTTTGCTGTTGTTGCCGCTGCTGTTGCTGTTGTTGCCGATGTTGCGCCAGCAGTCGTAACAATGTCTGCAGTTGAGCTACGTTCAGTACCGGACGCCGCTGGACATGTGAATCGGTCTGCTCGAGGTCTGCAACAGCACGGACATCATGCAATGATTTCGAGCCGATTCAATATAGTTTGGAACTATCGTTCAATAGGTAAGAATCGACCAGTAGTTACACAATATTACACAAACCTCTGTAAGTGAGTATAAATAATACTTTGCAATAGCATATTGGAAATCAATTCATCAAACAATCGTTACATCAATAGTTCATCATATCAGGTGTTGAATTGAACCTTTCATTTCGAAAACTGTTCATGAATTATACACCTAGGTTGGTTTTGGGAAGGCAGCATCATGCGACGATGAAATCATATATCAACAAGGTATATAATTACAACAACGACAAAACAAAAAAAAACGACGACAACAAACAAAAACAGATGCCAGAAGCTCAGAGAGCCGTTGGATTCGTTGTACTGTAGGTGCTAACCACAATAGAACACAGGAAGAACGGCACAAACTGTGCAGCAGAAATAGGACAACGCATACACATGTTTAAGAAACACCTTGCTGCGGACAAAACACAATGATCAAAGGCCGATTGCAGTTTGACGATATATTCTTACTACTACTTGCTACAGTAGAATACACTAGAAGATATGCCCCCTGTGTTAAATTTCGCAACTTGCTCCTGAACTAGGTAACCAAACCAGGTCAATAACAGCGGCGTCGTCTCTTTTGTCTCTTTTGTTGGGCCTGTAGCGGAACCAGTAGTAAGTGAACGGCACACAAAGTGAGGCGGTAAGTGAGTTGGACCTTCCAAGGTGTTTCAAAAGTAAATGACGGCGAGTGACGTCAAGGACCGTTTATCTCATATGCACTGGTTAAACGGATATTATCTTCGCATACAATGTTCACGTTTGTGGAGGTCAAGTCATTGGCAGGATATTAAATGCAGAACGTCATAACACATATCGAATCAACTCCATCAACTGGCTCATCATGTCACGTAGCCTGATGACAAGTCTCGGAAAGGTATTTATAAACAGGTGTTTACATAAAAGGTCGTGTTGACCCTTTCATGCAGAAATGGTGTGTGTCGTTCTGGGAAATGCCCTATTAATATAAATAGACTTGACCGCCATCACCCATGGCAGTACACGCTGTATATACTATGTACGTCTTTGTTCGCGTTGATGCTCGTCAGATTGCCGGACAAACGGGGACAAAGCGATGACCTGCACCGACTAGTCGCATTGTGGCGACAGTCACGACATATTAGTACTGCACAAAGGCCACCGAGCTGCACTGAAGTACACCGGAGGCGATTTCCGTCTTTTACTTTAACAACCTAAAATAAACCCATATTTTACTAACGCAAATGTAATTTAACATTAACGTTTGCCAACTATTCTCAGTCCGGGCTTTTAGTGTGATTTTGTTAGGCTTCGATTCTCAAAGGCAGCTTCCGCAATATTTGGTTCGAGCGGTGATGCCTGGGAATAATCAAATAATCACCCCCCTTACGATTCACCAAGCATCTGGAGCTTTGTTCACGCGCGCAATCACAAACACACACGGGCATACGCGCACGCGCACATGCACACGCACACGCACACACATTAGCTCATAGTGATACGAATTCAAGGAAAAGTGAGTGCAATTTAATAACTTTCAAGTTCGTTGATAGGCTAACTAGAACAAATTTATCCATTTTAAATATCGATTTTCACACAAACGATCATGGGCACCCTTCCGTCTCGTAAGACAATTGTTTGCGCCACGAGTTTCGTCTCCAAGGCGCAAACCTGTACGAAGTATGTGGAGATTCTGAGTTCCCAGGAGCTGCCGGAAGGTTGGCAAGGTTGACACCAAACCGCCTTCGGGGCTTCACTCCGGCTTTTCTGTTAGTGTTTACTCCCTTAGATCACATGATTACCAAGTGCGTTAAATTAAAATAACAAGAAAAGGGGTAACAATCGTGCACTTAACTTGTCCCAACGCATTTATGAAGACCTGACCATGACCGACACCTTCCAGCCGCTTTCGCCGACCTTGTCTTTTCCACTAGTCATTCTGTTCGTGGTCACTTGCCTTCCCACACGTGCGTCCCGTAAGTAGGGAAACCACAACGCAACGATTAAACGCACATGCACTTCATTTTCCCACAGGCGTTAAACGTTATCAATAGGCGTTATCGTGATATTTTGCGAGTACGGTAATGTCACGCGATTAGATATTATTCAGTGTTGCTGAAAATCGAATTACCCCGGTTGTTTGATCTTTACGATGTGGGCCGCGCCAGAAATTAGCGTCGACATTCTACTTTGCATGCCAGACGGCACTTCTCCCATTAACTGGCCGACGGGTCCACCAACGCCAAATTAAGGAAATTAACTCAGCTAAACATGCTGCGTCTGCCACGGTGTAGTGTTATTGAGCGAGCTGTTATCACTAACACAAATAGGTTTCTGTTGATCTGCTGGCGCCGTCGCCTGATCGAGCTGTGTTACTATACGCCGATTAACGGACATTCCGTTTCACATAAATAATATGGCGCTGTCTGAATGGAGACGGTTATTGCTTAATAACATCATTCGGTTTGTTTGCGTTGATAGTTGTAACTCTTTTTCGTTGGGCATTCATTCGCATTAGGACCTAATTGGTGAAGTGAAGTAGTTCCACCTGTTTGAGCCAACCAGTACATTTGTGGACGGACGAACTGGACCCCACGCTTCGGTGCGCATCGGGAATAGTCGGTGTAAATCGGGATATATGAATGTGACGATTTTTTAGCCTGTCGAACGCAAATCGTAAGACATCACGCTATTACGATAATTAGCCATTAATAAAAAAATTAGTCTTAATTTAAAAATAGCCTATTTTCTATTTCCGTGTGCAGTTTTCCAGGAACAGGTGATTCCACATGTGCATGTTACTCTCCTTTCTTGGTTTCCCAATATTATTTTACATCGATTAATTAATGCATGTATACCGTTGAAACATGCAGGTTAAATCCTCGTTAGGAACCGATAGCGATCAGGAAGTGAATATTGACAATTTTATTCCGGGTCTAACATTCCCGGGGCGCTATGTTAAATGGACGCTATCGGAAGGAACACTTTGTAAAGGGTATATATTTGATAAGATTATCGAAAGCCTAAGATTATTATCTTCGCAGAACCAGATCGGCATGCCCACACTTACCGATGAGTTCAAAGCATGTGGGTGGCGCCCGTTCTGCGTGGTTGAACAATCACGGACAAAGGTCAGTCACAGACAGTGTGGATATTAATACCCCCAGGGAAGATTTCTTAGTCAGACCTGCCGGCCTACTGACCTCCGTCGACAAAATTTAATGTGCTTTGTGTGAGTCGATGTACATCAAACGTCAAGAGCGACACACAATATGTATTCACGACATATTTATTCACAGAGCAATTTGACGCTCTGGAGAGTTACTAGTCGAACAACTAAACTGTCCACGTATCTAGCATGAGTGTTTGCGCGAAGGCTTCGTGTTGATCTTGACGGCCATTGACATGTCGACGAACTTGTCCCCGATGTGCACAACCATGCCACCCACAAGTGACGGATCGACTTTGATCCCAGCTGCAGGACTTGTCCTTGCTTGAGGCACTTCCGAAGCATGCCTTCCAGCTGCCTCTGCCAGCCGGAGTACATGCTTGGCGCTGGTGACGTTTCACGCCACCTCACCCATGTGCACTCTCGTGAGGCAGCTACATGAATGGAGGACACATTTCATGTTCCCTAACCCAAATCTGATACCACGTTTTTGACATATGTATAGTATTGTGTTTTATTATAACGCACCCCAACTTAAATATGTTTCCCTGCTTGTGTCGACTCGGCCGGCCACTACAGTGTCGATAATCGAGCGAGCTATTTTCAATACGATGCCACGACACAAACAGACAGTCTGACCCCTTCTGGCAGTCTGCTTTGTAATGTCCTGTCACGACAGCGCTACCTGTTAGTATATGTAAAGTTAAGTTGTTATATCGCGCGACCTCCAATCCTTAGGACCGTTCATCCTCAGCCAGAACACGCACAAGTTGATGGTCAGACCAGAGCACCTCTGTGTTTTCAACACCTTTCCTTAATGCCCGTCTGATGGTTGGGTTGACAACAAATAACTCATATTTATGTGACGGCAGTTTGTAGGAATGACTGCAGCCGTTTGAGTTCCCCTTCAGCTGTCTCCAGTGTCTTGTCCTTGGAGGCAGCCGAATGGCGGGTGTGTACGTAACGTCCCTCGATGCCAAGCACTGGCGGCGTTGCCCTTTTCCACCAAACAACCGATATCGAACTGAACTTCCGGGCCAAAACACCAAACTTTTAGTTTTAATTAAAGAACTTTGGCTCTCTCTCGCTCTCTCTCTCGCGCTCTCTCTCTCTCTCTCTCTCTCTCTCTCTCTCTCTCTCTCTCTCTCTCTCTCTCTCTCTCTCTCTCTCTCTCTCTCTCTCTCTCTCTCTCTCTCTCTCTCTCTCTCTCTCTCTCTCTCTCTCTCTCTCTCTCTCTCTCTCTCTCTCTCTCTCTCTCTCTCTCTCTCTCTCTCTCTCTCTCTCTCTCTCTCTCTCTCTCTCTCTCTCTCTCTCTCTCTCTCTCTCTCTCTCTCTCTCTCTCTCTCTCTCTCTCTCTCTCTCTCTCTCTCTCTCTCTCTCTCTCTCTCTCTCTCTCTCTCTCTCTCTCTCTCTCTCTCTCTCTCTCTCTCTCTCTCTCTCTCTGTCTCTCTCTCTCTCTCTCTCTCTCTCTCTCTCTCTCTCTCTCTCTCTCTCTCTCTCTCTCTCTCTCTCTCTCTCTCTCTCTCTCTCTCTCTCTCTCTCTCTCTCTCTCTCTCTCTCTCTCTCTCTCTCTCTCTTTGTCTAACGTGTACTGTTTCTGTCTCGTCGATCGCAGTTGGGGAGTCGGGGATTGCATCAGCGGGGTTGTGTTGTTGAAATGGGAGAATGGCAGGGGCTGGAGAGGAAGTTAAATGGGCGGAATTGATTCTGTTCAAAATCACGTCATTTCGGTTATTTATTGGCGATTGGATGAGCTGGGGTGTTGGGGGTTGGGTGGGCCTGAGCTTAGTAGGAGGTTGAAAGGTGTTGAGAGGGAGTTAGGGTGGATGGACGGGGGCTGGATGGGAGATTGGATTGATGGGATTGGAAGGAAAATTGGATTAGCGAGGATGGTTGTAGAGTGGGCGGAAATGGTTTCCACGTTTGTGTATGTCATCGTTTTACAAAGAGGCGGGTTTCTTGATCGCTGCTTAGCTATTAACGTATCGTCGGTGATGTGGCGAGACAACCGTGCGAAGCATCCAAAATATAAATAACGTGATTGCGTAGTTGCAAATCAACACGTGTCAGTGCCGCCCGCCACCCACACTACAACCAGCACCTCACCCATCCAACCCAACACCGCACACCTAACCCCCGTTTGTCAAACACCGTCAATACAACCTCCCATCTTACCTGCTCATAAAAACCCCGTTTATGCAACCCCGCCCATCCAACGACCCCCCCCCCCGCCATCACTCCAGTCGGTCTGACTGCCCGCGGCACGCGCGCGCCACTACGATCGCCGAGACAGACCGACCACGAGTTTGATGATACGTCGGAAGCAATTAAACGTAAATTGTACGCCAGTCCTACTGCGCTTGCTGTCTGACGCACGTCGAGCCGCACACAGCACGGTTGGCGAAACAGTAACGATTAGTAACACCGTCATATGAGTTGAAGCGATTTAGCGGTTTCTTGCGAGAGCTGATGGCAGCCGTGATTTCTACGCCGAAAGTAGGTCTACGTCTAACAATCAACGTCCACTGCCTTATTAATGGCCGAATTATGATTAAAACATACACCACACTTTAGCTGTAAGTGCTCATGAACGACTTGTTTTCTTGATTTGTTTCGCATTATACTCTTGTTGCATTGCTAGCAATCATCATATACAACACCTGCGACTTATCATCGTCGTCGTCGTCGTCGTCATCATCGTTGTCGTCGTCGTCAGCGTCGTATGAGTAACTGTTTTTTTCTTCATAAAACCAAACTGAAGTGCTGATATTTCTAGAGTTATTACTCAGTTATTACTCAGTTATTATTAGTATATTCAGCTTACACAAATCTGATATTGTGTTTTTGACATACCTATGGTATTGCGTTTCGTTATAACGCACCCCATCCTAAACCTAAATTCGGATTCGGACCCGGGTTCTCTCCATTACGAGTACGATGTTCTAACCTCGAATCCACCGCGCCTCATGGTGAGTAGTCTACCCGCCCACGCCAGCACGGCATGAAGCGCCATCCATGTAAGTGAAGGATTCGGCCTACAGTTACATTTCCCATTGGTGGCCATGTTAACATTTTGCATAATTATAAGAAAACGTGACCATAAAAAATTCTAATAGTTTTTACAAGCCGATGTCATCATCCCACTGACATGCTGGTCGAGGTTTATAAAAATTATACATTTCTAACTCTTGCAATATGCCTGCATGTGCGATACCCTCAATATTTACCAATATTGGCTTGAATTACCACGCACACGTGTCTAGTGGCCAAACAAATAAAAATATCCTTCCGCCTATCAAAATCATATAAAAATCCATCATTTCACTCTCAACAGCTTCCACCAGCAAACCTGGTAATGTCCCTGCACAAATGCACTTATGTCGGATCGTATGATTTTTTTAAACGTCCTATATCCAAACTTACTATGCCCTACATTCGTGTGTGTAACACACCAGGAAGTCTAACTGAGGCATGAACCCTGAAGCGCGCATGTGATTGGTCAGTCACCGCACCGCGTCGCGCCGTTTATGTCAGTAAAACGCGCATGGGATTGGTCAACAGTCGCGTCGCTCGTCCTACGCGTTCCCGACATAGCAATCCCCATTGTAGTGACGTCAGTCGCCTCATAACTTGGGCTAGCTGGGCATATATAAATATAACACAACCCGCCAGTAAAGGTTCTGTGCCTTAGTTCAACCCCAATGCACTGCCAGTATACCATCCTTGACATCTGACCGAACTTAATCCTTGAATACGTTCTACACTTTCAGTTTTAAAATATACCGTTTTCACGTTGAGCGCCTTGAATTATATACACACTTTACCTTGGACAGGAGTCACATTCCACAAGTTTCGCAAAACTATACTCTTTTCAAGTTGAAAGAACAAAAACAGATGCATATTCTGTAACGTATAAGGTGGCTTATCGAAATCAAGTCGTTCGTGTTGTATCTTAACGTGTTGTATGTTAACGTGTTGTATCTTAACGTACGCTGGATACAGAAAATCGACCTATAATTAAATTATGTTACTGGTTTTCAGCTAATATTATGGGCAAGGCAATGTTTAGACTTGGCTGTCATACAAATAATAATGACTTGACAAGCAGCAGTGTTCCATAATATGTCTACAAATACATTGTGCCGAAACGTGATGTAAAAGTTGACACTTTCTAAAAAACTATTCGGGGTAAGACCACAGTTGACCTTCCTGCTTATTGTTTCACACGAATGCAGGGCGCATTAAATTGTAATATGTGAATTTAAACAATTCATATGATATGACATAAGAGCAATTGAACAGGCATATTCACAGGTTTCTTTGTAGAAGCTATTGGATGTGAAATAATGCATTTTAACAGGCAGAGGGATTTGAGGGAATTATTCTACTATGGACCACGTGTGCGCATGAATACATGGCAATTTTTTTTTTAAATGACGGGCACCGCACATCGGGGGGGGGTTTAGAGGAACTGGGGGTATGTGAATTTGACCAAACTTGGTCAGCATGTCAATGAGATGATGGCAGTTGCTGTGAAACATTTTCTGAATTTTTTATGATCACATTTTCTTATAATCCGACAAATCGTTAACATGGCCACCAATGCAATGTTGTACTGTAGTCTGCCCCCTGCAACGCAGACAACTATTTCGGGACCGTGAGGGAAGCACGTAGCGACCGTTGACCAATCACATGCGCGCTTCACTGACTTGAACGGCGCGACTCGATGCGGTGACTGACCAATCCCACGCGCGCTTCACAGACATGGATGCCGCTTCATAGCAAGGAGTGGGTGCGGCCGTGTCCACACCTCGTCAGTGTCCGTCCCACTGCCACGACGACGCCCACCACTGTTAAGGATTAGATTCCGTCGCCCCGGGGCCCACCCACTATTGTGGCAACGACACATGCTCACAAAATCGGTAGACCTTTACACCGATTGTGAAATCGGTCGTCACGCACCGATGAACTGCCGATTCAGTAGTTCGTCGGCGTCTCCGTTACTGTAGTGTCTGGCGTCCAGACTTTGTCCGACATTATAATTGTGTTTCAGTTATAGTGATGAGCTAAATACAAAGCCTAGTTTGGATAACACGTTGGTGATTTCGTTTCAAGTTAGACACTAAGTGTTATTCCTGAACACGTCCGGTGGCTTCTGATAATCGGTCCTTCACTTCAACTACGACGCGCCGCTTCCGTCTCCTATACACGTTGCGATGTAACACATCGAGCTCTAAGCTGTGTGCTAAATAGACGCTACAGAGCGAAGCCAACAAACAGAAATCAGTGTTCCAAAGATTATGCAGAAGAGAATAGGACCGGCTATAAAGGTAACGAGAGAAACAATGCTTCATAGCAACCACAAAAAGCCAAAGAAAAAAAACAGTATACGCAAGAAGTAACAAATAAGACATAGTCGAACATTCAACAACAAATGTACAATAAATGACCGAAAACTGATGAAGATATGAAACTTAGATTAATATAGTTACGCAGAAAGCGTCGATGCATTGACGACACAAGGAGGCGGACATACCTTCTGGTTGAACTCTCTGTGAGGATGTCGGCACAAGCACTGCACACACGGTGATCAGAAGGAGAACTTTTGTCGCCAGTGTACACTTTACGCAATAACTGTCGCAGAGTCCGGTCCAAGCGCTTGACGTTCCACCACCCATTCTAACGGCTTCAAAATAACTCGTTTCTTTCAAATAACGCGTCTCCGTAGACGAGATGAACGTCTCACTCAAAAGAAGCGTATCTTTTTAGATGATTGTCTCCATCAATTAATGTGTTTCCTCAGACGAATGTTTACTCAAATAATGCGCACAGTCTTAAACAAAAATGTCTTTGTCATATAAAGCGTATCTTCTAGACGAATGTCTCCCTCAAATAATGCGTCTCTTCAGAATATTTACATAAATACTGCGTATCTTTTCAGACGAATGTTTCACTCAAATAACGCGTATCTTCGTAGACAGAATCTCTCTCTTATGATGATTGTCTTTCCCAAATAATGCGTTTCCTCACTCGGACGTTGCTGTCAAATAATGTATCTCCCGCGCCACGGAACATGTGAAGTCGTGAAGATGTGTCGATTCATGCGATACCGTCGCACTCAACTCGCCACCGCCGTCGCTAGCTGCTCGCCGGAATGGTCAAAGAAGCGAACGGACCGCGCCGCCTTTTATACGTTCGCACGTCCGTGGGATTGGCCGTCGATCGCCCGTAGCGGGGAATCGGTTCATCGATTCAGGTGGTTGTCGCTGGTAGCGCCAACGTCGATCCGATATTGGTCTTGCGCGTCGACCGAACGGAGCCGTCATTGGTGGAACTCTGATGCGTCAACGCAGTTTTTTTGTAACGTGTATAAGAACATGTTTGCAGCCACATCGGCTGGGTAGTACGTAGATAGTCACACGCACGTAGTCCCGACGCGCACGCGGAGGGTCACGTGCGGCGGTTCCGGCGGTAGTTGGGATATAAGGAGGTGGCGGTATGTTGGGAGTGGGTGTGTTAATTGGACGAACGCCCGCATGTTCGTACGCACTCAAGCAGTGTGCTACTTACGAGTGCTCCTTGACAGGGACGAAATGGCAAGGGACGTAGATGTTGTTGGAGACTAACCAATTGATAAAAGTGATAATACTGTCGATGACTTTGAACATTTCTTCTATAGTTAACATGATAACGACAAAATTAGTTCGAACGAATGTGATTTGGCTCACACATGACCGTGTGAATTTTATATGAATTTCCGTGATCCGTGAATTACGAGAGATGACTAGTCTGGCCTCGAGGTAGTGTCGTTCAGTATCACACGTATCAGTGTTGTTGTCCACGCCTATTTCTGTTGACATGGCAATCTAGCAACATCGTTATCACGAGAAGAGATCACACCTCGCAAAATCGCGCAGTGAATTGAATGCAAATCAATCAAATAGATATTTTAATCCTAACATGCACGACATGTATCGCATTGTTGTCTCAGACATAGGTTTGTTTGTGTGGGCGTGTTAGCGCTGACTAATAGACTGACTATGTGTATTTATCTGGTTGCTAACAAAAACGGTCATTCACTGCATCTCACAACCAGATCTGGTTTACGATATGAAACCTATATAGGGAATTAACGTACTGGTCAATTTATAAATTAACGTCATAATTTATGCATGGTCCGACTACACGCCTATAGTGTTGTCCGACATGGGTCAGTGCTATTTGCACCGTGCCGTGCGTGTCCAGTTCAGTTGAAAACATCGCTTGCTCGCCGCGCCGCCTACCGTGTCAATGGTGCTGCGGGATGTCTCGAGAAACCGCTTAACCCGTCGTGTCTGTTTCAGTCTAGTGTGTAGGTATGTTTAAGAAAACTTAACACGATTGACACCCAAACCAACAAGCTGCACATGGCAAGTGGACAAAGACGTTTGTCGAGAGTCCAACCATTTTTCACGATATACTGAGTTCACAATATCGTCAGACAGAACAGACTGCCCCTTATACTCGTTATTAATGTCTTGCATAAAGAAACTGCATCATGCAGTTGTCTACCGTGGATGTGACTGACACCATTTGAAGATCGAAACACATTTTCTCCAGTCATTATGAGTCTGGCAGATAAATGCTATAATTCTTATTTCTTATTTAAAACAAGCCATGTCGATCAGTTTCACTGCATCAGATGACATACGAAAGACTTCAATGTCTGCTTACGCCACCTGCTGTGTACTCCCATCATATAGTAGGCCTACGCTGTGCTTGTGTTCTCCCATCATATAGTAGGCCTAAGCTGTGCTTGTGTTCTCCCATCATATAGTAGGCCTACGCATTTCATTTATTATTTTTTTCTGACAATATTGCGCCAAAAGCGAATCTGCCTTTATCACTGTCTCCGTCTTTCACAAGACATAAACGAGAGATCTTTTCATCGGCCACTGAACATTGTTTGTGCTCAAGATTTGACACAATCATCGCACACATTTGCAACTTGACACTATATCATTACCAAAAGTTGCGTGGTGCTTATTGCAATTCGTGACAGGTCCTTTGTCCCCGAAAATAACGAATTTGTGCATTTTTGCCATGAATGCACTATACACAAAATCACTTTCAGCGGGTTCCATTTAAGAAATTTCCAATGACACTTACGCGCGGCCGGCTTGGAAAGGTTCACTTTGGCGAAGCAATATGGAAAAGCAACTAATGATTACTGTGAAACAACTGACATCATTATGCTAAGCTGTTTCCCTCTTTGTAATAAAAACGAATGTTGGGAAACTGGTTGGTCTGCTGCAGTAACCAACAAATTGGTTGCAATAATCTCATTCTTAGCAAAGTCGACAACAATACTGGTAGGTCAGCATGCAGTTGGGCGTTGGTCACATACGACTGGTGACCATATGTAAATATAAAAACATTCTGTTTGGTTCTGTCTTTATTGCCACCTATTTCTGATGTGGGCTTAGCATTTACCAAATATTTTACATTTGATATTATATATCAAGTAGTAAATATTTTATCTCCAGAACGTCAGCATCTATTACTTTGTAGTACTATTCATAGTTTATCGTGTAAGAAAATAATCAATGAATCACTGCGCATGGCATACGATAATCTGTGTCAAAATCGGAAACCTTTGTCGTGCAAAACAAAATTCTACGAATAAATATTTCGAGGCGATACGTGAGTGGCCTTAATTTATATATAGTAAGAGATTAAACAATGCGATGACAGGAGTCGAACTGTCCCAGTCATATACGTAGGTGCAGCCGTGTGTTGAGGTATAGCTAGGTCAATGCGACATTCTCACAATGGGTGGGTGGCAGAGATAATGACTAATGCATTACCCAAACCACCCGTCAAAACGCCCCCGCAACATGTTTGATAGGCAAACTGAACAAAACATTGATGTGTTTGCCGAAACATTTACTGATGGTTCTGATGTCCTTTGTTGTGCAGACGTGATACACTAGTTCACGATGACGCCAGTCACGTAACCAGACGGTTAGACTTCTGATGCTAAAACGTACCGAAACATATATTACTATTATTGTTGTTATTATTATTATACTAGTATAGTAGTATAGTACTAGTAGTAGTAGTACTAGTAGTAGTAGTAGTAGTAGTAGTAGTAGTAGTAGTAGTAGTAGTAGTAGCGGAGTGTGTGTGTGTGTGGTAGTGGTAGTGTAGTAGTGTAGCAGTAATGTAGTGGTAGTAATTGTGTAGTGTAGTGGTTGTAGTAGTAGTGGTAGTGGTAGTGGTGGTAGTGGTGTGTGGTGGTGTGGTAGCGTGGCGCGCGCGGCGCGGTGTAGTAGTGTGGTGTGTGGTGGTGGTGGTGGTGGTAATGGTGCGGCGTGGTGGTGGTGGTGGTGTGTGTGTGGTGGTGGTGCAGTGGCGTGGTAGTGCGTAATGTAGTGGTAGTATTGTGGTAGTGTGGTAGTAATAATATGGTAGTGTGTAGTGGTGGTGTGTGGTAGTAGTAGTAGTAGTAGTAGTAGTAGTAGTAGTAGTAGTAGTAGTAGTAGTAGTAGTAGTAGTAGTAGTACTAGTAGTAGTAGTATCATTATCATCAACATTATTATTATTATTATTATTATTACTAAAGGTATCTGATTCAATACTGAATTCAATCTTAAATATAATAGTCGTGGCATTCACCTACATGACCATTCATACGTCCGCCAATAGGCCTGCGGTAGGCCATAAAAGCTTGCAATAAGGTCCATACAACTTTTTTGCAGTTTCTATATATTTGAGGTGAACTTGTGAGAAATCCAAGTGATGCCACCTTGGCACCCTTGAGCATTTTTGAAGATATTTCTCGGTAATTATTGACAATGGCACAACGCATGAGGTGTATATAATGCCATGAGGGTCTGCTGTATTAATCATAGTGTTTCCGAAATGATCCGACACTTCACCATCCCGAAATATGCAAATTAGGTGCCACCATTAACAAATTATTTTATTTGGTCCACATCTCCGCACGTATGCTTAATAGCAACACGCATTAGGTTTCCATTCCTGTGTTTTGAGGGTATATAATATTGATGAGGACATCCATGTGGTAGTCTTGCTGTTACAAGTCAAGTGTTCCAATCTCTTAGTTGACTACAGCTGTGGCAGCAACTCATCTATTCTCATTATGACAGTCAGACATGCATAATATAACGTGCACGATAAACGAGCTACACAACACGTACACTGTGCAGAGCGATAACATGGTTTGTCTGATTACTATCCCCATATGACCAATTCAAAGAATTTCACGTGGGTGAGAGTGTCGTTAGATGCAATGGGAATGGCGTTAATAATTTGGTTGCTTCATCATGTGTCAATCCAAACTTCGTGGAATCCAGCAATATAAGTGAGAAATCAAGACTTCATACTTCCAGGTGGCTGGCTGGATGTGGGCCCGTCGAACATTTTCTTCAAATGACTCAGTAGTCGGTGGAAAAGTCTTCAGCTCTCGTCCTGTCACCTTGGCATTTGTTCATCTTTCGGGACCAGACCTCCTCGCGAACCTCTAATATGTTTTCGGTCTTCTTGCTACCATAACAATACAGAGCAATGGACTCAGTAGCCTCTGCAGTTACCTCAGGCATAATTGCGTGAATATCGCCAAGTTTCTCAAGGTTCCGACCAGTTATAAGTACACGTATTGCAGTTCCTTTCCTAATGCCATACAACTATGCCACTTTGTCACAACCAGAAAGTATGTATGCTGATAGAAGTTGTGAGACCATACCCGCCTGTTTCTTAATTGTTGCTGCAATGTCTATCAGTGTCCTACCAGAACTGGCACTCCCCATCGTAAGACTACAAATAAGACCGAGTTTTACCTAATAATGGAGGACGACAAATACATCGGTGTTATCACATTTGATGTTTATATTGCTTGACCCATCATGGGCTGCATGTGTCATTTGCTGAACTATAATCACACCCGCCTCTTCGTGTGACGTCTGAAGATCATCTCGGTTTGTCAGAACACCATGGGCAAGGTCCCAACCAGTTATGAACAGCCTGTGTGTGGTTGGTTGAATTTCAGTCTGTCCATTTTCAATACGTTGCTGACAAATTTAATCTATCAATTGAACTTTGTTTTCAGTCACTGTCGGAACGGAACTTTCGGAGGGGGGTAGAGTATGTGTCGTGTTGGCTGAATAGTGCTGGAATGGTTCCACTTTTGATGCTGAATTTGCAATACCTATCGAGTGTAAGGTCCACGTCTCCTTTGTCTGTGCTCTTAAACACATAGCAACATACATTGTTCACGAAATCTGCGACTGTTCCATTACTAGGTCAATGTATGATCCACAGGATGACATATCCACTAAGAATCGTCACATCTGCATCATGTGATGTTGGCACAGGGGTAAGTTAATTCAGTATGTTTCTGGAAACTGACATTGCTACAACCTGCATAGACAAAAGCAGCATTAAATCCTGTTGGCCAGATTCTTTCAAAAGACCACATTTGTGCCGTGCCACTGTCTTGCTCCGTAGTTTGACGGGGGTAACTTGCACCGTTTCCTGTGTACTAGGTTGATCAAACTTCTGCACCAATATGTTCGTAACTTGTCCTGATGCCATGCTGCATTGCATATTTTCAGGAGCATCTCTGTTCTAACCCGACATGAATCAGTTTAAAAAAAACGGCATGTCATTCATCTTATATAATCTGGTTATTTAAAAGTCCTTCCTTAATTAATTGTTTTCGCTCGACTCCTTTAAAAAAATTGGTGAATAATCCAATCTATCCAGTATCCACCACGACATGCTAGCTCGTTTGTGCAAATGTGTTATTTAGTTTTGACGACATCATCGAACAAACTACTACATCATTGTTGACCGTATCCGGTTAAAATTCGGCGAAAAGGCAAACGTAACCCGGCTCGATTTATTATGACATAAGGCTTTTCACACTTTCGCAAGTTACCCGATAAAAGTTAATTATTTCGACGATTTTAACAACAAACATGCTCTCTTATTGAATTGACTCCTCATATTATTTAAACTATTCACATAATATTTGAAAATTAATTGACCTGATCCACAATGGACTAAATGAATCCAGGATGGAGTTTTAATGTTACTGTGCAAGTTTGATCATTGTCCGTTGCTTGTTACAGCTAACCAGTTGCACTAATTACTACCAGTGCAAGCGTCATACGGAGCTCAAATTCAACATATGGCGAACGTGAGGCATGTAAACCATGTTTCCTGTCACTTAGTATCCATTTCGGAGCTTGGTTTCAACATGTACGAAGCTGAATCGTTACAGATCGTTAAGGTTTTTCGAATAGACCAGGCCAATGACTTTTTCTAACTTCCAGTGCCTCGATCGGACCAACCGCGTCGCTAAAGCAGTCCAGCCGTTCTCAGCGGAGAAGCGTGCCGCTTTCGTAGTTATGTTCATGAAAACTATTCGAAGTTGCTGAAAATCCTTTCCCGAAAGGCTCTATGGTGCACCGGCATATTTATGGGGGTTAGGGGGCGGCCCCCTCTTACCAATCGAGGGGATATTTTTTTACATAGTTCATACCGGTAATAATAATGATATAGGCTTTTACATCCCCACTAAAAACGTCGCCTGTCAGTGCCATAATAGAGATATATCACCACCCAGTGGCGGTATGGTACTTAGTGGATGTTTGTTTCGGAAACATCGTTTCCATCATAGTGCATGTTACTTCTGATTAGTCGTCGTTTGTTGTAAATTTTGGCTGTGCTGGGGTATACGAGCCACTTGGCATGTGTTGGTAGGTAAAGCCGGGTTTACACGAACCGATATCGTCGCGGTAACGCGCCGATATCGTCTCGGCAACGAACCGATACCGTCGTAAACGCCATATAATATTGCAATTTGATCGTCCCGTGTAAGTGCATCATGTGCATCGTAGCGGCGCATTGCGGTGATGTCGCACTAAATAATTTTTTTCAAATTATCCTATTTTGAAACGGGCTTGGCCTTTTCTAATGACGTAATCATCGGCTAATCGTCCCTGGAGTTTCCATAGTAACGGCTAATCGTCCCTGGAGGATCACTCCGATAATCTGTCTGTACCAAAGTTAGTTTACAACTATAATATTAAGCTCCTTTTGGGGAATTAATTTATTGAAATTATACCCCGTTAGAGATATACTTTCCCTGCATTGTTTCCGTTTAATAGAACAGAACCCCTGTAAAGATAAAACTTGATCAAACGTCATACGTTTTCGCAGGAATAAATCGGCGTCTCATATATTGCGTCTTGAGGCTTCCACTGCACTCTATTTTATCGACAATACGAGACTTCACAGCTAATTTTCATATCAATTTCCGCAAAAAACTCTTCGGGAGTTCCGAAACCATTTCATCCCATTTCAACACAACAGTACAAAGAAACCCATGCCAACTGTCTGACAAGTTCGCTACAACCAGCGCACGTCGACTGGCGTTCAACATTAACTTTTTTTATGTTAGACCCCCTCACTGAAAACTTGGTGTGCGTTGCTTGCGTGGTGTGCGTGGCGTGCGTGGCGTGCGTGGCGTGCGTGGCTTGCGTGGTGTGCGTGGCGTGCGTAGCTTGCGTGGTGTGCGTGGCGTGCGTGGCGTGCGTGGCGTGCGTGGCGTGCGTGGCGTGCGTGGCGTGCGTGGCGTGCGTGGCGTGGCGTGCGTGGCGTGCGTGGCGTGCGTGGCGTGCGTGGCGTGCGTGGCGTGCGTGGCGTGCGTGGCGTGTGTGCTGTTTGTGTGTGTTTGTGTGTGTGTGTGTGTGTGTGTGTGTGTGTGTGTGTGTGTGTGTATATGTATATATATATATATATATATATATATATATATATATATATATATATATATATATATATATATATATATATATATATATATATATATATATATATATATATATATATATATATATATATATATATATATATATATATATATATATATATATACACACACACACACACACACACACACACACACACACACACACACACACACACACACACACACACACACACACACACACACACACACACACACACACACACACACACACACACACACACACACACACCACACACACACACACACACACACACACACACACACACACACACACACAGGACCAAATACAGTGTGAGCTGGAGAGGGTGAACTGGAGCCTTATGGGCCACTATGGCAGATGAGGGTGGTAATTTTCTTGCCGTATCCTTGGTACTGCAGAAACGAAATCGCCGGTGCGCAACTGGTCTGTCGATCAACTCGGACCGTGCCATATGGGAAAGCTCGAGGAGCCTAGATGAACTGCACACGGCGCCGAACGCTAGCGATCGTCCCATGACCGGCTGTCTGTAGCCACTACACGAGCACCCCCGGACTTCCGAAAAACAAGCGCCACACGAGGAGAACATCGAAGGCAGCTGAAAATGACATCCGTTACATAGTTACCAGCTAGCTCGTAGCTGATTAACGTCAAGAGAAATTTCCAGCGGCGAGTGGGTGGCAAACAGTTCACAACACAGTTTATGTTAGGCATGCGTTTACAACACGCGATATTGAATTGCCTTAGGGTAGACTGGCCGCATTGAAGACTGGCCGATGTGTAGAATGACCGTGGTGAAGATTGGCCGTGGTGTAGAATGACCGTGGTGAAGACTGGCCGTGGTGTAGAATGACCGTGGTGAAGATTGGCCGTGGTGTAGAATGACCGTGGTGAAGACTGGCCGTGGCGTAGAATGACCGTGGTGAAGATTGGCCGTGGTGTAGAATGACCGTAGTGAAGACTGGCCGTGGTGTAGAATGACCGTGGTGAAGATTGGCCGCGATGTAAAATGACGGCGGTGTCGTGTTGATTGGCCGCGGTAGATTTCTTTCGGAAGACGTTTTAACTTCGTAGCTACATTTCCATAAAAAAATCCACATTTACATTTGAAATGACTGAACGTGTCATTGAATAAACCGTGTAGTCCAGTCAATATAGACAACAGAGTCGCCTAACCTAGACAAAATTGCAACAGAAATGGAGTTTGCGGTAAACAAGCCCCAAATGTACATGATAATATATGGGGAAAGTTACTTAATTTGGATGTTACTTGCCGCAATTTCTAAGTCCCCCACTATCATTTCGCCACCTGGCGGATTATTCGTGAAACGGCATCTTCGGCAAATCTTCCAACTTAAAACGGCTGGCGAGCATGAACGTTGAGTCCCAGTTGGCACATATTACTGTACATACACATTACTGTTGAATTACTCATACAGTAAAAACTATCGCATAGTTAATGTTGAAAATTCGCGGCGTTCACGGCGTTTATATTATTTTCGGCCGATAATATGCTGTTCTATTTTATATTATAATTATATGCATATACTGGCCGGAGGCGTTTCAGCTATGCTCAGTAGAATATACCGTGTTCACGCAAATGTAAAGAATTGTTTGTGTAAACCACTAATATATATTTCAACTATTGAGAGCAAACAAATTGTTAAAAAAGTTGTTTTAAGTGAAAAACGTACGCTTCTTGCACCTCGAACACACGTTTCGTAAAAAAAGACACCAATACGAGAAGTCGCATTCTTTTCTGCATTACAGATTACGGATGTGTGTATTATTTGTAAGGAACCACTGAAAAGGGAAAATGAAGGAATACTGGGAGAAGTGGCATTATTAAAGCTAGTGAACTACGCGGCGACAGTGTCCGTACGTCTGCTGGACACACTGTCCATCAGGTATGTCGACAACATTACGTCAACAGAAATTTCATCAGTTGTGATCTCAAGAAGAAACCCGAAGAGGAACCAACCAGCAGTCGCAGTCTTCGTTCACGAGAATCTAGTTTTCGATTTAGTGAACACTGTTTATTCTTCAGTCAACCTGTCAAGTGTTCATGCAAGAAGATGTAGTGGAGTGTTTCCAGTCAGAACGGCAGATTTCTGCAGTATCAATTTCCGAACCGGGAAACAACCAACGGCAGCATATCAGCCAACTTACCAAGGTAAGAAACAATGCCTGGGTAGACCTATTTCTTTCTCAATATCTAAAAGAAAACGACGATAAACAGAACCGTCAGTGATATTGTGCAGAAAATGGAAGATTTTGTGACAAAAACACCGACATATATAGTGTTAAGCATATGAAAAGAAAATTTACATAGCACTTTGGTGACCGATGTGGTGACATTGAAGAGCATAACGTCAAATATTCTGAACAGCTTCTATGAAGCTCCTAAACTAAGAAGCAGAGAAAATGAGGATTGTTAAAGTTGCTGCTGATCTCATCAAGCACGATATCAAATGTAAACAAATGATACCTATCCCACCCCGAAGGATATATCTTATTTGGAAAAGAACATTTGTACCAGACGCTGCGCCTACTTCTAAGGACAGTATTCAGTGAGAAGAAAGCAGAACTAAAGATTGCATCAGTTGGCCAGACCATTGTTCAAGCTGCCCGACCCAGAGTGTTGATAGCGCCATTTATGATTGGCCTAGCCATTGAGATGCATCATCACTTTGGGTCGAAATTCCTCGTTGACTCTCTAAATAGCCTTGGTTTTTGCTCTTCTTATTCAGAAGTGAAGAGATTTGAAATGTCCGCAGCAAGATCGCAACGTACCAATATCCCCGCAATGCAGACCTCAATGTCAGGACACTAGGTGGACAGGATACGTTCCACGGGATGAGGATAATCGCCGCTGTGACACCAGGAACCAAATGACAGATGCCTGTGCCGAGGTGTTCTGCAACAGCTGCAGGTGTAGTTGCTGCTGGAAAGATTGGCAAACACTTCTACAATGGAACTAGCTGTGCAAGTTTGCCATTGATCTGTAAGAAATTCCGGAACCTCCGATACAATGACCCAACCTGGAAGTTAGACCTATTGTGGAAGGTCGCATGGCCCATCCGTTCACCCAGGCTCAGGTGGTCGGGAATGTTGCAGGCTGTCAATTATGCATGTTGCAGGCTGTCAATCACCCAGGGAAATCGTCAGTCACTTGTTTTGCCAATGATAGACATGAATGTGCGTGACATGAACTGTGTCTATTCAACAATAAGATTTGTGGCAGCAGACTGTAGGCGACATCATCTGAAGCGTATCCTCACATTTGACAAGCCTTTATGGTGGAAGGTCCAGTTAATCATTGTCGACGAACCTAGTGACAGCGACTTGAGCTCCTTTGTCTTGCGTCTTGGCGGAGTCCACACAGAGATGAGGTCTCTTGGTTGCACAGGCCGTGCGATGTCAGCATCAAGTACAGAGGAACTGCTTGAAGTTATGTATGCTCAAAACACCGTGGGGCATATGCTCAGTGGAAAGGCGTTAGCAAGAGCAGTTAGAGAACATCTGCTTGTTGAATCTGCGCTGAATTCAATGACGACAGCACAGTCATTTGATATTCCCCTTCTAGACATCCACATGACTGGGAACAAGGAGCTGACAACAGTGGAAAAGCATGAGGCAGTAGAGAGTCAGAGGGAAACAGAGACAATTGACACACAAGCTGGCATTCCAGAAGACCTCCAGGAATCAATTCACACGTATAACAAACTAATTGCTGGACACGTTTCGGCAGATGCAGTCTGTTTAGAAAAAAATACTTGATAGACTCAATGGAAAACTGGAGGAACAAAAGGGTACAATGACGTGTCACCCAACTGCACGTCTCTGGTTGCAGTAGATGCAAATGACCTACGCCGCCAGTTCATCAAAGCAAGCAGAACGGACGGGAGGCTGGAATCTTCATATGCAGTCACTACTGGAAATGTTGCTGTATTTTGCTGCTGCGGGGCATAACTTCTATGCCAGGTCAGTGCATATTTACCTCCAACAAATGCTTCAACTTCAAAAACAGCATCCGGACGTGAATGCTTTCTTCAACACTGGACACCACGTTACTCTACGGAGTGATCGCTACTGGGCGGGACTGTTGTCAAACATGGTAATAGAGCTAGAGGTGCTAATGAGAAGCATGACATCGACAGGTGGATTGACAAGAGGTCGAGGAATGACCGAGTTTCAACGCACACAATGGCTCCTATCTACGCCAGCATGTGCTGACGTCAACAGCGCAATGCAGACTTACAACTTACACGGCAAGCGATCAGCACAGAGATATGACGAAGACCAGGAAGGCGAGATATGACAAAGACAACTTGGCTTTCATTGGGTTCCTCCAGGAAAGAAACCCCTTTGTACCAGACCCATCTCTACGAAACATTGCAACCGGTGTTACAGTTGACGTAGCCGTGAATGCCCATAAAGTGAAGGAAGTGGGAAACAAGATTATTGATTCCATGGACGGGATGAATACTCTGGAATACACATTTACGAAAAAGAGGCAGGCAGTCACAATGGGTCACACGTTTTCTGCCAGCGTTGATGGTGAGACCATCCAGGTAGATCCCCAGCTTCTTTTTCAACGTCTAATAATGGTTGCCAGTAGAGTAACAGAAACTGTTGAAGACATCTTCAAATACGAGCTCTGTGGCTATCCAGCATCTCTGTTCGAATCAAGTGGACTTTTTCGAGAGGCAAACAAGCCATTTCGTGCTGATGCAATCTGGACTGTTGGACGAGGGACAGAGATGCCGGCACCAGAAGAAGACGGAATGTGTAATGTTCTCGATGGTGGCTCACTGATCCAAAGAATACCAAGGAGAAGAGACGCCACATTCTATTCCATTTGCCACACCTATGTTGAATATGTTCAACGGATGTATAACAAACCCGTCATTGTGTTCGGTGGTTACTATGCAGGCCATCAACAAAAGGTAGACATTTCTCCGGAGAACAAAGGGTGTTGTCGATGCCCAATTGAACTTTGGTGGAGACATGATTTTAAAGGCCAAGGAAGAGCACTTCTTGGCCAACAGTACAAACAAGCAAATTCGTCTTCATGATGGGCGAAACGCTGAAAGAAAGGGGTTTGCAACAATCCATGCGGATGGCGATGCGGACGTACTCATTGCTCAGATAGCAGTACATTCTGCTGCCAGTCATAGGAGAAGACACAGTTCTCTTAATGTTACTCTGCTTCTATGTTGACCCGAACGCATTTGGTCTGTTCTCTAGGTCGGAAAGGAGAAAGAACACACAGAAGTTACGCATTTGGAACATAGACTGGCTGAAGAATGCCTTGGGACCAGAAATGTGTAATTTGCTGCCATTTGCCTATTGCTGGATGCTACACCACATCACGCTTGTTTGGCATTATGAAGGGTGTAGTTCTCCGGAAGTTGAGTAGTGACACAGATGTCTAGAAAGAAGCTGAATTGTTCTCTGGTGACGCGTCTAAGGAAGAATAAACAGAATAAACTATGTAGTGGCGAGCATAGTCAAACCAACGCACTGAGATATGAGCATTAATCAAATTAGATTCCTGCGTTTATTCATGCATTCATGACGGATACGTGCAGATTACTTGGTGGCCATTTTGAAAATGAAATCTTGGATTTCCAATTGATTAAATCCATCTAGAGCAAATCATTAGTGACATCTATGTGACATTGCGTTTCATATTTACATCATTTGACAAGTTCACCCTTCGATCCACAGTCATGTCGACAGCAAATATTGCTTTGAGCAGCCATGTTTAATTTATGCAAATACAAACTTTAATTTATACAAATCATTAGTAACACCTATGTGACATTAGTATCTAATATTGACATCATTTCACAAGTTCACCTATATATACACAATCATATTGAGAGAAGATATGGCTTTGAGCGGCCATTTTTATGGTATGCAAATTAACTTACTCATCAAGGGTTGCGGAGTAAGTTGTAACAAAAACAAATTCTGTTGCAAGTCAAACCACAGATTGACTGGTCTAGTGTTGCATTTATAAATATGTCAACATCATGTGTAGGTTTTTGTTTAATACAGCATTTTAATTATGCTTCCCAACATTTAAACATTACGGAAACATGTTGACTGTTGATTAATTTATTTTATCGACACGTAATTTATAAACAAACGTTTCAATAAAAAAATACAAATGAGTATTTCTGCCGTTCCACGCAAGAAAGTCAACTAAATACATTATATTTTAACATGATTAATTAATGATTACCAATCTAAGAAAACGATAGATTTCTCGAAATGTTAGTTCCTTGCAAGAGTGTGATAACAATAGCTGCTATTAGCAGCATAGCTACACTCGTACGCGGCAGTTTTTTACATTGACACACCTACTGGAAAATATATAAACAGACATCCACGTAAATGATCAGATGCGATCGTTTCCTGAACGTCATTTAGCTTCAAGACACGACCGTCAATGTTAGCTCGGTATTTGTGGAACGACGTTTGACAGGCGTTGTATTTGCACACAAACGACAATAAATTGACCGATGTCGGAAACATTTACGGCAACCGGAAATGGGAGGGAGAGTGCGATAGCACGTATTACGCAGATCGCGCGCTTTCTCTCTGTCTCTCTGTCTCGCCGACTCTCTGTTACTCTCTCTATCTCTGTCTCTGTGTCTCTCTCTGTCGCTCTATCTCTCGGTGTCACTGTCTCTCTGATTATCCTAGTTCCCCTTCTCTGTATCGCTTTCTCTCTGCCTCCCTGTCTGTCTGCCTCTCTGTATATATCTGTCTCTCTGCCTCTCTGTCTCCGTCTTTATGTCTCTACGACTCTATGTTTCTATGTATCTATGCATCTATGTCTCTATGTATGTATGTATGTATGTATGTATGTATGTATGTATGTATGTATATATATATATATATATATATATATGTATATATATATATATATATATATATATATATATATATATATATATATATATATATATATATATATATATATATATATATATATATATATATATATATATATTATATATATATGTATGTATATATATATGTGTATATATATATATATATATATATATATATATATATATATATATATATATATATATATATATATATATATATATATATATATATATATATATATATATATATATGCTTCTATGTTTCTAATGTCTCTATGTCTCATCGTCGCAGAATTGGACAAGATGTACCGATGGCTGCGATATTAAACAACAATGGATGACCAATTACCTAACGGACAGGAAGTCGCATCCATCCCCGGGACAATGATACACGTATTGTTGTACGAGATCGACATGTCGACATAATAACATGCCGTTTGGTTTGTTATTGCTCGGTAAAAGGTTGATGAACATCCTGTATATCATCTACAGCCAATGGAGCAAATATAGTACCGATACCATCAATGATAGGTTGGACGCAGGTTATGGTTTAGTTTCTTTTCGTTTGACATTCAACGTGGAGCGGCTCGCCGCGGTTACAGCGATCTTGTACACAGCAGTTGAACTGAGAAAAATCAGACTGAGGTGGTTCGGACATGTACGCAAGAAGGACGGTAATGCGAACAGAAGGCGTCGAGGCTACTGGCAAACGCAGCATGGGACGACGAAGGATCAGAATAAGGGACGTGGTGAGGAGAGACATGGAGGTGACAGAGCCTGTGGAGGAGGACGTGGCTGAGGGTCCTGAATAGGCAAACTGTGTGCCATCGCTACAAATGCTGTTTTTTTTGTCGGGGAGAATGTTGTGACAGCGTCGTGGAGTTGAACGACTGCCGCTAATTGACGACGTACGGTACTTGGAAGTCGAACGTATCCTTAATCAGCGTGTGGGACCGAACCCCACAAGTAATCGTGACACGCCTCTTCCTTGACCACATTAGCAAACACCGCAATGGCGACGTGCAGCGATGAGTTCTCCCTCGGCATGTAGGCCAATAAATGGGGTTTGGCATGTTGTGCCTGACCTTTTATAAAATTATCGAAGCGTTTCAAGCTAATACCTTTACACTACCCTGTGGGAGTCAGACTCGATACATGGCCGCCCACTGCACATTTTCTCTTCTACAATGTCACCGTGTGCTTCAAACGTTCCGAAATCTAGGACGTTTCTTACGCAGCCTAAATCAGGCATTTAGTTTAGCATATATACAATGGACTCCTCTTAACAGAATCACTTCGGGTAAGAGCTGTTTAGCTGCTGATTCTCTTTATTGAATTTATTTCCGGAAACTTTACTCAGAAAAGGCTTGTCCTCGTTGCAGAGGCTACATTACTACATTAAATGATATAAAATAATAGTTTATGCAATGTTTCAATGTTTTACCTGTGCATTTTGTCGTTTTTCGCACCAAAAACACTGACCTCAAAAAGCCAAATGGGTTTCCTGTGAAACCTCTTATTTCGTGCAACGAAAACATTGTTTTTCGTCTATCTGAGTCTACTAAGCGGCGGAAGCGATTCTGTTAATCGGCGCATTTTAACACAACTGGAACAGGGAATGATTCTATCCCAACCATTTTGATTAAACTAAATGGCTGATTCTGTTATCCGTGATTCTGCTAAGCGAAGTCCACTGTATCCATTTATACTCGTATGCTGACTCCAGGCACATATCGAATGAAACAACACATTTAAATGACGCGAAACGTGGAATTCGCAGATGCTCAACGGGCGTTGCTAATGCAAAGTCTTATCGAATTTCCAATCGCATTCAGCTGCTTAGATGACAATAAAAGATTGTCGGTTGATTATCTACGATAAACAGTCACCTCTTGTGATTAATGACTGACGCGCTTCAGAGTCTAACGAAATCTGCGCGTAGCCACAAGATGCGTGAACTGACGTGCAACGGCCCATTAATTATCAGCGCACATCGACCTGATTAATTGGTTACAACTTGTTGAGTTCTTTTTTCAAAGTGCCTTTCGTTTGTTGAAACTATTTTGTTGATCATTCAGTGTGATGCTATTCGTGTCGTTGCTGTTATTCCGGCTGTGGCTGTTTTCCGTAATGTAACCTTTGTCGTCGCTTCCGCAAATACGCCTACTAGTCTGGACCACTATGTAAATTTTGCGTTTTTCTTTGTTATGCTATAAAAAAGTATTTTTTTATGTAGATAACAATATACTCCTATAACAGAAAACCATCTGCAGCATTTTGTACCACTATGTTGGTAGCTTTTCTAAGAAAAAATTGGCAACAATATGCTGGACTATATAGAGCTTGGAGACTTGGAATTAGATTATGACAAAATAAAATTACCTCAAGGTAGCCATATTAAATTTCAAGATGGCCGCCACAGTACTTCCTTTTTTTATCATATATCTTCTTCCAGACCACACAAACAACTGATTTTGTTGCAAAAACCCATATTTTCAGGGCAGTGAGTTCAGTTATGTGATTTCCAAATCAAATAATATATGCCATCTTGCTGAAATTTCGTAACTTTGTCATGTGATCAGTTGAGGGTGGAATTTAAAATCGTGAATTGATGTTGATTTCTTCTCAAAGGACACGGATTGCTTGGTCCTCATTCTGAATAGGCTATCTCTCATGGGGCTTAACATTGTATAGCCAATCAAGGGAAACATAAATTAGCCTGCAAACCATGTATGGCAAACTCGGTCCTTAAAGAACCTCAGTCTTTAAGTATGTCATATATACAATATATATACGTGTTGCTCTTCCTATACGTGAAAGTAAGTGACACACTTTAGTCAGAATAATGCTTTTCCAGACAACACGTGGTGACGCTGGATACTTGCTGGTTACTGGTAAAAAGACAACTTCTTTAGGACCTATTTCCTTTGCGTAAGAGCTCTCAGTTTACATTTCAAAAACAAGATAGCGATGCTAGCACAATATTAGAATGTAATTTAGGTGAAATTGGAAGGTACGTTTGGGGACATATGGCCTTCAAACTCGATGGTGACACTGGTCATGTGGTGACACTGGACATGTGGTGACGCTGGTCATTTGGTGACGCTGGACATGTGGTGACGCTGGTCATGTGGTGACGCTGGTCATGGGGTGACACTGGACATGTGGTGACGCTGGTCATGTGGTGACGCTGGACACGTGGTGACGCTGGTCATGGGGTGACACCGGACATGTGGTGACACTGGACATGTGGTGAAGTTGGTCATGTGGTGACGCTGGTCATGTGGTGACGCTGGTCAAGTGGTGACGCTGGTCATGTGGTGACACTGGTCATGGGGTGACACTGGACATGTGGTGACGCTGGTCATGTGGTGACGCTGGACATGTGGTGACGCTGGTCATATGGTGACGCTGATCATGTGGTGACGCTGGTCATGTGGTGACGCTGGTCATGTGGTGACGCTGGACATGTGGTGACGCTGGACATGTGGTGACGCTGAGCATGCGGTGACGCTGGTCATGTGGTGACGCTAGTGACACTGGACATGTGGTGACGCTGGTCATGTGGTGACGCTGGTCATGTGGTGACGCTGGTCATGTGGCGACGCTGGTCATGTGGTGACGCTGGTCATGTGGTGACGCTGGACATGTGGTGACGCTGGACATGCATTAGGGGAAGGCGTATCCATGCAATGTGAAATGTACGCATTACTTTTACATTACAAGATATACAAGACAAGACAAAACATATTGATAGACCGTTATTTCAAGGACAGTATAATTTACGGGTTACCCTTCATAAGTTATGCTATAAGTACTTATATTCTAAATTCATACTTTTTATTATCTTAAGGACAACATTTGTCCTTGACTATTTCCTTCAATGAAAACCTCGTCCTGAAGATTAACTTACCCTAAGTACATCCACCAGTAGCACAAAGGTCATGTGCTGGCTCTACATATATCATACCGACTGCTGATTCCCCATGACAAAATATAAGATGCCCCAAAGCATGGTTTGATGAAGGCGTCGAAGAGGCTCTGTAGCAACGTGTCTGGGCTTTTAAGAATTAGTTGCAGTGCAACACAGACAATCATGAAGAAAGAACATGACAGACAGGCCCTACATTACTTCCACTAACAACGTTCTTCCAATATCAGTACGCCGTGCTGACGTAACATTGAGGAAGGACGGACAGAGCCCCCCTGCAAAAAAAACGTGAATTGAGAAAGGGCCTGGTTGCACATGAATAATATGTTGCTGCTGCTGCTACCGCTGCCGCTGCCGCTGCCGCTGCTAACTGTTGTTTGCATGTCATCTTCTTCTTCATTCCGCCTTCCCTTTGTCTCTACATCCCACCTACCCCCTTCCCTGTTTTGTTTATCTACACAGAGGTTGACTTGAATTGAGGTCCTTCAAGTATCCCATGTTGTCACTTCCAGTAATTCTGTGATGTAATTTACTCTCCAATCAACGGTTTTCGTCGTCTCCTGTTGATGCCCATCATAATTCTTATCGCGCTTCTTTACGTAGACGGAGCGGTCTTTTCGTTGTCTTAGTTCTAAACGGCGCCATCGTCATATTCGCTTGGTGACACCAAGACCTTTTAATTTTCAGTTAAAGGTCTCCAACTGAGGAGTAAACATGTCATGGATAGGACACTCTGCACTTTGCACACGTAATGCCATTTCTACAAGTTGCCTTCGTTAGAAAGACCCTGAACCAGAATTGTTTACCCTAGTTATAACGTCTGTATATCAAACGCAAACACGCCGAATCGTTTATTCGAGTTTGCATCAATGCATGTCGCGAAGAGAAGCCACCTGTAACACTGCCAAATGCCGCGGCGATCTTTCTCCCGTAGGTAGATTTGGCTACTTTATTGCTTTGATGTAAAGTTCATGGTGCAATGTGCTCCGAATGCCACCGAACAGCTTGCCTTGACAGGTGCACCGCATGCTCACCGGAAATTGTACCAACACTTTCAAGACCCCCTGATTACCGTTTGAATCGTGCGAAATTAAGCGATTGTTCGTTGAAGAACACTGGAAAGTCGAACTGCCGAGCACAGCGCAATGGGCAAGGACAGAAACGACCATGGTTCCCGGAAATTATCGCCGCTTAAATTGTTGTGAGCAGCGCCTCTCTGACGTACGTGCACGCCGCCTCGCGCCCGGCCAACCGACGGAAACGTTCATCGAATTGGAAAGTATTAACGTCGGACGGAAACGTGGCGGTAATATGGTAATTATGCCGGTCGGTAGAATAGTTGCCGAAAATAGGCAGCGAGACTGTAGCGGAAGTAGATGAACAGGAAATGACGACAACTCGTGTAATAAATGGTGGCTTATATATTTTTTATTCTACAACGTAACGGTATATATACGTTACAGTCAATCTGCGTAATCAGTTATTTCGCGTAATGACTGACATGTTTAGGCAATGACAGAACATTTAGTCATTACGCGAAATGACCACAAAAGTGATGTGAGCAAACTTGCTGTTTTTTTCATCTACTTAGTCAGAAATTTTCAGAAATTGCCACCTTGCAGCTATCTATTTCTAACACTGAAAACTAGTTTTTATATTGTGATGAAATTATGGTGGTGCAATGTCCCAGTCTCCCTATGTGCGCTTTATGTCATTATACCCAGAGCAAACACTGTGAAGTATCAATTACAATTTGTCTTCTATTGTGTATCTAATTAAGACACAACAACATATAACTTTATTATGATTCTACAATTTGCAATAGTCTACTGTATCATTCGTAATTATATCAATATGCTACATTTCCACAATATATGTCAAACGAATTATACAATATGCCATATTATCATAATTATATGTATGGAAATTGTGAAAGCATATACCCCGGGGTAGTTGTTTTTAAGCCAAAAATTAAAATTCACAATATTTTACATCACAGTATTGGCAAAAGCTAATATTGTATTCAACCAATATTACTAAATAATTATTATACTCACTAGTTATCAAGAAAGACACGTGAAGCATACTAGTAGGTATACTTGCCACTGAGAAAAATCATACACATTACACAGAAGATATTTATATAAGACGACAAATAAAATCATGTCTGGTCTTATAGGGAGAATGTACTTTACTAACAACTTGATGATTAGTTATTAGCATGTTATATGGTTCGTTCTTACTTGTTCGGGCAGTTCAGACTGTTGTGACACATTCGTATTGCTTTGTAGCGCTTGCACCTGTTGCTAGTACATTTTTAGAAGACTGCAACAGTCACACCTGACAAAACCTTGTCCACCAGTTGCTGAAGTTTTTAAGAGAGAGATACCTGTTGGTCTTGGCTGGTGTCTGACTAGGCTAGAAGGCGTTGTGGGCATAAGTCGAATTGGTCGCGTGAATATTTATTCTTCAGGATCCCAGTCTTCACAGTAATGGTGTATAAGTTGGTGTCGCCACTGTCGGTGAAGACCCCCAGGGTGCTACTTGGATCCCATTCCTCTATCCACCATGGGGATGGGAAGTGCGACATTATCTCCAACTTCGCCTGCTTTAAGGCCGACTTGGCTTCGTTTCACCATGCCCTCGGCCTGTGACATGTGCTTCTCTTGCTCGTTTACGTTGCTGGGCAATGTCACTGACGAGATTCAACGGCGGCCATGATGGACTAACGCGTGGCACTTGGCTGTGGTCTTGCTGAAGGCCCGGCTTTGCTACAAGGCATGGGGGCGCAGGGATAGAAGCAGCAGCAGCAGCAGCAGCAGCAGCAGCAGCAGCAGCAGCAGCAGCAGCAGCAGCAGCAGCAGCAGCAGCAGCAGCAGCAGCAGCAGCAGCAGCAGCAGCAGCAGCAGCAGCAGCAGCAGCAGCAGCAGCAGCAGCAGCAGCAGCAGCAGCAGCAGCAGCAGCAGCAGCAGCAGCAGCAGCAGCAGCAGCAGGACGCGGTTCGTGGTGGATCTCAGCAATGACACTCTGTATCCGGAGTGGCTGGTTGCAAGGTTGGATCGTCCGGCGTTGATTGTGTGAAGTGCACCTGGGGTTCTGTTGTAGCTTCTGTGGGGGTGCTGAGAACAGCCAGGAGATCATCATCTGTCTGAAGCCTCTTAAGTATTTAAGATTGGAGGCTGGAAGATGTCAATCCCACTTGGGTCTCTGTGCCAAACACGTGTGCGCTTAATGCCAGAGTGATACGCAGAGTTCTTCACGTTTTGTACAAAGCGTAGACCCATGGACCAGTCCTGTGTGTTGTCAGGCATCCAAGCTGCCAGCATATCCTTGATATTGGGAATTACCTGGTTTCAACATGCAGATCAAAGAATGAAGGTGTGAAATGTTACCATTACCAAATCAAAATTAAACCACATCATGTTATGCAAGCCACCAAAATGGCAGGTGTGTGATATTACTCTTCTTGAAAAATGTTGTGGCAGAAATTCCCTAGGTGGGGGTCACCTGTCTGGCCTGGGGCTGTGGAATAATTGTTATGACATAATTCTAGTAAGATGTCATTACTGCATAATTACATGTTAGCTATGGCGCATTTGGAAGAGTATTCAACTCTCTTTCCACCCATACCTAATTTATTATAGGTTGGAATATTTGCATTGATTAAATTGACTACTGTCTACCCTCAAATTGTGAAATGTCTGGTAAATTTATCACATTTAAAATCTAGAAACAATGTTCAGATTTTGTACTTTCAACTTGTTTTGGTTTGTATTTGGCGTTGAGTAATACTCGTATTTATCTTGTTGTTCGTAAACGAACAAATTTAAATAAAGCGATGTTTTTGAAAACCGAAAATGCACCCAAAGACACGTTTTTTCCCATATGTTAAACTCGTTGTGCACCATTACACGTGTTTAACAATGTCCAACAGTTGTTTGCATACATAAATACGCAATACTGAGATCCAAAGTCCAAGCGTGTAAGTTACTTATAATTTGTCTTTGTAAAACGCAAAAGACAAAATCTGACCTTGTGAGCTAACTGTCAACTTTTGATTTTGAAGAATCTTACCCCCTTCATGTTTCTTTTTAAGACTATCCAATGAGCATAGAAAACACAAATATATGTTCGATGCCATCGAGGTAGGCGACGCGGTGACTTGCGTATCATCGGAGGAACGTGTAACAAAGACGTACCCCATAGCAAATAACATGATGACATGACTACAAACCAGGTCACACACAACTGGGAAACGCCAAAGCGCCCGAATTAAATGTATTTGAGAAGTTGCAATGAAAGGATAAAACAGTTAAGACCAGATGAATGTATATAGACTCTAGCCCTGCTCATTATATACTCAGTCGCGTGTACCACCCATAAGCTATGTCAGCTGCTGCGTGCTGTTGCCTAGAATAGACAGAGAAGTATCCACCACAGACGAAATAGATTAAGGCATGGCGTTCCTTCAACTAAAGAATTACTATTACTACAGTGACAGTAAGAAGGTATCATCCTAAACCACTTGTCTAATAAGAGAACTAGGCACCGCCAGACGAATGGTTCATTGAACATGTGCCGAACCCAAGCAGCTACATGGAAGGTGAGTTGCCTAACAAGAGAACTAGGCGCCGCCAGACGAATGGTTCATTGAACATGTGCCGAACCCAAGCAGATACACGGAAGGTGACTTGCCTAACAGGAGAACTAGGCGCCGCTAGACGAATGGTTCATTGAACATGTGCCGAACCCAAGCAGCTACACGGAAGGTGACATGTCTAACAAGAGAACTAGGCGCCGCCAGACGAATGGTTCATTGAACATGTGCCGAACCCAAGCAGATACACGGAAGGTGACTTGTCTAACAGGAGAACTAGGCGCCGCCAGACGAATGGTTCATTGAACATGTGCCGAACCCAAGCAGCTACACGGAAGGTGACTTGCCTAACAGGAGAACTAGGCGCCGCCAGACGAATGGTTCATTGAACATGTGCCGGACCCAAGCAGATACACGGAAGGTGAATTGGCTAATGGTATGACCTGCATATGACACTGTGGATGACAAAATGCTGAAAGTAAATCATTTAATCCACTTTCTCCGGCTGATAATATAATTACTTCAAAACCAGCCATTACGATCTACGCGAACATCTGACCTGTCCGTACTGGTGCAAGAAATATAATCCATTTATTTACTAGCACCCAAGTCAAACACTGCTGGGAGTGGATATCAACGCTGGCGGGCTTATCGGACGCATATAAATTATTATTCCAGACGCCATGCACACGATCCTATTCCATCTACACAGAATTGGACACTATATGTACCAATCATGTAAACTATACAAAGACACCTCGTTGTAAGCCATACTAGAAGCCACACATAAATATGGTAATTAATGGGCACATTTAACGCCCCAACATCATTTGGGTCTGGAAAATCAGGTGAATGGTATTGGGTAGTCGCGTAGACATGTATAGTCTTGGAAAGATCGACCAACACATGTTATAATGACAGTGATATATAACACTTAATATGTTTGACGTGTCCAGCGTGGGAATAATAGCACACTATCAATGATGGCCACTGCGCCCACTGGCCAGGACGATTTTTACATACAAACGTGGGAGGCATTGCACCCAACACCCAGCCGTTTCATTTACCCAACTCCTAGTTAGGTCAACTAGCCCTCCCCAATCATGCCCCCATCATGCCATATCAAGGCATTTTAAAGGAATTTAAAATTGGGGCAAGATCGTGAAAGGGCATTGCCCTAGTGGAAATTCGCAAAAAAATATTTTTGTAAGTCCACAAAACACATTTGTTTTTTAATACATACTCTCAACAAGTAGTTTAGATTGGCTGTGTAGTTGTGCACATTTAGATTGGCTGTGTAGTTGTGCACATTTACATGATTAACTTATAGTCGACGTCTGGCGTTCTGAATTAACTAGATGACTTGTTCGCACACTAGGAAAAGTGTTATTTGAAGATAGGAATTATTAGTTTATATTATTATATATTTCCGGTACACTGCGATCACCAAGCAATAAATACGTTGAGAGAACCGGTGCAGTTATGCTGTCGTGCGACTCTCGTACGATAACAGCCGTTTTTATTCTAAGCAATTGTCAACGCTTAAACTGGCTCGACCTTGCTACGTAATTTACGTTGACGGAACGGAGATTGCTAACGACAACCAGTGGGTTGCACCGTTAACGCCGGGATTATACATAGAGACATGGACAACGTTTAGCATCTATAGCTCGTTGTCATGCAAGTCTCGTCCTTTGTCGCATTCATCATACGACAGTTTATCCAGCTTCAATGTCCTATCATTACGCGCGTCAACACCTCGCCAGCTAAAAATGACGCGCGTTAGTTAGAATTCCGAAAGTCTTGTTTGGATTGTTGACCAACGATTTAGAAGCCTACAGAAAACATTTCCAAGTAGCTGGTCACAATGTGCGCATCTCGGCATAGAAACAGCACTCACCGCGCCGAGGAAGTCACAGCAAGAAAATGTTATGCAACGTGCTTCTGCAATGTAATTCGATCACATCAACTTGCAATGGATTGTTGTGGTACGTATTCAATCAATCAATCAATCAATCAATCAATCAATCAATCAATCATCAATCAATCAATCAAACAGTAATTTTATTTCCAACACCAAACAGTACAAATTCCATTATTACAAAATTCAACACCATTTAAAACATGTAAAAACTAAATAAACAATAAATAGCGTGTTGGTGGAAAGAACAGAAGTGTGATACTTATCTATGGTTCACCCCAAACCAGTTTAGTTAGGTATGATACAAATACAATATCTTCCAATAAATTACAAATCCAAAACTTATAATTAATGCATGCAGGGCCTACAACATATAGTGTTTGATTATAATTATTTATATTTTTAGACATAATACACAGAAAGAAGATATATGTTTTTTAATGCTTGTATGCTAGTGCAGCTAGTCATGGTTTCATACAACGAATGCTATAGAGTTACTCCACAAACAAAATGCACATTGATTTTATGTTGGTACGATAAACGCATCGCGCCACAGACAAGACCAACTACCAGTTTCTGCAATACTGTAATACACCTAATGTTTGTAACATAGGTATTACCCCATATCTCACTACATAGCAAAAACAGAGAACAATACAATATGTTCATTCTGTCAAGATTAAATAGACAACATTGTCAATTATGTAAATTATCGCGGTAACTTTTGTCCTAAACGTATTAATGTGATTTTTCCTGTTCAGATCATCATCAATAACTAATCCCAGAGTTTTTTTGTTGCACGTGCTCTGGCTATTCGTTCGTTATTTATGCACAGGTGGAGTTGGAAGAGCTGAGGCTGCTCGTTGTGGCAATGGTGGGAAGGGAACAGGGGGGTTGTGCCATTAGTTGTAGTAGAGATGCTAGGGAGAGCTCACCTCAGCCTGGGAGGAAGCTGAGAGGAGGGAAGGTGACAGGTCATAGGGAGACGGGAAGGAAAGGAACGGGAGGAAAGACAACCGGAGTGAAGGAGATGAGAGTAGGGGAGACAGGAGGGAAGGAAAAGGGAGTGGGGGAGACGGGAGGGAAGACAACCGGAGTGAAGGAGAGGGGAGTAGCGGAGACAGGAGGGAAGGAGAAGGGAGTGGGGGAGACGGGAGGAAAAACAACCGGAGTGAAGGAGAGTGGAGTAGGGGAGACAGGAGCGAAGGAGAAGGGAGTGGGGAGACGGAAGGGAAAACAACCGGAGTGAAGGAGAGGGGAGTGGGAGAGACAAGAGCAAAGGAGTGGGAAGTGGGGGAGACAGGAGGGAAGGGGTCAGGACAGAATGTGATGGAGGGGATCGAAAGGAAAAGTTGTTCTGCAGCAGTGATAGAGGGGGTGAGGAAGAGAGCGAGGGTGTTTGTGGGGGATTCGATAGTTAGGAAGACCGACAGAGTCTTAAACAAGGGAGATGATGTGGTGGTCTGCTTGCCTGGAGCCAAAATAGAGGCGATAACTGAGAGGGTAAAAAACATCGTAGGCTCGGGTAAGGGTGGATCTGTTTTAGTACACGTAGGGATAAATAACGTAGAGAGGGAGGGTACAGCTGCTATAGTTAGGACATATAGGCAGTTGGTCAGAACACTAAAACAGACGCGGGTTGAGCAGGTAATACTGTCAGGGATTTTACCTGTAATGGGCAGGAGGGGTCACAAATATCGAAATTGTCGGGGGATGGCAATTAACATATTAGTCCAGAGTCTGTGTAGGGAAGAGGAAGTTGGATTTGTGGATTTATGGGGAAGTTTTGTTGGGAGGGCTGATATGTACATGAAGGATGGGCTTCATTTAAGTGGAAAGGGGGCAGCAGTATTCGCGGACAAACTTTTAGCAGCAGTAGATAGTGACTTGGGTACAATGACAAATATTTTTGGAACTAAACATTCTTTAAACTAGAAGTGCAGGGGGGTTACCTAGAGGTGTCTCAAGCAGAACAAGAGGCCACTAGCACAGATAAACCAATATCAAATCATCCGAAAAACATCTCTGAAAAAGGTTATAGATGCGTATGTTTAAATGCAAGGAGCATAGTAAATAAGAAAAAACGAATTAAACATTATGGTAGAAGATATTGACCTTCATATAATTGGTGTAGCTGAATCATGGGCCAACATAGATATAACAGATGCTGAATTAGGACTGACAGGATACGTAATGTTTAGGAAAGATCGAATAGGAAGAAGGGGCGGGGGAGTTATTTTATATGTTAAAGAATCTATTCAGGCTTAGGAAATAAAACTTGAAAGGGAAGCAAATTGCGATGAAGCTGTTTGGTGCAAAATTGTTTCAGGAAATTCAAAATTAACTATTGGATTAGTTTACCGACGTCCAAACATAAACAAAGAGGACAACACAAAAATAAAAACGCTATAAAGGAAGTTAGTAAAGGGGAATGTATCATAATGGGAGATTTCAACCATGGACACATACAATGGAATTCTCTAGAGAGCACAGGGATTGAGGATCAACAATTTCTATGTTTAATCCATGATAGCTTTCTTACTCAGCACGTACTAAAACCAACCAGGGGAGAAAATGTATTAGATATAGTTTTGTCATCACAAAAAGAATTAGTGGACATTGTAAACATATTTGTTATCAAATACATTTTGACATCAATGTAAAATCAGAAAGTAAAAATAAGAAAACATACAAGAGAAACTTCCACAAAAGTAACTACAAAGATATGAGAAAATACTTAGCAAAGCTAGATTGGAATAACATGCTGATGAATAATGCTGCAAATGAATGTTGGAATATTCTAAAATATGAAATTGAGAGTATCATCGATAAATTTGTTCCCTTCCAAAAACAAGGAAAACGGTGTAGAAAGAAACACTTGTCAAAAGAGGCAATTAGAAAAATAATGCTAAAACAAACTATGTGGAAGGTTTATAGGCGTACCAGAAAGGAAGAAGACTATGCAAAATACAAAGAGGCACTTAATGCAGCTACAACTGAAATCAGACAATCTAAAAGAAGCTATGAGCAAAAACTGGCATGTAACATAAAAAATGACAGCAAGAGTTTTTATGCATATGTCAGGAGTAAACAAAACGTAAAAGACAAGGTTGGACCTCTAGAAGACAGTGCTGGAAATATAATATCACAGGGGTTTTTAATGGCGGAAGACCTAAATGGTTACTTCAGTTCAGTGTTTACCAAAGAAGATATTAGTTCATTACCAGTTGCTGATGCTAAATTTCAGGGGGCTAAATCTAACTATTTAGGTCCGTTAGTTGTAACTCCAGAATTGGTAGCTAAGAAAATAAAGGCAATGAAGGATAACAAATCACCGGGAGTGGATGGGATTCCTCCAAAATTACTAACGGAAACAGTACATCAAATCAGTATACCACTTGCAAGAGTGTTCAACTTGTCATTAAAAGAGGGAGTTGTTCCGTTTGAATGGAAAGAAACAAACATCATACCATTATTTAAAAAGGGTTCGAGAAATAAGTCAGAGAATTACAGACCAGTGAGTTTAACGTCAGTGATTTGTAAATTATTAGAAAGGTTAATTAAAGACCATATGGTGGACTTCCTCGTTAAGCATAAATTATTAAATTCATCTCAACATGGATTCCTTAAAGCGAGGTCATGCTTAACAAATACGTTATGTTTTTTGGAAGAAATCACTAAGTGGATAGACGTGGGATCGCCAGTAGATATTATCTACTTAGATTTTCAGAAAGCTTTTGACAAAGTGCCACATCAAAGATTACTACTTAAATTAAAAGCCCATGGTATCGGGGATAGCATAACTGACTGGATAGAACAATGGCTGACTGACAGAAGACAACGAGTTGTAGTAGATGGAGAAGTTTCAAATTGGAAATCGGTTTTGAGTGGGGTACCTCAAAGATCAGCATTAGGACCTATATTATACTTAATTTATATCAATGACTTGGACGACAGTTTAACAAGTAACGTACTGAAATTTGCGGATGACACAAAACTGTTTAGAAAGGTTAATACTGATGGCGATAAACAACATTTACAAAACGATCTAGACAGATTAGTGAAATGGTCTGAGAAATGGCAGATGCTGTTCAATTTTGGGAAATGTAAATGCCTACATACAGGACATGGGAACTTGAATGTAAACTATAAAATGGGAGATACTGTTCTGGGTTCTACTGTAAAAGAAAAGGACTTAGGAGTTACAATAAGCGCTGATATGAAAGTTTCAGAGCAGTGTGGTATTGCAGCTTCAAAGGGTAATCAAATTCTTGGATTGATTAGAAGAAACATAACATACAAGGGAAAAAGTTAATTATACCTCTTTATGAAGCAATAGTTAGACCTCATTTAGAATACTGTATACAAGCATGGAGACCATATCGTAAGAAGGAAATAGATACGCTTGAACGCATACAAAGGAGAGCAACTAAAATGATTCCAGAACTTAGAGACTTAGTTATGAAGAACGCCTGAAAGAATGTGGTTTAATAACTCTAGAGACAAGGAGGTTAAGAGGAGATCAGATTGAAGTTTTTAAGATATTAAATGGGTATGAAAATATTGATAGAAATATGTTTTTCTCACCCAAGAAGGATAGCAGAACTAGAGGACATGAGGTAAAATTAGTAAAGGATCAATGTAGATTGGACATCAGGAAGCACTCGTTCGCACAGAGGACAATAAATGAATGGAACAAATTGTCTACAGATTGTGTAACTGCTAGCAGCGTGAATATGTTTAAAAACAAGGTTGACACATATCTCAGGAGGGCGGGTTATAAGTAGGTGAACATTGTTGGACTCTCGATAAGCCAATGGCTTCCTTGTCCACTTGCCATCTGGGCCTTTGGCTTGGATGGCAAATCTTGTTAAATATTGTTAAATCACACATTAATGTCAACATATGGCGGACGTTTCCTGAATAACACTTAATTGTTTTTTTGATAGTTCAGTGATAATTTGTTTACAGCGATCCATATGCACAATTTGACAAGTTCTTTATTTAACATATCTCGTAGTTCTATTAAATTGTTGCCGGCGCAAAATATATTTTCATCATCTGCAAAAAGTATGAATTGTACTAACGTTGATACGTTGCAGATATAATTAACATAGAGAACAAATCATCTTTGAACTAAAATAGATCCCTGCGGAACTCAACATGTGACACCTAATAGCTCAGAGACACACCCGTTAATATTTACAAATTGCTTTCTGTTCGAAAAGATAGCCCTTAATCCAATCATTTGCTACTCCACGTACACCGTAATAACTCAACTTTTGTATAAGTATTCCGTGGTTTACTGTATCGAAAGCCTTTTGTTATATTAATAAATACACCAATTGCATGATTTTTACTGTTCTTAGCATTTGATATTTCTTCTATCAATTCCATTACTGCGTGTGGCGTGGACATGTTTGTACGGAACCCGTACCGATTCGAATTTAATAAGTTGTTGGCGTTTACAAAGCTGTACGTTGTGGCAAGGACAATTGTTTTGTATTAACTCTAGGATCGAATCATGCCAGATTAGAACTATGTTTAATATTATTGTGTGCATGTTGTTCTCTTCGGAGAGTATACGCGGCTGTCCAAAATATAGTTTTGTTCTGTTGCTTGACCTTTATCTTCGACAAATTTAACCTTTAACGTCTTGCCCTTTTCAAGAGAACCAACCTTAGAATATTTGCATGAAGTTTAAAAGTTTTGCCATCAGGTTTCTTCTGAGCAAATGGTTCATATGATTGTTTTCAATTGCTTCAGCCTTCGAGAGATCGTTTGTAACTTGAACTCAGGATTGTGCAAAAAAAACCTTAAATTGGCCTTCTCATGGATTGAAAACACTTTGGAAAACAGTCGTCAAGTCACGCCAGGTGTGATCTCTGATGGTCACATTCCCTTGTGTGTTTCGTCTTCGGGTCCCATCATTCCTACCATTTCCAACGTGGATTCTGCGTTGCTTGCTCTGGAATGTCAATACTAGGCTGGATAGTTTTGGGAAAATAATTATGCGAACTACTAATTACCATAGAGTATTACTAATTACATTTTGCAAAACGGCACACAGGATCGATACCTTTACCTTTTTCATTCATTCTCAAGCGATCAACGGCGTATCGATGTCATTCGAAAATTGGGATTTGTGGCTACATCAGACATAGAAATGTGACGTTCCCATAATTATGCGTACGTACAACTATTAACAGTTACAGAGAGCACTCAGTGAAAGTCAAGCAACGTTGTATGACCAGAATATGGAGAGCCTGAGCCTGAAACAAACTGTTTATCTCACTGTGCCGTATCTTACAAATCCATGCAAATTACGCGATAACTGTAACACCGTGGGGAAGAATATCCAAATACATTTCCACCAATACCTCATTTGGTGAGGCGATTTGTGTTGATAAAATGGATTTCTCAGATTATGGGTCAATACTATCCTAAAAAAGTGGAATCGCCAATACAGCATTTTCGACTGAAATAGATTGGTAGTTGGTTCGTTTGTCAACTCGGGCGTCTATAACATGATAGGAATACCCGCCAGGATGATTGGGAACGTCGTTAAGATATAACAGGATATTTTGAAATGTCAATCGCTCGTTTTATTAAACTGCCTAATTGATTTGCTTTGTTGGGATACTCGAATTTAGATCGGCCTTCTATACATAGAACAACATTGACTATTTTCATACTTGAATGGAAGTGCTTAATTGTTCTTTTTTATAACACCGACTACTATTTTTGTAAACGAACGTAGAACGTTCCCTGACGTTATATTTTATTTTGACGATATGTCATCACCTAAAAGTGTAAATCCGTGTAACCATGATCAGAGTGGGAGTCCTATAGTTGAACTCTCGTATTGGTAATAAACCAATTAATCGAGTAGTCACCCGAAAGAAATCGATGTTATCGTGTCGGCCTTTGTCCCCATATCGTTGCACAAGTGTGTGTGTGTGTGTGTGTGTGTACTATTTCAGACATGTGTCTATAAATGTTATGCTTTCTATACATAGTACGCGAAAGAGAATAAAATACATGAATTGCCACATTATATATACATGAAATCCCACATTATATATACATATACACGCATATATATATACACACACGCACGCACGCACGCACGCACACACACACACACACACTCACACACACACACACACACACACACACACACACACACACACACACACACACACACACACACACACACACACACACACACACACACACACACACACACACACACACACACACACACACACACACACACACACACACACACACACACACACACACACACACACACACACACACACACACACACACACACACACACACACACACACACACACACACACATTAGACCTCATTAGGAATTCTGGGACAGTCAGTTCTCCCAATTCTCGCCAGTTGTCTTGGCAAACAGGCCGTCCATACGTATATGTGACTCAGTATATATATATATATATATATATATATATATATATATATATATATATATATATATATCCCCCTTGTCTCGATTCATAACTGGAGTTGCCTTTCGGATCAATATGACATCTTTGGTCCATCTTGCGTTTCTGTTACGCTCTATGTCAATCACTTTTGCCCCTTCCCAGTCTCACTTTTGCCCCCTCGCAGTCTCTGATGCAACTGTTCCTGTCTGAATGGTCTGGTATTGCAAACTTACGCTCTACCGCTGACTCTCTCTTCCGTTCCTTGGTAAATAATCTGGTTGTAATGTTTTCGTGGTGTCCATGAAGGGCAGGTAGTTATCGCTTTCTTTTTAATATGAGCTTAATGCTGCCTGTGTTGTCTATGCTGTTGAGATACTCTGTCAGTTCTTGCTCACATCCCTTCCTCACTACTTCCATCACATCATCCACACATCTCTTCCAGAGATATGTGGATGATGTGATGTCTTCGGTTTGCATGTTACTAGTGTTGTGAGAATACTTTGATGTTCCAGCCATTCCATGAAGAGATTTCCAATTACAGGTGACACCGGACTTCCCATTGCTGTGCTAAATTTAAACCTTTGCCGAGAAAACCCTTGTTTGATTGTCGGTTAGGTTGTATTTTGACACATTCACTATCCACTTCTTCAATTGAGTGCCCGACAGATCGATCTTGTCTCTGTCGCTCACTCATGTTGTTGTTAGTCTCTTCAGTTTGTTTGGCTCTCGCCATTTTGAATTTTCAAATTCTCTCTTGCGAACTCTCGTCAAGTGCGAGAACACATGTTTATTCACGTTGCTTGGCAACTGTTTGCTTATCTCCCGTACTATATCTTCTTTCCGATGCTGTAATCCGCCTAACGTGTTGTTAATAAGATGGATTCTTTCTCTTACCAGGTCCCTTTCCGCTTTCTTGATAATGTCCGTTGCGTTCTGTGCTTTTATGCCACACTTTATCTTATCTGGTGTTACACCGTCATCGCGGCAACGCAACGAAAACACCAAGTGATTTCTATGTCGCGCGATTTTCTTTTTATGCGATCCATCTCACGTATTTTCCGGACTGTGTTCTGTCCATATCCATATATATATATATATATATATATATATATATATATATATATATATATATATATATATATATATATATATATATATATATATATATATATATATATATAGACAACTTAGCTAAATGGTCTGAGAACTGGCAGATGTTATTACATTTTGGGTAATGTAATTGCCTACATACAATACACGGGAACTAGGATATAAACTATTAAATATTGCTTTAGGTAATACTGTAAAAGAGTGCTGATATGAAAGTTTCAGAGCACTGTGGCATCAGTGGCCTGAACGATAATATAACAAGCAATGTACTGATATATATATATATATATATATATATATATATATATATATATATATATATATATATATATATATATATATATATATATATATATATATATATATATATATATATATATATAAAGAATAAGAAAGATCATAATACTGATCCTTGTGCTACCCCACTCAAAACTGGTTTCCAGTTTGAAACCCCCATCCCCCCATCTGCTTCAACACGTATTCTGTCAGTCAGCCATTATTCTATCCAGTCGATTATGCCATCCCCGTTAACATGGGCTTTTAATTTAAGTAGTAGTTTTTTTGTGTGGCATTTTGTCAAAAGCTTTCTTAAAATCTAAGTATATAATATATGTTTGTGATCCCTCTTCCGCCTTTAAATTTCATTCGTAGCTGCATTAAGTGCCTCTGTAATTTGTGTAGTCTTCTGGTACGCCTATAAACCCTCAACATAGTTTGATTTTTCGCTATTTTTCTAATACCTTCTTTTGACAAGTGTTTCCTTTTAGACAGTATTCCTTGTTTTCTCAAGGGAACAAATTAATCAACGATATTCTCAACTTCATATTTTAGACTGTTCCAACATTCAATTGCAGTCTTATTCCAATCTAGCTTTGCTAAGTATTTTCTCATAACTTTATGTTTACCTTTGTGAAAGTTTCCTTACCTTTGTGAATGTTTGTACTTTCTGATTTTACTTTGATGTCAAAATGTATTTGATTATACTACCCAATGGGTCATGTATTTGTGAAGAAAAAATTAAATCTAATGTTTCTCTCCCCTAGTTGGTTCTAGCACGTGTTGAGTAAGGAAGGTATCCTGAATTAAAAATAGAAACTGTTGGTCCTCACTCTCTGTGCACTCTAGAGGTTTCCATTGTATGTGTCCAGGATTAAAATATCCCATACTGATACATTCCCCTTTACTCATTTCCTTAATAGCATTTTGTATTGTTGTGTTATCCTCTTCGTTTATGTTTGGACTTCGGTAAACTAATCCAATAGTTAATGTTGAATTCCCTGTGACTATATTGTACAAAACAGCTTGATCGCAATTTGCATCCCTTTCTAATTTTATTTCGTAAGCCTGAATAGATTATTTAATATATAAAATAAATCCCCCTCCCCTTCTTCCTATTCGATTTCTCCTAAACATCACGTATACTGTCAGTCCTCATTCAGCATCTGATATGTGTATGTTTGCCCATGATTCGGTTTGTGTGTACTAGTGGCCTCTTGTCCTTTTTGAAGCACCTCTAAATATCCCCCCCGTGCTTCTAGTTTAAACAATGTCTGCTACCAAAGATATTGTTATGTTTCCCATGCCACTGTCGACTGCTGCTGATAGTTCATCAGCAAACATCGCTGCACCCTTTCCAATAAGATGAAGCCCATCCCTCTTGTACATATCAGCCCTCCCAACGAAACATCCCCACGAATCAAACGTCTTCATCCCTTGCTGCTGAATTAACGTGTGAATTGCCATCCTCCGGCATTTTTGATATCCCTGTCCCCTGCTTCCTGTTACCGGTAGAATCCCTGACAAAATTATGATGACTGATATGACAAAATTAGCAAAAGGTTTCGCTAAAGGCAGCATCTTTTCCCAGTCAGAAATCCATAGTTAGTTTTAAGCAAACAGTTATGTTAGTTAGAGGGGACCATTCGTCAGTTAGCCTTAAAATGTCTTTGTTGTTCATCCAAGATACAGTGTTAAGAACTAGCTGGGTATATTTCTATGGTGACTCAAGTCACACAACACCAGTAGTCTTTATTCAAGTTAGCACACAAACCGTTGTTCCAGTTTGGACAAATCGTCTCACTAGTAGACTCACTACATTGAATACATGGGTAATTCTGGGGCGAGACCAATGAATGCAGTCTGTTAAAGTACTTGTCTAATGGTTATATTTGTTATTATAATAAATAAATTATTATTGTTAGATTATGCACATGATGTATTGTTTTATATTATTGCTTAATAAGCCTCATGTTGTGTACTATGCAGAGTAAACCCACATTTACATTGTCTGATTTGTGAATCCAGTTGTACAACATATTCTTGGTAAAAGTGTTTTGTAGTGAGCTTTTTTCTCTACATATTCTACAAATCAGAAGGTTTTCAGGTAATAAATGCAATTAACACTCATGTGCTAGCAAAACTACATATATGGTCTAAGAGAGCAGAAATAAGAGAACTGCTAAACAAAGAAAAACAGTCCTTCAGGTTTTATGTGAGAAATCCTTTGGTGCCTCATACGTCCTGCTAATTGCTTTATTTTATAACTTGCTTAACACTGAGGATATTTAGCAATTACCAACTCAGCTGAGATCATTATATATATATATATATATATATATATATATATATATATATATATATATATATATATATATATATATATATATATATATATATATATATATATATATATATATCTGAAGTTTATTGGCTAGGTTTTTCTAAGATGATAACGCTAGATAAAGATTGGTTTAAGTGAGGATACTTGTGCCGATTATGCCGGTGATTCAAAGGTGGGTTAATCAGATTGCCCCCATATATATATATATATATATATATATATATATATATATCATGCCACGTGTCCATGTATATATATATATATATATATATATATATATATATATATCATGCCACGTGTCCATGTCAGACTGAGTTGATTTGAGTATTGTTTGTTGCAAGAACCGTAGTACAAAAACTTTGTACCAGTTAGTCCCTCATCACCTTAGTATCCCAGCCTCGTCAGTCCCGGTAGAGAGAGACTATTAAGCATTGCTGAAAGTGTTCCGCCCTGCTGCGATGTTCCCTTAAAGACACTACATTCGAGCAGCTGATGTTCATTATGTGCAATGGGAAATAAGGAAAATAAATGAGGATGCCAATGAACATTGTGAACTAGTTTCAATACTTCGTCTTGAGTTTCCAAGTTTTACCTTACACTTAATACTCTGTAATTATGTTACTTGTTCATGCAGTAAAGATGCTTTTTACGTTTTTCCTCATATAAAAGGTCTCGACTGCCTTTGCATAATAAATTGTTCCTGAATTATATAAATTAACAAGTTTTATTTTTGAAATATGCTATTACTTATAATTTACTATATCGTACATCATGTACTCATACTTATGTAAATGTACTCGTAGTCAGCTTTTAGTAATGTACTCATATTCATACTCAGTCATCACCAATGTACTCGCACTCATATTCGTACTCATGAAAATGTTCTCGGACCCACGTCTGATGTGTCACAATCGAGGTCTGCTGTTTTCACAGTAAGGCGCAGTGTTCGCTCTGTGTAGCTCCTAAAAAGACGGTTGTTTTAGCCCTAACCGTACACTTTAGCAATTTTGCATATGGATTTGGGCAGATCTCTTTTACAGGTAGTATAAGCACGTAAAAAAATTTGCGCTATACCGAATTTAGACTCATGGCGCCTACGCCTACAACATTAGCAAGTTCATGGTGCAGACAAGCCAACACTGATAGTCTCTGACGTGGTCGCAATATTCCGGTTCGGTATTACAGTGAAGACACAACGTGAATAGAATCGAAAATACCAAATGTTATTTCACGAGGTGCTACAGTCTGCATCAGTGCAAAGAAAATGTTATTTCACGAGGTGCTACAGTCTGCATCAGTGCAAAGAAAATGTTATTTCACGAGGTGCTACAGTCTGCATCAGTGCAAAGAAAACGTTATTTCACGAGGTGCTACAGTCTGCATCAGTGCAAAGAAAATCAACACTAATAAATAATCTGCATACATTGGTCGTTTTTATCGTAAACTAATGTTATAAAAATAATATATAACTATTCTAATATCTTGATCGCTCAAATGTGTCTTAATGAGTCACATTAAACAACTCACTGGTTATATGTTTAATTTTAATATTTCGTCCCGAATATCTTGTTTGTATTGCATGGTGAACGGCTAGGTCGATATTCATAAACATATACCATTCAAAATATAACTAAACAACTGTGTTTCATTAAAACACGTTTAGATGGTGTTAAAAATATATAGTTTATACTGTATAACATCATTTAACAATAAAAAACAACCTTAGTCGATATATTGGGACATTCAATGATTAATTATATTACAATGTTCATGTAGACATTTTAAGAAATATCATATATTTTTTCAACGTCAGTATATCTGTCTGCCTGTCTGTCATGGTCTTATTATATAAATTGAACATGGACAGACGTAGGGGAGATTTGTCAGATTGTACTGACCGCTTTCATTTATTAAACATACCTCATCTTATTAACCTGGTCGTATAAACCGGTAGTAAGGGGATTTTCACAGGGTACATCGAAAGTAACTGCGACCTGTGATTAGAAAAAACCTTGAGTAGCCATTCACAAATACTACACTGACGCATGTCGTTAGCGTGGCGGAGATTGACGAGGGTAGGGGTTCCCAGACTATCTCAGCTCAACATGTCGGCCTTCTGGCGGAGGCCAAGAGCTTTATGTATCAAACGTAATGTGCCAGTCTATAATAAGAATGCATCTTTGTTGGGGACCTCATGGCGACCACACCCACACGCATGCTCCCCGTTCAGCGTACACACGTGGTGAATTCTTAGAAGTGATTTATTCAGATCTTGTTATATTCATCCCCGAAAAGGACGACAGCTCAGGCCTGTTCCGGTCTGGATCCGTCTTCGTAATCCACCGGCTCTTAGTCCTTCTGTCGACACAGAGCCGAGACGTCTGTCCTTCCGGGATGCTACATCTGTCATTCCTGCCCGCTCTACAACTGCCCTGTCGCGAGTAGTGTTTACCCCAAATAAAGACCAAGCATCCAACCGCGATATTTTATTATATACATGGACATGCGCGCAAACTATCAATATAGTTGGATAATTACGATGTAATCCCAAATTGTTTCCTTCACATTAAATGCGTTCAAGAAGGTCGTATTGTAATGGATCTATGCGGTTCTTGTGAGGCATAAATAATATGGCAAAAAAAAATGCCAAATAAAAAAATCACGCCAGTGTGTATCTGTGCGTAAGCACTACAGCTCTGTTGATCGGATCTGGGGTCACTATTCACATTAAAAAGAATCACATTTGTGTTTACACATAGGTATGGGAAAGCAGTGTTAGTTGGGCCATATTTTCATGATTATTAGTGCATCATTTTATACCAAGATAATATATCTAGCTTACATAGATAATTATATCTAGCTGATTCAATAAGGGTTGGTAAGCTGGCTCAACTAACACTTGGTGCGGGGTAAGTTGAGCCTCAGTGTAAACTGTGTAAACGTTTTATTTGTATAATTTCTTGTACAAAAAAACTCAGCCAACACATCTACCCAATGAGTACACCACGTCTTATGCGCGTAATTATGCGCTTAATTAATGCGTCGACACACTTAATTAATATAGATTTATAGGCCAATCACAACCAGTGTAATTAACCGCTAACATGTTGCCTTGTAGCTATTCGACGCCCGAATTTGCTCGGAAAAATTAATTCCTTGATGTATTTTGGGGTAACGGACTTATCATTAATGCGCGAATTGATGTAAATAATCTTCTTCTCTGTGCATAGTTAAACCATTTGTAAGTGCATAAACAATAAAATCTGGTCACGTGCGTCGATAGTTTACATACCAGCAGACATTAATAACAATTACCAAAAGTTTCAAAAAACATCAAAAAACTTACATTTAGCACACATGTATGTTCTGGCCATTGTGACAAATATTGCCTATTATACGTCAATCCTGTTCTAATGACATATCCAATCACTGGGTGGTACCATATAACTGTCGCTGATGTAGTTTCCCGGGAAACATGGATGGCTCAACTAACTTAATAGCTCAAGTAACATTGCCCTCCCCTATCTGTCACAAAATCAAAGTCTCACAGTACAACACTTAAACAAAATTAATATAGTCCACGGATCACTGGGATGATATCTCACAAGACTAATTAATTATTTGTTCAGGAAACACTTGAACAATTGTCAACGTTTCGTGTATATGTCGTAAACATGCTGAATTAGTTACTCCTAAGCCTGATGCCAGATGAACTTACTTAACATACACACCTTCGAGTAAAAGTGACGCAGTTGTTCGTTTCCATTAACACATTTATTACTATAATCCAGGAAGTGTATTGTAAGAACAAGTGTATGTATGTTTGTATGTTTGTATATTTGTATGGTTGTATATTTGTATGTTTGTATGTTTGTATATTTGTATGGTTGTATATTTGTATGTTTGTATGTTTGTATATTTGTATGGTTATGCCATGGTAATTGGTACTTGGTACTTGGTGCTGCCAGTTGTATGTTTGTATGTTTGTATATTTGTATGGTTGTATGTTTGTATGTTTGTATATTTATATGGTTGTATGTTTGTGTGCTTGTGTGTAGTATGTTATGCTACTCAACCCCACGGTCGGGTCGTCAGTTATGTTTTCAAAATTCTTCCTTCTATTTCCCTTCGTAGTTATTACGTACAACGGTCCGCATCGATATGCGAACAATAACGTACAACGGTCCGCATCGATATGCGAACAATAACGTACAACGGTCCGCATCGATATGCGAACAATAACGTACAACGGTCCGCATCGATATGCGAACAATAACGTACAACGGTCCGCATCGATATGCGAACAATAACGTACAACGGTCCGCATCGATATGCGAACAATAACGTACAGTTGTCGACAACGTCGTACGTCTTCTAACAACTGTCCAAAGTTATGTAATACAAAGGCAACGTTACTATAAGTATAACTGGTAGTATTACGTTGCAATTTCGAGAGTTGGATTCCGAGAAGCCATCACAATATTGACTGGAAGCACCAAGTACCAAGGCATAGATGGATATTTATGTGATAATTTCGTCTATCTTGAAATATATTGTTATCACGACAGTCACAAACGAACTATCAAGTTATCCCGTCCGTAAGATGGGTATGGGAACGTAAGTGTCGTGACTTAGTTTTACTATGGAGTCCACTGGCAACAATGGCTGTTTCGATGCCTGTGTAAAGAATAGGATTATATTTTGTTTTTAGGTATACTGACAAAACTGACACCAAACGATGTAAATTGCTTTGGTTTCAGACCGATGAAATAATGCCAAAGGTGTGTGAGAAGCTTTATGTATAAGAATGTTCACGGTAATCGTTTGAGAGTTGTTTACAACTGGATGATGACATGTATTATCGCTCACGCTCTGTCGGCATAGCAAAATATATATGCTTAGCAAATATATTTACTTTACTCAAAACAGTTCGTTTGGGGGCATGAGCTATGTGGCCATAAATATTTAAAGATTTTTCGACTGATGTCACACATCTTAATGAGCATTTTTTTGCGATAATCCTTAGTGTGTTTTTATCTGAAGCGAGAGCCGATATTTAAATATTTATATCATAGACAATTAATTGGGAAATAAAATGTCTGACTCTTGAAGGTTGTCTAACACAGTTGTTCCGTCTGATCAGCACACATTGTGATTAGAATAAGTACTTAATCTGGTGGGTTATATTACATATGGATATCACCGTTATTAGGGTCTACAGTATATTACAGCTTCGAAGGCATTGAATAGAAAGTAATTAAATATATAGTTTCAACGATGTCTGCTGTAAATTATGTAACATGGTCTGCAAAAGGTAATAATGCCATTACCATTGGCTAGCACATAATAAATTGCAATAACTATACCTTCTACATTGGTATTCTATGGTGCTGTACAGTAAAAGAAAGGGTATAGTAAAAATGTCAAAAAAATAAAAACAAATGCAATAATAGAAATGATTATAAAAATTAAAGCTATTTAAATTACTAAAATAAATAACTTAGTTATGTGCTATGCTAAAATAGTGAGTCTTCAATTTACTCTTAAAACCACTGACCTCGTTGCTACTGCGCACATCTTCAGGTAAGGAATTCCATAATTTAGGTGCAGACACTTTAAAAGCACGATCTCCCAGAGTTTTCCGCTTTGTCCATGGTATATTGAGTGTCATAGCTTCATGATGCAAACGCTACAAAAATGTTTAGGCAGATGTAATATCTGTCCACTTCTTGGTATCGTAGCCAAACATGTAGGATGTTTCTTCTATTTTCTATCCGCTATGTGTTGATAAAAATATTCATGCAACTACAAATGGGTTTCAGAGAATGTTTACGGCGATGACCTTTCGTGTATAACCTTGTTGCACTAGCGATCGATGTTAGTTTCTTTTCTAACCAGCAAATAACATCCTGTTTTTCAGCAGGAAGATCATAACAATAACATCTTGAATCGTTATGTTTGGCTCGTCCATAGACTGGTGTGCGTGCGTGCCATTTGGTCCGGTACTTAGCTCGGCAATATACGATTCGAATCCTTGACTCTGTCCGGGGGCCCACCCACATCTGACCACATATCATTGTCCTTTTCCCGTCGAAACAAATGTTAGAAGTCAGTCTGGCAATTCCACAAAGTTACGAGTCGGTTTTAATCAATTTACACTTTGTTTTTTTGTCCTGTCACCAACCTGCAGTAGCAGTTTCGTAAAATCCTACAATTTGTTTTCTCGAAAATACCAACACGGGAGACACTCTCCGTCATCTGTCTCCCAAACAAACCAGGTTCTGTCTTTGCACACGGGGAATCCTTCCGCCACTGTCACACGTGTGGGCATGCTGTCAACTAGCAACTAGACGCTTAAGCCTGTGCGCAGGAGATGTATCTTAGTCTGCAAATGTTTTTTTTTCAGGGTGCAAAAAAAACGAAAGTGGGCGCCTTCTCAAAATCACTAGTACTTCATTCGTCTGTCAACAACACGGAAGTAAAATAACGATTTGTGCCCGTCTTCTTATTGTATTGTTTCGTATGGTGTATCGGAGGTGGCGTAGTGACCCGGGGCACGGGGGTGCACTCGCAACCAGGTGCCGGGTCTTGGGGGTACCAAGTCAACGGTCAAGTTACACGTAAAGCAGCATCATATAACATCCTATTAAAACATAGGAGGATCCAGACTCTGGAAAGGGGTGTCTAGTTTCCCAGAAAATACACTAGGTTGCAAGACTTCTAGTTATACAAATTTCGACAGGATATGGACATGCGTACGCACGTACGCACGCACGCACGCACACACGCACGCACATACAGTAGTCAATCTCTTATAAGGCCACCCCTTCTTAAAAGATACAATGGCCTTATTTGAGCAATGGCTTCTCGTGGGGGGGATTATCATGGGATAGAATTGCCAATTGCTTGCAGAGTTGCCTCTGGCGAGGGGGCGGCCTCTTACGATAGGGGCCTTATAAAGGGTTGACCATCGTACACCAGTCGTCCTCCCGATCACATTCAAAGCATTGTATGCTTAGTCGTGCATGTTTCGGAAGTCCACTGTCTTTTCAGCGACGGCTGCGCATCTAACTCAAGAGTAACACAAGAGAAATTGCAAGAATTCCTCACGGCTGTTTTTCACCTATCACGACAAAGCTTAAAACACTTTTCTTTGTTTAATATGCAAATACAAAACACCTTTCGCATTTCGGACATGAACTTCTCATCTTCTGCTCCGTGAGGATTGCAATAGCACCGTTCTACGTTATCTTCAGGTCGTTGTTGTTTTGTGTCGCCAAACGCTCCCCCAGAACCACACATCGCCGTGATTTTAATCAGTGTGCGTGGGTGGCGTAACGACTGTGGCATGTCAGGGCGATACACGGGCGTCCGGGGGGGGTTTAGGGGGCAACGCACATGCCCCCCCTCCCGGATCTGGTGTTTGTAAAATATAGGTCTTTCATGGCAAGTAGATTGTTTACTATTTGTGTTAAGTAGATCATCTAGAATATTTGTTAATTAGTTATACACAATTATATCATTATTATTCATTGAAAGTAGACATTTTGGTAAGTGTAAGGATTTCTGGTCGAAATCAGACAGCAACATGTTTGGCCCCCTGTGGAAGCGTAAAGATTTCTGGTCGAAACCAGATAATAGAATTGTTTGCCCCACTTTGGAAAAAAGCCTGCGGACGCCCCTGGTTCGAGATTCTACTTTTCACAGAGAATAACCATATTTACTGTAGGATACAGCTTAAAACGACTGTTTCTCGCATTGGTTTGCAAGCCTGGCAACAGCCGTTGAAATTCATCTATTAAAAATGCACTGACAACAAGATTCCGTTTGTGATTAGTAATGGATACTAATGGGACATTGGGGAATAAATCAGAACGATTATGGAACAAACGGGAGTACATGTGGCAACGCCCTAGTTTGTATGTTAAAAATGTCCTCATCTGAGGAACAAGTGCAAGAGGGCGTTACCTCACGCAGTGTCTCGACAGTTAATTGTGACTGGCATTCAACAACAAGTTTTGCAACAAATAAAAATTATGGATACGCCCCTGCAAGTCATCGTCAAACTGCACGGTAGCATAATCGGTTCAGTTGGCTCTGGGAGGAAACATATGTCCGGGGTGAGGATGGGGGGCGCCCAATTGTGAGCTGCACCCGGACGCCGACAACCCTCACTACGCCACTGCATGTCTGAGTAGAGAACCCGCGGCGAATGTTCTGACCAGCGTGCTGTATCTGCGACGGTGGCGGCACCTTACGATTACTGCAGCAGGTATACATACAAACGTCAGCAAGTACATGAGAAATGGACAGAACTGAGTTGCTTTTGCAATGGGGACCACTATTGCAATGGGGACCACTATTGCAATGGGGACCACTATTGCAATGGGGACCACTATTGCAATGGGGACCACTATTGCAATGGGGACCACTATTGCTTTTTCAAAATGAATTCCTAGAAATTTTCAAATGCGATTTTATTTCAACTCGTTGAGTGAATTAAACACCCGTTGACAACACACCCTTTCTTCTCATTCACATTTAAAACTGCTTCAAAACTGCAAATAAATATTCTCATAACAACCGTTTACACTGACGTTTTCTCCCTTTCATCGAAGCATAACATTTATGTCAAAATTTTTTATTTGACATTACTGCAAAATTGCATATAAAAACAGTTTTCGAATTTTACACAACTTGTCAACCCGCAGTATATATATATCATATATACATAATATTATTATATCATTGCCTGCGGCACTTGTGATGTTATCTGGTTGGTAACACTCTCGTGACATCAACAAACAGTGTATTATTCCATAAATAGCATAGACGTTGTTTGCGTCATATAAAGGCCATGACGTCAACGATGACGTCAACGATGACGTCAACGATGACGTCAACGATGACGTGCAGTTGGCAACACAAGTCGCAACGAACGAAAGTGGACATTACGTGTTCTCAAGTGGTTGCATCTTCTAAGTATTACAAAAGTCTGCAAATATGTCCCTCGTAACAAGGGCGTGCGAAGGCTGCACGGACGGTCAGTACTTGGTTTGTTAATTATAAAATGTACTATCAGCAAATATATATATATATATATATATATATATATATATATATATATATATATATATATATATATATATATATATATATATATATATATATATATATATATATATATATATATATATATATATATATATATATATATATATATAACTTAAGTTTAATACCGTATTTGCCGGACATGGAATACACATATAAGAAAGTTATCTAGCACAAACAATGTAGTTTTATATTCGTATCGGGCAGACCATACAACGAAGAGCCTGGTTGAGAATTGTTATTAGATAGATTCGCGTGGAACATTAAAGGGAAGAGAGGGTTGATTTGTCTAATATTGATGATCACCCGTACTATGATGATAGTTTCAAATTGTATAACACACCAATGGTTAACGTAGCGCTTGCTTTGATGTCGCAATTGCAACTGTGTTATCATTTTAATGCATATATTGTTCACATTACTTTTCATTAAACATTTCTGCCGGTTGCCTTTCTCTAGCAATAACCGTGGCCTTCACCGAAGCCTTTCCTGCGATGACTCGGTTCTTCACCAGTAGAGCGGACGAGTTCCAATTGTTGAAGGTGCTTCTAGGATGTCCGTTTGGCTTTCTTGTAGCCACGGGTAAGCAGCACACTTAAGGTGGCAATCACTGTATCACGGATAAAATAGTTCATTTCATTGTGCCTAGATAGACAAACCCTTCATATAAGTTGGTTCTATTCGTGAAACTCACAGATCGGTTTGACGAACCTTGTCGCTATGACTGAATAATGGGGGTATCATATAAACCAAAATAGCGTTAAAATGTAGTAAACTTTCTTATTGCGCGATTGCCCAATAATTATTTCAACACGAAACTAAACTATAAAGTAGTATCGAACATGGATAACACAGTAACTGTAACCCCGATATAGAGAGCTAATTTAGGTACCGAACGAGTATGTTGGGTCCGTGTTCATACCAAACCACGATCACATCGTTATTTAATTTTAATGTCGTTTATCATTTGTTATTAATTTTTTATATGGTTTCGAGCAATCATAACACTCAAAATGTGTATTGAACGTATGCTATCCATAATTCACGACAATGCTAGAAGCCTAATTATATTATTTATCTAATCCACCCTGGATAGCATGAGAGGTGCAGTAAGCCACGTTGAAGCAACGGCCTCTGTGACCGTCTTACTTGTTCGACCCCTATTTCGCTATGATCACAGGTGAACGATAGTTTATAGTTGTTAGTGGCTAGAATATCCTTCGTCGCTTCGATACATCGGCCTGTTGAATTGTACTTATACTCTACACATGTCCAACCGATTTTCTTGGATTTTAGGACGGATGGAAAATCAAGGACATCAGTTGGAAATTTGCATTTCATTTAATCAGGCCGATGTTTTGAAACAACCAGGAAACCATAATTGTAGTATGTGGTAGATTACTTTACACATACGGTTGTAAATGTTCGACAGTGATTTTGATTAGCAATACCAAGTATAGCAGTATCAGTTGCTGAGCGGCAATGATGGATGATCGTTGTTTTGGTTTTGGCCAAGCCAGACAGATCGATTCCTGCTGCCTACAAGTATTGCTATGATTAGGAAAGTCCGGTTTACATGAGCGATACCATGTCGCATGATAATACACAGCTAAATTATATGTGAGCTTAGACAAGCATCATGTCTAGACACTGCAACCTAGATATTGACTCGGGCTACTCCCGACTTGACGACGGGTGCAACTGCTGTCGGTCGCTGATTGGCGATTGTGTCAAAATCGCAGCCAAATATAGGACCAATCCCAATTGACACCGAGGTAGGCCAACCAAACGGACAATCGCACGTGTAAAGCGGCCTTTACTTTAGTAAAACTAAAATCGTCAAATATGGCCTAAGTCTTGCATGAAATTCCACACGTAACATTGCCACTTGAGAAATATCCACATGGCGGAGGCACGTCGCAAATTGGCGATGGAAGACTCCCCAGCATTCTCACGACGACCCGCGGGTTGCAGTGCTGTACTTCGGGCCGATCAACGAGATGGAGCTGCCCTTGATCACCCGTTACATACTGGGAGGCGTGATGGCGGTCCTGCTCACCCTCGGCTTCGGGCTGTCCGTACAGGTGCGATGCGCGACGTTTCTCTCGGTGCCCACAGTCGTCAGCAAGGTCGGCCGGGCCTACGTCATAACCTTCGCTGTCGCATATATTCTTACAGGTAGGCACAGGACAGAGAAATCGGGCGAATTTGGAAGAGGCCATACCGGTTGTAAAGTTGCAACATTTTAGAAATAGGCATAATCGTAATATAAATATATACATTGGAAACAAGTATAATAATCTAGTTTTGTGAAAAGGCCGTTGTATATATGGGAGGCTTCCGAATATTGGATTAATTTAAGTATGTTTTGTTTACATTATTATTATAAATAAGTAGCTATCTGGATTCCTCTAAGTTGCATGCCTACTTCATATATAACTAAAACCTAGCGGTATAATGTACGCAAACACTGCAGTGTCCACTTCACAGGGTAATACCAACATTAATGTTTTAAACACATTGTATTTAACGTGTTACAATGCTTTCACAACTGATTAGGTATTTGAAATTAATGGTTTCGTTTTCTCTGTTCGGCTGTCAATACAAAGAGTAATTCACACCGATAACATATGTTCGGCTGTTTGTATTGCCAGGTCCTGTCGTCAACATTATTCATAACGCGAAGCAAGTGGCAGATTCGTTCGCTTGTAGCGCCGAACTCCTTCACAACCAGTCTTTGAATCGCATGGAACTTTTGACCAGACCGCTACAGGACATAATGTCCGATCTGGAGGTAAAGCACTTGACCGGACGACATAGAGCCACACCCAACTATCAGCATTTGCGCTTAGCAAAATATATAACAGCATCAATAAGTTCGTATTATTATATAACAGCATTAGTAAGTTCGTATTATTATATAACAGCATCAATAAGTTTGTATTATTATATAACAGCATCAATAAGTTCGTATTGTTATATAACAGCATCAGTAAGTTCGTATTATTATATAACAGCATCAATAAGTTCGTATTATTATATAACACCATGAAGGTTTTTTAATTTGACCACGAGCTTTTTCTAACAAAATCACATACAATCAACATAATTCGCCGTCGCACAGTGAAATGTATGGTAAAGGTTTCTTCAACTTCGACGTCTGCAGAGTGAAGCCAAAAGTTCAAAAAGAACATCTGAGAAGATAGCGCAGGAATTCGCCGCCGTAAAAACGGAGGTGAGCATTTCCTGGCCCACACTATATTTTACGGGAACATGTTTAGTTTCGCTTCTGGTTCATATTTTTTCTTACAGTTATGCAGAAACTATTTTATATACTATGTTCATTTGATAACAAATACAAAAAGTAACGATGATATGATATTGTGTGCGTGCGTGCGTGCGTGCGTGCGTGCGTGCGTGCGTGCGTGTTTTTGCTATATTATCATACAATGACGCCTGTGTCGGCCTAACCATGAGACGTCGAGTTGATCTTGCAGGTGGAGCAAGAGAACGAGATCGGTGCCATACAACAGAGAAACGCAGACGTCGACTCGTACAATCGCCGTAACGACATCATCGACAGGCGTTACAACCGCAACCATCCTGCGAAGACAGTTCGCACCGAACACAGATACGAGCGAAAACTCGACTACCGATGCGAAGGTTCGTTCTCGTTTTTAAACCTTCTTCATGGTTCGGGAGGTTGAGACCCGCGGAGGCAGCTCGCAGGATTGACGATCGTTTGCTTGATTGATTTTAAAATGCAGAACGTTTTCATTCGTCCTACATATTGCTGTGCTTTGCGTGATACAAAAGTTGGCCTTTGCAACATGCGTTAATAGTGTGATATTTTCTTTTACAATGTCTAACCTACGACACGTTTGTTATGATATCCTCAGGAACTAGTTTGTTGTAGCGTAATTACAATAAAGGGAGTCGGTGATTCGTCCGTAAACCAACATGACGGTGTTAGTGTGTACGCGTGCTTGCGAAATACATAATCTAGCTCCAGTGTACGAGCAATCATTTCATGGCGGCAGCAGGGCTGTGACAAACCTAGCAGTTGGAAAATTAACGGGTTGAGGAACTTATCCGTATATATGTGTCTTTCTGAACTTTCGATTTTGTGCAATTTTCCTGCTGGTAGAATGAGATACACATTGGCGCAGATTACTTCACGCATATAGCCATACGCTAAAATAAAACAGTTCGCAGTAATACAATGCAAGTGAAGAGGTATAAAACTTCGATGAAAAGGGAACATGTAGTAATTCAGTGGACAGTATACTGTAATGCCCATATTTATGCCAAGCAATTTACGACAAATATTCTCGCTACGTCATTTACGAGATCGGCATCTACGGTAGTGAGCTGTAACTGACGTCTGTATTAGTGCCATCGAAGTCACAACGATGTCTAAATACCCCACGATGGACTGGTCTGCCCAAAATTTGGCGGGAACATTTCAGCTGTCTAAACAGCGCATGCACCTTATTTGTGACGACGAGGGTGTCATAGATCCAATAAAACGAGCCGTTAAAATTCAAATCGCCGTTGGAAATAATAATAATAATATTTATTTTTATAAAGCGCAATTTCCAAAACAAATGCCCAAAGCGATGTTCAGGAATGTAATTGATTATACATTGCATATAAAATGTAAAGGAGGGGTTAAAACGGATCAACGCATCAACTCTTGACGAGGATTGAAACGAGATCAAATGCTTTGGGACACCGGAAATCCTATGTCAATACAAGGACTCGGAATGGCGCAAGTACAAAATTGTTGACGTCCCTGGACCAGCAATATTAGAATTGAGAACACGTGAACAAATGAGAATTGTGACGATACATTCCATCACATCTTGCAAAGATACACCAGTATCTCCAGATCAAGATTTCCAAAAGGTGACCATCAACTCCACTGGAGACCTCAAGAAGACGCTTCCAGACAGATTTGATTGCATTTGAAGTTTTCGAGGCAAGGTCAGCCTGTCTGTCAAGCTGCACCTTCACTAGATGCATCACGCAAATGTAGCATCCACGTCAAAGCAAAGTTGAAGCAGGAGCTCGACTGTGTGGAGGAAAACGGAGTCATCAAGAAAATCGAACATCACGCAGACTGGTGTTCATCAATCGCAACAAGTGTGAAGACAGATGGGAGCCTGGGGGTGTGTTTGGACTGTAAGCGTCTCAGTGATTGCTTAAAGCGAAGTTCGCACAAGATACCAACCCTGGAGGAACTCAATCCAGAGTTTGCTGATGCACGTGTTTTCTCGAAGCTGGTTACTGGTCTACATATCTAGACGATGCTACCCAAAAAATCGCAATCGTTTGAACACCTTTCGGAAGGTATTTCTACACAAGACTTCCCTTTGGGTTTTGCGTCTCTCGGGATCTGTTTCAAAGAGATATGGACCGCATACTAGACATAACAACTGAATGTCTAGGGATCGCTGATGATGTCGTGGTCCATGGTCGGAACGCTGCAGAGCAAGACGAGAATCTATGGCGACTTACGCAAGTTGCCAGAGAGGAAGGACTTGTATTCAACTCAAAGAAGTATGTGGTCAAGACTGACAATATGGTTTTCTTCGGCTCAGTTTATGGTCAAGACGGTATCAGACCCGATCCTGACAAAATCGAAGACATCCACATGATGCCTACTCCTCATAGGTTTGATGAACTACCTGGCACCACACATACCTCGCTTTGTGGAAAAAGCGACACCACTGAGAGAGCTTCTCAAGAAGGACGTCTCATTTGTTTAGCATGAAGACCACCAACAAACATATGAAGATCTCAAGAGATGCATCGGCAGCAACTTTTGTCTGTCTTACTACCACACAGAAAAGGAGACAGTCCTAGAAGTTGATGTTCTAGCCATTGTATATGGGATCCACAAATTCCATACACATCTCTTCGGAAAACCATTCGTTGTCGTAACAGACCATAAACCACTGCTGATGATTCTCAACAAGCCTCTGAGGAGTGCACCTCTACGTTTGCAGAGATCAATATCCAAGGCTACGATTTTCAACTTGTACACCGACCTGGCAGCCAAATTATCATCGCCGATGCTCTATCAAGACTTCCTAACCCAAAGAGGTCTGCTGAAATTCCACTAGACGTAACTCTGGATAACATTTTGATTGATGACATCGATGAGCATCAACAGATAGAGCTGATCAACTTCAGCATTTCGAAGCGTATCCAACTTCCAGATTTGTCTGCCGCAGGCCGCGCCATGCGGGTTCTACATGTGGTTTACCAAGGATGGCCTGCCACGATCAAATAATTGCCACAAGGCCTTCATCCATATTGGTCGTATTGTGACGAGATTGGTATATCGGATGGAGTTCTGTTCAACGGTAGACAAGTCATTATACCAGAGGCATTGGGGCAGGACATTCTGTTACAACTCCATGAGGCACACCTTGGTATCAAGAAAACAAGGCGGCTCATGCGTGATTCCGTGTATTGGTCGACCATTCACAAAGACATTGACATCCTAATCAACCTGTGCAACCCATGATGTGCCGTCCACACCTTGGACAAAGGTGGCAAGCGATGTTTGAGATCAAGGGTGACCATTACTTGCTCATCACTGACACTTACCACTACAAATTCCCATATGTGAAGAAAGTTCAGTCAACAAGCAGTGCCACGATTCCCCACCTGACAGCAGAGTGTTTCAGTCTGTTTGGACCACCCACGGAAATAGTCACTGTCAACCGTCACAATATGTGAAGAAAGTGCAGTCAACAAGCAGTGCCACGATTCCCCACCTGACAGTAGAGTGTTTCAGTCTGTTTGGACCACCCACGGAAATAGTCACTGTCAACGGGCACAATATGTGAAGAAAATGCAGTCAACAAGCAGTGCCATGATTCCCCACCTGACAGCAGAGTCTTTCAGTCTGTTTGGACCACCCACGGAAATAGTCACTGTCAACGGGCACAATATGTGAAGAAAGTTCAGTCAACAAGCAGTGCCATGATTCCCCACCTGACAGCAGAGTGTTTCAGTCTGTTTGGACCACCCACGGAAATAGTCACTGTCAACGGGCACAATATGTGAAGAAAGTGCAGTCAACAAGCAGTGCCATGATTCCCCACCTGACAGCAGAGTGTTTCAGTCTGTTTGGACCACCCACGGAAATAGTCACTGTCAACGGGCACAATATGTGAAGACAGTGCAGTCAACAAGCAGTGCCATGATTCCCCAACTGACAGCAGAGTGTTTCAGTCTGTTTGGACCACCCACGGAAATAGTCACTGTCAACGGGCACAATATGTGAAGAAAGTGCAGTCAACAAGCAGTGCCATGATTCCCCACCTGACAGCAGAGTCTTTCAGTCTGTTTGGACCACCCACGGAAATAGTCACTGTCAACGGGCACAATATGTGAAGAAAGTGCAGTCAACAAGCAGTGCCATGATTCCCCACCTGACAGCAGAGTCTTTCAGTCTGTTTGGACCACCCACGGAAATAGTCACTGTCAAAAGCCATATAATGACATGTGCAGCAAGTGGAACATCAAATACACCACTACTTCACCGAGGTATGCCAAATCGAACGGACTAGTCGAGAGACAGGTGCAAACAGTCAAAGGCATCATACAGAAATGCTCAAAGACTGGGAATGATATACAGATAAAGATGCAACACCTGAGGTGTATACCAATTGACACCGATCTACCAAGTCCGAGTGAAATCATGTTCAATTGTCCGGACCGAACACATTTGTCCAGCTATCACCCAACGTTGGTGTACCAGAAGCAGACGGACATCAACGATCGTCTACAGGTTCGGAGGGGCAGCATGATACAGTACCACGACCGAAATGCTGGACCACAGCTCGCCCCACTACATGCGGGTCAGCGAGTGAGAATCCTCAATAAGGATACACACAAGTGGTGTCCGGAAGAAGTTGTAGTCACTTGCGCAAAGCCACGTTCGTATATCGTGCAAACTCCAAATGGAACTACACTGCGCAGAACCAGGTCACATCTGAGAGAACTTCACTTCTTCACGCCACTCCAGCCAAAAGCATACCAATGGAAATAGAACCACTCCATAGACGTGTGAGGTTCCACGAAAAATGCAACAGCGAACAGGAGTGTGATAACTCTACAATATTACATATGAATAAAACAACTACGACTAATGAACAGAGTCCCACGACTGTGCATGTGTCGCCTAGAAAGTCGCACACTACGAATATTTCGTGAAACTGGCAGTGGTACACGATTTGGGGGGCATTAAGTTGTGTCCATTATTGCCATTGGCATTGCCCTACCAAATGTTGACTGGGCAGTGCAAGGAGTCATAAGCCCTTCAGCTCTTGCTTTCTGTGTGTATACATTATGTTTGCACGTCGCGTTTACCGCTACAGACGTATTCAACTACGGCATCATTCGCTGCAAGAGCTCGTTCAACAGTATTTACAGGTCGTGCAACAACAAACTTCCCGCAGGCGTTAATAAGATATGTGGGCTGCTCAGATTCGGGATATTCTGCAACCTTATCAAACGTACGTAGTCTTCACTAACTATTACGGTACCTCATGCAAGCACCGGAAGTTTACTGACCAATAAATCGTCAAGTAAAAAACCTTATATTTAAACTTCAACTGTTACTATTTATTGTTGCGTTGTTAATTACAATAAAACATTCTCTATACATTTCGTAAAGCTAACATATCCCATTTCATCGCTAAACGTGAAAGATCTCGATAGTAACACGTTTTGTTCGTAGGCCTATATTCATGTTAAATAACCGTGGTGGCATTACATTCAGTGTCGCAATGTCCCGTCAAACAGTCGCTTAGTTAGCCAATGAAAATCGTTAAGCTAAATTCCCGTTAAGCTTTCAGTTTAAACCGAAACTGTCCCAAACTATAAACTATAGCAATCATTGTGCCGGGCTATAACACCAACCTCCCATCAAAGCCCTAATCGAGACGCACACCAAATTAGTTCTCCTTTCCGTCTTGGTCCGCGACAGTGGTGCCGACTCTTACGGGGCTGTCGTGCGACGCCCGGACGGCCGTTAACCAGGGATTCGGGGAGAATTTCGAGACCGCCAACCAGGCACAGCAAACCTTCAATCAGAACTTCAAAGTGGAAGCAAATTACAAGGTTGGTAACCCATGGCTTTGCATTTAGGCATGAGCTTATTCGTGTCAGTTATAAACACGAAGACATGGATCTAAACCAGATAAACTCCCCTAACTTAGTAAACGACGCACAATATGAACCACCAATAATTGATAAACGATAGTGGTTCAGGCCCGTATCCAGGGTTTTGAAAAGGAGAGTTCGAGCGTACACAATCAGTGGGGATTTGGGGATTTATGGCTTGATTTAATAAAAATTGTAATGTTAAAAACATTTCGAACCCCCTCCATCACCACGAGGACGGGCATGTGTTCAACTGCGTATACTACTCGATTAGATATGTCTGCTATATATTCCACTGCACGATCCTCGCAGATGATCTCGTCGGACGAACCTCTGGAGTTGAAGACAGGCGAGGACGTCGCCAAGGGTATGACGTACCAGTTCAACAGACGCCGCCAATGGCTCGATCTGGCCGTACTCATTGTCAAGCGACTAATGGCATTTATGTTCCTGTTGGTCGTGTACAGGTGAGGTAATCTAATGCCCCATGCTCACAGAGAAGTTGGTCTGACCGCGAACGTTTCCTGCTACGACTGCAACAAATGTAACGGTTAAGAATTAATTCTATGTCACTTGTGATTTTAGTTAGATCTTCCCGCCCCCTACATTAAAACATATGCCTAACATGGGCTATATTATTTGTGGGTAAACTTAGACGTAAAAAAGTATGTATCAGACCAAGTAGTTCGGATCTAGTTTGTGTGAACAGAGCATTCCTCACTCGAGTTCTTGAACCTTGTTCCGGACCCTACAACCGAACTTCCCGGATTTGACTTTTCTCGACGCCATTGGACAACCATCAACCGCACGCATTAAAAGACAGCACGGGTGATACGGACATCTCATGCGCAAATGGCGCTTCAAAGACACAGCAAGATGCGAATGCGGTCACGACCAGAAAACCGTTGACGACATCGTCAACCATTGTCGCACGTTCGCCTTCGGCGGAGGAATCTCCGAGGTCCACCCGAGGGATCAACACCCTCAACATACTCTGCTTTATTCACGCGAAAGAAGAATGCCCGAGTTCTCATTGTCAGTGTGATTGAACAGTTCGATTCGGGTAAAATTAAAAACATTTGCCTTGCATTTTTTTGTCTCGTTATCAGCTCTCTGTGTTGTTTCAGTGCGTATTCGTATCAACGAAACTTTCTGACTCGTATCGAGTTTGACAATATCTACATGACGGCTTACTTCCGTCGGATAGATGCTCGACGTTATGCCCAGGTATGTGAGGATAGACCATAGTCGGTTTTTATTACTTCACAGTAATCTCACAGGCTTGTTAAGAAATGTGTCACATTTTTGTCGCGTGAACACGCATTGCGTCATTGTTTAAACATTGTTGACATAGTTGACATATGTACGTCAAGCATCAACCGATGATTTGATTCACAATTCTTCGTAGTTTAAAATTAATGTAATTGCATAATTAACGCGAACTCAGTGGTCTAGTGAGCTATTTTAGCTTTTGTCCAAGAACTCAGCTGCCAATTATCGTCGTATATATCGTAGCAAATGATTGTTTACTAGGCGGAAATACACATATGGGAGTTATAGGCTACAGTTATTGTAATGGGAGTTGTGTGAATATTCACCACAATACGTGTACCGGACGTTCCACACCTACACATCGTTTAAGCTACAATTGTTCAGGTTGTGTTTGTAATGTAGCAATTTCCAATGCATCACGCAGGAACAACTGTCTGATTGGCAATTGTAAGGCCGATGTGACTTATTCGTATACAGCATGTTATGACAGTGTACGTGTAAGCGCCTTGAACCGTCCCAGTGATTGGATACCGTGCTAATCAAGAACGTAACTCTGTAAGCAAAGTTCCGTTATTACAGTTTCCTGGTATTCTCAATGCAGATGAACTGTGCTGCAACTCGTTAAGTTGAACATAGGTTATGTTGACATGCAAGATAAATATGCCATACATGCAAGTATTTTAATGTGTGAAAGTGGAAGCCCTTCGCGCGTGCGTGCTTGCGTTCGCGTGTGTGTGCGTGCGTGCAACAATTCGTATACATATATGGCACCAAAATCAGAATTATGTATTTTGTATTTTTAAATACACGATGTTTAAGATGTCAGGCTGTTAAACGTTTGTTTATAATGAGTTTTCAGTACACTGAAGGAATAGACGGTACACGAATAAGTCTGGAAGTGGTCACTGTATTATGTTTGACAAAAAGTAGGAAAGCGAAATCGTGAACGTTGAAATAACATCAGACACTCTCCGTCAGGTTGCGCCACGAGGCCTCTGTTAATGTTGCAGGGAAAGATGACTGTACTGCCTCTTAAAAAGATTGAACTGTCTGAGTTGCTACATCCGTTCTCACCGGTTTTTACTAAGGCCGAAAGGAAGAAGTTGGTAGGTGTCTGTATTGCACTCGAAGTCATTGTTTTCTAGTCTTGCAAATAAAATGTATAACAATATTCACACAATTATAAGCCCTACACGATTCATTAAGATCAAACCATGAACATAAGAATACAGTTATAATACATGTTAAGTGTGAATAAACTGCTGGTTGATCCATGGAGACCTACACTATGATTGCTTGATCGATTGTGCGTCCTTTTTGTTTTTTCCTGGTTACTCGCACCGAAGGTATATAATTCAATAATTCAACCACACCACACCACACCACACCAGACCACACACCACACATACACACGCACGCACGCACGCACGCACGCACGCACGCACGCACACACACACACACACACACACACACACACACACATATATATATATACAAAAACAAGGCACGACTTAGCCACAGCAAATACGTCAGCTACACTTTTACCCTATTCTACCAGTTAGGTGCATCCCTCTCCATAGAATATATTCACCCCGTGGGTGGGTTAGAGATTAAAACACCACTGCAAGAGTCTACACCTTTTAGACCCGCTGTATATGACATTCTACTCTGGCATAGATATCAGGTAGAAAGCATATAGCTTTTTAAGTGTTTAATGAAAAATATATATTTCCAACTTCCTATGCTCACATGCCTGATGTTAGACGAGTCAGCAAATTATATACCTAATGTTTATTAATTAAATGGCTGGGTTGACAGCCGTCCTGGGGTTCCAACCCCGTAACTCCTCGTGACGAGACAAAGTAACTCGCCAGTTCATATAATGTTGTTAACTACACAAGTAGAACGTCGTTAAGCTGATTCAGTACATGTAGGTTAACGTGATTGTATAATTTAAGATTGCCTATTACATGATATATCAAATGCACTACATACGCATGCATGAGTTACCAGGATTCGATGTTCTGCTACACCCAAGCAGTGACACTAAGCCGTTGTCTTCCTGTCATTGTCCAGGAGATGGCACATTCCCATTACTCAGAACACAGACCAGAAAACTAACAAAGCTCGAACTATTTTCGTGTAGCTCTGCGGTTTATTGGTTCACCTCTTCACCGCCGTTCATGTGTGTAACGTGTTCTGTCCTAGCTCTCGTCGATGCTGCAAACAGCCGTGAGAGCGTTCATTTTTGGGATGATCATCTTCGTCGATTACGTAATATATAGCATCCTTGACATCATAGCTCGTCAGAGCGCTGTCACGTACAGACAAGTCGGTAATTGTGTGAATGCGTGGGCAACTATGCTACAAGAGAAATATTGCATTAGACCACAACAGTGATGATGACATTTAAACAACATTACGTTATAAATTATATATATTCCAACATCTTGAAGGTCCAGATGTGTTTTAATGAATCACACTTTCTATAGTACTATAATTTGACCGTTATAATGTTTGGGAATATCAGCCTGACCGTTAAGCACGCAATGTAAACATGATATTCGAACAGAACCGTTCAATTATAAATGCACAACGATCAAACTATTTTTAAAAATAAATATTGGTTCACTAAAACACCTAGGGCGAGTTGAGATGCTATATAAAACGGATATAGTTTATAACGAATATAAAACATATTTTACGACACTACCAGATGTGTACATTTAGCAAAACATGTTGAACGGTTGACTGGAGGCAAAGAAAAGTGTTACGTGAACCATCTTAATGTGTTGTTAATGGGGACAGTCTGTTGTCGACAGGGCGACACTCCATCGGCATGAAGGTGACCGGTAATGGCGTCATCAGCCGACTGATGCGTAGTTTCCTCGGTAGCTTCAACACGCAGCACGACATCGACATCAGGACAAGTAACGAGGGTAGGCGTCTATGGGGTTACCTGACTGACTCTCTTGAAAAGAAATGTGGAGGGAGGTATCAATCATGAATGTATCCCTAAGTGGCATTACTCCTCGAACCGAATACACGTATATAATACGCCTACATTGTCATCTTGGTTGTTCCCGCCGCCTGGAGATTGGCACTCGGCAAAGTCATATCACGTACACTCGTGACACGTAGCTATCTAATGTTTTGTATAATGTACATTTTATTCTGGCATATTGGTTTGGTCAGTTAGTCAGTCAGTCAGTCAGTCAGTCGGTGAGTTCAGCTGTGCTGTAGTCAGGGAGTAAATCAACCAGATTTTATGTGTACGCGCGCGTGTGTGCGTGTGTGCTTACACATACGTGCCTGTATATTTATCAACATAGCCATACATCACTCATTTAATCTACAATCAATCCACCTTACCACTATCCTACTGCCTACATTCAAGCGCCAGTTGTCCAACCAACTGAGATATTTTCAGAATGTCTGCCGTCTCCGACAGTGACGCCGTCTAGCGTCGTCTTCGCCATCTACTCCGTGCTTGGTGTCGTCTGGCTGATGGCCCTGTCGGAAGCTTATGCACTGCGGCTGCGCAGAGCAATATGTGCCTTCTTCTACCGGAAGGTACCGTTACTTGAGACGTATGTTCTTCCTCGTTGCTCATTATATAAAGGAATGGGCTAGATCACTGCTGCTCCGTTCCGATTGCTATCTCTTTCCATTTCTCCCTGTCGACAGCCTTCTCCTGCCACCCGGCAGCCTCCTCCGCCTGTCTTATACCCATCTTAAACCAGTCTTCCTATCTTCATTGGGTCTGACCTTTTCATTCCGCCTAGTTGTTTCACTGGCTTTGCTCTCTTTAGTGGTCGGCCCGATTCCACCCACACCACGTGACCTGCCCACATCATCCGGCTTTATAATATTCTTCCCGAGCTGAACCATATTTAACAAAAAAATGTAGACTTAGTAGCTGGCAGTGGCATCTTTACTTCAGTAACGTTACTTCGTCGCCTCTGGTTTTTCTATATTCGTGTACACAGTATTCAAACCTATATGAGGCAAACTATGCTGATCGTGGTTGTTTCAGCGTGAGAAGAAGCGGATCCTGCACTTATATAACTCGACGTTGAAGAAGCGCCACGGATTCCTGAAGCACGCCAGGATTCAGATGAGACGAAAGGCACAAGAACGAAGAATAGAGGCGAGTGATTCTACAGGCTGTGGTTTCATTCTAGTAGGCCCTACATCTAACCGCGTGGAGGAGGCTAAATCTGACTGTTTAGGGCAGTTAATTGTAACTCCAGAAATGGTGGCTAAGAAAATAAAGGCAATCAAGGATAATAAATTACCTGGAGTGGATGGAATTCCTCCAAAATTACAAATGGAAACAGTAGAACAAATCAGTACACCACTTGCAAGAGTGTTAAACTTGTCATTAAAAGAGGGAGTTGTTCCTTTTGAATTCATGGATTCCTAAAAGCGAGGTCATGCTTAACAATTATGTTATGTTTTTGGACGAAACCACTAAGTGGATAGACGAGAGATCGCCAGTAGATATTATCTACTTAGATTTTCACAAAGCTTTTGACAAAGTGCCACATCAAAGATTACTACTTATATTAAAAACCCATGGTATCGGGATGGCATAATTGACTGGATAGAACAATGGCTGACTGACAAAAGACAGGGTGTTGTAGTAGATGGAGAAGTTTCAAATTGGAAATAAGTTTTGAGTGGGGTACCATAAGGATCAGTATTAGGACCTTTATTATTCTTTATCAATTTATCAATGACTTGGACGACAATATAACAAGCAATGTACTGGCATTTGCGAATAACACAAAAGCGTTTAGAAAGGTTAACACTGATGGTGATAAACAACATTAACAAAACGATCGAGACAAATTAGTTAAATGGTCTGAAATTGGCATATGTTATTCAATTTGGGAACTGTAAATTCCTACATACAGGACACGGGAACTTAGATATAAACTATAAAATGGGAGATACTGTTCTAGGTACTACTATAAAAGAAGAGGACTTAAGACAATAAGTGCTGATATGAACGTTTCAGAGCAGTGTGGCATTGCAGCTTCAAAGGGTAATTCTTGGGTTGATTAGGAGAAACATAACATACAAGGGAAACGCTAATTATACCTCTGTGTAAAGCAATAGTTAGACCTTATTTAGAATACTGTTTGCAAGCGTGGAGACCATATTGTAAGAAGGATATAGATATGCTTGAACGCATACAGAGGAGAGCAAGTAAAATTATTCCAGGACTGAGAGACCTTAGTTATGGAGAACGCCTGAAAGAATGTGGTTTAATAACTCTAGAGACAAGGAGGTTAAGAGGAGATCAGATTGAAGTTTTTAAGATCTTGAATGGGTATGAAAATATTGATAGAAATATGTTTTCTCACTCAAGAAGGATAGCAGAACTAGAGGACATGAGGTAAAATTAGTAAAGGATCAATGTAGATTGGACATCAGGAAGCACTCATTCTCACAGAGGACAATAAATGAATGGAACAAATTGTCTACAGATTGTGTAACTGCTAGCAGCGTGAGTATTTTTAAAAAGCAAGGTTGAGACATATCTCAGGAGGGCGGGTTACACGTAGATGAACATTGTTGGACTCTCGATAAACCAATGGCTTCCTTGTCCACTTGCCATCTGGGCATTTGGCGTGGATGGCAAATCTTGTTAAATATGGATGTCACGTAACAAGACGGATTACAGTCAGTTATATGTCCCATAGAAAATAATATATAAACATCGAAACATACGTTCAGAAATCCTTGACGACAATAATGAAAACGCTAAGTGCGTGTACCTACATGCATGCTTTTGGTCATTTTACATGCATATTTACAGTTATTGTAACAACGTTCGCAAAATGAACGACGAACGAATACGGTGACTAGTGCGAAAATAACTGATGTTGCACACAACATATCTCAACTATACGAGCAAACATTCTCTTGCATTATATTAAGAAGGCTTTCCTGCAGGTTAGCTGGATTCACAGTGTATACATTTCCGGGATCTGCGTATGTGTGTTGTGTAATTCGTATCATCATTGATAAGCAAGTGCCACTCCGTGGCGCAAACATCTTCGAAGTGTATGGAGATCATGAGTTGCTCAGTCGTCAGAATCCCTCAATCTGCCTCACTGCAAAGGAAAGCAGAGCGGTACATTTTGCCCCATCTCGGTAGCAGGAGCTGTCTGAAGGATGGCAAGATGTTTCTGTTAAGGTTTACTCCCTTAGAGCACGTGCCTTCAAACGTTAACGCGTGATCTGCGCAGTGCTATTTGCATATACATGGAGACTAGAACGGTGAGCGTCAGAACGTGTTCACCGCAGTGTCACGTTACTGCTGTGTATACATTTAGATTTTTATGTTTTTTTATGCGGTAGATAGATAGATTTTTTTTTAATGGTGGATATGTGAACGAAGAGTCTTCGCGCAGTAATTGCAGCGTGGCTGTACGCTTCCCATACAAGTCGAGATGGCGTTTGATTGAACAGGTCTGCTAGTGTGTGAAGTATAAAACGCTTTGAACTGTCCCAAAGACTGGACACCGCGCTATATAAGAGCGTGCCTTTACAGAGAGCGACGAGTCTCCTGAACACGCTGCGACACAAGTTCCCCTCGCTCTGTTTCTGTATCGCCGTCCTCGGTCTCGGCAAGGAGACGTGTCTGATCTGCGGCGACGCGGAGGATCGCAACTTTCACTTCTGTTCCACGCCCGGCTGTCACTTCGGCTACTGCGGAGATTGCTGGAAAGACATCGAGGTGGGACAGACACGAGAGATGTTACCCCTCTCTCTCTCATTTTCACGTTCATTTTCTCTCTGCCTGCCCGCCTGTGTGCATGCATGCGCGTGGGTATGTACGTACGAATTGTTTTCTTTGAATGTATTTCTCTCCCGTCCCATATCTCTCTCTTTTTCTCTCTCTCTCTCTCTCTCTCTCTCTCTCTCTCCCGTCTCTCTCCACCCCCCCTCTCCCTCTCCCTACAAAAGACGTATGACGTGTGGCTTGCTTGCAGAGGAGATGCTACGCATGCAGACACCACGATGATTGGGACACGGAGAGTGAACCCGACTCAGACGATGACGTAATGGTCTTCTAGACAACCCTGTGTTACAAATAGTTCACATTGAACAACGTCAGTGGATAAGGCGAATATGTGCGGAATACCAAATTATGTTTATAGTTGTTAACGTGTTTAAAATACACTTCGTTATACATGTAAATCACTATCTTACGATATTGTGTTGGTATTATTGATTTATATGAACATAAAATCAAGTTTCAACACAAATTAAAACGATAATGCACCCGGTATAACAACACGCGTAGCCAGTGGATGTCTGAGGCTAAAAAGACAGGAAGACAAGTTCCTTTAAACCAAATTATACCTGAAACTCCAGCATTATGCGATTCTATTCGACAATGCGGCTGAAGCAGAATGAACATGTCTGGCGTTTCATACCAACCGATGACGTGCTACAACATTTCTTCAAGTCTATCCGCAAGATATTGGTGCAGCCTGCTGTATTAAACTATCCGAATCTCTCCCAGCTGATGACACAGACACATACACCTTTTGCGAACCACTGTTCCTCAAAATGCGTATTGCACAAAACTGACACATCGCGCAACACTGACGTACAAAGAGGGAAACCGCGAAGAATGCTTTGTCGATTCAATATGAAACGTATTCCCAGATATGTACGTTGAAATCTAAACCTTGTCTTACATTTGTATCTGGTAATTATTATGGAAACATTATCATAATTATGTTAACAACACAATAAACAATGTAAAATTATTTATAAAAAATTCATACATCATTTGCTATCTCCCAAACACACGAAATGCGGCATAAGCATTGTTTATTTATTATATTATCTAACTTACTCTGGCAAGTAGCAAGCACCAGCCGTCTACTCTAAGACCTCAAACTAGGTTTTCGTTGAATTACACAAAACATCTACTTGCACTTGGACAGTTTAGTTAATCTAAATAATAAGTCATACTGCGAAAAACAAACCCACAAATTTAACGTTGTCATGCGAGTCGATCATTTACCCGTTGCATTTCATCTTGTGTATGCATTTGCATCAGTAATTCGCACCAATAGCAGCACAAGGTAACGATCGTTAGTAACGATCTTATAGCCTATAAGTATAGGTGAGCATAGATTGACGTAACTAAACTCACATGCAGAGACTAAAGCAACTCTCTGGAATAAAGTTAAGTAACATTACATTGACATCAAGCTATTTTTCTTGAAACGATCTTATTTGACAACTACTACAAAAAAACCGAAGCACCTCAGAAGAAGACCTCTGTTTATAGAGCCACTGCCAAATTTCTCACAACCAACGTCTAGCCATCACAAAGCATACGGCGCGGAGATTGCAAGATCAGTGGGACGTATTCAGCAGTGTGTCAGTCTTCATACTATTAAATTGTCCTGTCGTCGTTGGCGCGTCGCTCTTGCTTTCAAAAAACGCGAGTTATTGTCCCGTCATCCCTCGCGCGCCACCATTCGTTCCTGCTTTATGCGCAAGGCGGTGAGTACGTCCTGCGACTCGCTCAGGTGGCGCTTCATGTCGCCACAAACTGGGTTATCACACATCGGGCAGCAGAGCTTGAACTGGCGGCTGCACGAGACGTTCTCGTCCAGATGTTCCTTCACTATCGTCGCCAGAGTCTGTAGCAAAGCAAAGAAACGTTTAGAGTTGAAGGCTGTCATGTTACGTCCATCATGATGTGTGTTCAATATAAAACAGGTATCTCTATTAAGATCATATTTTCACAAGTTCCCCACTAAATGAACAAACATTCAAATGCTTCACGATAGATGACTGACAACAAGATGAAAAGCAGCAATAGAAATCAACATACCTTTATGAAAGTTGGTCTGGCATTCAGAGCTGCTGAACGTCTGATATTTTTCACTCCAACCTGCAACAATGAATCAGTCTAATCACAACAACGTGACAGTCTGGCCTGTAAACGCAGTATAGTTATATAGTCTGCAAGAAAGTCCACCAATGTATTGTTTCACACATATCTGGCACAAATAATGCGAGATCTATATAGCCTTGTTATAAAAGCACACACCTCTTTGTTTTTTACATCTTTTATGTTGCGGGTTAGGTGTTTGATCACGAGCAATATTTGTATACATAATTCTCGATTACATTTACCAATACAATGCTGCATCATGCAGTACTGCGATAGTAATCACAGCATTTAAATCGGTTAACATACTCAGGTAGATTTCGTCACAGTAGGAACAGTAGGAAGTAGTCATTTAGCGAGGTGGATAACAGATGGACAATCAGAACAGCTGAATGGAAACTTGGCGACCCAGAAGAGTGCAAGAGGCTTACCAGAGAGACAATCATGCGATGATATGATGAATTATGCAGGAGTACTTTGAACATGAGAAACCAAAGACAGAGAATGGTCGAAATGTCTCCCGCAGGGCAACATCCTGCAGTGGCTGGACAAGACCTAGCTGAATGTGACCACCAAAATATTCAAAACAACAATCAAAACAAAACACTAACTTTTCCATTAACATATCAGACAGGCATTTCTACTTTCCCACCTTGTTCCCTAGGTCCCTTGCATACTCCAGGTCCAGCTCATGCAGTGTTTCAATGTGGTCACTAGTGAATGCTATGGGCACCAGTAAGATGTTACGTCTGCCACCTTTCACCAGACCCTCGATACACTTGTCTGTATGTGCACCCAACCATGGCTGGGGACCGACCTGTCATCATAGGTGAACACAAGTAAACAAATACCACACTGACTAAGATGCTCCCTGTAATTAATACATTTTAACTGCAAAAAATACCACTAATTTGCCTTTGCTCAGCATTTTCTAAATTTATAAAATACAGAATATCTAATAATGTATACACTGGGTAGAAAATTAATATGCACTCTGTAAAAAGGAGAGCAAGTCATTTCAACAATGGCACTATACAATACAACATTTCTTTTGTACCGAAATCCTCAGAAACCCAAAGTCAAAGGGATAGGCAATCTCAAAATCAGTGTACACCGAGTTGCTCACCATTAGTATTGCAAAACGTTTTATAAACGCATAATTTAGCCAGTCTGTCTTTCCTTTTACACTTATTTTGAAGATCACTAATCTTCCTCAAACATTATGTGTGTGTGTGTGCGTGTGCGTGTGCGTGTGCGTGTGCGTGTGCGTGTGCGTGTGCGTGTGCGTGTGGGTGTGGGTGTGGGTGTGGGTGTGTGTGTGTGTGTGTGTGTGTGTGTGTGTGTGTGTGTGTGTGTGTGTGTGTGTGTGTGTGTGTGTGTGTGTGTGTGTGTGTGTGTGTGTGTGTGTGTGTGTGTGTGTGTGTGTGTGTGTGTGTGTGTGTGTGTGTGTGTGTGTGTGTGTGAGAGTGTGAGTGTGTGAGTGAGTGAGTGAGTGAGTGTGTGTGTGTGTGTGTATATCCTCATTGGAATAATTCCAAGGATGCTAACCTTAGATTGCCACACGAGACGGTAGGGGTGCGAGTGTCCCAGTGCTTCCATCACGTGGTCCACTGTTGCCCCCACCTCCTGTGGATAGGTGTCTCCTTTGTTGACAGACTGCAAAAGAGCATATAAGTGAGATAACTATTTGAAAGCCAACACGAATAATGACATGTGATAACAATTTCCTGCCAACAAAGCATAAATGTGAAAATACAGGTTTTTAATGTGAAAGCCGTTTTAAACAATTCAACTGCATCGTGTACAATGTTGACAGTTACTTAGTGCTGCATGTTGCATCGTGCACAATGTTGACAGTTACTTAGTGCTGCATGTTGCATCGTGCAAATGTTGACAGTCACTTAGTGCTGCATCGTGCACAATGTTGAAAGTTACTTAGTGCTGCATGGTGTACAATGTTGATAGCTACTTAGAGTTACAAAGTGTACAATGTGGACATTTACTTAGAGCTGCATAAGTAGAGTTGTAACAAGAATGGAGCAGTTTCTAAGATTAACATACACTGTACAGTGACAATAATAAACTAGTAGGGTGTAGCAGACTAGACTCACTGTCATGGGGAGAGAGTGGGCTGAGAAGAGGATGACAACATCATCCCTATCTTCCTCTGGGAACTTGGACAGTTCTTCCTGTATCGTCTCCACGAACGACTGTATCAGAAACAAGAAAACAATTAAACAATGATTGTTAAATCAGGTAACTTGTTAAAGTATGAATAGCCTTATGCTGTAGTATATAGAGTTGGACCACTTTTGCCCCTTTGTAGCTAAATTTATACTGGATCTAGTCAAAATTAATGTAATAGTTTGTTCAAAGATTTTACTAAAACTACATAAAAAAATTATACAAAATAGCTAGCACGTAATAGTGTATACTGTTTAGGATCCATCTTGTTAACAAATGCATGTCAACGCATTTGAATGCAAATGTTTCACTTGAGGCAAATGCGAATGCAAATGCCATTTTCCAGGAAAGCATTCAAATGCAAATGCAAATGTTTTGGTTACACATTTGCAAATGCATTTGAATTAACTTCAACTGTTTTGGCTTTATATTAACGATTTGTTTTATTTGGAGAAACAAATACGTAATGTATACAAACGCATTATTAATTTATTTAATAAATGATATATAGTAATACATTAGTGTAACCACTAACTAAGTACCATTACATGAACATTACATTGTACACTGAGTCACACAGTTCCAGGCCTGCACAGGTGGTGGAAATGGGAGGGGGAATAGACAACTGACAGTTTGCTGGGAACCATGGCAGGGAATGAAAGGCTAATCCTTCAGGCAGAATGGAAGGGGATCCCAAGACAATAGACTGTCCACTGGTGGGGTAACTGAGAAGATAACAAGGTGGATAATTACAGCTACCACTAATCACTCTTTTTTTGGCTGTAAATATTCAGGATTGGCATTGCTAATGTTTACTGATTATAAGCCAATGGCTTCCTTGTCCACTTGCCATCTAGAATGTGTTGTTTGGGATGGCAATCTTGTAAATCTACTCCCCAATGAGCTGCCACCCCAACCCATCCCAATAGTGCCAACACAACACAAGAGAGTCATTTGTCTGCATTGTTTGATTTGTTTCAATGAACAGGTAATCTCTGAAGCAATCAACGTATAGATCAGATGGTCTTTTTATGTTGTATGAATAACAGCTCAGGCATTGACCAGTTGATGTACAGAGCACTTTTTCAAAGAGCACGTTATGAAAGTGGATTCACATGTCAGACAATGATTTCATAATCTGCTGAGGGTACTGCTCAATAGAGCAATTTTTCCAATGGCATGTTGTGAACTTGTGAAAGTGAATCTAACAATAATAATTATTCAAAGAATTATGCATGCATTTGATTGCACATTTGGTTGTGCGTTTGACAGATCAAATGTTTGTGGGTCGCATTCAAATGCAAATGTTTAAAGTATGCATTCAAATGCAAATGCATTTAAACTTTTATGGAGGCATTTGAATGTGCAATTCAAATGCTCAACATTCAAATGTGTATTCAAATGTGCATTCAATTGCATTTGCATTTGTTAATAAGCCTGTTAGGATTAATTGTTCGTGAAAGGAATCTGAAATGACACGAGTGAAAAAATCTAATTGAGGAAAGACCTTTAATGGAATCAATTTGCCCTTTCATATGAGAAGCAGGTAAGATGTTTATTTTGTTAAATTAATAATAAATTAATTTGCAAGTGTCTTTACATTATATCAATAAGGCCGCTATCCACACATATTTAATATTTACTGCTAAGCAGCTACATGTATTGGTGAAAATATTCACCAATTTGGGAGAATGAATTATTGTAAAACTCACTTCCATGTTTCAGCAATTATGGCTGTCGAAACTTTGACGTGAGTTAATTTATTAATATTGGTGTGAAACAAAATTTATGACCGCCTGCATGTGTGTTCGTAGCAATGTAAGACCATTAAATCCGAGACCTGTATGAGTCCAGGATGTGTGGCCCAGCGATCAATAACAGACCACACAGAATTTGTTGGCCGGTTGCGCTGCTTGTAGAATCTGTAGATGGCATTGAGACTGCTGCCGGTGGTTGTACAGCTGTACTGGGGGTACTGGGTGAAGGCCACAGCCCGCTTCACTCGGTCTCTGGGGACAATCAAAGTGTACAGCTGACAACAAGCATAGACAGCAGTCAGTGTTGGGGTTCAGGAAATAGTATACTGAATGCAAAACAAATTCTAAACTGCTAAGTTATAATCTTACTATGTATCTATACGATAATATTTAATTAATACATTAATAATAATATATACATATATATAGATATATATATATATATATATATATATATATATATATATATATATATATATATATATATATATATATGTATATATTTACATATATATATATGTATATATATATATATATGTATGTATATATATATATATATATATATATATATATATATATATATATATATATTGCATATCCTTCTAAAGGTGCATGTCTAAATTGGGAGAAAAGGTATCTATTAAAAATGGCAATGTTATAAACAAGCTAAGGCTTCAAATGTTGAGCATGATAATTTTTCTTTACATATATGAGATAATTGACGTATTCCCGATGTTATGCCATTAACTACTATATAAATTAAACGTAAAACCTCTCAAGTTCCTCAAGTGCCTCCTCAGTTAAAGGATGTACATAGCGGAACCCGATGTAGAACTTGTGAGGAGCTGAAAAATTACAAGAAAACATGTGATCCTACTAAATATTTATCATTACATTAAAATATGCATTGCTTCAATACAGACATTGCATGGATAAAAACATTTAACACAGCTTCTATGTGACAACCATCAACACGCAAGACTCGTCTTATGGTAAACAGATTATTATTTCATAAATCATTTCATGGTCCCTCCTCAATTAGATTTTTCACTAGTCTAATTTCGCGAAAAATTTAACATGTCTAGTATTGATTATAACATGCTAGCTCATTTGTACAAATTTGTTATTTAGTTTCAGATTCAGAGAAATTATTGAGGAGGGAGTCTCAAGATATAAACGTATAAATAAAGTTGAACTGGAAAATGTACATCTGTTCACTTGCTAACCATCGTGAAACCAAATTTTAATCAAACCTAACTCAAAGTCTAATTGCTTCCACCATGCATATTTACCAGTATATTGTAATTTCTTCCACCTAACCTACCTGTTTCTGGACTGATCTCATCAAGTAGCTTCACCATGCCTTGGCCCTGCAGCTCAGTCCATTTTTTGATAGGGGAGCCACCCCCAATGTGTCGATAGTACTCCACAATTTTTGGTGTTCTCCTATTGGAAATGAAGCTAGCAACTGCCCTGTGAAGAAAGGACACATTTAGACACAAACCATTAACTAAATGAATAGTAACATTTTCTACTTGTATAGAAACAAATATAAGAAATTATTATTCCACATTAACCCATGGTTCCTGCAACTATCAACCAAACAAATTTATCGCCTTTTAAGATCAATCCTCAGAAAATATACGACACATTTTTGTACCAAATTTACCTTACCACCACAACGTTATTTATTCACATTTTTATTCACTTTGAAATGCTTTTACAGTTAATCATGAAGACTTTAGTGATACAGACAAGACAATATCGAGTTGGCTGGTGTACGAAAATAATGGCTATCACCCACTTGAGATATCAATTCTTTCTTTGATGAATGGAGATATGCCAAACTTTGCTAGATATGATGTGTTATCTTCCCCACATGAAAAGGCAACACACACAGATCCAATATCATCATTTCATTTGTATGCCCCAGCTTGTAAGATTGATGCCTGGCCACTTTCTATAAAGTCCGCAGAACCTCAGCCTGTGCCTGTCTTTGAAGACGTTATAGCTGACATACTTTGGGCTGACGTATTCACAGTAGTATTTGCAGATACATAATTGGTGATAGCATTAACTTTTTTCTTTTGTCAGCATTCATCCATATTTCTCTTATGCTTCTTGATAAGCATGCATGAATCGAAGGTTCTTACACCCATCATTCTGAATTTGATTGAGCATAGATCAATGCAGTACGCTTCATACTTGCTGGTAGGAGTGGTACTCTTTTTTTGACCCACTTACAGCGTACTATATTTTCCATCCTCTAGTAGCCATTGGTCATTAAAAATTCACTTTCCCGTTGTTCCACTGATTCACCTTTTCCAGTTTTCGACGTGCCTACTGACAGACTAACGGAGACTCTCACATGATCTAGCAGTTTCTCTTATGTTGATCATTTCCACCGTTCTATCTGACAGAGATCAATGATTGTTTCTTGCTGGTGTTGCCTCCAAGATTACTTGTTACCTGAATAAACTTTGTTGGTGTCTGTTTGTGGTAAGTTTACTACATGTTGGCCATGGCCAAGCAAAATTTAAGACATTTTAAAGACCTACTGCCAATTTTTTTTACTTTTCAAGGCCTTCAAAATTCAGAAATCAATATAACACTTTTAAATTCTGATCAATTATGACCAAAACATGATGGTATGTATCAAGCAACTGTTGGTTGGAACAACTTGTAGCAAAACTACACACTCTGTTTCATAAAGTATTATTCCATATCTTTATTAACTGTAAATGCAATATAATATAAAAAATTGCCAGATACTTAACATGTATTCTTACATTTGTCATGTGTAACACAATATACGTAACATTGACAGCCAAGAATTACTAGAAATTAATCACAATTTAATTCATAAAAACTTGTAGTATTATACATACAAAATATAGTAGGAACTTTCTGGGAAAACATACAGAGCAAGAGACTAGAAATAATGAAGAACTCACGATTGAAAAGGGAAGCGCATGATGTCCCGGTCTTGGAACAGCTTCAGGAGAAAGTCATGCACATCATCGAGTTTCTCCGGGCCCCCCATATTCAGCATGACGATGCCTGTTTTCACATGGGCTTTGCTTCTGCAACAACACAGTTTGCACAATGTAAGACTGAACTGTTACATGTACTAAACTAACTGGTCTACAACACAAACAGCTGTATCAAAATATCAAAGTGGTACTGATCTCAAAGAAAACACGCAAAAGCTACTGAAACATCAAAGGCACATCTAAAACACATTGAGCAGTACAATGTGTACTATTGAGTGAACAGTGACTTAACTCAAAAGCAAGGACTTAAGAACTGCCAGTGCAATAGTTAGATGTTGTAATTTTGACATTTGGCATTTTCCTCAAAAAATAATATGATATCAAAATATAATGAAATATAACAATTAAAGGGAAACATTTTGTATCAATACAGTCAGGGCTGGGGTGAACTAAAAAAATAATTGGAATTATTCAATTCAATTCTTCAATTTGAACTGAAAGATTTTGAGCAAGTTGAATTGGAATTGAAAGAAAATGAATTGAACCTCATTTTCAAGTGCTGGTGCGATCTGGTTTTATTTCCAATGTGATCCTCAATCCAACCCTAGAATTGTATATGAACTCAAAGTCTTTGTAGCAGCTAAACATACGTTTGTATACCATTTTAAGATCTGAGGTGAGAACATTTGTCCAAATTTGAACTAAGGGTCTGCCATGTAGCAGTTGGAAAAAAGAACTCAGAAGTTCTGCTTAAATCAACTTATGGTGGGGTGTGATGAGCTTACTTTGAATTCAATACAGAGCTCCTGCTCTAAGATAACATTTGTTGTCTGCCTGCACATATCTGAAACCATGCCCTTTGTGTGTGCTAGGAATATGTGAAGCCATAGCCACCCCAATGGGGCACCCCAACAATTAGTAATTGGCTTGCTACTCCTGCATTGTTTCATTGAGCAGGTATTTCTGAAACCATAAAATGTTCAGCCAATTGGTCTTTTCATGTTTTTTTAATAATGGCTCAGCCATAGTCTGTACATTGTTTACAATTACTAGCAGTTGGAATAACATGCAAACAATCCTGATATTTTGTAAATTTGCAGCAATAGATGTAATAGAAAAGTAATAGACTATGATCTATTACTTTAGGATCTATTACTATTACTTCTGAAAAAAGTCACTACTGCCACGCAACAGTGATCACGACCCGAAAATACTCTAGCCACATTTATATCTGGCTAACATAGAGTTCTGAGTGTAAAATGGAAGAAGTTCCTCAATCTAGAAAATGTCTATTACAATTATGTATTACTATTCACCCATTTGAATTTGAATTGAAAAAAAATGAATTGAAAAAAATTAATTGAACTGGAATTGGTATTGAAAAAAAACTTAATTGAACTGGAATTTATTAAACTGAAAGGAATTTGAACTGGAATTGATTAAATGGAATTGATCCCAGTCCTGAGTATAGTTTGTACACTAAATATGTTTCGCCACTGACAAATGCAATGGATATATTTTACCTACCCAACGTCTGTCTCTTGTCCAGTAAACAGGGCTGCACTTGTAACAAATTGTTGCTGGGGTTCATGGCGACACAGGTGCTGTACAGCCCTGGTAAACCCTACAAACACAAATAATTTCTGGTTAGTGACAAGCTGGATAGTAGACATGCAATATTTTCCACTGCTGCAAAGTGTCAGTGATAAATAGTGATTAGGAGGTCTGGGGGCATTCATGAACAATGTAATAGGAAGTACGTTATGGCCTTTTCTTTTTGCATCCCATTTATGTGTCAAATATAAATCTGCTGTGACAACTAACACGTGTGATAATTATAGCCTTTCTCACCTGTGTTGACATGTAGTTATGCAGGTCAAGTGTTCATGGTCCTAAGGGATTGGTGCCTGCTTAATAACACGTCCACGGAGTAATAAATTACACACAGGTAGCCAAAAGTGGTTACACTTGAAAATTTATGGGCTTCCAACACAATAGGAGATGTGCACTGTCACAGTAGAGACGTGAGCCCAGTAACCCGTGCTCCAGTGCACCAAATGCAATGTGTGGTGCATTCAAGCTTCTTCCTAGTTTACTAGCATTGATTTATAAGCTCTCATACAAGATGTGAAAACCAAAAATGTGTCCAGCTTCACAACTAATGAATGATTTAAATTGCATATCTAATCATGATACATAATCTGTCAACATGTGTAAACAAAATAACGTGTAAACAAACTAACATTTGTAAACAAACTAACATTTCTAAACGAAATAACATTTGTAAACGAAATCACATTTGTAAACGAAATCACATTTGTAAACGAAATCACATTCGTAAACGAAATCCAATTATAATATACATAACATGTAGTACAGGACATATAAACACACTAATTCAAACACACAACTAGGCCTTATATACATTCTTCTTGCAGGTTTTTAAGGTCCTCTTCTGGATTTTAGGTATTTCTGCCTTTTGTGTCAACTTTTAATGTATTTTCAGGTATGTTTGTGCACATGCACCTGACCATTTCCAGGATAGGGGTGGGGCTGTCTAACTTGATTAGATGGTTTCCCCACAACTTGTTCACATCATGATCCATTAAAGTTGAAAAAATACCCATTCCTGATTCAGTCAGCAAACAATTACACTCGTTGAAGTTGAACTTTTTAGCAGCCTGACAGGCTGACTCTTAGTCTTAGACCATTACATTAGTCAGAAATCCAGCATGAGTTACTGATTTCGGTTAATCCGCATTGATTACGTAGGAGCCTGTACACGGCTGCAGGCAGACAAGGTATGCGTGACACAGCTGGTAGTTTACAGTCGGTGTTTCTGGTTGTATTTTGAGAGTTCAACGTGCTAGAACCACCTCGGATGAGTTAACCTTGCGAAATCGGTAAGCATATTCAAAATAGGAAACGTCACACAATGAATGAAAAACACAATAGAACTAACCTTTCGTACCTCGTAGCCCAACGAAAGCCATCATTGTCTACCGGCAGCCAGCTGCTAACTGTCAACTGTCAACTGTCAACAGAGTCCATTCGGCACGATTTGTTGTCGCCAATTTGTAAACCCGGAAATCTATTAATTCAGTGGCGCCATCTGGTCGAATATTTCCAATATCGTGATAGACTGCGCCATCTGGCGAATCTCACCGCTAAACTTGCCAACTAGATTCTGCTTTGGTTGCTCCACCAAGACTGTAAGTCGAGGAGATATACCGTACAGGCAGGGGACGTAGGGTCACAGGAGGCATAGGCATCAACCTAGCGAAATGTAAGTCGAGGGATAATATTGCCCCCTCCTCGTTAGATGATTTTTTTAAAGATGGAAGTAAAAAAATTCTAGGGCTAATCAGGAAAACTATAACATAAAAGGAGAAACAACTAAGTGTACCCATGTACAAAACAATAGCTAGGCCTCATTTGGAATATTGTATAAGAGCATGGAAGACATATCGTAAGAAGGACATATATAAGTTAGAAAAAAAATACAACGAAGAGCAACTAAAATGATTCAAGAACTAAAAAAAAATTAGTTATGGAAGCCACTAAAATGTAGTTTGGCAAAACTAGACACAAGGAGACTACGAGGAGACCAAATATAAGTTTTTTTTAATAGTGAATGATTATGAAGATATTGCATGATAGGAATATTTTCTCCAAACCTAAAGAAGGCAGTAGAACCAGAGGACACAAAGCAGCATTAGTTGAGGAACGGCGTACGTTGGACATGAGAAAGTAATCATTCTCACAGAGGGTGATAAATAAATTGAACAAACTGTCAAATGGTTGTGTTAATGTTGATAGCGTGAATATATATTTTAAATAAAACTTACAGATATTTGATAAAGGCGGGCTATATGTATATCAAAATGGCCAATGGCTTTCTTGTCCTCGTACCACCCTTCAAATAGCTGAATATAAATGCTGTGTACTGACGATTGGAAATATTACCCCGACTACGTACCACCTGAAAGGTGTGCAGCTTCTTAGCATTAGTGAATACCGAGATCTTGGTGTGACAATGGATGATAAGTGTTTATTTAAACTGCACATTTCGTCTATTTGTTGCATAACATAAAGCACAATCAATGCTATTTTTCGCTGTTTTCATACTGCTAACATTGATGCTCTCATCAATGCATTTAAACCATTTGTCCGCCAAGTGCTGGAATGCTGTTAGACCGCACGGAACCCATACATACCAGCCAGGCATTACTTGGGCATGATTGCATGACCAGTTAGAGAATGCGCAACGGTTATTTACGCGCCGGGTCAATTACTGTTGTCAACTCGATACCAATCATGGTTACATACAAAGACACGAATATCTTAAACTAGAGAGTCTCGAACTCCGCCGGATTTATAATGACCTGGTCATTGTATATAATATCCTGTATGGACATGTCAATGTATCTGAAAATAAACCTCATTTCTTGTAATAACCCTGTTATAAATACTACAATTTCGACTAGAGGCTACGGATTTAAAACAACATCCTTTAGACTTGATATAACAAAAAACGTTTTTGCAATCGAGTTGTGTCTACCGGGAACATAATACCTGAACGCATGGTAAACTTAACATCCAAAATACAATTGAAGAAAGCTCTACGTACAGTAAACTGTGAATCTGCAACAAAGTTCGATAGACACCTGTAGGAAATTACTTGATTTGGAATTTTTGTATACTATTTATTACTATTGACTATTTATTTATTTATTATAATACCACCGTAATTTTCACCAAAATTACGCACTACATATAATGATAATGGATACATGAAAAAACGCTGTATTCTGTACTGAATTCATTGTAATGTTACTGTGTGTATAAGAACATCTGCATGTGTTGTACCCATGGGATACACATTATTAACACTGTTGATCCTATATAAACAATCAATCAATCAATAAATCAATCACCCGGAACTTGTTGTTTTGGGTGGCAATCTTGTTAAAATCTAGGCATAGGATATTCCACCTGAAAGAGTCAATTGAATTTGATTTCGCCGTTTCGACTGTACAAAAAGACAACTTGAAACAATCCTTATTAGTTTGAATTTGTCGGAATTTCTGGGTGTTAGCTCTCGTGTGTACGTGGGGTTGTGTAGACCGGTCTGACAAAAAAGGTACCGCAGTACAAGTATGCGTACAGTGATGCGTGTTCTTTCAGTCATGTGCGAAATGCTCTTTCTATGTATTTAATAAATGATATAAATATATATATATATATATATATATATATATATATATATATATATATATATATATATATATATATATATATACGTTTTTCTGTTGACCCGTCCTTGATGTGTTTTCCAGTACTCCAGGACACCTCTTTTTCACCCGTAGGCCTGCTATTCGACTTTGGAACTGCCTCCCTCAACCCAATGTCAGTATAAACAGTCTAGATATATTTAAGTGCAACATCCACGCGTTGCATTATTCCAGATTATGACTGAGATTTTAGAGATAAACAGTGTTTTTGTGTCCAGGTGTTTAGGGGGAGGGTGAGAATGCGGAGGTGGGTGTGGAGGAGGAGAAGGAGGAGGAGGTGAGTGTGGAGGAGGAGAAGGAGGAGGTGGGTGTGGAGGAGGAGAAGGAGGAGGAGGTGGGTGTGGAGGAGGAGAAGGAGGAGGAGGTGGGTGTGGCGGAGGAGAAGGAGGAGGAGGAAAAGGAGGAGGAGTTGGGTGTGGAGGAGGAGAAGGAGGAGGAGGTGGGTGTGGAGGAGGAGAAGGAGGAGGAGGGGTGTGGAGGAGGAGAAGGAGGAGGAGGTGGGTGTGGAGGAGGAGAAGGAGGAGGAGGTGGGTGTGGCGGAGGAGAAGGAGGAGGAGGAAAAGGAGGAGGAGGTGGGTGTGGAGGAGGAGAAGGAGGAGGTTGGTGTGGAGAAGGAGGAGGAGGAGGTTGGTGTGGAGAAGGAGAAGGAGGAGGTTGGTGTGGAGAAGGAGGAGGAAGAGGTGAATATGGAGTAGGAGAAGGAGGAGGAGAAGAAAGAGGAAGTGGGTGTGGAGGAGGAGAAGGAGGAGGAGGTGGGTGTGGAGGAGGAGGAGAAGGAAGAGGAAGTGGGTGTGGAGGAGGAGAAAGAGGAGGAGAATTAAGAAGAAGAAGGCAATTTAATACAATCGCAATTACGACGATTCCGGCAACATATAGTACATGTGACGACACTGTTGTACGTATTGTTAATGACGTCACTGTTGTACGTATTGTTAATGACGTCAATGTATAAGACATGACGTAAGTTCTTCCTTGATAACTGATGCGTCAACAGAACGCTCGCCCGTGAACACAATGGAAACACTTATTATATCTGCGCTGTTCACTCTGTGGTTCGCAGCTAAAGGTAGGCGTACGTTGTGTGAGGCATTCTCTTGTAGAAGATCAAAGTCGGACTATTCAAGGCGGTTCAGTGCAATATTAACATTATTTGCGTGATAGTGGTTCTGTTGGGGAAATGATTATTTTTTAGGGGTATTAAATGAGAACTTTGGACAAAATTATTACGAAAACATTTCCAGATTTCCAGACGCTGACTGTGTATGATGATATTTTCCTGCTCTTTTTGGCCACCGTTGTCGGTATGCAATGTGCGTGTGTGTGTGTGTGTGTGTGTGTGTGTGTGTGTGTGTGTGCGTGTGCGTGCGTGCGTGCGTGCGTGCGTGCGTGCGTGCGCGCGTGTGTGTGTGCCTACGTGCGTTCGTGCGTGCGTGCGTGCGTGCGTGCGTGTATTTAATCCAAAATCTAATACTTTGGTGGAATTTCAAATTAGGTCAACATATATTGCTAAGAGATTCCGTTGTAGATTATTTTAGCATAGGTGACTTTTAATGAGTAAATACAGTGCCATATCTTGGAGGTTTCGCATTTCCAGTCTGGGTTTCTAACACATCTTTTATGGTTGATTTCAGAAGGCACAACACGGCACATCATTATCTCCGTTGAACACAGAGAAATATTTGCAATAGAAGGTGAGACGGTTTGTATTCGCTGACATTAGTTACGATCGGGTTTGTTTTCATATAGAAACAGTATATATTTGCTAGGAATGGTTATAAAAGCTGTAAACATACCAACGGAATACTCCACGCAGTTTGCAATTATTGTTATAATGAAAGTGGATTTCTTGAAGGCCGGATATGCATAATCGGTGATTTGTTTGATTATTGTTCTGACACACCACACACTACTATTTTATACAAAACTATCAACATCAAGTGTATATGTATATGTACACATTCTATAATAGTAAGCAAAACTAGGCATCAGTAAGTACGTTGATACTCGGTTAGTTTCCTGCATTCTATTAACTGATTATAATTTGTATGTATACATGTGGTTACCAGAATAATTATGATAGTGTTGTGGGGCCTCATTGAACCAGTTAGCGTTTGTTAGAACATTACACCAGGCTTTTCTATGCTGGCACCAAGATAGATCATTGCAGGGTGCATGTCATCCTCACTGGTTCTTTTACGTCCCCAATTAACGAGACGGTACCGACATTAAATTTTGTCAACCGAACCAATGTTGATAGTCACATTTATACACCACGCATAGCATGCAATGCGGTCCAAATCTTATACTGGTGGCATCTTAATGTGTCAGCCACCAGCTGACAGCGCCACTCTAATAATAAGAGAGAGAGAGAGAGAGAGAGAGAGAGAGAGAGAGAGAGAGAGAGAGAGAGAGAGAGAGAGAGAGAGAGAGAGAGAGAGAGAGAGAGAGAGAGAGAGAGAGAGAGAGAGAGAGAGAGAGAGAGAGAGAGAGAGAGAGAGAGAGAGAGAGAGAGAGAGAGAGAGAGCGAAATGTAAATATTCCCTTGCTTAGATTCCTCATGTTCACGTCACCATTTGTCAAATGATGCCGTCTTCCAATGATGCAACATATATAGTTAAAGGACACTCTTACGTTTAGACTACGGAGACGACGATCAAACGATTCAGTTGGAGCCAGAATACGCCTACTATGACAGCAAGTACGGTATCTTGGACGAGGTTGTTTCTGTCGGCGGGCAAGAAGACGAAAACACGAGGACGTACGGGTCAGTGTAATGTCGGATGACTATCACGTTGCAACTGGCCATGTTTGTGATTTAGGAATGTCATATACTTTATTTCATTACTTGGATATAAGCCCGCCTGTTTGCTCACCTGACTAAAATACTAGTTACCCGTGTTTTGATGTGCACATTAATGATATTTATTTAATTAGTGATATATGTACGTCTTATTATTTAACCATACATGTAGTGTTTCTTAGTTACATTATTTTTGACATCTGACATTAGATAGGCGTATTGGCATACATATTTCCGTACATTTCGTACACAGAGAAAACAGCGCCGCGCCAGACAAGAGACGCAATAACGAAACCAAAACAAAGGATGTTAACAGTAAGGGACAAAACGAAATTGCAAGTAATGATATTAACACAATCACAGGAAACAAAATAGAATATGCTGCTGCAAAGAACAACAACAACAACTATAAAGAAGAACGCCTTGGCGCGAATGAACTCGAAAGAATCGACATAGACGATAAGTTATTGATACAAGGAAGTAAGGGGAAGAGGAGAATACGTCGAGACCTGTCCAGCGAGATTGCTGGGGAAAGGAAAGACCAGCGAAGCGACGTAGTTCATAAGAGACAAGCCACAACCGACACGGTGTATGACTGGTCTGTGGACGAACTTTCTGATTCTGAAAAATGGCAAGTGGACAGGATAGATCCGGCCAGGAAGGTAGGAATAAAACACGTGTACCTTACATGCTATACCCAAGAAATGAGTGCATATGGTTTGTAAATCCATCTTGAAAAATTGTTGGAATGCCAATGTTTATGCAGTACGGTACATATTATGCGTTTCACGAATCTGCAGATGTTTGGTTTCTTTTCATTAGACGCAACCTTTTATACTATAAAACTAGGCCCAATTTAAGCATTTACTTCGGCAAACGGGAACGTTGTCCAAAGCACTTGAGTTTCTTTCCGTCTCCTTAGTTGGCCATGCATGTTGTAGACTTTCGTCGAGCGGTTGATCGGTGCGTTTAACTTCCTCAAGAAGTACCCGACTATCACGACTCCCATTCTCATCGTTGTCGGAACGATCCTCGCTTACTGTTGCTTCTGGTAGGTGGCGCCATTAGTGGCGGATGAAGACGAGAAGTGGTGAAGCTAAATGCTCACGTAGCCTACAGGAATTTATCCGCGGAAAAAAGAATGCCACCAAAATAAACCCACGGCTCAACAAAACGTGCATTAATGTTGTAGGAGTCTTACTCTGGATGTCTTCGATGCACTGTAACGATGATCATAACATGATTTAATTAACATTTAGGGCCTAACACTAAGAAACTCAGTGCAATTTATTTGCAATTTACCACGAATCATGTACTGCGCATGCATGGGCACTCATAATTCGAACAAACATTTTCAATAATTTTACAACTGAAGAAGAATTTTGGTCAGGGATACCCATTGATTAGGGAAACACTTATAATCCTGCCTCCCATTATTGTATGTACGGAAGAGTTGTATCCGGTGAAGTATTAAATTGTGTTTCTGTTGTCGGGTGTAGTTGCATCACGCCTGGCATGGTGCTCTGCTGCTGTGACCCGCGCAGCACCGGAAAGAAATCGGCCGAGAAATACATGGTTGGACTACGGAAAGATGCCAAGGGCAACTACGTCATTGATGACATCACTGATTACGAGCGGGACGCCGCCGGTGGCGCAGCGGACATTTTTTGACGCACGTTAGTTTGTCGTCACTGTCGCTTTAAGGCCCATTCACACGAGCCATTAGTTGTCAGATTAGTCGGGCGACACCATTTCACCCGACCAATTGAACAACTAATCGCTCGTGTGAAACTGTAACCTGGTAGATACTATTCCAGGTACAACCATAAAAGAAAAGGAATGTTTGTGAGTAAGAATTAGTGCTGACGTAAAAGTTTCAGAGTAGTGTGGTATTGCGGCTTCAAACGGTAATAACATTCTTGGGTTGATTGGACACATAATTAGCTATATGCGTACATATTATAATTAACATTCAGCTAATTATGCATAAAATAAATACAACAAACTTACAATACATACATAGGGTATATTATTATACCTGAGTTCATAGATATTTACACACAGAGAATGGCAGATACGAAGCAGCTAAAACATTTATAACACGGAGTGGAACCGAGTAGCCTGCATGCGTAGTCTCGTGTGTTTGTAGGCACCTGCTTGACTTAAGAGAGGGAGACCACCTTATGAGCGCGACGACATCCTTGATAAAGAAAACGTTATTCCTGCTATGTCCCAAAAGAACGTAATGACATAACCGAGACTGATATGGTGGTTGACAATGTCACTAAAGAGGTCCAGTGACGTCCTAGAACAATACGATGAAGACACAGAGTAGATCGATGCTCAAAGGATCCAGACATCAGCGATCCTGGGACAATGTGAAGAAAATACAGAGCTGACTAGGGCCTTCTGTATCTTTGTCCACTAGGGCCTTCTGTATCTTTGTCCACTAGGGCCTTCTATGTCTTTGTCCACTTTGGTACTGCACGCCTCCTGTCTCATTCAGCTTCCGTTGCGACCGTCACACCGTGACCTGATATTCGGCAAGACTCCAGCATAACTCATGGGCGGATCCAGAACCTGACCAGCCCTGCTCCCCCCTCAAGACTCCCGGTGGTCGGACTTGCTCATCAAAGCTCAACTGTTCTGCATTCAATTTGTCATATGCCTCGTCAGCGCTAATGGAATCAAAAACACCTTTCGTATTTCGGACATGACCTTCTGCTGGAGTTACTCCCGGTGATGACAATAAGTTCGTTCTGTATTATTTTCGAGGTCTACAGAGTTTTGTGTCGCCAAATGCATGTCCAGAACCACATCACCGCGATTTTCATCAGTGTCGAGATGGGTGGCTTGGTTTCTTCGATGGTGGCTTCTCAGGGCTGACCAATGGAATTCGTTAACAATGCACTGACAATAAGAATACGTGCTTTTAGTAATGGGTACCACGAGTATAAAGCAGAATGGGAGTTAATCAGAACGACTGGGGACATGTGGCAGTACCAGTGGCAGGACTCCTAGTTTATATGTTAAAAATATCCTCATCCGAGAACAAAGAACACTTGCAAGAGGGCGCCACCTTGCGACAGCCAAAACTAGTCCATTGTTGGTCCAATAATGTTGCTGATGGTGCAGAACTAGTTCCCCTTCAGACATTAGTACAATTACATCCCAACAAAAAACTGCCGGCTACATCTTATCATTTCACTCATCATTTGAAAATGACACTTTGGTATTCAGTGTTCTGTCCTGTTGCTTAAATCTCTTGCTCTCACAAAATGTTTAACTTCACACACAAACTTGCTTTAAAAATATCTTCTATCAACCTAAATCAAGCAACAAACACATTTGTTTTAAACTTTCCATATATTTTATCACCAAAATGAACACCAAGGAATGTGTTTATTGTACAATCACCAGATACGGATATGGCGGACATAATTCTTTGCATTTTTATTGGGATAATACAGCAAGGTACCTTCTCTCTGTTAAATTGTTTTTTGTTATGCACACCTCAGCCAAACACCACCTTTGCCCTGTTCATTCTTTGTATGCCAACCCATTAATATAGCTGATAAGCTGCAAAAACCATCTGTGTTAATCAACAGGTGTTACATACTTGTTCTCATGACTGAAACTGGTGGTTTTCATAGTAGAAAGCTTTTTGACTCTATTTCTGAAGCGACGGCAAAGTGATGAAGCCTTTAAAGTGCAACTCATAAATGTACAATAATTCTAAATCTTTGTCTAACTGGAAATGTTCCATATTTTGCCTGGCTGCAATATGTCGAAAATAATGAGTATTCATTAACAATGTTTAAAGAAGAATATTTCATTTTATAACTTAGATTAGTAATACAGAAACAAAACAGAAAATGTTCATATAATCTGCAGCTGTGCATATATTTGTATATAAACGTTCTGATTTTCTCTATTAAGTTGACTAATTTTACTGCATGCTAAAACACAGCGTGCACACCTTTTACAGTGTTTTCCAAACATGACACGTTTATAGTGATATATCATTTATCCACAGACCAATAACCAAACTTATTTATATGCTGGCAATACATAGACAAATATTGGCAAATGTATATAATTTCAATCTGATCTAACATAAAACATAAATGTTAAAACATCCGCTACCAGAATTGAAATACACTGTGCAAACAAAAACACAACCATTTAATACAACGACATATGTAGGCTGCAGTGATCTGGAACTCTATCATTTTCAAACAAATCTTGTAAAGCAGTATAAGATTATATATCCCCAGCTAGATTTTTTTACAAAGCAACCTACTTTACAAGTTTACATGATGGTCCAGTTTACCAGAAAAAAGATCTAAACTTCCTGTAGCTCAGAGCATGGTACTATGCATACTAGCATATCTGACATTACAAGCTGTATGCATTCCTCATCATTAGGTCAAAGTAGGCATCATTGTCGATTGATGCACTGACGCCACAGTAGTAGTTGATGAACTCATCTTCTTTGATCTGAAATGACAATCAATGAATGATTAAATAAACATAATAGTAAATAATAACTTGCAATAAAATATGCAGAATGTAAACTAAAAAGATTAAATAACATAATGGGCATCAGTTCTTGTTTACAGAAAGAATGGAGACTGTCTACCTCCTAGTGTAGCCCATTTATAAAGGGAAGTATGGTGTTCTGTTAATTAATTCCCTGTCCTAATTTTTATAGTTCACTAGCTAAAAATAATAAAATACCATGCTCTTTTTGAAAGATATGTACAGGTGTAAATACATGAATATTCATATATAAATGATGCAAGCTTTCCAGTTCTACCATCAACCTTGAAAGGGGTGATTACAGGTAAAGCAGATAGTAATTTATGTAAATGAAAACGTAGTGTTGCATATAGGGTAAACATATTACAATAACTTTATTCTGAATTAATAAAGCAAATTGTTGCAGTTGAGAAAGTCAAAAGGACATTTTTCATAAAATAATTTAGAAATATTTTGCTGATGCTTTGTACATTCAGTCATACATTGTAAAAAACACATTAGACATTGACCTTGTTAGTATTTCGTGCAAATGTGTGCATACATTTATAAGTGGACATTGCAAGGTTAGCCCAGAATAGGATTAGAGAGTTAATTACATTAGATATCCAGTGAGTAAACCCATTACACCCATGCAATAGATTAGCAACATACTTTCAACATCAAAGCTGTTACACAACTTCAATCATAAGCAATGAGAACATGCACACGTGCATGCATGCACGCACGCACACGTGCATGCACACACACAATCACCAAGTCAGACACACATACATTCACATGTATTATACACATGCACGGCCGCACGCACGCACATACACACAAGTAAAACTATTTAGCGTGTATGTGTGAGGCCACACAAGAGAGTAACCATATTCAACATGCAACTCCAATGGAAATAATCAAACTTGTTGAAAATTCATCAAACTAACTGAACAGAATATTAACCCCAAAGTAAATGTAAAAATGGCACACCCCATATGGGTAGGCTCACACGTTTTTGACTGGCATGAACATGTTAAGGCATGCTATACTTAATGAATGCTAATTAAGTTAGTCCTGAAGGTAGCAATCATGCCTAGGTGAAATCAGGTGCCAGTGATTAATCAAACTGATGTTGACTGAATGAACTAGTAGTGCTGCAATACATTGTGCACAATTGTTCATTGTGTGTCTCATAGACAGGTGAGGTAAAACCAGGTGACAATAATATTTATGCTGACAAATGGTTCAGCATGTGATTTCTACCTACTGCGCAGGTAGAAGAAATAGTGATATGTGCTGTGATTGTAGCAAACATGTTCTGTGCAACCTTCTAAAGACCTCAGTTACTTCAAGTTTCAAACAATTCAATGTCAGATCCGTACACAGTCAATATAGCAGAGTTTAGTTGATGTATCAGAATCCACTTTATTGCAACAACAAACAGTTTACAAAGACAGATCTACCAGGCAGGCCAATCATAGTGGCAGTTCTACTATCAACATTGAAGCACAGTAGACTAACCAGGAGAACAAGCGTCATGCGGGCAATACAATATATATATATATATATATATATATATATATATATATATATATATATATATATATATATATATATATATATATATATATATATATATATATATATATATATATATATATATATATATATATATATATATATATATTATATATTGTATGGAGGATATGTACACATAAGAGCTTCCTCTTGTCAGAACTGGCCCCAGCAACACCCTAGTGAAGTGGCGGACATGGAGGGAACCAGCCAAGTTTTACTACCTTAGAATTGGTTAGTACAATACAAACACAAATAAAAACACAAAACAATAATCAACATCAAGTTCCCATAACCACCAACACAAAACAGGCATGCAGCACAGTATACACACACACCGGGTAATCTAGAATGTTATACATGACTACATCTACATTTCATGTTGTCTATGCTATATATCATGAGTCATATTTGTCCTACACGCATGCCATGATTCCTGTGTGCCCTATATGTGTGTTTTGAATTCACCATGTCCTATGTGTGAGTCATGATTTCAACATGTCATATGGCTGTGTCTTGATGTCCTATGTGTGTACCTTGATGTTACCATGTTCTATGTGTGTGCTATGATTTCACCATGTCCTATGTGTGTCTTGGTTTCACAATCTCATGTGTGTGTCATGATTTTAACCATGTGTGTGTGTGTGTGTGTGTGTGTGTGTGCGCGTGTGCGCGCGTGCATGCGTGAATCTCTTAATTACACCATGTGCTGTGTGTGTACCTTTATTTCACTATGTCCTACATGTTTGTGTGTTGATTTCACCATGTCCTATATGTGCATGTGTTGATTTCACCATGTCCAGTGTGCATGTGATGATTTCATCATGTCCTGTGTGCATGTGATGATTTCACCATGTCCTGTGTGCATGTGTTGATTTCACCATATCCTGTTCCTGTGTGCATGTGTTGATTTCACCATGTCCTGTTCCTGTGTGCATGTGTTGATTTCACCATGTCCTGTTCCTGTGTGCATGTGTTGATTTCACCATGTCCTGTTCCTGTGTGCATGTGTTGATTTCACCATGTCCTGTTCCTGTGTGCATGTGTTGATTTCACCATGTCCTGTTCCTGTGTGCATGTGTTGATTTCACCATGTCCTGTTCCTGTGTGCATGTGTTGATTTCACCATGTCCTGTTCCTGTGTGCATGTGATGATTTCACTATGTCCTGTTCCTGTGTGCATGTGTTGATTTCACCATGTCCTGTTCCTGTGTGCATGTGTTGATTTCACCATGTCCTGTGTGCATGTGTTGATTTCACCTTGTCCTGTGTGCATGTGCCGATTTCACTATGTCCTGTGTGTATGCATTGATTTCAATAAGTCCTACTTTGATGTAGCAAGTTCAATATGTAAGTGAGCGTAAGTCGTGAATGTCATCAGTTTGAAGTGTCCTATGTTTATGTCCCAAATATGTCAAATTCTTTGATATTTTCAGACATTTAATTTGCTAACAACTCAACAACAAGTGGAAACATAAAGTTGTTGTGATATTTTTTGTTAGATATGGTATTAAGAATGTCCATGCAAACAACAAAATATCTAGCATGTTAGGCAAGCAACAATACCATCACCACCACAAACATGCGCTACAAATGGTCGTTTACCCCAGCCATTGTGCAGTTGCTGCTATGGTAACGTAGACCACCTTGCTCACAGTTTCCAAGCATTTCGCATCATCAAATCAAAGTAGGCATCGTTATCTATTGAGGCACTGACGCCAGCATAGTAATTTATGAACTCGTCTTCGGTGATCTAGGAGGCAAAACGAGCAACGTAAAACATAGATCAATGTGCACTGGTAAAATAAACAAGCTGTGCTGGGCATAACTGAAAACCTGGAAAGGAACGTGATTATTAGAAGAACTACAGTATTGAGATTTCTGGCTAATAAAAGATACAACAAACCTATGCCTGGGCGGGATGTATCACATATATGGTGGTGCATTAGAACGTACATAACCAGTGCAAGAACATCACAAAACATGACTGACAAAACACTACACCGCTGTCAAGATAACCCTGTAGGTAGGTGTAATGACAATATCTTACATAAGGTACAACTTTTCAAAACACACTGATTAATTGAAACAGTCAGCATAAATTGGTGCTGCATTAATGCATTATGTTAACTATATAAGCAGAACCACCATATTTGTTTGGGTGAAATCCGTATTTTTCACTTGACGTTCTGCAAAAAGCTGTGTAAATTTTTCATTAGGTAATCGGCCTATATATATAGCATTCCTATTCCAAACAAGTGTCATCATCTATCAGATTACATAATATATACATACATATAAAAAAATTAAAAATTTATGTGCTGCTTCATAATGGAACCGTGGCTAGGATAAACACTGTAAAATACTACATTTACAGATGTAGCAGTGAGGATTACGCAGATATGAGTAAATGTTGTATTTTAGCATCAGTAACCAAGACACACGGGAGCTGTGTCACCACAACACAGACCAACGTCATCATTAATTAACCACCTGCGGCAAGAAATCAATATTCTACAGTTAGGATACAGTTACTTCAGGTATGATGGAGGACAGCTCTGTGTTTGACACATGTACAAGACAGATGTGTCATGTCACATGGATTTCCAGTATCCAATACATATTTCAGGGATTTTGGAAGGTGTATGGCCATATCCAATTTTTATATGGATTTATTTCAAATGGAAAAATCATGATAAAGCACATATTTTCTTGTGTTCATCAGACCAGTGTAAAATCAAATAATATACTTGTTGTGGTCGAAATACACATATGCTTGATGCTAGACAAATTTCCGATGAAACCTGCATTTCGTTTAATGTAGGTATATTTCATTTCATAGCCTGATAGATGGCGACACTGGATCGGAATTGGAACGCTATAGGCTGATGAAAATTTTTTTATAAGGATTTATACAACCACATACAGATTTTTAAGTAAAAAATACAAATTTCAACCAAAAAAATGTGGCATATCTAAATACAGCTGAACCTCTCTAAATAGCCACCCCTTGCTGATGTATCACCATCTGTTTTACTTTGCATTATGGGGTAGAGGGATGGCCGCTTTATAGAATTAGCTTAACATGGCTTTCAATAGAAAAATTAATTGTTACTATAATTATACATCATTATTTGGAAACACGAGAACCATTATAACAATCATCAAAGAAACATTAATGACAACACATAAACAATAATCACTTTTGTGGGTGTTATTTGGCTGAAAAGGGCTGTAATAACTTATGATAAATGGTTATTTTAGACCAAGATCTGCACATACGGCATCTTTAGAGGGGTCCAACTGTAATGAAAACATTCAATGGAAGTTCATCAAAATCTGTACAATAAAACAGTTCCCATCTGCATTTTGTGCACCCACTTCATGTGGTACATTTGAAATGTTGATCATTTCAAATACAGCAAAGAGCCTGCCAAATGTTTGGCAAACTATGCCACTGGAACATAGAACCCCATCACCATTGTGAGCTTTGTCGACGAAGCTCACAATGATGATGATGGGGTTCTATGTGCTCTCCTGTTTGACTGTGAGGCATAGACACTCTACAGACGCCATGTGAAAAAGCTTGAGCAGTTCCACAATCTCTCTCTCCAGTCCATCATGAACATACAATGGCAAGATCACCAACATAAGATACAGGAGAGAGCGAATACAACTAATGCAGAAGCAATGCTGACCAAAGTCCAGCTTCAGTGGCCAGGACATGTAATTTGCATGAATGATCATCGCCTCCAAAGATCGCCTTTATATGGAAAACTTACGTAAAATGGGATAATGGATATAGGGCAATATTAAACACTACATCCAGATGAGTGGTTCTAAAGGCAAAAACAAGTGCAAAATATGACAGACCATCAGTGATAATTAAAAAATATCTGCTAGTAACATATCATACGTATGCTAACATTTGGAGGCTTCCAGTGAACTCTGTCATAACTCATAAGGAGTTGAGAAGTAAATCACTACAGTGCTTGGCTGCTTGCAGGAGGGGAGACGGGACGGTCAGCATCAAGTTGGAATTTATACTAACAATTATTTTAGAAAAATTTCTAGTGTTTCATACGTATTATCATGGCTAGATTTTAAAAGATTAACACAATTTTAACAAGAATGGGGTATATATCTGAAAAACTATATCATGTTAACAAGCCACAATAGTTGCCGAAGAAAAAAGTTTTAAAATGTGCATGGACAGCCGAATCCATCTTATGTTGAACATATTTGCTAATCAAACAGCTTGCTGTGTCAAGTGAATAGAACCTTCAAATAGACATCTTGACAAATTTCAATACCTGTCATATTTACATAAATTTTGCCCATTCAGATCCCGTTTATTTCCCATAAACTAGAAAAACATGGTAAAGCAAAATGGTCATATCAAAGTGCAGGCATCTAGGAGTCAGGACACAACATTGAAACACTAATCCCCAGACTAACTTAGTGTCAGGAGACAGTAGCCCATGCTACAACCTTTAGTGTACCCCACAGTCACATTACCTTGCCGTCTTTGTCGTCGGGCGAGTCAAAGCTGTCAAGGAACTCTCGCAGACATTGGTCCTCTGTCCACTCTCCACTTTTGTACTTGGGGTGGTTCTTTACATTGTACACGTTCCTCAGGTCCTCCACTGTCACAAGGTTGTCACCAGTCTTGTCCAGCTTACGGAATGCCAGGATGATCAACTGACGACGGTTGTTGTTCATCGGAGGCTGGAGGACATACAAGAATATCTTTGTAATGGCAACAGCGACAATACAATGTGTGTGTGTGTGGTGTGTGTGGTGTGTATGTGTGGTGTGTATGTGTGTGTGTGTGTGTGTGTGTGTGTGTTGCACATTGGCCATTCTAGGCACATTTGGTTCTTTGTTCTCATATAATCTTACATGTCTTGCATTTGTGTTCACAGAGAACAAGAAAGGCACATCAAAATGACAAAAAAAAGACAAAAACAATCACAGTTGGGCAGAAGAAGATGTTTCACAATTCTCACAAATATTTTTCCACTTTTTTCGTGAGCAGCGATTTTTTAAAGCTTTCACTTATGTTCCCACAGTTGAATTCTACAGTCACATTGCCACCAACCAGAATATGAAAAATAAATAAATATAAGTTTACATGAAAAGTCTACAGTCCCATCCTATGGTCCTGAATCATGACCACAGATTGGCGTAAAAAAATTGCTGACAGTTGGCAATCCTGAGCTGCATCACCCTGGACATCTCACCCTTAGAGCTCGAAGAAACTCGTCAAAGTCAAGTGAGCCACTGTGATCTCTGTCGATGCTCTCAAACAATTCCTGTACTGTCTCAGGTTCCATGATCACGCCGTAGTCGTGGATTCCCTTCTTGAACTCTTTTATATCAACGGACCGACTGCCATCATCATCAATAATTTTGAACGTCCTACAATGTGACAGGGGTCAAACCTGTAAATCTTGATGCAAATTAACAACAATAATTATGGTTATCCACAAATAAGTGGGTGACAAAAATTTTGAAAGCAATTAATACAGAAATTAACTTAATGAGGGTGAATGAAAATGACACTATGCTGTAATTAAGTGGTCCATAATGTGGCATTTTATACACAAATCCCACATACCTCTCAAACAATTGAATTGATGCACATTTAAATTAGGATTTGACAAAACAATGAGTTGTGTAGTCCCTGATTACCTTTTACTTGATATTTACTACATTTGATGCAAATAATTCTCACTTTTAACTGCATGTTTTAAAGATGATGTATCGGGAAAATATTTTCCAATGATTGATCAGGAGTTGTTGCAAGAGACCACGGCTATGTATCTAGCTTACTTTTGTTAAACACTATGTACAAGGAAATATCATTAATATCGTAATTCCTTATCAAAGTATGTGGAAATCAACTACAAATGCACCAACTTTGTTTAGTTGATATTCAGTAATTCATTGCTGGGTTGAGTAGTGAGGTCTCATATCCAAATGAAATCAACCTCATTTTAGGCATATTTATTTATAGAGAACATTTTGGGCACTTTAAATTCCCATAGACGTCTACAAACTGGGCCAGTGTTTTTAGGAACCACAATGTGTGAACAGGCAGTGAAACAGTTGTCACCAACAACGGGCTGAGACAAAATTTATTATATACAAGTGACATACAAGTATTTACTGTACAACATGGCATTCTGCCACATATAATAATAATAATAATTATAATGCACTTTATTTTTTTTTTACACTCATATCCAGAGTGTAACTCTGTTCAAGGGTGTTTACAATGACTAAATGTACTAAAATGTGCGTAATAAATTTTAACGTATATGTATAAGGCTTAACCTTAAGAGTGATATATAGCACCTGTATGTTACAATAGCATATTACAAACTATATATCCCATGTAGAGTTTATTCCTCGATACTCATCTACAGTATTATAAAGAAAGAAAAAATATATGGCAATGGGCCAAAACATGATCTGACTAATAACTGAAAGCAGAATCACCAGGTACTTCCAAATGCATCATGGAAAATACTGTGAGTCCCGTTTTTTTCCCCACCCGTGACTGTGTAGAGTTAATAATTTTGGCAACAAATTATAACTTGCTCAAGGATGATTAATGTTGTATCTACATATATTACGGCAATGTAGCCTAACAGTTACAATAGCTCTCTCATTTAATCCACTGTAAGGATGCACAATATGTGTAGAAAGTAAGGAAAATGTAACGAGCCTGTACGTTATATTACCTTAGACTTAGTAGCTAACACTGGCGATACCATGGGCATTATCTATATGATTATAGTATATAATCTCCATATAACCTTCGATTTCCTTTACTCTAGTCTCTACCAAGCCAAGGCTATCTAAAGTGCTGAATTGGAGATAACAATGTATAAGGATAACACTGTTATTATAACAGTGGAATATGACAAACAATATCGCACGTTTCTTACTGTTATTGCTATGGCACTACAGGTAGCACGCAAAAGCATCGGCTCTACTGTAGTACCAATTATAATCCATTCCATGTCATACCTGCCAAGTCCTTTGATACCTGACGCTCCTCTCGAAAGGCAGGTTGCCCGGAGCAATTCGATCGGTGTTTTCGCCGTCTTTTTCAATTTTTCCATCTTTGCTTTGAGTTCGCGATTTCCTCTTGCTGTACACGTCATTTTGATGAATTTGTCGGCGGCGTAAGTAAGGTACCTGGCAAACGCTGCTGTCCGCAGTTTCACGAGGTAAGGTGATTTCTGTTTACCTGAATTCTCAACAAATAATTTAGAATGTCGCTGCAAGGTGCTGCGCTAAATCTGGTTAATAAACAAACCAGAAATTACTGCAGTTTTAGGTTTTTCGTAATAGAAACGCCGAAAGCTTTATTATGATTTGCGTCGATCAAATCCGTTCGTCTACGAAGCCACACAATCGCAGAACGTGTATAAACAGGCACTGGTCTTACCTCGATAAATGTCATCCGGGACATCTGTTTTTACGTTACCATGACTACACCGCAGGCACCCGCGAGCACCCGCGAGTTATTTTGTGTTGCGCACCCATACTGCCATCTGTCGAATAGTTCCGTACCATTCTTCTAGCCACCGCCCGCCAGATGCTCAATAGCCGAAGTAGTCTGTAGCAGAAGAAGAAGTGGAAAAACCAGTCAAGGTTTCATTTACAGCTCTGCGAGCAACTGACGAAATGTCGGGACCTGATTCAAGCTGTCGTCCGGTGAAGGTCAGCACGTGTTGTGTAATCTGTATTCCATAATAAGCATTGTTTTAAGTCAAGCTTATGAAGCCTCGCAGTAGGCACAATTGTCCGCCCCACTCTTCGTCTCTGGGGCGAAAGTCCAGACCAGCATTTGCTAAAACGCTGTTTTGGCAGTTCCGTAGCCAAATGGCTACGGAACTAATAACTTAAGTTTTAAAACCAATACGCACTAACCGTTTCGGTGCTTGGACTACTCGGCCCATGGACAACTCGGCCTGGGACAACTCGGCCCAGTTCGAGACAGCTCGGCCCAGGTGTCGAGACAGCTCGGCCCAGGTGTCAAGACAGCTCGGCCCAATGATAGGGAGGTCGGTCATATTTTCAAAAGTACATAAAATAGGACATGTGATACACCGTTGTAAAGGTCTTTTCAATGGAAAGACAACCATACATGACTTATCTCTATGGGGTGAAAACTGACCGACTTATGGATATTTGTGTAAAAGGTGTTGACTAAATCTTTCCGACGGTTTTCTAATCTGAAGAAAAAATTAAATAAACTTGTGTAATAATAAAAATATTTGTGTGCATACGCAAATTATATGTTATGTGTTTGCTTTACATACTATTTACAAAAGGAATTATACATACAATTAAAACAACTAACCTTTCAGAAAGTTTAAAAAAGTATTTCCAGGTCCCCTACTTTCAGGTCATCGTCCAGTGTATATGTGTACACGATGTATGGCTCATTGTCATACACAACATTGAACCAACTTGGGAAGCCTAAATATGCATGGTGTGCATTAGTGGTTTCCCATATATGTGAATATTAATGCAATCTGGCATTTTATTTGTGGCTGGTATAACAGCAAAAAAAATTATTTTTACAATGCGTACATGAATGAGTATGTGCGTGTGTGCATGTGTGTTAAGTTAATAAAGCGAGTTAGACTGAGAAGCATAGCCAACTACTGCAAGCATCAGTAAACATGCCGCTATACATCATGCATGTGCAAAATTCTATATTATTTAAAGGGGTTCACATTACTCAGAAGATAAAATATTATCATGCACAAACAATGACACATATGCACAATATATAATTTTGTCGTACAACTTTTAAATTATCTTATGTAATGTTGTACATATTTGTAGTTAAAACTTGTAGTTGTTTAACTTTGTCAACTACTTTGCGGAAGGCAGCATCACTTGCCAGTAAAGTACCACTGGCACACTCCTTGCTTGCTAATTCTTTCCACCAAACAACACACAATCCCCTCCCATCCTTGGCAATTTTTTCAATTATGTTGATGTTTCTGGCCATGATTGATAGGATTTTGCTTGTAAGAATCTAAGATAGCACCTATAAAGCAAAAGCATGCAACGTGATATCAAAAACATGCACTCCCCGCTGTTAAAAAGCAACATAATGTTCTGTTATTAACTTGTGTTAATACCACCACCATTAAGTCAATGTTGTATACATGCATTACAACTACAAATCACAAATTTTATTTATTAAACCTATAAAGCAAAAGCGTGCAATGTGACATTAACAGCATGCAAACTCCCCGCCTTTAAAAAGCAATATACTGTACTGTTATTAACTAGTGTTGATACCACCACTACTAAGTCAATGTTGTATTAATGCATTACAACTACAAATCACAAATTTCATTTATTAATTTTTTTTATTTAATTTAAGTATCTTTTGTATTTGTTTATTGCTATTTAACACATTTATATTTGTAATGTGATTGTGTGTGTGTGTGTGTGTGTGTGTGTGTGTGTGTGTGTGTGTGTGTGTGTGTGTGTGTGTGTGTGTGTGTGTGTGTGTGTGTGTGTGTGTGTGTGTGTGTGTGTGTGTGTGTGTGTGTGTGTGTGTGTGTGTGTGTGTGTGTGTGTGTGTGTGTGTGTGTGTGTGTGTGTGTGTGTGTGTGTGTGTGTGTGTGTGTGTGTGTGTGTGTGTGTGTGTGTGTGTGTGTGTGTGTGTGTGTGTGTGTGTGTGTGTGTGTGTGTGTGTGTGTGTGTGTGTGTGTGTGTGTGTGTGTGTGTGTGTGTGTGTGTGTGTGTGTGTGTGTGTGTGTGTGTGTGTGTGTGTGTGTGTGTGTGTGTGTGTGTGTGTGTGTGTGTGTGTGTGTGTGTGTGTGTGTGTGTGTGTGTGTGTGTGTGTGTGTGTGTGTGTGTGTGTGTGTGTGTGTGTGTGTGTGTGTGTGTGTGTGTGTGTGTGTGTGTGTGTGTGTGTGTGTGTGTGTGTGTGTGTGTGTGTGTGTGTGTGTGTGTGTGTGTGTGTGTGTGTGTGTGTGTGTGTGTGTGTGTGTGTGTGTGTGTGTGTGTGTGTGTGTGTGTGTGTGTGTGTGTGTGTGTGTGTGTGTGTGTGTGTGTGTGTGTGTGTGTGTGTGTGTGTGTGTGTGTGTGTGTGTGTGTGTGTGTGTGTGTGTGTGTGTGTGTGTGTGTGTGTGTGTGTGTGTGTGTGTGTGTGTGTGTGTGTGTGTGTGTGTGTGTGTGTGTGTGTGTGTGTGTGTGTGTGTGTGTGTGTGTGTGTGTGTGTGTGTGTGTGTGTGTGTGTGTGTGTGTGTGTGTGTGTGTGTGTGTGTGTGTGTGTGTGTGTGTGTGTGTGTGTGTGTGTGTGTGTGTGTGTGTGTGTGTGTGTGTGTGTGTGTGTGTGTGTGTGTGTGTGTGTGTGTGTGTGTGTGTGTGTGTGTGTGTGTGTGTGTGTGTGTGTGTGTGTGTGTGTGTGTGTGTGTTGTGTGTGTGTGTGTGTGTGTGTGTGTGTGTGTGTGTGTGTGTGTGTGTGTGTGTGTGTGTGTGTGTGTGTGTGTGTGTGTGTGTGTGTGTGTGTGTGTGTGTGTGTGTGTGTGTGTGTGTGTGTGTGTGTGTGTGTGTGTGTGTGTGTGTGTGTGTGTGTGTGTGTGTGTGTGTGTGTGTGTGTGTGTGTGTGTGTGTGTGTGTGTGTGTGTGTGTGTGTGTGTGTGTGTGTGTGTGTGTGTGTGTGTGTGTGTGTGTGTGTGTGTGTGTGTGTGTGTGTGTGTGTGTGTGTGTGTGTGTGTGTGTGTGTGTGTGTGTGTGTGTGTGTGTGTGTGTGTGTGTGTGTGTGTGTGTGTGTGTGTGTGTGTGTGTGTGTGTGTGTGTGTGTGTGTGTGTGTGTGTGTGTGTGTGTGTGTGTGTGTGTGTGTGTGTGTGTGTGTGTGTGTGTGTGTGTGTGTGTGTGTGTGTGTGTGTGTGTGTGTGTGTGTGTGTGTGTGTGTGTGTGTGTGTGTGTGTGTGTGTGTGTGTGTGTGTGTGTGTGTGTGTGTGTGTGTGTGTGTGTGTGTAATTTACTTATATTTGTAATGCACATGAGTATGTATTAGTGTAGATATTATAGGTATTATTTGATTTGGGGAGGGATTTTATTTATTATAATTTATTATATTTATTACTTACATTTTAATTTATTTTTAAATGATTTATTATATTCCATGTATTAAAATGTTAATGCTTTTTGCATGATTATGGGTATTTTAACCTGAAATAAAGGCATTCGTATATAATAATTGATACATTTATATGCTTAATGGCAATATTAATACGACAATTTCATTTGTATGGCATAGCCATGCCCATGGCCCTGGGTTATTACTTGAAATTACATATTGGCATAACTATAAAAATTCCAACATTTAATATGTGCAAGCATACCTACATGTGTGTACACACAAATAACAAATACATGGCTAAAACATAGCAACACATACGAGACCACGATAAATGCGTGCGGCTTCTGTGGGCGATAATAGAACATATTCAGCCAGCCGTCATCGCCGGACGCGGGGTACCTGTACGTTCAAGCTTGGGGCAAAAATGGGCAAAGGTGTTTCTCTACAAAACTTCCATATTTATTAAGTTAAGACATTATTTTATTACATATGTATGGTTTCCAAGAGTTTCCACAACCTGTTGATACTTTATTTGCTCTCCCAATATGGTAAACTTTCAAAATAAAATAACTTTTTATTTTTTTACCATTCGTACGAGACAAACACCAACGCAAAGAGTATAATTTTGTGGTTTCAACCATGCCAATAAACATTGCATGACGGGTAATAACGCAGCACGAGAATTTAAGCTAGACACCACCCTTCAACGGGATTAAATATGGCCGCTCCCAAAAAGAAACAAAATTCCTGCTGGTGTCGTTGCTTCATCGTGGATATCTGCATGAAGCGTAATGAATTCACAATAGCATGTATTTTATCATAAACAAGACATATTTCTCTTTCTGTTGATACCATACCTATTTTTATTCTTTAGAAAATTGTGAACTTATAAATTAGTAAACATACGCGATTTAACACAGCGTCCAGGGCTGGGTCCAATTACGTAATTGTAATTGTAATTGTAATTGATTACAGCAAAATTGTGTAATTGTAATTGATTATGGTTTCAAATTTGTGCTGTAATTGTAATTGTAATTGTTATATTTTGTATAATTGAAAATTTATTTCAATTACAATCAATTACAATCAATTACAGTACGTTTCATATCACAAACTACCTGAACAAACTGTCAATAAAATATAATTTAAGTCTCATACAGGTTCAGGGTTGTTTGATTTAAATCATTTTATTTAAATCATTGATTTAAATCATGATTTAAATCACTAAAAAAATCATTGATTTATGATTTCTTTTACTTCTGATTTTTGTAATCGGTAATTTATATGAATTTAGCACAAATAATTGAGATCAACAGAGTTTTGTATGTCTTGATACAAAAGCACAAAATATGCACACTTGTGTAGCTGTATTGACACCAGATAGCCTGAGTCAAATATTTTATGACATTGTGTATGTCTGAGCTATTCCCTTTTTGACTGCAGTGAAGCTACACAAAGTTATCTTCCAGAGGAAGTATCTTTTCAAGTCAGAAGCCCTGAGTTAAAGTCCACTTAGAGCTTGTGCTAGTTGTTCTCAATTCAGTATGTTGACTCAAGTGAGACAGTCTGGGCTACCATTGTTTAATACTGTACCAGTTTGCAGTCTGGTTAAAGACCTTTAGAGTACACAGGGCCATGGACAGGTGCTAATCCACCCTCTCAGCAAACAATAATTAGCACTGCTACAGCCACAGACACACAGCATGCTTTCCTTTCCAAGACAGATTATGCAACTACAGGAGGTGAAGCCTTGTGGACATTGTCTGATGTCTTTATATAAGCAAAAATCATGTACCCTCTGTTAAGACAAGTACCTACATTGATTTGAAAGAGTTTATAAATACATCACCATATATATATATATATAACATTTATTAATGTCTATATACCAGATTTAAAATATATATTTATATAATAAAAATATGTTTAAACGGCTGTCTTTTTATTTAGTACAATTCAAAATTCAAGCCACATTTCTTCAACAATTTACAATCATTACCGTTATATTTGTTTATCAGTTGTGTACAAAATATTGAAATTCAGCAAAAGTCAAAACTATATAATTAACAAATGCTGAATATATTTGCTTCCGCATAATGTAATTGTAATTGTAATTGAAATTGAAACAGTGTAATTGTAATTGTAATTGAATTGAGAAATTATGAGTGTAATTGTAATTGTAATTGAACTAAAAATTTAAATGTAATTGTAATTAATTATGTGTAATTGAACCCACCCCTGACAGCGTCCGAATGGGAACGCGTTCGCGTGATTTCTACCGACCTCCCTACCAATGATAAATGATATGATGGCGCTTAGAGTGGTAAATTACAATTATACTGTGTTCTGTGTTATCGTGGGCGATAACGGGGAAGTGGAATGTTTTCGTGCCGTAGTTTGAATTACGAACCGACATCACTACACGTATAATTTTTTAATTGTTACATATCACAACTATTGCATGGCTTTGTGAACGTACATTTTACATTTGCTGTGAGAATGTAATTAGACACGACTGCTGGTGCACTACCAACATTGAGAGTAACCATGGCCTATGATAATGGGAATGGTTTCCGCACGTGCAATAATCTGGCTTTTTTCCTCAGAATTCTAATTCTTACCACATTCTGTTTGCTAGTTTATGCAAGTAATTTTCTAGTGGTATGATTGGAACTTCTGGGCGCCATCATAGTCGGTTTGATGCAAATAATATTATGACTCAGCTATTAAAATGGAAAATACTTTTTATTGCATTTGGCTCATTCGAATTTCTAAAGATCTGAATGAATTATAAAAAATAAAAGTGGTAAAGCAGGTCAATATATTCTTCATATGCACCCACTTACATGTTCACACACATGACATGTGCATAGTATTTATTATACATTACGTAGGTATTATGTTGTTTCTTTCCTCTTTACCCCTGAATTCCGGTTGAGCTTGGCATCGATACTGGGTGTCAACTTCACCTTCACTACCGTATCCACCACCTGTCACCACTCCCTCTATCCCTCGCTCATTTTCAGTAGTTCTCGCACTCTGGTCTGATTTTCATGCTGTTTATTATGGAAACAAAATGAATTCTTCGTGTTTGTGTTTATGTTTGTAAATATACATTACTTGGGTGTTTGGCTTCATTTGATATTTCAAGAAAGATGTGAAGACCATGTATATGTATAGCAAAAACTAGTTTATTCACTTATCATGAGTTAGTGACATTTATGGAACGGGATATATATGTAGAATATCACCTATACAGACATAATAATGAAAACATGTACAAATGACAAAATTATGACATTTCTCAAGGATAGTGACAACGCTTTGCACACATATCCACAACTACTACTTATTTGATAGGGTTGGTGCATACACATTGCCACATGACTAGAGCAGTTGTGACGTCGAAATGTCGTTTGCTGCGCACTTTGCCCACAACTCGAAAATTTCGCCTTGCATCCGTCGTTCACTGGTAGCGCTTCAGCTTCTTCTCGCAGACGAATCTCGAAATGATTGGTACCAGCTTCCGTGAACAGCAAGGGCACCAACCTATAAAAAGGCGGGGCTGTGCCGTTGCCGTGGTGGTTGATTCGATGGTGCCATCCCTCGACGTCATTATTGGTTCGCATGCTCTGGTTGTAAACCGACCAGGATTCCGTCGTCCACACGGGGCTGCGCAACCAGTTACGTTGGATTAATCCATCAGGTCGACTAGCGCGAACGTGGTTGCCTGCGCCATTAGTGAGTCGAACGCTGCTGAAATGTGTTCAGCCGGCAGGAAAGGAAGTGGGAATACCTGTGAAACATATACACACGAAATACGTATAAAATTTACGAAAAAAGGAAACATGTCAATTATGAGATATAATATAAGTATTATTTTTGCTTAGTTTTTCCAAGTTAATGCAAACTAGCAAAGTACATGGGTTAGCGTAGGCCTACCTTCTTGAGGAATTTGTACGTTCCTTCATCATTCAAATACGGTTGACGTAACCCAAGTTCCTGGGGTTTTTGCCGCCCTGTGGAAGCAACACCCCTAGATCTGTCCGTCGAACACAGAGCGGAGACTATGAAACGCCTGCTTGACTTGACTTAAAATTCTTTAAATGTTTTACATATATTCTACTACATCTAAAGCATGTGTGTTTATATATTTCAATCCATGGCGTGTTTGTGGATGATTTTATATGTAGTTTATTAAATGTATATGGATCCATATTTTACCTTTTGTACTCCGTTGTTGATAATATACCATATTTTATTGGTAGTGGATTAACAATTGTGCATTAGGTGATAAAAGCATGAAACTTGGTAGATATTATGTAGACTAATATATAAGGATCATGTTCAGATTCACTACGAATTTAGCATAACAAAGGCATACTACTGAAATGGCTTACAACTAAGAATTTTTAACAGAACATTACTCTGAACCAATTTCCACATCACACGGGGAATTTAAACAAGTGTTATATTTTTTGTTAATCAGAGGATCACGCAAGATTAACTCAGTTCCCAATTTCTATTCAATGCATTCAAAGGTGACTTGGTCGTGGTAGGCCTTCTTGTCATCAAAGTCAAAGGGAAGCCAACTTCAGGTAAATACTGCTGATGTCTGACGCTTTGTTTTAATGCACTTTGTACAGTGCGGTTATTCAAACAAAAATACCTGCTCAACGAAACAATACAAGAGTATCAAGCCTCTGCACACTGCTAACACACACAAATCAAAGGACAAACGACTTGAAACAATCTGCTCAGTAAAACAAAGCAGGAGTAGTGAAGCCAGTTAATATAGCCTTCAAATATTCTTAACACACACAAACCAAAATCAACCAACATACAAGATCAGCTCAATAACACAATACAAGAGTAGGACGTCAATTACTATGACAAATCAAAGGACGGTGTCATCATTTCAGGGTAATGTAACAATTTTAGGGTATTATAAGTGTTGGTAGATGTACTATAATTATGGAGTACACTCTATAATGAATTTATACACTTGTATACGAAGATAAAAAAAGTTTACCTTCAATAATCTCAAGAAAGTCAAAACGAAAACACACACGAAGCATTTTATATCTTTATTAATGATAATAGTTTATTAATAATAATAATTAAAAAAAATATATATATATATATATATATACACATACACACGTTGATATATGACATAGGCCTACAATATCGTGGTGATTATTGCCATGGTTACGGGTGATGTGTTTCAAGAATACATGGGAGAACATTTGGATGCAAGGTTAATATTTAGCAATTTATCATTGGGCTGAGCTGTCTCGACATTTGGGCCGAGTTGTCTCAAAATCTGAGCCGATCAATTTACCATTGGGCCGAGCTGTCTCGAACTGGGCCGAGTTGTCCCGGGCCGAGTTGTCCCGGGCCGAGTTGTCCGTGGGCCGAGTAGTCTAGAATTCACTGTTCCACATGTGTATTCTGTGACATACAACCGACAATTGGGCGTCAAGAAACTGAAGAAATGTGCTCCAAATAATTACTTATGAGTACTTTTATCGGTGACATAGAAAACATTTCACAATTAGCCGCCATACTGTGCACATGATGTTGCTTTTGGGTCACATGATCAAACGCGATTTTGTGTAGAATGAGGCCAGAATGGGCCAGCAGCACAGACATAAATAAAACACCCGTTAGTTTTTTTTTTTTTTTTCAACTTCAACTTTATTCTCATGGCCAGCAGACGGCAATTCTTAGCGTAACCTTATATAGATCCACGGGATTCCCACTTGGTATTCTCGCTCACAAAAACATCCGGTTATATGCAAATGTTGACAAGCACACGCGTTCTGACAAAAAGGTAATAATTTCACACTTTTACATGGTTATTGTCAGGTAACTTTAGTAATATACATATAAGAATGCATACAGACACGAAAGATGTGTTTATTGCTGTTTATGGCGTTTTTGTAAGGTTTCACGTTTCATGAAAATACTTATGTTTCGGCCGAGCGAGATCTTCGCCCTACTGCAGCAGCAGCCAGATAGAAACAAATTGTAGGGCGATTGACTTTGCCTAGCTTCGCAGCGACGTGTCCGGGCGTGCAAATTGAGAGTGATTAATCGGTTACCTTAGTCCCTCAGACTCCCTGGAGCTGGGCTAAGCCCCACCTAGGCCCGATTGGCATTGCCATGCATGGCATGGGTCCGATTGGCGGGATTGAGGGAGGGGCATATCTTTCTTTCATATAATTGGCATGATCCATTTGTCAGGATACTTATGCCAATGGTAGTTTAGAGAACGAGATCACCAACTCTGTGAGTCCACAACAGGTTTTTCCATTCTTTTTTAATTCCTCGGCACAGACACCAGATGGCAGATACGAGATAGAAGAGACCCACAGCTTTTACTGTCTCTTCCGAAAGACACAGGCAAAGTGGGGTAAACAAAGTTACCCAAGACTCAAAATGCGCCCCAAGCCCTTTATTTGTACACTGCACGGACCAGGCCTGGGCCTACATTTTGCGGGTTCAGGCCGGATATGGGCTGAAAAAATACACATTGGGCTTGGGTCGGGCCTGGGCCTAGTGTGAACGGGCTGGGCTGGTCTGGGCCTGGACCTAATAAAAATATTAATACAAAACCCAGATTTTTTATTTTCATAAAATTTTTATTTTCGGTTAATGAATGTTTGAAATTATTTCTTTAGTATTACATAGTTGCAAATTGAGGCCTTGCATAGAATTATGAATGACACCAGTGCTTTATATATTGGAATGTAGTTTAACCTCTTAAAAAATCAGACTTCCAGTGGTATAATTTTAATAATGTGAATTTTTTTAATCGATACCAGTGATCTTGGCCTTTCGGGATCTCGGCCTGTTCGGTGGTGATCTTGGCCTGGTCTCTAGTGATCTCGGCCTCGTGTTGCGATACATAAATAAGAGTGTTTATGCCTTCAAAATAATTATAGTTGTAGTATGTACTTATTGTTCGGTATCTATGGTTGCTGTAAAAAAATTGTGTTTATGCCTTATAAATAAATATAGTTGTATAATTCACTCAACGTGTCCTTGGAGTGTACAGAGAAATATCGATAATAACTGACATAACATGTTTGTAACAAAGGCAAGCTTCTATGGTCTTTGATCTACATAACGTTTCCAACTGATTGAATCCTGGCTCGTAGCGACCGCGGTTGTAAATGTGAAGCATTGTATGTCCATTCTATGAGACAGAGCTTTGAACATCAGCGGTTTCTAAATAAACATGGTTTTACTTTGATTAAATGACAATTGTTGAAAATAGGTTAATCCGTTAGACCCTACTAGCCGCGTTTCCCATGGTTGCCCATGAATGCTTTTAGTAGGAAATGAGGACTTGAGTAGATCTTGCACCAGTCCAAGCCACTGGTTAAAAACATTTAGCATTAAAATAACATTAAACTGACTCCATCCTTTATACAATAAGAATATAATACATATAAATAGGACGTAGATAGATATCAAACGTTTCAACATCAATCATCATCTGTGAGTTTTGCTGGACCAGTTCTACGGATACTAGATGATGATGATGATGACGACAATCTTTTTAGTAGGACATAACACCTCCGCATATACAACAGTGAAGGCTTAGGTTCCAGTGAGAATTAGTGCAGGCAGTACTTGAAATCAATGTGAAATGCGATCGTAATCCGTTAGACCCTACTACCAACTTAACGGAAAAGATGATTGCAGTGCCAGTTATGTCGTACAATGGCTTCACACCAATTGTACTTGTGTTGGGGTTGTTGATCTCCCCAATCAAACATTGCTTTATTGTGCCGCCTAAAGAAGAACACACCAGAACGAATTAATGGATGGATGGATGGATGGATGGACTTTATTGTGCCGAATCAGTGCACTCAGGGGGCAGGTGGGTCCAGTGTTAGGGATAAGACAAGCGGTCCAATCAGATATACCATACCTCTGATTGGCCGATCAGAAGCGAAGGTAAGCTACCACCGGGGTATTTAGACTCACCACAAAGGTCAACATACAGAGCGAAAACACGACTGTTAGTTACAATCATCATTTGCGATCGCCGTACGATATGCAGTCCGAAGAGACTTGTATGAGTTGTTTGCGAATTGTCAATGCATGTCAAGAGGCCCTGTTGTGCGATGGTTGCACCCGCTGGGAACACAGAGTATGTGGAACAGGTATGTCGAATATGTTATACCGGTTTTCCATGTTGATTTAATTTATAACGGAAACATAGAAAACTTAATTTGCTAGGTTGGAAAACCATTCGTAATGTACTGTATACAAGACCTTGTGGATGGTCTGAGTATTGGTTAGTTAATGTACATAACAGTTAAGGAAACTGTTCTTATTCGTTCTACTACCTAACAACTTTGAGATGCCAGGTTTCTGCTTGCAAATTTTCGCACACCCATACATGTAGTATTACAACAGTTCAGCCACCCTACGCTCGCAGGAAATTTCACCCGCAATGTAAAGTGAGTGAATTGCAAATTCAATCCACTTTGAATATCCAGCAAACAATGAGTGTAGGCTATATGGAGGCTTTATCGTTGTGTTGTGGACTGGCAATTTAACAATTATATGTGTACCGATCTAATTGCTGTGTAACTTGAGCATGATGAAGGTTTCTGTTAGTGTTCCCGTCCTGATAATGGTGTCTACCTTTCCCTTTGTTCAAGCTTGTGTTAAACAGTAATGTCTGCTTTCACGCGTGCTCAACAGTGCAACTCATTGTTTCACTCCCATTTCGACAACTGCAATCCAGTAAATCCTACAACAGTCTTCCTTGTTTGTGCATTGTGCAGTGACTGGATTGTGAAGTGTATTTTTTCATCATGTTGTACAGAGAAGATGTTGCGTGGTGCATCTAAATCTAATCATCTACCATTATCTTCTTTGAACCTAACTATGACTTACTCTACATCCCTTTCGATTTCTTTGTCAATTTTCACTGTTAATATCATTCAACTTGTATACAGGGTGTGCGTGCGTGCGTGCGTGCGTGCGTGCGTGCGTGCGTGCGTGCGTGCGTGCGTGCGTGCGTGGACGAATGAATCACTGCCAGGTGTTTGCTATTTTTGTTAATAGGTGGAAAGAGGGCCACAGATGACTGTCACCAGACGACCGCTCTACACAGCAAGCAAGACAGACGACTCATCATGAAGATTTTATTATTTACATAGGGACACCCATATGAGTGTTTGTTTCAAATTATTACTTCCTTCAATGTGTCAAGAAAAGATTGTAATTATTAGTACTTAGAAACATCTGTTCTACGTATAAATGTTCTGTATTTGTGCGTACATTATCCACATGTAACATTATTGCATTATACTAATATGACATTTTCCTTTATTGTTTGTATATGTATCAGTCTTTGATATTAGTGTGTTACATTATTCTGTTATGTTAGTGTGCTCCATTAGTCTTTGTTATTAGTATGTTCCATTAGTCTTTTATATTAGTATGTTCCATTAGTCTTTTATATTAGTGTGATACATTATTTTGTGATGTTAGTGTGATACATTATTTTGTGATGTTAGTGTGCTCCATTAGTTTTTTATATTAGTGTGTTCCACTATTCTCTGATGTTAATGCTCCATTTAGTCTTTGTTGCTATATTATGTTCCATTAGTCTTTATATATCAGTATGTTCCTTTAGAGTTTTATTTTAGTGTGTTCCATTAGAAGGTTACATGTTGGAATTATATGTGTGGTGGCAGATCTGATTTTTAATTATGCAGAAATTTTAGTAAAAAGCAAGCACGTGCTTAATAAATGAAATGTTGTTTTCATATTTGCCTGATTTTTTCTTTTTTGGTTGTATTAATTACTACCAAAACATTGCCATAAAATGTTATACAATATACGAATCACATATCATGTATATGTAACACACATTAACACAAAGGATGGAGACTGCAAACATAATGAACTTTACATACATCACTTTATTTGATTTCAACGAATTATACAGCGTGAGTACCATCTATAGTGCTTGACAATGGGCGATAACATGTAACGTCTAAAACGTGTAGATATACGACAGAGTCCCTGCCAACATTACAACAAATAATCATCAATTTATGTTCAGTGCATGAACAACAAAATAAAAATGTAAAAATAAATTTTTTACAAATCGTCCAAGCGTTTTGTGACATAACGTTCCAAATCTATGAAATAATGTCTATGACATGTGACTTGTGACATAACAACCATCCATATGCATATCGCAACATTGCATAAAAGTGGCATAAAAACTCTTAATTATTTAACAAGATTTAACAAGATTTGCCATCCAAGCCAAAGGCCCAGATGGCAAGTGGACAAGGAAGCCATTGGCTTATCGAGAGTCCAACAATGTTCACCTACTTATAACCCGCCCTCCTGATATATGTGTCAACCTTGTTTTTAAACATATTCACGCCGCTAGCAGTTACACAATCTGTAGACAGTTTGTTCCATTCATTTATTGTCCTCTGTGAGAACGAGTGCTTCCTGATGTCCAATCTACATTGATCCTTTACTAATTTTACCTCATGTCCTCTAGTTTTGCTATCCTTCTTGAGTGAGAAAAACATATTTCTATCAATATTTTCATACCCATTCAATATCTTAAAAACTTCAATCTGATCTCCTCTTAACCTCCTTGTCTCTAGAGTTGTTAAACCACATTCTTTCAGGCGTTCTTCATAACTAAGGTCTCTAAGTTCTGGAATCATTTTAGTTGCTCTCCTTTGTATGCGTTCAAGCGTATCTATATCCTTCTTACGATATGGTCTCCATGCTTGTATACAGTATTCTAAATGAGGTCTAACTATTGCTTTATAAAGAGGTATAATTAACTTTTTTCCCTTGTATGTTATGTTTCTTCTAATCAATCCAAGAATTTGATTACCCTTTGAAGCTGCAATACCACACTGCTCTGAAACTTTCATATCAGCGCTTATTGTAACTCCTAAGTCCTTTTCTTTTACAGTAGTACCAAGAACAGTAGCTCCCATTTTATAGTTTACATTCAAGTTCCCATGTCCTGTATGTAGGCATTTACATTTCCCAAAATTGAACAGCATCTGCCATTTCTCAGACCATTTCACTAATCTGTCTAGATCGTTTTGTAAATGTTGTTTATCACCATCAGTATTAACCTTTCTAAACAGTTTTGTGTCGTCCGCAAATTTCAGTACGTTACTTGTAATACTCTCGTCCAAGTCATTGATATAAATTAAGAATAATATAGGTCCTAATACTGATCCTTGAGGTACCCCACTCAAAACCGATTTCCAATTTGAAACTTCACCATCTACTACAACTCGTTGTCTTCTGTCAGTCAGCCATTGTTCTATCCAGTCAGTTATGCTATCCCCGATACCATGGGCTTTTAATTTAAGTAGCAATCTTTGATGTGGCACTTTGTCAAAAGCTTTCTGAAAATCTAAGTAGATAATATCTACTGGCGATCCCACGTCTATCCACTTAGTGATTTCTTCCAAAAAACATAACATATTTGTTAAGCATGACCCTATACTGTATTTATTTTTATTATGTATTACTGTATTTATTTTTATTATGTATTACAACACGAGGCCGAGATCACTAGAGACCAGGCTGAGATCACCAGAGACCAGGCCGAGATCAGCAGAGACACTCTTAATTATGTATTGCAACATGAGGCCGAGATCACCAAAACAAGCCGAGATCACTAGGGCCGAGATCCCGAAAGGCCGAGATCACTATGATTCGTTTTAATAGAGACATTTCATATAATAGCAATTTAATGCATAGTATTGCATACACAGCACAATTTACTACTACATAGTACATACAGATGTTATTGATGCATATTTTTGGTATGAATGAAGCCTTTTGCATAGATCTAATGGCCCCATAAGTTCACTTGGCTGGAAGTAGCCCGCCTCAAATGTTTAGACATATTTGCAGAGGCAATCAAGTCATGATTAACCATCAATGTACTTTGACCCTACTAGTGGACATTCTATTGTCTTCCCTCCAAATCTTGCCTGCCTGAATGACCTGCTCACTGGCCACTGCCCAGTGCCCACCCCAGTTGGTAGTGGGTATTTTTCAATTGTTTTAACTAGTGGCTACTGTTTAGTGTCTACACTTTCCCCAGTACTGATTCATTCAGACTTGTACTAACTCACACATGTCTGAACCTGATATGTCTCAGGCTATTGACTGCAGGCCTGTTGGAAATGTCACTGGGTGTCTGTGCCAGTGGGTGACATTTAATTGAAATATCAATTAATACCAAATTAACTGACCTTACTGGTAACATTAATTGATTAAATTAAGTTAACTTAGTTGAGCTAATTCAATTAACAACTTTTAATTAGTGTTATGCTTTACATTAGGGTTAAGTTGGGTTTAGATAAACAAATCTATTCTCACCATTAAAAATATGTTACGATACTTAATAGTAATGACAATAAAAAGTTGATTACTTTTCTTCAGGATGTTCGTCCGTTTGAAGCAGTTGGTTGTGCTGGATTTCTAGAACTTGTCCAGCACACTACGGACAGTAGACAGCAGACTAGTAGACATTATACAAAGTTCATATATAATTTTTTTATGTTATTTAATAAAACAATACGTATGTATTACAGTATATTTGTGTTTCATTTTTGTTATAAGATAATAGGTTTATCTTTATAAAAAAAATAGTGGGCTTGCGGTTTTTGGCCTGTGGGTATGGGCCGGGCCTGGGCCTGAAACGTGTGGGCCATGCCTGGGTCAAACATTAATGGTCTGAGTCAGGCCTGGGCTAATTGTTGTCTCTTCCCTAGACACTTAGTGGTTGATTGAGGACAAGTGCAATTAGTGCACCATTTATCACATTCCATTCTGGCTTAGCTGTTTGCACAGATTTGTTAGATATTTAAAATTAATATCTTGACTCAGCTTTTTCTAAAAAGAACACTGCTGAATTAGGAGCCCTTATGTTTCGATTGGTTTTTATGTGGCATTTTGGACAGGTTTAATTGATAACTATATTCCAGTAGCCATAAAAAAAAATTAATAAACTAATTAGTTAAGATTAAGATGAAATACCAGTAAATTAATCCTTAGCCAGGTAGAGGAATTGAGGTATAATAACAATTATAAATGTTACCCCACTGTACTATAAAGGAATTGATATTATATTGCATTATATTTTTCTTGTCACAGGAACTTTCCCAAAACTGTTATTGCCACTAATTTTGGTTACATCAACATTTATCTAAATCTTCTCAGCCCATGGTTTATGTCAAATCGCAGCAAACCTGTATCAACAGGTATTTGTGTTAATAATAATAAAATAAAATGTTCATGTTTCTAAATAAATTGCATACCGTTCGGTGGAGTTTAATGTATGAACAATATTTTTGTATTTAATTTGCAGTAAGCTTGAATTTGATATGGACATGATTAGAATATTTTAAAGCGACTTATGAAATTTATGTTCCTTAAACCAGCTAAGAACAAAGTCCTTACTATCTATTCTATAAATGGATAGCTATATTTTAATGTATTTGCATCTTTACCACTGATGCATAATATATTTGTATATATGAATATGCTTAGTACATAATACTAGTATATATATATATATATATATATATATATATATATATAAACATGGACCAAATATATATTATTAGTCAAAATATAATAAATATAAAATAAAGATATGCAGGTGGTAGAATTAATATTTATAAGTTAAAATTAGAAGATTATTAGCCACATTGCAATTATGCTATGGCCAGTTCAAACAATGATATACATGTGCAACAGAGCCAACCTCTCACCCTTGCACATAGCTCAATGATGCCCAACTTGATACAATTGTCTATTCAGTGACCAAAGTCTACAGGACAGGTCAGTTAGCCCATAGGATGATTTTATGCAATCAACAACACAACACAGATATAGAGATATATGAAAAGGCCAAATGAATGACGTTTATTGTGGGGATTAAGGGTAACCGACTTTCAAAGAAATGTAAAACAAAGAAATGTGGGCTCCACAACCCAATGCCGGGCTGACTGCGCCCCATGCGAGCCTCCTGGACATCGGGTTCAATAAAGCCCACATTTCAACACAAAGCAGTAGCAGTATTCCTAGAACAAATAAAAGAAACAATGACATTACTATTGTCATAGAACACCCTTAAACCAAATAGCATAATGCCCTACATGCTATCATGCAGTCTATGAATACAACTACCTGCTTAAAAATACACTAGCTCTAACTGGAATAACTACAAAGGTGGGGCCAATTTGCCACCGGTCACCGACACATGTGACCACCCCACCAACCCTAAATGACCGCTGAAGTTAAGAACCATTAGATAGAACAGTGAGCACTCAAGCAATCGTAATGTATTTCTTAAACGCATCCGAAGTCTACCTACTGCGCATCCGATTCGCCCCTCAATGCGGCTGCAGTGGCTGCCCCAATACGAAAGCTGTGACCCTTAAAAGCACTAGTTTGGTAGCCACAAAAACCAAGTAGTTGCTTCAATGACACATCAAATCACAGCGGGCAACCGTACAAAATGTGTTAGTTATCAAACAGAAAAAAAAAACAATTGCATTTGCGACCAAATCTGTCGCAGTTTAGAGGGCTGCTATGTAACAAATAAACAACAACTCTACCTTACAGGTGTATTCCTATGTTACTGGAACCAAACTTATGTCTTAAGGATGTATTCTCCTCCAGTCTAAAGACTGAATCAGTTAAATGTCTTTGTGTGTATTGTGATAACAAAGATAGTATATGTTCTTCACAGTGTCACCAAACATGCCCCTATCAACCAGCTACCAAGAAGCACAAATTTACCTTTTCACTGGTCCAAGCCATGTGACGATGCTATCGTTTTATGCATGATAACAAATCTGTGCTCCATGCAGTGTTATCTAGAATGACACACATCCAGGGTGAAAGAAACATTTCAGCACCTAACAAAAATAGGGTATTTTTGTCCACTGTCAAAAAAGACCAGTAGATGTGACATCTACACATCCTGATAAACATCTGTCATTGCATGCAACTGCATGGTTTTTTGTATATGCAGCTAGTTAACGAGTATCTAAATACTGGTATGTTTGTACATTATAAAAGGTACACACAAAACACGGTTGGCTGTCTGCCAGGCAGAAAGACAAATGCGTTCTTTTTATAGAATATGTTTTCAGTTTCTTTCTGTACCTGTCTACATGTGATAAGCATTTGTCCTGCCCTGCTCACAATAAACAACGAACATTACACATAAATAATTTTATGTCTACTCATTCACAGTAAGATGATTTACTTGCTCCCTGGAAAAACCGGTTTTAGACAGGGCAGTGGGAAAATCCGGGAAACAATTGTATTTGCCAGTAATATCCGGGAATAAGTCATAAACCGGGAATAAGTCCATAACTGAGATTAACATTGGCTACTGGTAGTTACTGTAATTAAACCTAGTCCAATTGGAAAGATAGTTAATATCCATCTTAAGCAAACAGTTGTACTAGTTACCAGTTCAGGGCTAATCCTTGTATTTGTTTAAAGCAGGAAGTCCATGAGATGAAACAGTAATTATTCAGTTAGCGAATAAATGTCATTGTCACTCTCACAAGGGACAGTGCCAGGTACTGATGGCTGAGTCTTCCTCTAAAGAAGTGTGGTCATGAAGTCAGACAGCCTGCACCTGTATTGTCAGGTGCCAATTTACAATCTGGTTAAAGAACAAAGAAAATGTTGAGTTCTGGACATTGGCAGGTTCTAATGCTAGTGTTTAATATGACTAATTACATAAAACACATTCTCCATATTTTCAGATCGGGATAATAGGTGGAACAGGCCTCGATGACGCAGACATCATGGAGAGCAGGCAGGAGAAGATCGTCTACACCCCCTATGGAAAGGTGACAGCTACATATTATTTCATTATACTTCCTCCGTGTAAAAGTAGTGAAAACGGTTAATATTCCACCATTCTTCTGTTGCTTTAAGGACTCCTATTGTTAATAACAAGGGGTGGATGGTGGATTTGTACTAATCAGATTGATTTGATCAATTTAGCATGCTTTGATGTTTCAACTGACACATTCATGGAACATCTATCGTTAAAATGCTGAGTGGTGCTCACATGTAAGAGTTGATAACTGAAATCCATAAGATCTGCAAATGAACCCATAAGGTTAGATAAAATGCACAAAACCATAAGGAATATCTCCCGTAAGACCATCAAATATCAGAAAATCCTTAAGCTATCAGGTAAGCCATAAGAGTTGCAATATTTGCAATTGTAATTCTTTAAGTTTTAAAGATATGTATTTAACTAACTGCAATGCTTGTGGCTCCCTCTATGCAGTATCAGTATACAATGTGGTGCATTTGAAAATTACACTGCTGAGCACAGCGTGTTTAAATGATGTTGTGTTCCCCTCTTGAGTGAAGCTTAAGTATTGATTACTACAAACAGAGATCTAGGTGTCTGCCACAAGGTACACCCTGTCTGGTGGGTTCATGGCTATATAAGTGGTGCTGTAATCTCAGGAACTAGTGACCTTTGCATGGTTTACAGAGTGGGACCATTTAGTTCTGAGTAGTGTGCTATATTTATATATTTTTAGCACTTGCTTAATCCTCTTCGCTCAAGGTAGAGCATAGTAGGTCCGAAACAACTCTTTTCTAACGCGCACTCTGTTATTTGCTGCTTTCTTCATCTCTTTCCAGGTGGTTCCATGTTTCTTTACTCCCTCGTCTATTGATCTCCTCCAAGTAGTTTTGGATCTGCCGGTTTTTTTTCCCTTGTGGATTCCGGTCTAAGGCCTGTCTCGTGACATTGTTGGTTTGTTTTCAGAGGGTGTGTTCTATCCGTGTCCATTTTCTTCTTGCAATCTCCTGATGCTGTGTTGGTCTGTCCTCCTCCAGACGTCTTTGCTTGTGGTTTTATCTTGCCATTTAGTTTTCAGGATATATCTCAGACATTTGTTAATGAATGTTTGTAGCATTCAGGTTGTTGTCTTGGTTACTCGCCATGTCTCAGAGCCATATAGCAGCACACTTTTCATGTTGGTGTTGAAGATTCTGATCTTGCTTCATGTGGAGAAAGATGATATGTTCCACACTGTCTTTAAAATGCTGAATGCATGCCTGGCCTTTCCAATCCTGTTTTTGACATCTTCATCTGTTCCTCCTTTGTCCGTCACTACACTTCCCAGATAGGTTAATTTGTTGTCCTCCTCTATATCTTTTCCCTTCAGCTGTACCGTAGCCTGTTGTGTCCTGTTCACTTTTAGTAGTTTTTTGTATGTTTATTTCCAAGCCTGTCTTTTCTGCTTCCTGCGTCAATTTGCTGGACTTGTTTTGTATTTGTTTATGTGTATGTGACAGCAGGCAGATGTCTGCAAAATCTAGATCATCCAACTGTTTCGTGAATGTCCACTGCATGCCATTTTGGCCCTATTTTACAGTCTCTCTCGTTATCCAGTCACCATAATAAAAATTAATGGTGATAGGATGCACCCCTGTCTTACACCAGTCTTTACTTCAAATGTCTCAGACAGTTTTCCATTATGGATAACTTGGCAGGTGGAGTTTTCGTACACCTGCTGGATTAATGTCACAAATTTAGCTGGTATTCCATAGTGATGCATCAGCATTCAGATAACGTCTCTGTCTACACTATCAAAAGCTTTCTCGAAGTCTAGGAAATTAATATATAGGGATGACTGCCACTCGATTGATTGTTCTATGATTATTCTCAGTGGTGCAATTCGATCAGGGCATGATGTGTTTTTTCGAAAACCAGCTTCTCATCCAGTGCACCTTTCAGTCTGTCCAGTAGTGAAGACAGATATGTGATTCCTCTCCAGTTCTTGCAAAGCCCAAGTCACCTTTCTTTGGCAGTTTTACAAGGTATCCATTTTTCCATTCTGTTGGGACTTTCTCTTGTTCCCATATCTTCAAGAATAGATGGTGCAACATATCTGTTGTTGTCATCGGGTCTGCTTTCAGAGCCTCTGGTGCTATGCTGTCTGGTCTTGGCGTCTTTCCGTCCTTTAACATCTTCAGTGCTTTACATATTTCAGCCTTCGAAAGTGGATTTGTGTTAACACTTAACAACATTTCTGCTATTGGTATGTCTGGTCTTTCTGCTGGTCGGTCTCTGTTGAGGATTTCTTTGAAGTGTTCTTCCCATCTTGATCCTTGCTCCGCTTCCTTGTTTATGGTTCGTCCTTCCTTGTCTTTCACTGGTTTTGTAGGATTTCTTCTTTTCCCCGCTAGTGTTCGTGTTATATCATTTTAGCACTTGCAGCCCATATAATTATAAGACATATGATACCTGACCCTGTCCTGCATCAGGGTAGGCCTTTTGCCGATTATGACATCATTTTGTAATAGTAAACCGTTAGTTATTTTTTTTGGAAAGTGAAATTCTTCTTAGAAACCTGTCAAAAGCCACTTGGTTTTGGTTTTAAATTTGGCTCACCAGTGAACAAACAGAGATCTAGGTGCCTGCCACAAAGTCACCCTGACTGGTGGGTTGAATTGAGTTCATGGTTTCATAAGTGGTGCTGTACTGTAATCTCAGGAACTAGTGACCTTTGTAAGGTTTACAGAGTGGGACCTTTAGTTCAGACTAGTGTGCTATATGACTATACAGTATACACAGAGACTGGTCTCTTGTGATGACACTTACACCTGTCATTGTTTTGCACTCTGTACCCTTCAGTATTTGAGATGCTTTTGATACTTGAATTGCATAGCGAGTTAGGGTTTAGTGGGGGGTCTCCAAACTGTAGCCTAATTTCTCCGAAGGCTCAGCCTCTAGTGCTGCATGGTTTCTTCCAGCCTTGCTGGAGTATTCCCAACTAGTTTGAATGTGCACTGCTAGAATTACTGTGCATGTGTGTCCTTATTCATGTGTGTGTGTACACTCTGCATCAAGTAAGCTTGAATGTGTTGTAATCTAATGATATTTCATTATGCTACAGACGGAAGCAACATAATATAACAATAATCACAAAGATGTAGAAATTAGGGAATATAAATTTTGCTTAAATCAATATTGCGGCATTGGTTTTGGCCCCTATCAGGGTAAACTTAGAAACATGAAATTTGTTTCCGCCTGCATTTCGTTGTCCTCTGTATGAGAATGATATGTCTCTGCCTGTACTTCATTGTCTTCTGTGTGAGAATGATATATCTCCGCCTGTATTTCGTTGTCCTCTGTATGACAATGATATGTCTCTGCCTGTATTTCGTTGTCCTCTGTATGACAATGATATGTCTCTGCCTGTATTTCATTGTCCTCTGTATGAGAATGATATGTCTCCGCCTGTATTTCGTTGTCCTCTGTATGAGAATGATATGTCTCTGCCTGTATTTCATATACCAAACAATTTCATTGTCCTCTGTATGAGAATGATATGTCTCCGCCTGTATTTCATTGTCATCTGTATGAGAATGATATGTCTCCGCCTGTATTTCATTGTCCTCTGTATGAGAATGATATGTCTCTGCCTGTATTTCATATACCAAAAAATTTCATTGTCCTCTGTATGAGAATGATATGTCTCCGCCTGTATTTCATTGTCCTCTGTATGAGAATTATATGTCTCCGCCTGTATTTCATTGTCCTCTGTATGAGAATGATATGTCTCTGCCTGTATTTCATTGTCTTCTGTATGAGAATGATATGTCTCCGCCTGTATTTCATTGTCCTCTGTATGAGAATGATATGTCTCCGTCTGTAGTTCATTGTCCTATGTATGAGAATGATATGTCTCCCCCTGTATTTCATTGTCCTCTGTATGAGAATGATATGTCTCCGCCTGCTATTTCATTGTGTGACAATGATATGACACAGCGTAATGAAGTAGACTTGTTGTGGTGTGTTTAGCCGTCTGATGCACTGATCTTGGGCAAGATCAATGGGGTGGACTGCGTGCTGCTGGCCAGGTAAGTGCAGGTGTGGACTGTGTGCTACTGGCCAGGTAGGTTCAGGTGTGGACTGTGTGCTGCTGGCCAGGTAGGTGCAAGTGTGGACTGTGTGCTGCTGGCCAAGTAGTTTCAGGTGTGGACTGTGTGCTGCTGGCCAGGTAGGTTCAGGTGTGGACTGTGTGCTGCTGGCCAGGTTGGTGCAGGTGTGGTGACATGTACAGACATAACGGAATAATAATAACAATAAAATCACAAATTTATATAGCGCCATAATCATGCGCTGCCCTATGGCACTATACAATAGTTAAACAGTATTAACATAAAACAATAGTACAATTAAAAGTATACCGTATTCTACCTAATAAATGTACAGAACATTTGAAAAAAAAATGTGCCATGAAAAAATGTCAAGGAATCTGTTCTTATAAGCATATACCAAAAAGTGTTTCTGTAGACAATAAGGTAACTGTTTATCACTAGTGGTGTCATTTAGTGAATACTGTAGACAACTGAAAAGTGGTGCCAACTGTTTAACACCAAATGGTGAAGCTTTTTAGTTGTTCCACACTAATAAAATTATTATGGATATATAATTATGGATCCTGCTGATTGAAAGGGGGTTACGCTAATTAGGGCATGTACGCTTAATAGGTCGAACATGGTACTACAAGGAATTAAATGATTTAAATAATATATTGAATTAAAAGCAACACTACTAAGAGTATACATGGAATTAAATAATTAAAATTAATAAATTAAAATATACACCAAATTAAATAATGAAAAATAAATAAATAAAATTAAGACCAGTAAACATAATGTTCTGTCACGTGTACGCCTTCCGGAAAAGAATGGTTTTTAACTGCCATTGGAAACTGGTTTAGAAGCATTACTGGCGCACATTACTGCCAGACCTCTAACCTGGGCATGACGACACAGGGTTCCTTGCAACAGATGACATGTGGCAATTCTTGCATAACAGTAATTGCCATTTAAAACCTTGACATTAGAGATCCCGGTGATTTGAGATATTTTTGATTTGTGATCTTAGTGATTTATGCATGTTTTGGCACAGAAGATCACTGTATGCAATATTAGCATGTCCTGGGATTTCTAAACACAGGATTAAGCCAATCCTGGGATTAAGGTAGATATTAGGTATGTATTGATAGAGAGTTTGAGTCTGTCACGTAATGGAGCTTATGCTCGATATTGCTTGTGACAGTTTCCCTTACAGGGAGACAAACTTGTGACTATGACAGGCCCCTTATATATAACCAGTCAGGCGTACCCTCTCGCTGAAGTATTTACTCAGTACAAGATCCCTGGTATTACATATCATATTTACTCATTTGCCTGCCTTTCTGAATCATTAATTTCTACTTTGCTCTCAAGTTGTTGTTCCTGTTTATGCCTTTTAAATCCGTCTTTCATCTTCTGAGTTCACACACCAGGAAGTAGCTGATTAGTATGAGTCAGCACTCTAATCGCCACTACAGAGTCGGCTTGAAGGCCTGGGCCAGACTTCAAAGCATCAGTATATTTTCCACATGGTTGTGCTGCTGAGAAACACAAATTAATTAATTTAATATGAATATTTGTTGTTCTTTCATCACTGTTATCCAAGTTCTATGCCTTGTCCTAATTCAGCTGTGTGAAACAAAATTATCTCTTAAGATTTCTAGTTTCAGTTTCTTCCCCGTTCCAAAACGGACCTTGCCTCCTTAGCCCCTTAGAGCAATCACCCATCACTGCAGGGTTCCGAAGGTTTAGCCAGGCAATTTCTGTGGCCCTCTGGGGAACACGCAGCTTTTGTTTGATGCCAAGCGACAATTAATTGAATAACAAGGTTAAGTACAATATATAACTTATTTTTTTATGACATTATAATGTAATTTGTCACATTCCTCAACTGGTTATTATACACCCAAGGAACGACAACAAGAAGTCACTGGTATTATGTGGTGTGCGATAGCGCAGCGATTAGAGCACAACTGTCAGTCAAGAGGAAAACCATAGTTTTCATCTACAGGGGGAGTAAAAAATCCAGCACAGGGGGTAAACGTATAAATTATCATGTGCTCACTGACTATGAAATAGGATGGGTGCTGTATTAGCAATGATGATGTTGTAGACATGGTCGCAAACACTCCATCAACCCATCGAATGTGAACTACCAGGCAAATGTGTGGGCGCTCAAGCAGGAGGGGTGTACTCACATCGTAGTGACCACAGCGTGCGGCTCACTGCAAGAACACTGTCAACCTGGCGACATTGTCATTCTTGACCAGTTCATTGACAGGTGAGAGAACAGTCAGTCCAGGAGACGTGGTCACACTTGACCAGTTCATTGACAGGTGAGAGAATGGTTGAAATACGGTTGAGATGCGAATGCCATAGGCCGATTTACCAATGACAAATGTGGATTTATACGGCTGTATTCAGGTATGTAATTCCTTTGAGGCAGGAAGCTACAAGAAATAGTGTGTCACCAAACGGTTCATGTTTTGACGGGCGTCTTTTGTAGGACAAAGGGGCGAATGTCCACATTCTATGACGGCTCACCAAACGCCCCCCCAGGGGTGTGCCACATCCCCATGCATACGCCTTTCTGCCCTCACACCAGGGAGGTAGGTTGTGCAAACATTTCTTTATGACGGCTATATGCATATCTCGGCCTTTGCGCCTATAAGAGTTAGTAAGACATAACCACTTGCAGCTACAAATAAGAATATCACGCCAATGGTTTACATTAGAAAAACACACATCATCTTAATTTCATGGGCCACACCATGCATGTTATAGTCTGGCAATATTCGCTTGGCAAATGAAAATAAATTTGTATAAACCTATTTCTATACTTGCCAATAGGATATGGCCATGCAATTTGCATCCAAGCTCAACTTATGTAACATATTTTGGCCTTTGTCTACTTTCTAACATAACAGCCCATTTTATTGAGACTGCTTTGGTTCTGTGTGTGTCGGCAGTGCTTTTGGTTGCTTATCGGCAGTGCTTTTGGGGCGGCTAATGTGTCAGTTAATAAATATTGAATTGAATGTCAACACCACAAATGGTGACCCGGCACTAACATCATATTTTGTCAATCCATCCTTTAAAAAAAACAGTCCTTATAGAAATCCCCGACTTCTTGGAAACGCTGATGATGCTTCATGTAATGACTGCCTGTGCTTCGAACCAGGGTAAATTCGTTCACAGTGAACGCAAAACATATAGTCTGGTTACTGTGATTCCAGTACACATCAGTATTATATCTGCCTAAATAAAGCATGTTCTTAAACCGGCAAATATCAGTGCTAAAGTAGTTTATTGTGCCCTTGAAGCCATAACGGAAACGGCCAGGAGATGTGACCTGGTGATCCCGCCACATGTGTTGTCAGATACCTGGCGTAATCTGATATTGTAGATGATAACATGTTACAAATACAGATTCAAGGGCCACTGGTTGCAAATTAAGTTATCACTAACAACCAGGAAACATTACCTAATTAAATGTTTTCTAAATACTACAGCACTTACGATGCTGAAATGCGGCATATGAAATGAATGTATCCATGAGCAAAAGCACATGGGTTTCTGGAACGAATGATAAAGGGGTTGTCTCAGAATCTGCTAAAATCTTCCTGGTCCTGTAGCAGCTGTAATTCGTTCATGTTAACAAAAATAACTTGTGGGTTCACCAGTGACACTGTCATACTTATATGTGTGTCAATCATTAACGACCCATGCATGCAAGACAATCGTACACGCGCTTGTTACATCCAGACTGGACTACGGAAATGCTGTGCTGTTTGGAGTAAACGTTCGTTTAATTCAGAAGCTTCAAATGGTGCAAAATTCTGCGGCCTGCCTAATAACACGATAGCGACGCTGCGACCACCAGCACAATGGGCCCTCCCTCATTGCGCTTCACTGGCTGTCGGTCCGATGGTGACGCTGCGACCACCAGCACAATGGGCCCTCCCTCATTGCGCTTCACTGGCTGTCGGTCCGATGGTGACGCTGCGACCACCAGCACAATGGGCCCTCCCTCATTGCGCTTCACTGGCTGTCGGTCCGATGGTGACATAAACTTGCCATACACACCAGGGCACCGGCTTCATTTCGCCGATAGCAACCAAATAACTGTCCCACGCCATGATATGGAATGGTATGGTCGACGTATGACAGCACCACACCTTTGGAATGGTCTGCCGATATATATCCGTGTCGCTGTCTCCCTCGAATTGTTTAAGTCTCAACTTAAGACACATCTTTTTAAGACAGCATTAATTTTGAAGATTATTTACAAGATTATTTATAGAATTATGTCTTACAAATGTTGTATTTTAAGCACATCTCAACAGTTTTTATATCCGGATATACAGCGCTAAACAAATAAAAGTTATTATTATTCATTATTGTTATTTATTAATTTTCTCAAAATTATATAAGATGACATTTTGTGGTTATTTTTTCATATTTACAAAAAAATTAATCTTAAAACATCACCAAATAAATAAAGAACTCCAAGTTTTATTAATCTGGAATATTATTCAGTCAACCGGAGAAATGACTGGAATCTCCAACTTTTACAACACATCCTGAGTAAACTACGTGTGTGATATTCTTGATTTTAATTGCACATGGTTAGTTTTTATTATTTCTTAGGTGCATCACCCCAAAAATCATCACTTTTGTTTCGTTTTAAACATCCCTCCTCAGTTCAGTTTGTTCAGTCGTCTTGTTCCAAACTCATTAAACGAAAGAGTGAACCTATCTGAGATCTACTATAACATACCAGCTCATTTGTGCAAAAACATTTTGGTCCAAATGCGACAGCATTTATTCTGAGTAAACCACTGGCGTGATATTCTTAATTTTTGTTGCATATGGTTTTAAGATTCCCAACGGTCAAAAAAATTTCACATTTGTAATTGTTATTACTTGAATGCATCTTGACATAATAACTATCTTGGTAGAAATTACAGACAATAAAAAGCCAGTTTTGACATAATAACTATCTTGGTAGAAATTACAGACAATAAGTTCTTTATGTCGATGTTGCAATAAAGTTTTTTAAATTCATAAGTCTGGTCAAACTGTTTTTTTATTTGACCATGTCTTCACAGATACTGATTGAGACAGCAAAGGACCTTGGAATTCGACATCATCCGACGGGAACGAATATCACAATAGAGGGTCCTCGCTTCTCGACCAAGGCAGAGAGCAAGCTATGGAGAAGTTGGGGCGCAGATGTTATCAATATGACAACTGTACCAGAGGTGTGTATGTGCGTGGATGATTCATCATCTTCTTTCAAAGTTTTATTCCCTATTGGGAGTGGCCGCTCAGATCCTCATCTGCCAGAATCAGAATCAGAAAATTTTTATTTGTCCCGTTTTCATAGACATCCCAACATATAAAACAATGATAAAATATATTCACAAAACCAACAAAATATGACAATCACTGAAACAATCAGTTGATAGTGTAAATTATAATTACAATTTACAAATTGATATATGGGACAGAAGACGCCAATTAAGACCGATTCTGGTCATTGTCATGGTGAGTCTTCTGTATGTCACAATATTGTGTCCATTGCGTCTTCCTCCAAGACCCCTGCCACCTCTGCGTCTCTCCTCGCCAAGTCTCGTTCTTAATCTTTCTCGTGCCTTGCTGCATTTACCATCCACCAGCAGCCTTCTTTGTCGTGTTATCATCCATCCATCCTTTCTTCGTTCATTTGTTATACACAATACACCTCCATTCTCCCAAGTAACCTTTCTTCATTTTTGCATTTGTTGGTAATGTAGTTGCAGCTTCAATTTATTCCCATTTTTTTCAACTCCACATCCTTTCACATAGTTATAATCACAGGAAATGGCTAAAATCTTCTGTGAACCTGCAGGCCACCTGGTAATGTTTGACCTAAACAGTTATTAGTTTCTCAGATAGTTACATTGCAATAAAATAATGCCACTAAACCAAATATGTTTTGTTCATTGCCACTAGGTGGTGCTAGCGAAGGAGAGTGGGTTGTGTTATGCCGCACTCGCCTTAGTTACGGATTACGACAGTTGGAAGCACGATGATGAGGCAGAACATGTGCGTATCTTTGCCCTTCCAATTACAACTAAAAGGTTTACATGTACAAGTTTACAGACATGTAAACAAACATTAATACATTAAGTGTGATAGCATCAGTGTAACTTTACTTGACCGGCCCATGAATGTGGAACGACCGGCCCAAATGTGTTCACTTGACTGTAACTTTAACGGCATTTCAAAAATATTTATTTATTTATTATTATTTATTCATTAAAACTACTTTATAAAATTTTATAATTTTTTTATTAGTTTTTACTTTTATTAGTATTGAATATTTAAGACATTTAGTTTACACTTATTTTCTTATTAGGTTAACTTAGTGTGAAGCACTTCAATTTGTAATTATTTATTTAAAAAGGCTATATCAAGAGGCAACATTATTATTTTTATATTATTTATTTACATTATCCAAAAATATGTAACCTAGTTTTATCATCTATGGATATGCGTACATTGCATTGTTTGAGAAATGTTGTTTGCCATGATTGTGTAGGTCACATTAGATTTGGTACTGGCATCGTTCCGTGAAAATGCACAGCGTGCAAAGACGCTGCTTCTGCATGCAGTTCCACTGATTGCTAAACGTGATTGGTCAACTATCTTGGAAGATAATATGGTACGTATTTGTGTCTAACGTGGGAAGTCAGTTTGCCTCGGTCAGAGGACTTAATGCTTAATCTAACCTTGAAATAAAGTTTGCCTTAGAGAGACTTAATGCTTATCTAACATGAGAATGAAGTTTGCTTAGCGGACTCACTTGTCTAACCTTGGAAGGAAGTTTGCTTAGGGTGCTCACTTGTCTAACATTGGAAGGAAGTTTGCCTAAGGTGCTCACTTGTCTAACCTTGGAAGAAAGTTTGTCTAGGGGACTCCCTTATTTGACTTTAAAAGGAAGTTTGTCTAGGGGGCTCATTTGTCTAACCTTGGAAGGAAGTTTGCCTAGGGAATTCTCTTCTCTAACCTTGGAAGGAAGTTTGCATGGGGACTTGCTTGTCTGACCTTGGTAGGAAGTTTGTCAAGGGGACTCACTTGTCTAACCTTGGAAGGAAGTTTGCCTAGATGACTCACTTGTTTGACTTTGGAAGGAAGTTTGCCTAGGGGATTCACTTGTCTAACCTTGGAAGGAAGTTTGTCTAGGGGACTTGCTTGTCTGACCTTAGAAGGAAGTTTGCCTAGGGGATTCAATTCTCTAACCTTGGAAGGAAGTTTGCCCTGGGATCATGCCTCAGTTACACTTCCTAGTGTGTTACAGACGAATGTAGTGCACAGTAATTTTAGATATGTGTAATTTAAAAAAAATCATATCATCTGACATAACTGCATTTGAACAGGCACGTTGGCAAGTTTGCTGGTAGAACATGTTGACAGTATAACTGTGGATTTTTAGAAGTAAAGTACGAAACTTTGACCAAACTTGATCAGCATATCTATGAGATGATGACAACGGCAGGTAAGAAGTTTAAGAATTTTTGGTGGTCCCGCTTATAATAATGCAAAACGTTAACATGGTCGCCAATGAGAAACGTAACAGTAGGCTGAACCCCTGGGGACTTGCTTGTTTAACCTTGGAAGGAAGTTTGCCTAGGAGACTCACTAGTCTAACCTTGGAAGGAAGTTTGCTCTGGGGACTTGCTTGTCTGACCTTGGAAGGAAGTTTGTCTATGGGACTCGCTTGTTTAACCTTGGAAGGAAGTTTGCCTAGGAGACTCACTAGTTTAACCTTGGAAGGAAGTTTGCTCTGCGGACTTGCTTGTCTTACCTTGGAAGGAAGTTTGTCTATGGGACTTGCTTGTATAACTTTGGAAGGAAGTTTGCCTAGGAGACTTGCTGGTCTAACCTTGGAAGGAAGTTTGTGTAACGTTAATGAGCCCTCCCTGGGTTGGCTCGGTGTTGATCTGCTGTGGGCGTTGTCGGCTGACAGCGACTGTGTGTGTCTGTATGATATATCGCTAATAAACGAACTTCATTACCGTGTTCTAATGTACAGGTATTTGACTGACGTAGCTAAGAACGTGACATGGTGTCAGGAAGTATTATCGAACTTATAAATTTCACGTTTGAAGTGAAATTGTAGCCGCATTGACATTGACATTGTTACGCTAACGATAACATTGCAAATGGCGACATCGAATATTCCTCCGCCCAAGCCCCTGAATATTAACGACAAGTCAGCGTCTAGTCTATGGAAATCCTGGAGGAAAACATGGACTAGGTTCGAGGTAGCAACTGGAATTGATGAAGCTGCTGAGAAAAAGCGAGTATGTACACTGTTGTCTGTCATTGGCGAGGACGCAGTTAAAGTGTTTGAAACGTTTCAGTATGCGGAAGGGGAAAGTGACGATAAGTTAGCTGACGTGCTTAAGAAGTTCGAGGAACATTGTAATCCTAGACAGAACACGATATATGAAAGATACAGGTTCCAGTGCAGGAACCAAGAGGCTGGTGAAACTGGTTCACACTACCTGACGGAGTTACGACACGCCGCAGAAAGCTGCGATTTCGCAAATATCACAACCAGCCAGATAATCAGGGACCATTTCGTGCATGGCATGAGAGACTCGAAGGTCCGAGAGAGGCTACTTCGAGAGAAAAATCTAACTCTGGAAAGAGCCTACGAGATGGTACAAGCAGCAGAGGCAACCGCAGAACAGACGCATGTCATGTCAGGCGAGCAGGCAGTCTGTGCTGTGAAAGCAAATAGCGGACGAGGTCAAGGACATAAGGGACGCGGCGGACCCGGTCAATTACGTGACTATGCGAACAAACAAAAGAAACCAACCACTGAGTGCAAATTTTGCTCATACGAGCATGCACCAAAACAGTGTCCGGCCTACGGCAAGGAATGTCGTAAGTGTGGTAAGATGAACCACTTCCAGAGTAAGTGCAAGCAGCATAAGTACGTGAAGCAAGTACAGGCTCCTGTTTGTGACAGTGAATACAATGTTGGAACATTGTCTGTATTCAGTGTGGGGAAGAGATGCCGTGCTATGATAACACTGAATCTGGGTGACAGCGGCATGCCAGTACCATTCCAGATCGACAGTGGATCTGAGTGTTGCGTGCTGCCACGTAACGAGTACGTGAAAGTGACTGGAGACAGATCACTAGCAATGCTGCGGCCAGTTAAAACTGTCATTGTGACATACAACGGAACACGCGAGAAATCGCTGGGTCAGTGTAAGCTGTCTGTGGTCAGGAAAGGAGTGAAACACAGACTAGTTTTCAACGTCTTGCAAGGCAAGTACACGCCAATACTTAGCCTGGACGCATCAGAGGGCATGGGAGTGCTGAAAATCAAGGATTCGGATCCCATGGACTATGTGTACAACACACACGAGGCTGTACAAGCGAAGAAACTAACTGCTTGTGCTGTGAAAGCCGAATACCCAGACGTGTTCCAGGGCCTGGGAAGGCTGAAGGACAGTTATTCCATCGAGATCGATGAATCGGTAAGACCAGTGGTGCACGCACCGAGACGTGTACCCGTACCAGTGCGTGAAAAGGTACGCAAGAAACTTGACGAGCTAGAGTGTGATGGAGTATTGACGCCAGTCACAGAGGCAACGGACTGGGTATCAAGTATGGTGATTGTCCAGAAACCAAGCGGACAGATCAGGATATGCATAGATCCCAAAGATCTGAATACAGCAATCAGACGTGAGTACTACCCGATGCCAACCATCGAAGAGGTCAGTACACGGCTGAAGAATGCAAGACTGTTCACTGTGTTAGACGCCAAGAACGGGTTTTGGCAAATCCCCCTGGATGAGAAGTATGTTGACGTGTTTCAACACGCCATTTGGTCGGTATCGGTGGCTGCGGATGCCTTTCGGGATTAACTCTGCCCCCGAGATCTGGCAACGCACGATGAATCAACTTGTAGAGGGCCTGACAGGCACAGAGGTGATCCACGATGACTTCCTGATAGTAGGTTGTGGTACAACTGACAAAGAGGCAGAGATAGACCATGACAAGAACCTGCGAGCGTTCTTGGATCGTGCTCGAGAGCGCAATCTTCGACTGAATGCAGAGAAGATGAAGCTAAAGATGACGGAAGTCCCGTACATTGGTCATCTACTCACACGCGAAGGACTCCGTGTGGACCCGAAGAAAGTAGAGGCAATCGAGAAAATGCCTGAGCCAGGGGATGCCAAAGCTGTACAGAGACTGCTTGGCTCGGTGAACTATCTGGCAAAGTTCGTCCCACACCTGTCAGATATACTCGAGCCCCTCAGAAGGCTCATGGACAAGGATACAGAGTGGTGTTGGTTGCATATACACCAGGAGGCTTTTGATCGCATGAAGAAAGCTCTCACGAGCACACCAGTACTGCAGTACTATGACGTCAAGAAACCAGCGTGCATCCAGTGCGACGCGTCAGACGGAGGTCTTGGCGCAGGGTTGTTGCAGGACGGACTCCCTGTAGTGTATGCATCCCGTGCACTTACTGTCACTGAGAGAAACTATGCGCAAATCGAGAAGGAGTTACTCGCTATCGTATTTGCCTGCGAGAAGTTTGATCAATATGTGTATGGAAGAGAGAAGGTGCATGTGCAGAGTGATCACAAGCCGTTAGAAGTGATCTTCAGGAAACCACTCGTGACAGCACCCAAGAGATTGCAGCGCATGCTACTGCGTCTCCAACGCTACAGTCTGGATGTGACATACACGCGTGGGTCAGAGATGTACATCGTGGACACGTTGAGCCGTGCGTACATTCCGGGTGAACCAAGTGTTCACGCTGTTGCACTCGCAAAGATTGATATGACAGAGGGACTGTCGGTGTCTCCCATGAGACTGGAAGAGCTGCGAGCAGCCACCGCTAGTGACTGTGCTCTCCAGAAACTGATGCAGGTGACCATGAAAGGCTGGCCTGCACAGAAGTCGGACAGTGACCTGGACGTTCGTGCGTATTACAATGTGCGACATGAACTGACCGTGCAGAATGGACTCATGTTCAAAGACTGCAGGATCGTAGTACCGATCAGTCTACGCAAGAACATCATCGCCACGGTACATCGCTCGCATCAGGGTATACAGGGATGTATACGTCTCGCCAAGGATGCTGTATACTGGCCACTGATGAACCAAGAGATCACCGATTATGTGAGTCAGTGTAGTGTGTGCAACATACACAGACCAGAACAGTGCAAGGAGCCCATGTTGCCTCATGACGTTCCAGGCAGGCCTTGGGCGAAAGTTGGTGCTGACTTGTTCGAGCTGCAGGGACAGCACTACCTGCTGTTGGTCGACTATTTCTCCAATTTTTTCGAGCTGATGCGACTAAGTTCGAGCACTCGAACCAAGTGTGTGATCGATGCAATGAGGTCACAGTTTGCGCGTCATGGAGTGCCCGAAGTAGTGATGTCGGACAATGGTCCACAGTTCTCTTGCGGCGAGTTCAGAGAGTTCGCGCAGAGATGGGACTTCGTGAATATCACGAGTAGTCCGAGATACCCCCAGAGCAATGGCCAAGTTGAGCGAGCCATTGGGACGGTGAAGAACCTCGTGAAGAAAGCGATGGAGGATGGCAACGACGTCCAGCTGGCGTTGTTGAACTTTAGAAACACTGTGCGTGAGGGTTTCAGTGCATCCCCAGCACAGCTGTTGTTTGGTCGTAGATGCCGAACACTGCTTCCAATTCAGCGGAGCAGACTGATTCCGAAACTTGCAGCTGACGTGTATTGTGACAAGAAGATTGCCAAGAATGCGCAAATGGCACAATACAACAAATCAGCGCATCACCTGAACCCGTTAGTACCAGGCGATGCGATTCGTATGAAGCTGCCTGGACAGGAAACGTGGACGCTTGGAGAATGTACAAAGAAGCTCTCCAAAAGATCGTACGTGGTTCTCGTTCAAGGTCACACGTACAGATGCAACCGGCGTCATCTGCGTGTGGTATACGAGAATCTTCCGCTACCCCACAGTGAGCCGTGGGAAGTGAGTGCAAATCCACCGCCACTAGAAGCTGGTTCGATGTCCCGTACACTGCCTCGTGCAGAAACGAGACTGCCGATATCGGAGTTACCACCAAGCGAAGAGCCAGTGCCGATGTCGGAGTTACCACCAAGCGAAGAGCCAGTGCCGATGCAGGATACACCACCGCCACGTGTAGACTCGACACCAGTGCGCAGAGGCACACGGACCAGGAAACCACCAGCGTACTTGGCAGACTATCAGTAAAGCAGATAACTTTCCTAATGTGAAGAGAACTTTTCTAATTGGCACTAATTTGCACTTGACATTTGTAAAAGGAAAGGGATGTAACGTTAATGAGCCCTCCCTGGGTTGGCTCGGTGTTGATCTGCTGTGGGCGTTGTCGGCTGACAGCGACTGTGTGTATCTGTATGATATATCGCTAATAAACGAACTTCATTACCGCGTTCTAATGTACAGGTATTTGACTGACGTAGCTAAGAACGTGACAGTTTGCTCTGGGGACTCAATTCTCTAACCTTGGAAGGAAGTTTGTCCTGGGGACTCGCTTGTCTAATGGTGGAAGCAGCTGCCAATGACCATCATGTTTAGGCTAGTGGTCGTTCGCAACAAAATGTGTAAATGAATTTTCTTTTTATATACGTTGTTAGAATTCCTTGTGCTTGAATATATGGGACTTTGATAGACATGTGCATTTTAGTGTGAAAGTAGCAGAAGAGTCTTTGGCAGTGGCAGAAATGTTTCTTAAAATATAGCAGACATGTGGACTGGCAAAAGTTCACCAACTGATGGATTTGCATGTAGGCTGGTACAATGCTTGGTGTTAAGATAAGGTGCCTAAAACTGACTGATAGCTTGTGCTTAAACAGAATCACTAGTATTTAGTAGAATTAAAATGGCTGCTGTGGAATCATTCTACAGGCTGTGTATTCCTGTTGTGTTAAAATGCACTGCTTAATAGAAAAAAACATGATACATTGTTGCATGAAATTACTGGTTTTACTGGAAACACCCAAGGCTATATGACAATTGATCAGTGGTTTTGACATGAAAAACGATACATTGTGCAAGTCTAATGGTGCCGGTAAAACACTTGACTTACTTGAGTTATACCCATGTGGACCATAGGTCGACCACAAGCTTCCTCCACTTGGCGCTGTCTCGGGACAAACTTCCAGCTTCCAAGGAGTGTCACAACGTCTGCCCTTAAGTCTCCACAGACCTTCTCCGAGTGTAGTGGGGTCTTCCTCTCTTCCATTTCCCTTGTGGGTCCTATTTTAGAGCATGGCGTACCATGCTGGATGTTGGTTTTCGCAGGGTGTGGCCCAGCCAATCCCACTTTCTTCTCTTGATCTGGGCTTCTGCTTTGGGCTTGTTTAATTCTTTTCCAGATTTATTCATTTTTGATTTTGTCCTGCCAATTGATGTGAAGTTGGCCTTCAAGCATCTGTTAATGAAGGTCTGCATTTTGTGTGTTAAGGCATTTGTTATGTGCCAGGTGCCACACACATAAAGAAGGACTGACTTTACATTGGTGTTAAAAATTCAAAGCTTGATGGAGATGACCTGTAAAGTCTAAATGGGTCTCAGGGTCTTAAACACTGCTATGGCTTTTCATATCCTACTTTTGATGTCTCGGTCTGTGCCACGGTTCTTCAACTGCAGGACTGCTTTCCTGGTTTCCTGTTTTGACGGTCTGTCGGTGTTGATGCGAAGTGGTGTTTCAGCTGATGTATATCTGGAGGCTCATCAGGTGAAGGCCGGTTTAGTAGTTCTTCGAAATACTCTTTCCATCGGTTGAGTTGGTCTGCTTGGTTTGTCAACACCTGTCCAGTTTTGTCCATAACCTGTTGTTCATCTTTACGATGTGTAAAACACTACATAAACGAAAATATCGACTAGCCATTGTAACACGGATAAGCCTTTGTGAGATTTATTGAACTAAATTGCGATTTTTATCTATCTAAAAAAATTGCTCTGGTCCAAAGTGATTCTGTTAAGCAAAGGCCACTGTATTTAGAAAGTTCTTGTTTGGTGTTAATTCTAACACATGTTTACTTCATATTATTATTTGTCTTCTAAGCACTGTCATGAAATGCATGTTTTTCTCATTTGCTTTTTACTCGTCTTACACCTTGGCAAATGCCACTTCCTTTGCTCATAGGTAAGCATGTTTTATTCAATGTAAATGATCTTCCAGAACCAAAAGTTTATTAAATGTGGTTTGTTGTCCAAAACATTGGTAGGCATTCATACAAATTTGGCTGTTTTGGGGCTTTTTAATTGTTTGGTTCATTGATTTTTTTTTCAAAAACTGATTTGTCTTGTAAGCAACGCTTACCAAGATAGATGGCGCCACTGTTCGTGCAGGGTTAACAAGTTGGTTCACCCCTCGGGAATCAAACGATTAAAAAGCCCTTGATGAATTACTACGATGACGTAGATGGATTTACCAACTTCCGGGGTATTACCAGTTTGTAATTATGTTGAAATTGCTAATATTTTTATGAAGTTTTGTGCATATGTTTAACCAATACGTCACACCATGTCCTCTCTTTAAATTGTGATAAACTTAGGTGCAAAGTAATCACACAAAATAAAATATTATCCTAGTTTTTTGCCTTTGTTAGCAGCTAAATTTCACATGCCAAATCCAGTGCTAACCACGTACCCAAAAATAGCTTCATTCAAATTTAAACATTTGGACAGTATTGTAATTTAGTGTGGCTGAGGGCAGTCACTATTGGCTGATTTGACATGGTGTGACGGGCATATTTTAACCATGCTTCCCCCCACATGACGGGTGTGTCTTGGCCACATGTCCCACCACACGACAGGGACGTGTTTAGGACACACATCCTGTACGTGACGTGGGTGTATTTTGGTCACATTTCCCTACATGACATGGCGTGTGTTTTGGCCACACTTCGCCTACATGACGGGTGTGTCTTGGCCACACTTCCCTTACATGACAGGTGTGTTTTGGACACACTTCCCTATGCTTAAGAGGTGTTTTGGCCACACTTCCCCACATGTGACAGGTTTATTTTGGCCACACTTCTACATGAGAGGGGTGTGTTTTGGCCACACTTCCCCCTATTTAATAGGGGCTGTTTTGGCCACACTTCCTGTACATGACTGGGTTGTGTTTTGGGCACACTTCTCCCTTCATGATGGGTGTGTTTTGGCCACACTTTCCCCCATGTCAAGGGTGTGTTTTGGACACATTCCCCCCCACCACTCACATTGCCTTGTGCTGCTAGATTGATCTTTCAGCTTCCGCTGCCACACGCCATTACATGCACAATGCTTAATGCACGCCGCTTGGCTGACACGGCCCAATGATCTGATCTGTTCATGATGGTAAGTCTCCCTCTGCTTGAAGTATTTACATGGCTCTAATCAGTGTTAAGTTGGCTTTCTATAAAAAAAATTTGATGACATTTGCTCCGGACATAGTATTACACCAAACCATTAAGAAATTGACAGACACTGCATCTACTATATAGTACAGAAATGTTTAAACCTGAAGTATTTCTATATAATTCTCAGTGTGCTGTCTCGGCAGTTTTTGGTGGAACAATATAATTAAAAGATGCCATTAAATGTATCATCATGAAACTGTTTCTTTATCACATCTATTCCATGTTGCAGAGAAAAAAATGTTAAGTGACTTGCAGAATGGATAAGCATCTATATGTATGTTAATTAAAATACACCAGTTGAAATGGTATTTTTTTAAACATTACCAAAAATGTTTGTCCGCTACATTCTAATAGCTTTGTATATTTGTTTTTTTGCCATTTGTTTTTTTCTTTGGATGGCAGTCTTGTTAAAATCTTTTTCACGTCTTGACTTTCTGCATTGTGAAAGAAACTTCACTGGAAACCATATCAACGTTCAAATGAATTAAGCTCTTTTGAACAATGATGAGGTTTGTATGTTAAAGGGATCAGCCCCCGTCCAGGTGAGCAATTCAGTGTCCATCTATGCATGTAATTCAGCACGCATTTCTGCATGAATTCAGTCTCTACATGAATTTGTAAAGTGAAACATGGAACGCGTTATTATTGTGTGGCTTCGTTTTGAGAAACAGTTTTAATGGTTTTTTTGCTTTCTTTTTCAGAAAACTGTTCAGTATTCGTTTCAGGACCAGGCTCAGTGTTCTGTTCTACCAACCAAGTAGTCTAGAGGAGGAGCCAGAAAGACGGATGCAATCATTTTTATTTTTACATCAGACTGGTTTTAATTAGGAAAAGTGAATGTTGTTATAAAGCATTAAAACATAATGAATAAAATCACTTGAGCCATAGATGCCAAAGATCTTTATAACTGTAGTTAGTCTACGAACACAAGTTATCTCTTGTACTGGATAATTCATGTTTAAAAATGTATTAAATAATTAGTGAAGCGGGCAGCAATGATGGCAGTCAATTATTATAACTAGGGAAGCTGTTATGAATGGTGAATTTAATTTTTACATCTTTTCTTTTGATCTAGAATATAGCCATAAACCAAAAATATGAAATGTTTATCCACAAAAAACATGTACGTTATAACCCCAAGTCACACAAATTGAGTTAAGAGAGGTCGTGTGCTGCTATCAAGTTGATAACGGTGGAGATGTCTTGCAGCAAAAATTCATTTTATGCTACACTTATGAAATAATGGTTGTCCTATCTATTGCTCAACGTGCAACAGAAAACATGATTTATCTCAAAATGCACAATTTGGACACAATACATTTTGCAGATGAACTATATATGAAATGAAAATATATTAATGTTATAAGGTATGGCTTAGAAGTAATGTTAGAATATTTGGCCGTTGTCAGTGTCGGGCATGGCGGTCTACATGGTAGTGTCAACCTTTCAGCCGAGGGGACCAGAGTTCAAAACCACCTACTGCTGTTTTGAAACTTTACCCCAATTTGCCCATGAATTTTGGAAAAGATGGTCCCTTCTATCTGGTGTCTATGCAACGGGATACGACTGAATGAATGTATCAAGAACAATGCAATGCAGGTTCTCTTTTGCCAAAACCCCTTGTACGACTACTGTTTTAAATTATAAACTAATGACATGTGCACAGTGTGATTTGTATCGACAATAAATATTTACTACTGTACAGTTTAGTGAGTGTTCACTGCTATATTGAAGTTGACATAAATTGTATTCATGAACTAGCCATGTCTTTCTGTTTGTTACTGAAAGTATTGCCGCTGCAAGTTCTAATTTACTTGAAATGATGCAAATAAAAATTTTCTTCCGAGTCTCCATCAATTCACCTTATAAAATAAGCAAAAGTCACAACTGCAAGATTCAGTTTCACCTCACTTTCCAGTCAGCGTTTGGAAAACAGGTTTTGTGTATGAACATTAACCCCATGCCTTGTGGATCTTGCAAAAAGTACAATGCTATGCTAGTGGGATCTGTTTCATGAGGATCTGCACTCAGAATATAACGATTTTTATCAAGATTATATTTACAGCCAATACATGTCATACAGGGAGCCCTAAATGGTACATATGGTGTATAACATCCTTGAGTAGCACAACTAACTTGTATTATTTGTGTTATAAACGTTACCAAACTGTACATTGTAATTGATTTGTCATTGCCATTTTGTTTAGGAAAGCAACTGGAATTGGTGAAAATGTAATTGAAAGTATCAGTTAAAATATTTGCTACAATCAATTATATTTGCTGTTATGGGTCACAATTTGCATGAATTAAATAAAGTAACTAAGATGTTGTGTTGGCATTGAGTATGTAAAAGTTTACAGTTGCTCTTATCACATACTTAATTTTTCGATATAAAATTGATAAATTTTGTTGATATAATATACTTGACCCCAAGTCTGCTAGATACACATATCCGGGTCAGAGTGCAGATAACTCAAGTAAACAAACTGCAAGTTTCCGTTACCTTCCATTTGTTTTTATGTGTGCATTAAGATCTGCATATACTAGCTGGTAAAAATCAGTCTAGGCCACAAGATGAATCAGTGTATTATCACTTTACACAGTCGATGCTGTAAAACTGAATACAGTTTTGTAAGGAAGGAAGAATACATTCATACTACATCTTGTTCCCCAAGAAATTATGAAACCAGAGTCACCAGTGGTAGATACCCAAAAAGGACTTCCTTTTTAATGTTGCAACCCGTACTACAACATAACACGTTGTCGTTAGTCAACAGTAAACCTGCAACAGAAACCGACCCAACTGGCCAGCCCGAGTGTAGGCCAACACAACATGGCGCCACACTCCATGCTTCCAAAACATTTGTACTACACCCAGTACAGCAGCCATGTTCATGCCAGCCCATGTTCATGCCAGCCCATGTTCACAGCATTGTCCTATCCGAGTAAAATGTGCTTCCATCACTTCCGAATAACATAACTATCGAGTCGTGCCACACGTGGAACCGCTGGCTGCTCCAACTAATTGTGGTATTTGTCTATTGACCGTAGTCAGGGACTTCAAGGTCGACCAGCTTGAACCAATAGCCGCAGTTACACCGGCGTGGCTCGCCCTTGTACAGGTACATCCAGTTGATGCTCACAGCGTCCTCCTCGCCTGGCAACACAAACCACTCGTTCAGTCATACACACGCACAACGATCAACGACAACTGGACACAACTGCAACCAAATATTTCTTTTTCAATTAATGTCATTTTTTCAAATAAGTGATATATTGGCTTTCTTGCTGGGTTATATACATGTGATATTTTTCCAATAATTGTAACCTTGGGAGCAAATGCAGTTTTTAAAATATTCAATAATTATGTGTAGAATGTTTCAGAACTGCCCTTAGCAACATATTATTCACACAAGTCATTAAGAATAGAATTCAATTCTGGTCTACATATCACATGATGACAAAAAGCTGCATTAGTGTTAGTTGTAAGAGATGATGTCAAAACACCAAGACCCAAAACAACTGGATTCCAGTTTGTGGTGGTTATAACTTCACGCAAACAGATTGATGTAATTCAAGTGTCATGCAGTGGATGGACCGGTCTGATGTTATTAACATCAGTCTTGTGTAATGTCATACAAATTATGTTTTGAGAACACCCCTAAGAAATTACCACTTACAGATGCAGCCGACAAGTCTGTAGTGGTACATGGAGGGAATGATGGTGGGCTCGCCTTTGGTACCCTTCGCCCTCTTCTTGATGTTCAATTCAAATGGATCCTGCATGCAGAACACTGTTCATGTGACATCCATCAATACACTGATTGTTCAAGAGATGCAGCACTTTTATACAAATAATAGTATATAAAACATTTCTACTGCACTAAAATTCTCGGGAGACCCAAGCTCGGCAGCACACAAAAACAAAAGGGGTTAAGCAGTTAATAATTATTGATAAGCAGTCCCAGTTGTAAACAGTTGGATTGGTACGCTATGTAGGTCTAGTTAGAACTTTATTAAGATGTTATTTTAGCAAATAAAACAACAGCAAGCCTGGAATAAAGTGGAATTTGTCATTTTGCTGAAATGCCCCATCTAGCAACTTTTATTCACTTTATACTGATATACTTCAACTGGTTTGCTGCACACTTTGTGCAAACAGAGGGTTGCTTCATGTTGGATAGGCATTGCAGATTTACTCTGAATTCAAACTTGGCCAGGTTTACCTGACTGGGCCCCTTGCCAAAACTTAGTGAAATACCTACTATGTATTTGGTTAAAAGGTCGATGGGTCAAAACAGACATTTCAGAAGTGACATCCTCTAAATCACATTAAACTTCTCTGGAAGTTGGCCCTCTCTCAGTCTCTCTAATAAGATCGTGAATTTATGCAGTTATTTTCCCAACTGGTGGAACCAAGATTTGTTTTGATCAGATACGACATGCCTTGCAAAACATGATTATAGCTTTTGGCATGTTTTGTGTAATTAGGAGTGCATGTTTCCTTCGCATGTCGGAGGACAATAACATGCACAACAAGTATTCCTTTTTTCCCAAGTATTCCTTTTAAACAATTGTAAAATCTCTCAGCGTTTCACAAGATTCCAAGGTTGACTAAGGTTCTACAAAGATCTAGACTTGCCTCGTTTCCTGCAGCACGAGCCAACAGCTCGAAACGCTCTATTCCTACAGCATGGCCAAGTGTATCTGGCATGTCAACTTGGTCATCAGCTGAAACATGGAGGTGGATAATGTAGAGTTACTCTTGGTAACATTGCAGTAAAATGTTAAAGTTACAAACATTGAAACAATCACTTCTAAAAGATGTCATGATACTAACATCATATTTTGTAAAAAAAATAAATAAAAGTTTTTTGATGTGCAAGTTTCTAGCTTATGTTAATGTGCATGCAAACTAAAAAAGTCCTTTAAATATATAAATAAATTAAAACATCATCACAGAAAAGCATATAGATCATGCTATGGGTGTGCAGATATTTTTAGGAGCCAAGAAAACAAGTTGTCAAACACTGCATCGATGCTGGGGATTGGATCACGGTGTAAAGCTGGGTTTACATGAGGTGATATTGTCACGTGTGGTTGTGGGAGGTGTTTAGTATGACCGCTTCAAAATTCAAAGTATTTGAATAAGGTTATTCCAATATGGATTATAATATAATGATGGTAAAATATAGCAGCATATTTTATAATAAAAGAGCATGCGTGTGCCACACAACTGTGACATACACAGACCACGTCACATTACATATATACTGCATGAGCGTACAAGAAGCAGTCAAAATTTATTCATGAAGCGAACTAATACGCTAATTGTGGTGTCGAAGTGACCCGGAAACTCCGTATGGCCAAAATGGTATAGTTATGGTGCTTATTCTTTGTAAAACGAAACAACATTTCAGTCGCGCACGTAGAGAAACACGCTAACGAATAATCATATACGGCCCTCGTAAAAATAACAAACTGGTTGGAGTGGGCGATTTTAAAGGTAAGTAAGCTCACGTACACCTATTCGACCTTTTACATCAACAGTACCAGTGCAATTCTTGAGTCTGAAAAGTAATCTAATCTGCCGGTAGCATACGCATCTAGGTGCATATTTTCAACGACAACGGCCCTCGCTTTACAATTACATAAGTCAAATTTGTACTCAAAACTTTTTTGTGACCTTCACGTGACCCCACTTCTGGACGTCTCAACGAACTTCGCAAACAACTTTTTAATTAGCATAAACGGTGTCTAGTAAAGATACACACGTTTTTAAAAAGTGCAGTTGTACCATACCTCCACGAAAAGCGTTTACGTGAAATTAAAGCCCGCAATGACACCGCCGCCATCGCAGTAACTAACGGCTCAGGTCGTCCAGCCAGTTTTATCGTGACGCGTTGCCGTAAAATTTAATATGTACTTGCCTACTTTTCCTTTTACTGGGTCCACTCGGGAGTATAGTGGTGTTTCTGATGAATATAACCTCGAACTCAACGGAAGCAGCGTTCGCCTGGCCACTTGGGCAGCAGTTCTTGTCAGCATCGATGCCATGTTCGCCTTTCAAGCAATGCTACTCAAAGAGAAGCCGATCTCGCAAACATTTGTCACCGAGGTCTCATCACGTGAGAAAATAGGAGATCTCCCAATGGAACGCCGACCACGACAATACACTTAATATGTTTACGGGGGGAGCGAACATTTGTGAATGCGGAATGTGGCTATCGAGAAGCTTAACAACGAAACTTTATATATTAATAGTCTAAGCAACACTTTTAAACGCTATTTGCATGTGTATATATATATATATATATATATATATATATATATATATATATATATATATATATATATATATATATATATATATATACATATATATATATATATATATATATATATATATATATACATACATGTATATATACATACATGTATATATATATATACATGTATATAATATTTATATATATACATGTATATATATATATATATATATATATATATATATATATATATATATATATATACACATATATATGTGTTTGTGTATATGTATGTATGTATTTTAATATATATATACATATATAATATATATATATACATATATATATATATATATATATATATATATATACATACATGTATATATACATACATGTATATATATATATACATGTATATAATATATATATATATACATGTATATAATATTTATATATATACATGTATATATATATATATATATACACATATATATGTGTTTGTGTATATGTATGTATGTATTTAATTGTATCAAATGGTTTTTATATGTCCAGACAGTGAATCAAATATTCTTCACAACAATGTATCAAAGGGTAACCTATGACATTAACGTTTATGGAGCAGTACACAAAGATCTACAATTCACTAAAATAAGCTGCTAAAATAATTACCAGGGCATGCAAACCGGTTCCAAGACTGTATAAGCACATCACACATTTATTACACAATGAATTGCATTTATTAAAAGTGACATAGGTAAAGTTGAAATTGCAAAAATTGAGCATGTTTAACCTCTACCCATTTTTATTGGTATTTGGACATATTTATGATATCATTCCCAGCTAGGGGCCTATAAGCAGGATTTATTTTATTGGAGGAGGCCTCTGAATGATATGAGTGATATATGGCCGGTATCTGCAATACATGACCACTCCCAGGCTAAAACCGGGGACGTTCCCCTGTTAAGCTTGGATTATATGAGCAATGTGTTTCCCAATTAGTCGGGCGACAGAGTGTCGCATGACGATGTGCACCTAAATTATATGTGAGCTTAGATGAGCAACGCACATCTTGACAATGCGACCTAGTTCTCAACCAGCGCCAATCCAGACTTGCATGCAGTTTGATGAAAAGTCATGACGGGTGCCCCTAACCTAATCGACCACTGATTCATAATCGTCGCCAACTGTCGGTTAGAGTGGAACCATCCCCAATTCCGCCAACAAAATCGTAGCAACAAATTGGCCTAGCTATATTCGGTTTTGCGAAGATATTTTTACAACAGATTTTTGCTCCGTGATATCGCAAGACATCGGGTCGGCTGACAAATTGGTAAATTTATCGCCGTTGTAAAACGACCCTTTTCCTCGGCTCCTACGATTAGGTTTTATTTGCCTGGGTCTTGTAGTATTTCATCGTCCCATGTCAGTTTCTTGGTTTCTTTGTCTTGTATGTCATCTAACTTAGTGTCACTTAACTGGTGTGATGCGAAAGGGGTGGGCCCGTTACCGTGACAGTCGTGTTGTTTTCGTTTTAGTTATTTATTACTCCCAATTGTGCAGAGAGTATGGACATTTGCTTTGTTAAATCGGCTGTATTGTAACCACTGCATGTATACTTATGGCTCCTGCTAGTATTCTTTGTGTGCGTGCGTGTTTATATGCGTGTGTGCATGCGGGTGTGCGTGCGTGCGTACCCCGGTCCCCATTTAGGTTGTCTTCAAATCATAGCGTGAGAAAATTTTCACAATACACAGCGATCCACAATGTGAACGCTTGAAATACAATACTGTATAAGTGATAAGATTGAAGCGCTAAATCTGTTATGTTTGTCAGTGTGGCTTTCCATAGTATTGGCTTGATTACACCTTGACGTGTTTAAAATGTTTATTCGAGTAGAGAGGTCACGCTCGTCTTCACTCAAGAGTCGCGGTCGAGCTGATCAGTGTAGTACGATGTAACCAAGATGGATCACTATGTATAAAACCTCGAGTACAATTTTTATGCAAGTAAAACAACAGTTTCCCAATGGAACACATCAGACTCAGTGACAGCGACTGACTCGAGTTGCGAACGTCCTAGACCTAGTTTCGGAATTACATGTCCTCAGTGACGTCGAAGGTGACGCTCGCCTACTTTTAGGTGGACCACCGACTCGGTGTTCCAGTTGAGTTTCTACGGGCGGTACAAGGAAGGTCAAGCACTACCGGGCACTACCTACGTGAAACATGTCACGCAGAACACACAGACCCTCCTAATGAATCAATACACTTACAACGTAGCCAGTGACTTTTCAGTGTACATATAGCATTATTACTATTAGCACATTAGCTTTAATTGGCACGCTGTGTAACTTGTAAGGCAGTACGTGTTAGTTGAACTACTTAATAATAATTTTATTTTATTTTTTATATATCTACGACAATTAATAATATTCCTAAGTAGAAATTGTTTTTACTCGCGTAAATTATGCTATTAGTTTACCATTTTAGACCAATTTTATTTTAAAGATAATTGATCTAGTATGCATATCGTTAATTATATATTCTATATGTAGCTATAATTAAAAGAGGGTTGGTAAACTTGCTCAACTAACACTCGATCAATTGGTGTGGAGTAAGATAAGCAACAGTGTACGTAGCGTAAGTTGAGTTAAATTAGTTTTGTATAATTTACGTAGGCTTTTCTACTAAAATTTCATAATAACTCGGCCAACATATCTTCACAATGGGTATAACATATCACTGACAAATCAACACGCATTAATTAATGTCCCAATTAATTTGCCAGGAAAGATGAATTCCACGATGTAGGTCCTATTTTGAAGTAAAACAACACTCGTCTTCGTTTTTAACCACTGTCTAACTATCCCCATTAAATTGGACCTTAATTGGTACGTGGCTCAAATAGCCCCGTTTAGGCTTGAAGTGAATAACAATAAACTTCTCTGTGCATAGTTAGACCATTTGTATAAGTGCACAGATAATTAAAGTCTATAGTAGCTTGCGTTGATAGTTTACACACCAGCATACATTAATCACAATCACCAAAAGTGATAAAAAACATACTTTTAAATCATGTATTCTTACCTTTGGGTCAATTGGCACATATTGTACGTCAATCGTGTTCTAATAACATGTTCAATCAATCGATGCCTTCGATGGTACCAAGTAACCGTTGTTGATGTAGTTTCCTGAGAAACGTATATGGGAGGCTCAACTAACGCAGTGGCTCAATTAACACTGCCTTCCCCTAGCTATAGCATACATAACGAATAGAATGTCTATTGTAATAGTTGTGGAATGTCATTGCTATAGTAACTTATGCATCATATCCCATGGTGGGGTTATTTTGAGTCCAACTTGTTAACTTAATATTAAAAGCCTTATTATGTTTTATTTGTTGTTTAAGCAGTATTATCAGAAATTATTATATAATTTTTTTATACCTCATATTATAGATGTCGACTCTGAACGGTGTATATAGGCTATATGTGAGACTCGTGACAACAGTTGCGGATTAACAGTTACGTAATCCGTAAAATCGCAGACAAACCCGTATCTGCATCCGCGAGTTTGTAGCGCATGCTCAAAATTACCTCCTCGTGCAAGCTGGTATGTGTTCACTGTATTGGTTGGATCTATAGCGAGACTTTGGCGCAGCTTACTGTGCACAACTAAAATATTCACGAGAGTCGCTATTCAAGCTTGTTTTGAACAAATCGTGATCTATCTGTTATTCGCTAACTCATATGTTAGCCCATAGACAAGGCTGTTTGGAGTTCAACATCATAAGTCTCCCACAATACTAAAATAGTCTTTTTCAGCCCGATCACCACGCGCGCACACACCATCAAGAATGTCTTACACTCGGCCTTAAGACGGTCACATTTATGAAAATCCGTAAGACTTAGGCCCTACGGGTAAACGGTAAGAGTTGGCGCCTATGATTGGCCTGTTATTACCAGGAACGTTTTGTTTTGAAAATGTAAAATCCCAACCTTTTGTCAGATCTAACGGTCCACTTAATTACCGTGTACGTGTACGTTAGTCTCAAGACAGCGGCCAGTCATCCATGTTGAGCGAGGAATAAGTATGGGCGGATACAGAACCTGGAAAAATGTGGTGCCCACTTTCCCCAAGAAGTCGCCAATTGGCATACAAACTTCTAGTTACCCAACGTTGTGCAGGACATCTAATAATTATGCGCCGTCCGTCCACCCGTCCATAACAAAGCTGGGGGTGCCCGGGCACCTGATGCACACCCCTGGATCCGCCCACGAATACGTTATATAGACGAAGCGAGTAAGATCCACAAACACTTATAACTATTCTTCCCCAAGATTGACAATGACCGGAACGATCTTCCACAACAAATACTTTATTTACGTTGCCTGTGAGAAATCACAAATCATCCTCGCACCGTACGCACTTCGCCAAAGTTGATCGATGTTCGGAGTGGCGTATCTAGGGCCTCGCAAGGGGAGGTCAAGGATAGCAAGCATAGTCACCCAGTAGTTTACCATGCTACCCCACGTACTGCCCCTCTAGATGCGCAACCGGATGCTCCAGCACGGCAGTGGTCAATGCGATTATTCAAGATGAAAAGCGTGCGTGGCCGTTGAGGTCTTGTTAACGTTAGTCCGCCGATCTACCACGCGGATCAGGAGGAATGAACACCTCGGGTCGGTGACATCGCTCATCTCTTTGATGTTCCACCTGCAGTAGTCTTGATTCATATAAGTATAGAAGATTAACTGTTGTCAAAATACAAAATAAACCACCCGCCCGCCATAATGTACTCCTTAGTTACGTGCCTGGAAAGAGTGAATTTACTGGAATGGTGTCATTACTAACTGGGTGTAGTGTTGTTTACATAAATTTTAAGCGTAAAGTTCAATACAAGAATAATTAATTAATGGCACATACAAAACCATTTCACATAAAAATAGCTAGTGATATCATAATCATAACAAGTTCACTTGAGTTGAGAGGATATTTTAATTTAATGTTATCACGTTTACATACATTACGATACAACATACAGAGCAAATGTACATGACGTGATTGTGTCAGTATATACACAGAACACACACACAGACGAGAGGATCAACATATACACATGTCCCGGGACACATGTATTGCACAAACAACGGTACTTGATTGTGTCAGTATATACACAGAACACACACACAGACGAGAGGATCAACATATACACATGTCCCGGGACACATGTATTGCACAAACAACGGTACGTGATTGTGTCAGTATATACACAGAACACACACACAGACAAGAGGATCAATATATACACATGTCCCGGGACACATGTACTGCACAAACAACGGTACGGTTCGACATCAAACAAGTGGTACGCGTCTATACAGGTGTCTACTACAATAACATTGGCAAATAACATCAATCTTATGCACAACCTGTCCTTTCTCTGCTAAGCCATTGCAACATATCTTAGTGTTATCATCCAGCAAACCATTACAAATCCTGATGATCTATAATAACCAGAAATATAGACTGACCAAGTAATTTTTTTTAACTGGACTACGAGATTCATCAATAAAACTGAAGCTGTCTTCACCAGAAACCTGCGACATTCCAGGGCAAGACAGCTACGGCAATTGGAAACATTTATCATTTAGTGAATAGCACGAGGGGCTATTTATGCGGAAATAAATCCAGTCCTGTCAAGTGCAAGAATACTGAATAGACAATGTTGGAATTTGAGGAATGCAAACTGAGAGACTGGATGCAGACTTGTGTGCAGAAATGGCACACACGCTCATAGTACTTGTCACTGTGTGTGTGGGTGAGGACAGCCCTGGCATTTAGCAACAGGATTACTTTCCCAATCCCCTCCAGAAAGAAACCATGTAATTACCTACAACAGGGTATATGTACCAAACAATGGAACACATCATGATAGATAATAATATTCATCCGCTCAAGTAAGTTACTGTCTATCTGGTAATTGCCCATCAGCACAGACACTTGCTTCTACCTGGTAATTGCCCATCAGCACAGACACTTGCTTCTACCTGGTAATTGCCCATCAGCACAGACACTTGCTTCTACCTGGTAATTGCCCATCAGCACAGACACTTGCTTCTACCTGGTAACTGCCCATCAGCACAGATACTTGCTAAGTTGCAGCTGATATTATGGGAGCATTTTCTAAATGGTAAATTGGACAGCTAGTGTATGCTAGAATGGCACATCTATTTAGGTAGAACAAAATACAATTTTGAAAGTTGTGGTTATCAATGACATATGACAAAGACTACAACGGAGACAGCAACATTGTTGACCGTTTTAGTACATAGACCAAACAGTACCAATATGAAACTGTTCGTACGCTACCAGTTATACATATCAGGAGTATTTCCAAATGCAATGCATCTGGCTGTTACAAATTTATTATACAAATATAATCCAACCAAGATTTCACGATTAACACGTGTTGATTATTGGCACTTTCCCTTGATGTTGTCATGAGTTTTGAACGACGTCTCGACATGTCTTTTGGTACAGTGAACCATGATGGGTATTTATATTTAACCCAACATTCTGGCCTATATCTTGTACAACGTATCCAATCAAGGTTGTGTGTTTGTGCAGTATATACAAGGTGAATGGATCTTGTACAAATGTGAGGGTAAGACCATTATGAGGGGTAGGGTAATTACACTTATGATGCAGGTGAGAGGTAGATATGGGAACAAGTGTATTGACTCAAGATTATAATATTACACACACTGACCGTCTGACACCTTATAGGAGTGTAGGCCAGTATTCAACACATGACAAGACATCCAAACATTCACAAATCTACCAGAAGACATCAGACAGTATTCTTACGCAAACAACAGTAAGACAACAAGTAACTACATCTTTTCTTGAACCATGGGTAGTTATATATTATATACATACATATTAACTTATTAAGGACACCGCGAGACATGATGGAAAGGGGTGTAAAGCTGATGAAAGGGAATCAACGAATGTTAAAGTGGGAATCATAGGTTCTGGGCAAATCCCGGAATCAGTGATCCAGACGATGTGAAAGCTCTTTCATGTTTAATATGAGCTGTGAGGTTTCAAAACCATATATTCTGCCAAATGAAAATCGCACAATATCTATCGTGTAACAATGCTTATTTAAACCACAGAGCAGCTGAAACTGCTAAAACATCAAAAAAGAGTGATTTGGTTAATGGAGTTGTGAATACACGGTAAGGTATTATAAAATATGATTTGAGCAATATTCAAATTCCTGTGATCTATTTATATATATAATATTATATATATATATAAATATATATATATATATATATATAATATAATATATATATATATATATATATAAAATATATATATTTTACACACATTGCACATTGTGTGTTCTCCTGTGGGTGGGAGAACCTGCCAATACAAATATAGTTGGTTAAAGGATAGTTCTCACGTTCTGCTTCATACACACCTAGTGGAGTCACGAGCTAATGGCCTGGTTACTGCAAAAGGCAACTTTGGCATAAGTTATGGGTTGTTGCACCGAACCTCAAGATATAAATGAAGGACCTGTCAACTGTGAATGTCTGGCTGTGCTCACATGCAGACATCCCACACACTTGCCACAAGTGACTGTGGAAACTCTCTTAAATGCATATTCACCAACAGACCCGAACCACTGTTGCGCAGATGAAACAGGCAACATTTAATCGTGCTGTTCCATCAAGGGACGCTGTCAGTCTGCCAGTTTCAGTGTACCTATGACCACTTGGCCTGAATGCGTCCAGCAAAAAAGACAACCAAGCCAGGAACTGTGACCATCCAGCAGGGACAATGTTTTCATCAGTTTCCATATCTCTCAGCTTTGTCACCTGTCAGCCGACGCTGCTATAGCAACTGGTGTTGTCGGTGTCGACGGCAACTGTGGCGTTGAGGGCCCCGATGCAGGCAGTGGCGTCATCGGCCCCGTGGCCACGTCTATTTGGCAGGCTTGGCGTCGCGCATTGTCGACGGCATCGAGCAGGTTCTTTGAGTCGAGGGCGAGAATGTGCGCTGCCTTGAGCATGCGTCGACTGTACTCGTCTGCGATTAATGTGGCACTGTATTTCTGTGCCAGTTTCATGGCGTTGATCAACTCCGCCATATGTGGACTGAGTACTTTGTGCGCCATCTCCACCTGAAACATGAATGACTAATTTAAGTAAAGGTATGTAAAGGAAAGTTCTCATACAGCAATTTATTCAGTCCTCAGAACGGCTCAAATCACATCACACTTCACCACTGGCAGACTTGTTTATTACAACACCAACCTGACTTCTTTGGGAAGCACTTAGCAATGCTGCAATTACTGCGCAAAGAATATTTGGCTACATATATTAATCACTGTCTTTTAGCCAGATATTCATTTGTATTCGATTGGTGGATTAGATTCTTCTTTGTCAAAGGTCATAATTTTATATTTCTCGTTACTCTCATTACAGACATTTGTTTATTACATGTGTTCATTGTATTTTCATAGCGTTTCAGAAAGCCTTGAAAACTATGTTTTCGGCAGCCTGGATCCTCACGTTTCATTAGAAGTGCAAAACAAGCCTCCTGACATGTTCTAGTTGATGAGGGCTCATCTGTAGTCTCTCAATAAAATAATGGTCACGTGAAGAGGGTGACCATTGATCAGGGGTTCTACTGTACAAACTTTGACCTAGTAATCTGTCAATACAAGTGTCCAGACTGACCTCGGTGTGAGCATCATCGGGCAGTTGTGGCATCAACTCATCCACGCTGGTCAGTAAGGCCTTCAGCTGCAGTCCAATGTTCTGAAAAACATCACACCAGTGAAATGTACGTACTGAGCAATGCTGGGATATGCATAGGTGCCACATGGCAATATTCAACAAGTTGTCATTTCACATTATTTTCTTACTGAAAACATATAATAATGCTGGTTTTTGATATAGCGCTTTTAAAGTAAATGATAACAAATCAAAGCACTTCACACTAAGTTAACTTAATGATACTCCAACTATAGCAGCTGGCCCGTTCAGACTGGTCAGGATTAAGGTTTTTTTTACATATAACAAAATTCCAATAATCCCCAAAAAATTAGATGTCAGGTGGGTGGGTCAAGGGTCCACTTGGATTATCACATAAAAATAGGAAAAGTATTTTTTTTAAATGTTTTCATGGTTGAAATTTTGCAATAATCAGCTGCATTGGCAATGCATTTACAGAGCCTCCAATTTTCCATAACAAATTGTTTTGAAAGGGGTTATGGGTGGAGTCAATTCTATCCTAATTGTTTTAATTATTAGACTTTTATATTTACAAAGTCCCTTGATGGTGAGGTGAAGCCAGACCCATACTAGCTCTGTGTAGAGTTCTACTGTACATCTGCCCTAAAATGATAGTCAGGTGGAGTCAGACTTACCCGTACTAGCTCTGTGTAGAGCTCTGCTGTACATGTCTGCACGCCACGTGTCATCTCCATCACTGCACGCACCACGCTGGTCGTGGTCAAGTACACGTGGTCATTGGTGCGATCAAGTCCTGGCTCTGTGTGCACATCTTCTCCCTGGCACTGTCAACACACCACACCTCACAGTCACCACCTTGATACACGATCAATGACACAACACCACGTAAAATTAAGCTGCCTCCTCAACTAGATGTTTTCACTTGTCTCGCTTCAGATTCCTTTCATGACAAACTGAACCTATCTAGTATCCACTATGACTTGCTAGCTCATTTGTGCAAATTTTTTATTTAGTCTTGGTGAAATCATCGGACACACGTGGCAGGTCTGACATGAACCATGTGAAACAGGAGGACAACTCACAGCACTGTCATTGGCTGGTGTCGACACCGGCCGTGTGTCTAGGGGCTCTGACTGACCACTGTCCACTGTGTTGGGCGGACCACTGCCCTCTCCACTACTTGACGTGTCCACATCGCCTTCAGCTGTAACAGATGTACAACCCCTCTTGACAAACACACAAACAATTAAGGACACTGATACATCATATTTTAATGTGCTCAACTGTCAACCACTGTCAGTTTTATGAACTGATGCTGGGCTCAACAGTGTTAGCCAGTGAGAATTACATATTTGTCAACCCCTGAGACACAAATCATTGTCTCGCAAGATAAACAACCCATAAATTTAACGATGCCTCTTAATATGGACTAAAATTAAAAAGATAATACAACTGCACTGTCATATATGGATTTTTATTGGTTTACATATATTGGTGTATATATATATATATATATATATATATATATATATATATATATATATATATATATATATTATATAAATATATATATATATATATTATATATATATATATATATATATATATATATATATATATATATATATTATATATACTACTACCCCTGGTAGACCCATTCATCCCAGCAACAACTCTCTCAGAAGCATTCAGCCACACTGCAATTATTGCAAGAAAACTGTTCGTTCACATACTTCAACCACTGTCTCTAGCCAGCCACTCATTTCTACAGGTGAGTGAACTAAGGCAGTGTGGAGTGAACTAAATTGCCCAAGCTTCGAAACAGCAGCAAGAAAATTTAAACCCAGGTCCTCCGGATTGAAAGTCCTATGTTCTAACCTCTGAGCTGCCGCGCCCCACATCAAACCACGTGACACTACAGCTTCAGATGCCACTGCACCATTTAATTGGAGAAATATACTATCAGTTGTAGCATTAACAACTATTTACCATTTACATTACAATACTAACCATTTACTGACCAACTTATTTTATTAACAATTATCAGTTCACAAGATGCAAACACACATAATACATTTTGCAATGATAATAAACAAACAGAAAATCTTCCACCGTTTTCGAGACAAATGGGGTAATGACTGACCACTGCTGGGTTGTTGTGGGGGGTTGGCAGGGGGCGGGGTGTTCTCTTTTGCGTTTCCCACGGAGTCGTCATCCGTAGATTGAGTGGACATGGTGGACGTGATTGACCGCCGTTCGGCCGGTTTCTGTAACAAGATAGTGGACAGCCATTAGGACTGTACAACAATTTTCATTGGTTAACTAACAAACAATTAAAGGTCCCTCCTCAATTAAACTTTTTCATTCACTCGTCTTTTTTCAGACTCATTTCATGGAAATTGTAACCTATCTAGTATCCACTACGACATGCTAGCTCATTTGTACACATTTTTTATTTAGCTTTGATGAACCCATCAGACAAACCAGTCATTTTTGTTGACTGGGTCCAATTAAAAATGGCAAAAGTTGCTCTGCCAAAAGGCTATTCACAGTTTCACAAGTTAGCCAAACTAACAAACAAAATAAATTCTTTCAATGATTTTAACAAAAGTATGCAGTCCTTTATTAAACCAACTGCATATATTACTTAGACTATTTTAACAAAAGTATGCAGTCCTTTATTAAACCAACTGCATATATTACTTAGACTATTTTAACAAAAGTATGCAGTCCTTTATTAAACCAACTGCATATATTACTTAGACTATTTTAACAAAAGTATGCAGTCCTTTATTAAACCAACTGCATATATTACTTAGACTATTTTAACAAAAGTATGCAGTCCTTTATTAAACCAACTGCATATATTACTAGACTATTCACACACTACTGATTTGAACATCAACAAACCTTGTTCATGACATGCTATATCAACTGAAGAGGTTGTTGTAAAACGACTTGTTAATATTGAACTCTGATAATAGTCATAGACAAGAGAAGACAGTTACCAGGTTCTCTTCCTCTGTGAGCAGCCACTGGGCATCAGCTGCCGACTGCTGCTGCTGCTGCTGCAACCTCTGCTTCATCGTCTTCTGGTGCCCCATATCATCCTACAGATGGCGCCATAAGCATCGTTAAAGGAAATCAATGGCTATTTTTATTGGTTAATACAAAGTTCATATAAATTAACAATGTTACACTTGCTGTCTTAATCTTATTTGCTGTAGTATAGTTGCCTTTAGAAATTGTATAAAACTGGAATTTGACCGCCGTATAAAGCTGAAGCATTCGTTGTTTCACCTTCAAAATAGAACATTTATTGGACGGAATTGATATGCATGTAGTAGAGCGGTATCTATTTTATGTTGTATAATCAGCATACTTTACTTATTCCACAACATAAAATAGATACCGCTCTGATCATACTTTAATTAATCACCAAACTGTATATTTTCGAAAAATATTAATATAAAAAATGTATAAAACATTAAACACAATCAATTTATAGCCTTCAATTACATATCGCTGTTGAAGGGTCAAACCAATGGAAGTCCATTTTGATTTGAAACGTGATTGGTTGAGTATGAGTATATTACACTAACTTTAACACATATAAATAGACTTTCAATGCTTTGATTCCTCGACAGATATTTTGTTGAAGAATCAAAACAAAGAAAGTCCATTTTTGTGGATTAGAAGTTGTGTAATAGACATGTATCCAACCAACCAAATGTTTCAATTCAAAATGGACTTCCATTGTTTTGACTCTTCAACATAAATGAATAAATATTTAAATATATAAATAAGTACTAAATTAAGAACATTAAATTGCATATAAATAAGTAAATAAAATTAGGCCCTCGGTTAGATAGAATGCAGAAAATAATAAAATAAGCTCGTGTTTGCTGCCAATGCTAAAGTCCAGACACTAGTGTTGGTGCCTGCCATTATCTGAATGTCATGGAAACACTCACACTTGCGTATCCACTGGAAGGTCCACTGGGCGAGACACGTGCCTGGTTTTGATGTAGGGAGCCAGCGAGGTGGGGCGGGACAGGATAGTTATCCTTCATGACCCCAGCCAGCTGGTCGGGGGTGTAGGCCACGAGGTAGCCGAGAGGCTGGGAGTCAGTCGGCACACTGGCAGCGTAACTACCCCCAGTCGGTAGGACAGACATACTTCCTGTCTGCTGACCCCTGGTGAGGGGCGAGGGTAGGTGACCTTGGCGGCCGGGGTGGGCCAGTGTGTTGAACCCCGTTCTTGCATCTGTTGGTCGCCGTGGGGGTACGGTGCCAGCCCAGTAGGGGGAGCCCATGCTGAGTAAGTTTGGGGTGGAGCCAGTCGGAGAGATCTGGCTGCGGTAGCCGCCAAGTGCAGGCCGCGCAGGCTGAAAGATAATAAGTGTAATTAAATTAGTGACTTGAATAACTACCGATATTCAACATCGTAATAAACATGCAACTTCTGAAATTGGCTTCCTGTTTGGTATTGTATTATTTTCAAGATCTGTACTATTACTATCAGCCACTTTTAACTAAGCAATCAGTATACATTTACATTCACAGCTCACTCCTGCCAGAAACTCTAGACAACTTCAATCAACCTTTTGTTCCCAGAGTTGAAACAAACATTGGAACCAGGGCTTTCTCAGTTGTTGCACCAATTCTTTTGGAATTCACTCCTGTTAGTGTTAGGTCAGCAGGAAACAAAAGAATGTTGCTGTCATCTGAAGAATTATCTTTTCAACCGTGCTTATCCTCCTTAGATCCGTAGTGGATTCATTCCATTTAACTTTGTATACGATTGCAAAATTGCCTAACCATTTCTTTTTGATGGGTGAATTGCATTGTATTTCATACAACAACGTATGTTTAGATGTTTTTATTTCCAAACTTGGCTGCTTTTGAACCAACGCAACAGAACTTTGCTGATACGAATTCTCCTTTTGCCAAGCTAAATAAAATGTAATCATATCTTCAAAAAACTTCAAACAACAGTGACAAAATAAGTTCCTACTCTGACACTAAACTAACAGCAATGTCTGCTACTTTGTAACCTTTAAGTTGCATTTTAACTACAACCCTTAATACTAACCTTGGGCGGAGCTTGAAACTCATCATCTGAACCTAGGTCATCTGAAGTATAAATGGAATATGCCATATTAAAATCTACACTATCTTTAGTCATTCCATTATGGTATGTTTATTTCCATTAGTGTCACCGGGAATAGTTGCCCATCAAAATGGACAATGCATAATACAATAGGTGACAGCACCTAACAGTCACCATATTGAACATTAGACATAAATTGAAGAAAAAACAATTGTAATCTGCCACACCATATGGATTTCCCATATGCAACACAGATTTCTGGGAGACATATACGACTGCGTTCCTTTTTTGTTTCAAATTTGTTTCAAAATATTTTCTTGTTTTCACCACACAAGTATAAAAAATCTAATGACAAACTTACAGCAGCAGTCGAGGCATAAACAGTTTTGATGCTAAGTTAGATTTCTGGTGCAACCTAGCAGATTTAATTTGATGTAGTTTACTCAATAGCCTGACAGATGGAGACACTTGATCTGAATAGGAATGCTATAGGCTGATTAACTATTGAAAATTGTTGTATGGATATATATGGATTTACAGAGAATTTCAATTCTAAAATTTCAAACACAAAAATGTGGCAGATCTACACACACACAAGCTCAAGTATACAGTCACATGCATGTATGCACACCTAATTTCATGTGCTGCCAATATTGAGTGTCCTACCACCTACCCCAGGCCAATGTCTGCACACGTCTGTTCTCCAACTTCATTTGTTCAAGCTCCCGTTGCCTCTCGTCAAGCAGAATCTCACTGCAGCAAAAACAACAATATATATAATATATCAATATATCGTTGCTATAGTATCAATAGTCCAGCTGTTTAATCAGTGAATCCGAGTTCTAGACTTGTACTATGCACTACAAATTTAATTCACATCTGCTAGCCATGTTCTCTACCGCATCACGACTGCAATCTGTTCACTTTAAACTCAAAGATGACACCGTGGCTGGAATGTTGGTCTCGCTTGAACCCATGGTTCGAAACTCAAACATGACACTGTGGCTGGAATGTTAGTCTCTCTTGAACATGCTGTACGAAACTCAGCTCCATGACTACCTGGATCTTATAGCACATCCAGATGGAATGTAAATTGCCTCCCATCTGCAAACTTATTGACTCGAGTCATAGGGGCTGACTCGACTCACACTCGAGTCGCCCAATTTCATTGCGACTTGACTTGGAATTCAGAGATGACTCAAGATTTGATTTGGAGATCATTGACTTGTGACATGACTTGCCAGTTTGTGACTTGCGAACAAGTCTGGTGGCTCAAAACATGCAAAACGAGACTATGTTGTTTTGACATGTGGTACTGAATACAATAATTAATTAATTAAAGCACTTATTGTGATTGGCTGATGTTGTGGCGAGGCAGCAACTGCCTAAACTTCACACTCAAATAAACCACAAGTATCATGACGATTGGTGAACCCTGGTGACTTGAGACTAGACTTGGAGGTCAATGACTTGAAACTTGACTTGCTAGTTTGTGACTTGCCAGCACGTCTGCTCAGCTGCTATAACGAATCAGGATTACAGAACTTTACCTAACTTGAAGAGAGTTGTCACACCAGCTCTCAAGGACAGATCAATTTTTAAATGTCTTGTATTTTCATCAGCAATTCTTTCACTTACCTGAGGTAACTTTTAATTTCTGAGAAGTTTGGCCGTCGTGATGGTTCATATGACCAGCAGGAGCAGATGACATTGTAGAGCGCGGGCGGACAACCAAGGGGCAGTGGTAGTCGCTCGCCGGCCTCAATCTTGCCGATCACATCATTATTTTTGACACCCTGGAATGGCTTCACCCCATACATGAGGATCTCCCACATACAAACGCCTGAAACACACAGTAGCTAGGTATAGGTCAAATCAAATTAACTTCATGATTAGTTAGTTATCTTACATAGCGTTGGTATCCACCTAGACAAGGCACTCATGGTGCTTTGTTCCAAGAGAGAACTAGTTTTGACAGCATCTCATTCATCACCCATCCTACACACAATTGGTGCAGTGCATGTTAGAGTTTGTGGGTCCATGACAGGTTACACATTTACCCACTGTGTGGTACTTTTTGCTTCCCCTGACATAGACACCAGGTATAAGGGACCAATGGATTTTAGTGTCTCTTCCGAAAGACACGGGCAATGTGGGGTGAAAGAAATTGTCCTTGCTTTGCAAAGGCAGCAGGTGGACTCTACCCCTGGTCCTCTTGACCGACAGTCCGGACTCTACCCCTGGTCCTCTTGACTGACAGTCCAGACTCGACCCCTGGTCCTCTTGACTGACAGTCCGGACTCGACCCCTGGTCCTCTTGACTGACAGTCCAGACTCTACCCCTGGTCCTCTTGACTGACAGTCCGGACTCTACCCCTGGTCCTCTTGACTGACAGTCCGGACTCGACCCCTGGTCCTCTTGACTGACAGTCTGGACTCGACCCCTCATCCTCGACTGACAGTCCGGACTCGACCACTCGTCCTCTTGACTGACAGTCCGGACTCTACCCCTGGTCCTCTTGACTGACAGTCCGGACTCGACCCCTGGTCCTCTTGACTGACAGTCCGGACTCGACCCCTGGTCCTCTTGACTGACAGTCCGGACTCGACCCCTGGTCCTCTTGACTGACAGTCCGGACTCGACCCCTGGTCCTCTTGACTGACAGTCCGAACTCGACCCCTGGTCCTCTTGATTGACAGTCCGGACTCGACCCCTGGTCCTCTTGACTGACAGTCTGGACTCGACCCCTGGTCCTCTTGACTGACAGTCCGGACTTGACCCCTGGTCCTCTTGACTGACAGTCCAGACTCTACCCCTGGTCCTCTTGACTGACAGTCCGGACTCTAACTGTCGAGTCCCGACCAGTTGATGAATTTCCATCGATATTATTTAACAAGATTTAACAAGATACTGCATCAGCATGGTGCAGCTTGGAAAGAATGTTTCTTGCTTCAGAAATGCAGTCTTTCAAGCTACAGGTCAAATAGATATTTTGCAACAGAATGGGTTAAAATCTGGACTTGTTAACAATGCACTATCCGTAGTGTCCTCCAGGTGGCGCATCAGATTACACCACAGTATACCACAGTACATCACAGTACATCACAGTACATCACAATACACCATAGTATACCACAGTACGCCATAGCATACCAAAGTACACCACATTACACCATAGTATAACACAGTACACCACAGTATACCAATGGAGTGAGATACCCACCAAACATCCACACGTCGCTGGCTGTTGTAAATCTCCGGAAGTTGATTGACTCTGGAGCCATCCACTTAATTGGCAGCTTTCCTTTTGTTGCTGAAATGGACACAATCATAACATATTGTATCCTGGTTTTATACGAATTTATTTAAAATAAAAAACCAGTTTAAAACATGGTCAAAGCACAATTACTTTTGGCGCTAGGCAGATTTCCAGCAAAACCTTTATTTGATGTAGGTATATTTTGGGGCCTGATAGATGGCGACATTCAGTTGGACTAGGAATGTTATAGGCCAATTAACCAATGAAAAATGTTATACGGTTTTATACAACTTTATACAGAATTTCAAGTAAAAATTACAGATTTCAACCAAACAAATTTGGAACGTCTGGGACCACCCACACAGTGCCTGGAACCACCCACACAGTGCCTGGGACCACCCACACAGCGCCTGGGACCATCCACACAGTGCCTGGGATCACCCACACAGTGCCTGGGACCACCCACACAGTGCCTGGGACCACCCATACAGTGCCTACACACCCATCAAAGCGAGCGTGACCAGTGACACGCCTGTGTGACTTACCTTTGTAGTAGCTCTGTTCTTCGACCCATCGTGACAGACCGAAGTCTGCCAACTTGACACAGTTCTCCGATGACACCAGAACATTTCTTGCCGCTATGTCTCTGCAGGGGACACAACCACAGCATACAGACATACAGATAGATAATAATACAGTTAGATAATAATACAAATAATACGAACACTTCTTTCTTGCCTCAGAAAACCAAGCTCAGAGGCACATCAAGATCAAAGGGTTAGGTAATCTTGATATCTGTATTCAACATTAATGTTTTCAACATATGGATGAATACTAAGGCTAAGGAGGATAAGTAAGGTTAAAAAGTTAACTCTTCAGATGACAGCAAAATGTTATCATGTTTCGTGCTGACCTAACACTAACATTGAGTGAATTCCAAAGAGTTGTTGCGGAAACTGAGAAAGTTCTAGTTCAAATATTTGTTTAAATTCTGGGACAAATATTATATACGTACATTTAAATCAAATTTTGTCAATGCATATCTGCAATTCTACAGGCAACATTATATATGAGGCATTCTGACTAAACCAGTCGCATGTCACAGAGACTGATTACACAGTACGAGTCGACTAACAATTGTAGGTTGATATTGACAATTCTGAGAACTGAACTGATCTAAACTCTCCTTAGTTCAAAGGCCGTATTCAGCATATATCATTGCAAAGCTTTGTATGTCAACTTTCAAAATATGGAGCACAAATTGTAGTAAAATACAAAACAGCTAAATTGTACACTTTGAAGCTGTTAATACTACTTTCTTTCACAGCCATCATGTATATCCAAAACTGTACATGATTTTGATCTTGGAATGTTTGATGGGCCGTACCGATGCACAAACTTCTTGCTCTCGAGGTAGGACAGGGCTGTGCTGAGCTGGTAGCAGTACATGATGAGACTCTCCAGCCGCAGCAGCTGGTGATTGCTCTGTAGGAACGCTCGCATCTACAACACACATGGCATTTCATGCAATCACGTCCGCAGGTTCGCTCTTACACAGCGCCGCATCCAGTCCTTGGGACTGCTCAAAGCACTTTACACTACACACAGTAGCAGTTCATTCCAAAGCCAACTCAACTTCTCTGGGAAGCATTCAGTTGTGCTGGAATTACTGCATGAAAGCTATTCGTTCACATATCCATCAACATCTGTTGTCAGCTACTCATTTATACAGCTGAGTGAATCTGAGCAATGAGGAGTAAAGAAGCTTCGAAATGGCAGAAAGGATTTGAAACCCGGTTCTCTTGATTGCGAGTCCAATGGTCTAACCATGGAGTCCCACATGACTGTCTTCATGCGAGGTAGTTACCAGAATTAACTGAGCTGCCTCTTGGACGCTTCTGTCGTGACTTGTGTGGTTGAGAGATAGAGTCCACATCAGCCTACACATTTACCCCCTGTGTGGGAACTTTTACTACCCCTGGCATAGACACCAGGTAGAAGAGACCAATGGCTTCTTGTGTCTGTTCCAAAAGACAAAGGCAATGTGGGGTGAATGTAGGGGCAGGTGGATTCAAACCCCAGTCCTCTTTGGTTGACAGTCTGGCACTCTGACTGCTGAGCTCTCATGCCCCGCAACATATATACGGTGCATCAGTGGCTCCATCTACATGAACTACAGGGGTTATCCTCACGATACATTCTCACTGTACCATGGAACCGACACGAAACATTTGCATTACGTTTGATGAAGCGCACACAACTTTTATAAGTAAGAACAGTCATAAAAGATACCTTCCCTATAACTCTGTTCAACTCACTTGAACAGAGTGAGTTAAAGAGAGTGTATATATAAGAGTAGATATAGTGTATATATTTAACACATTAATAAAATAAAATCAATGAAAAATACACAGGAAATCCAGATTTCATCAAGAACACCTCTCATAAGAAGAATGCTTCAGAATGTCTCACCTCTCCGAGTTTTGCGAGCTCCATGACGATCCATATTGGTGGCGCCGAACAGATTGCTATCAACTTGATGATGTGGGGGTGTTCAAACTGCTGCATGATATCTACAGGCACAGAAACAAGTAAACCAAAAATCCCCCCAAAATATTGTCTCATTCTCACGCCTAATAATAACTTTTATTGTGTATCCAGAAACAAACTGGAGGCACATAAATACAGGATTAGGAAGACGTAACTAATGTAAAAAAACACGCTTCGGCAGTAAACATATTTGACAAAAGTATGCATGTATAAATTATAATTATACAATAATAAAATTATCCTAAGATAAGGTTTTTAAAACTGGCAATGTGTAAAACATAGACTTATCTAGAATAAAGCACTAATAAAATATAATAAGATATAAGTAAAATACAATAAGATATAAACATGCAAGTAGCAATATTACCTACAGGAACAGCACGGCCATGGCAAATTTACATCAGTGTGAACTCGCTAACATGATTGTCTCCACTATGTGGTGCTCATACAATACAATTGTCATTGCCACTAGAAAGCACCACGTAAAATATGATATCAAATATACACTATATATATATATATATATATATATATATATATATATATATGTAAAAATTAAATGGCAATCTTGTTAAATATTCTACAGCTGACTGCTAACTTGCTACGACAAGCTCTAGAGTATGGGCTACATAGAAAGACTTACATGCTTCTTCTAGGAACTTTTCGGCGACCGACTCATCACTGTCAACCTTGCATGTCTTGATGGCCACATCGACCTCTGTACCATTCTGCAACACACAACGCTCAACTTCAGTGTCTCGTCAACTCAGCCATAGCATTTTATACACATAACACACATTGACTGATTAAGACAGGTTAATGTTCATCTGAATGTTACTGAGACAAGTGTCCATACCACCTGAAAACAATGCAGCAGATAGATATTTGTACATTCAGGTTACAACGTTTCATGTCAGGGGATACTACTTTACTTTTAGAGGAAATTACATTAATAGGTTATGTTGGAATGTTATCTTTATTAATCCTGATGACTGAATTAGTTAAACACACTTGAACACAATTTAGAAACACATTCAACAGATGAGCTCATTATCTTAGTGAATGGGCTGGAGAATTGACAGACACATTTGGCCATCCAGTAACTTGAGAACAAACAAACAGACTTACAGCGTCATGGTAGATTCCCCTGTGCACGTCTCCAAACTGGCCTTCTCCAAGAATGTCACCCAACGTTATCCTGTCACGGTCGATCTCGTAATCAATGGCTGCAATGAGCAATGGTATGTTAATAATAATAACAAAATACGATATTTATACAGCGCAATAATCACCCAGTGTTCTATGGCGCAGTACAATAGTCTAAAAATGAATATATGTAAAAAAACAATAATACAACTAAAAGTATACATGGAATTAAAATGTTAAAATAATAAATACAATTAAATAAAATTAAGGCCAGTAAATGTACTGTTCTATAATGTATACTCCTGCCAGAAAAGAAAGATCTTTATCTTTCAATAAAGATCTTATGTTGACGATATAATTACAACAGCATGACTGACTGCAGTCAGAGAATTCATGTCACTGACGAAATGTGGTATATATGTATATATACATATGCTGGGCTAGCTCTGATGTTGTAAACTGTTTAGCCAATCTGGCTAAAGCCCCCATTTTTTGTTTAGCCAAATACAAATTGCTTCAGCCAAATTTGTTTACATCCATCTAGACAACAACAAACGCTCATGTATTCTGCATGCTATTCAACGAAAATGTTGGTGGCTCAAATGGGTAACTTTTGTTTAGGCAAATCTCATGCCATGTGGCGTATGGCCCAAATGGCCACTGGTAGTGCTAGCCTAGATATGGTATTAATGTTTCTGGCAACTCAAACTTTGTAGACATCAAATGTGGTAGTCAATGTCTCAAAGTTACACAATATGTGCTTATTGTTTATATTTGTTGACAGTGTTATATAGAACACAATACCACCTCCAGGTGTTGAATAGTCCCCGTCTTCTTCTACTATTTCTGCATAGTCAGATATTCCTGCAAATTAATCAAGTTTGTAAACTTTAGAAATGTAGTAATGTGAACAACACATAATAAAAACATGCAACATGTTGTCATTTTGTGAAACATGGTAAAACATGAAACAGTACTATACTGACCTGTTATTAAACATGGTAAAAAATAAAACAGTACTATACTGACATGTTTTTAAACAGGGTAAAACATGAAACAGTATCATACTGACATGTTACTAAACATGCTAAGACATGAAACAGTACTATACTAACATGTTGTTAAACATGGTAAGACATGAAACAGTACTATACTGACATGTTGTTAAACATTGGCAAGAATAAAACTGACCTTCAATGCCTGATTGTAACTCATCACATAACACAATAAATCATATGACTGTAACATGGCTTACTTTCATTGCCACTTGAACCTTCCAAACTTCCATCATCACTTCTCGTTCCACTTGATCGATGTATGCTGAAAAGTATGAACATGTACTTAGTTTACTAAGTATTCAAACAACAATGTTTCCAAGACCAGATTAATTTTCTTGTTCTAGTTTATTTCCAGCACTAGGCAGGTTTTATTAACTGACCAATCTGTAGATATGTTGTTATTATCATCTGATGGTTTATGGGACTTCACTGATATAGATAACAGGTTTCAGAATAACACAGGAAGCTGACTTTTATGCTGGCATTGCGAGTGGTCACAGCCAGGGTGCATGTCATTGTCATTGGTTCTTCTATATCTATCTATCTACATGTTGAAAACTAGGTTTTTATGCCAAATATACAGAGCCTGAAGGTACAAGGAAAAGAGGAAGACCAAAATGAGAGAAGACTGTGGAAGCAGAAACGAACTGCGACAGAGTCTTGTAAGATGGCAGAGAATTCAGCTAGAGATTGTACGAAATGGCAGAGTTACTAAGTGGCCTTATGCACCAACTAGAGTACGAAGAGGATAAGTAAATACACAGAGCCTGGTCTTGAACCCAGAACTCTGGCATGTAAAGTGTACACAGAGCCTGGTCTTGAACCCAGAACTCTGGCATGTAAAGTGTACACAGAGCCTGGTCTTGAACCCGGAACTCTGGCATGTAAAGTGTACACAGAGCCTGGTCTTGAACCCGGAACTCTGGCATGTAAAGTGTACACAGAGCCTGGTCTTGAACCCGGAACTGTGGCATGTAAAGTGTACACAGAGCCTGGTCTTGAACCCGGAACTGTGGCATGTAAAGTGTACACAGAGCCTGGTCTTGAACCCGGAACTGTGGCATGTAAAGTGTACACAGAGCCTGGTCTTGAACCCGGAACTCTGGCATGTAAAGTGTACACAGAGCCTGGTCTTGAACCCGGAACTCTGGCATGTAAAGTGTACACAGAGCCTGGTCTTGAACCCGGAACTCTGGCATGTAAAGTGTACACAGAGCCTGGTCTTGAACCCGGAACTGTGGCATGTAAAGTGTACACAGAGCCTGGTCTTGAACCCGGAACTGTGGCATGTAAAGTGTACACAGAGCCTGGTCTTGAACCCGGAACTGTGGCATGTAAAGTGTACACAGAGCCTGGTCTTGAACCCGGAACTGTGGCATGTAAAGTGTACACAGAGCCTGGTCTTGAACCCGGAACTCTGGCATGTAAAGTGTACACAGAGCCTGGTCTTGAACCCAGAACTCTGGCATGTAAAGTACGTACACAGAGCCTGGTCTTGAACCCGGAACTCTGGCATGTAAAGTGGAAGTACTAACCATTACACTATCGCATTGCTCAACCAACAGAAACCAGTTTTGATTAATGTCTAGAATTAGAAGTTTTGACAATTCCTACAAGTCTTGGCTGGTTCCAGCTGGTCTAGTTCTCTTGTGGCTGTCAAATATTAAAGCCAATTTGTACAAGCGATTATTTGCCAACTGGTCGGCTGATATGGTGTTGCACATTATCATGGTCCAAGAATCGGCCGTTTAAACATCCAGTGAGACCAATTAGCGAGGCCAATTTGTGTCCACAATTTGAAGTTGGGGGTGGGTCCAATTTGAAAGTCGTTCGCAGTTTTGAAGCAGTAGCCAATCAGCGATCACCATGACCAACAACAGATGCACCCGGTGTGACCTTTCTTTAAAGCTCATGTTGGGAATGTCATGAGTCAATAGGCAAAAAGTAACAATTTAGCTGCACTTTATTATGTGACATGGTGTTGCCCGACCAATTGAGGCAAAACTGCTCACGTAAACCAGCCTTAGTATTACACACTGTACAGACAGACCTACCTGTGTCTGGGTGTGCGTGGTAAACTCTCCCCTGAAAACAGAAAGAATACACCATTAGAAACACAATCCACACATCTCAATTTCACAACAAGTACTTATATCATTTTAACCAAGTCATCAAAATAACGCTATCAGTTACTTCATCATATATATATTAAAAACGCAAACCAAATTTCTTTAAAAAAAAAAACAAGGAAAATGTGTCCAAGGGATACCTTAGTATACCCCTTTTTAAATTAAATAATGAGCATATAATTCAATGTTACCATTATAAAAAATGTTCAGTAAAAGTTCAAACTATATACACATATATCCTGTCTTTAGGGTAAGCGAATAAGCATTTCCATCCATTCATCCTGGACATGACATCAGTGTGTTTCAGAATGAGTGCAATTTCTCAGTGAACTGAAGCAATGAACAGTGAAAGAAGCAGCCTTGGCTTCTAACAGTGACAGATGACAAACTCATAACTTTAACCATTATTCATGTCTTCTATCTTGTCCAGGATTTTAAAATGATATCCAAATTAAACTCCCTGCGTCATCGATTTGGCACATCACGAATCAAGTTCATCGATGTTGAAATCTGTAGTGTGTGAATAATTGAAGTATTAATGGCAGTCGACTAAATAAAAGAGAGCATATTTTTGTTAAAGTCAATGAGAGAATTGACTCTGATCATTGCTGAGTAACTTGCCATTTTGCTGCTGATTTTTACAAGACCCAGTAAAAAATAATTGAATAGTTTGTCTCATGATTTCACCAAAATAAATGAAAAATGTGTACAAACGAGCCAACATGCCGTAGTGGATACTAGGTAGGTTTGATTTTTCGCAAAATAAGCCCGAAATGAGACAAGTGAAAAAAAATTACTTGAGGATGGAACTGTGTTGTAAAAACATTGCAGGCTTCTATTAGTTCAACAAACAAACAAATATACGAGTGGTTGTTTAAACAGCAGATTTGCAGCCCACAGGCAGATCACGAATTGGTAGAAAGTATAATGGAACAGTCAAACACACTCCAACCAGACAGGTGAAGCCAATAAGCACGCCCCAACTAAACAGCATTCAAGTCACTCAGGTAACTTTGATGAGCTGCATGCAAAATAACAAACCATTTCACTAATGGCAGCAATGCATAAACTTAATAAAACCATGCTGGGAAAAACACAAAACTGGCCATTAATACAACATACATCGGGTTTGTTTGTTTTCAGGTTTTGGTGTTAACTTGGATGAAAAGCACAGAGGCCCTGGTCAGTGAAATGATAGGAAACAACCAAGAAAGTTCACAAGACTCGAGGAAAGAGATTGAAGAAGAAGACCCAGAAAGACATCAGTCCACGAGACAACTGAAAAATGGTAAATGAAGACAACAGTAGACTGAGTGGTCAAGTTGAAAACAAAACAAAACAACAACAAACGTATACATTACAAGGGGAAAATGAATGACGGGGAGAATGAATGACAGGGTAGAATGCTTGACGGGGGAGAATGCATGATAGGGGAGAATGCGTGACGGGGAAGAATGACTGACGAGGGTAGAATGCTTGACGGGGGAGAATGCGTGATGGGGGAGAATGAATGATGAGGGTAGAATGCTTGAGGGGGGAGAATGCATGACGGGGGAGAATGCATGACAGGGGAGAATGAATGACGAGGGAGAATGCATGACAGAGGGAAATGCGTGAAAAGTGGGAGAATGCATGACAGGAGAGAATCCATGAAAGGGAGAATGCATGACAGAGCATGTATAATGGGGAAGAATGTATGACAGAATGGGAAAGCATGACATAGGGAGAATGCATGACAGAGGAAGAATGCATGATAGAGGGAGCGTGCACAATAGGGGGAGAATGCATAACAGGGGAGAAGGAGGTGAATGCATTAACTGAGGGAGAATGCACAGACTGGAGTATCTTTCACCAGAGTCGGGCTACTGCAGTAATGCATGTCCCTTGGCTCACAATGGATGAAAGACAAAGAACAACCCAAGAGCACACACACTCAGTACGAACCTTCACACTTATCACGTAATCCTTTCCTGAGAGCTTGCAACAAAAACAGTTTCTGGATGTCACAACAACGTGTTCTCTGTGTCAGTGTTGTGTCTCACCATGACTAAAAATTTTATTCCCCTCAGTTCCTTCATATTTCCCAGGTTCTCTGTGTCAGTGTTATATCTCACCATGACTATTTATTCCCCTCAGTTCCTTCATATTTCCCAGATTCTCTGTATCTAATGTCTATGCAATTTCCACCTTACTGTTTATGATGGAGATTCAGTCAAATGGCCCTAACTTCTTTAACCTGACTGCGTAAAACTAGCTCTTAGTTCAACTTTCTCAAGCAACATACTCCCAGTCCTAGAAATCTTGTGGCATATTCCTGTGAAATAAATACTACCATGGTGCCATAGGGCACAGAACAAAATTGATTTTCTTATGGGTGGCCAGGCTAACGTTTTGCATGTAAGACCATGTCAATGTAAAACTTCATGACATCCACTTGCATTATGTTTTCATTTTGTAAAAATCACACACTTCCAGCTCTTTTAATCATGTGAAATGCGCTTACCCTCAAAATTGGCTGTTTTCACAAGATGTGAAAAAACCTACCGGTGTTTTGGGAATGTCACCCAAATCTGCATCACAATGCCACATTTCACTATCATAAGTCTAATTTTAATGTATCAGACCTCCTGGCTGAATAAAGGCGCTTGTAAACAAATAAAATAACTGAAATTGGCCACCCTGCATATTTTACAGGCACTGCTGAAACATTTCCGGAAGTCTAACTGTGGTCTGCCCCATATTTCCCACGTTTATAATCCCAGTAATCTCAACCATAATAACTGTGGTCTGACCCCAACCAAAACCTTTCCCCCATTAGCACCCCATCTCACCACAGCGATGGCTAGCAGTTACCTTTGCGGGTCCACAGTGTGGCTGTGGTTCCCTGCACCAGTCCACAGTAGCCGTCTATCAAATCGGCCATGTCTTCAGCCGATGCATGGGACGGACAGGTAATGACGAGGGGCTCCGCGGCTCCAGAGATCTTCAGCTGGAGCAGTCCCTTGGAGCCGTTCTCCATCGCACTAGTGTGGATCGACTGCACTTGGTCAAAGTCGGCCATGTGTGTCGGCTGCAACAAGTGAACCGTGGAGGGACTGCACACGTGTTAGGTCAGCAGGATATGACAAAGGTAAAAAAGGTATGTTCTAATGTAGCGCAGTATCCAGTCCATCAGACCACTCAAAGCACTTTACATTTCACCCCCTGGCAGACTTGTTCATTCCAACGCCAACTTTACTTCTCTGGGAAGCATTCAGCCACACTGCAATTACTGCGAGAAGACTATTTGTGCACATATTAAAATTCTTCTAAAAAACCTATCATCCATCTGTTGACAACTTCAACATCGTACACCGATTTCGAGACTGCCAAACACTTTTGTTTTGATGTGCCTTTGAGCTCAGGTTTCTGAGGTCATATGCGCACTAGAAGTTTTTGTTTTGTATTCTATGAAGTCATCGTGGTGTAAAGAAGTCAGAAAGACATGAGAATAATAACACAATACCTATATAGCATGCCATTCACCGTTGTGGGTCCCTAGGAACTGTACGTTAGATGTTGCAAGATGAATAAATTAAAATACTATTTTATTCCAGTAGGCGCACTGTGCGACAGCAGCTTCAGCTACTCACTGAGGAGGCCTTCTCTGTGCGGTAGCTGATGCCAATGTTGGGCCCTATGACTAGATTCACCGAGATGCTCCAACCAGTCTGAAACAAACACACGTAACATATCAACTGACAGACATGTGACATTCTTACACACCACCTCATCCTTGCATCACTCAGGCCTTCTCCGTGAATGATTCACTACCTGCGTCACCCACCCTTGGCATAATGCACCCCTAGCACTGCGAACCCCAGTATGATGGTAAGAGGCAGAGGAAGACCAAGAGCCATATCGACAGACAAGGACGGAGAACACGAAGGATGAAGATCTGGTCAGATAGGAGTCGCAGGTTTCAATCTAGGATGCGTCACTGCCACAATATTTTTAAGATATGCGAAACCGAATCGCATGAATGCGCTCAAACGGTGCATAATTTGGACGCATAATTCTGGCATTTTGCGCACAAAGATATAGTCGATGCATCCTAGCAAAAGCAATCCTACATAAATTGAAATGTCCCTTCACTTGTTCAAACCATGTGGGACAAAGCTGCAATTGTGTTAGTCAAGGATTAACTGCACAATTTAATGAAACGCCATTGGGCCAAATGTGTACGTGCCGCCATTAACTGTTGATGCCATGCTAGTCCGATAGGCGTGCACTTATAGAAGCCTCCGCTGGCACCCAACGGAAGGCAGCCAATGTGGGTGAACTGAAAAATGATGCCAAAAAGGTGGTCTTTGTGCCAGCTTAAACTATCAACATATGCTGCCGACCTTTCCGAAAGCAGATGGCACTACATAATGATAACTCACCCCGAGCTCACACTTGAGCTGCTCCTGGTCGAAGCGCCACACCTTGGAGAGAGTCTCAAAGAAGCGGAAGACGCATTCCTCCTCCGACAGCACAGCGAACTGCTTGAAGGTCTGCTGGATGAGCCTCCTGAGTTGCTTCAACTGAAACAAGACAAACTGCTTGTAGGTCTGCTGGATGAGCCTCCTGAGTGGCTTCAACTGAAACAAAACAAACTGCTTGAAGGTCTGCTGGATGAGCCTCCTGTGTGGCTTCAACTGAAACAAGACACACTGTTTGAAGGTCTGTTGGATGAGCCTCCTGGGTGGCTTCAACTGAAACAAAACAAACTGTTTGAAGGTCTGCTGGATGAGCCTCCTGGGTGGCTTCAACTGAAACAAGACACACTGTTTGAAGGTCTGCTGGATGAGCCTCCTGGGTGGCTTCAACTGAAACAAGACACACCGTTTGAAGGTCTGTTGGATGAGCCTCCTGGGTGGCTTCAATTGAAACAAGACAAACTGCTTGAAGGTCTGCTGGATGAGCCTCCTGGGTTGCTTCAACTGAAACAAGACAAACTGTTTTAAGGCTTGCTGGATGAGCCTCCTGAGATGCTTCAACTGAAACAAGACATACCGATTGAAGGCCTGCTGGATGAGCCTCATGAGAGGCTTCAACTGAAACAGAGGTAGTATGCTGGTTAGCACATCCACTTTGCATACCACAGCTCTGGGTTCAAGATCTGGACCAGGCACCCACCGTTTGGTGTACAAACCTGGCTCTCCACATTGGGGACTGTGTAACGCTCATGAATTGGATGATCATGTTAATGCTGGTCCCATCTTACTAGATGGGGATGTAAAGGAACCACAGACTGGTTGAATGAGACCTCAAGACCATGACATTCTAGCAACAACAACACATACAAACTAGCAAGTTAAGAGAATGTTGCTGGGTGCTCTAGTAGTTTGTTGGGAGAACTCATCCCCCCAACTCTCCCACTTTAACAAGATGTAACAAGATTGCCATCCATGTCGAACACCCAGACGGCAAGTGGACAAGGAAGCCATTGGCTTATCAAGTCCCAAATTTTGTCATCTATGTGTTAACCTTGTTTGTAAACACATTCACTCTGCTAGCAGTTACACAATCCGTAGACAACTTGTTCCATTCATTTATTGTCCTCTGTGAGAAAGAGTACTTCTTGATATCCAACTTACAGTGATACTTTACTAATGTTATCTCATTTCCTCTAGTTCTACTATCATTCTTGACTAAAAAAAAATCTATCAATATTTTCATACCCATTCATATCTTAAAAACTCACCTTGTACTTGTCCATGACAGCTTTGGGAAGGAACCTCCTCAGACCCACTTCCTTTTCCAGGTACTCCATGTTGGACTTCTTGTCTAGCGCATTTGGCTCCATGTCCTTGAAGAAATGTCTGCAACACAACCCATTAATTAAGTTGAGACAAACCAATGATTTACATCCTCAGACATCAGGAGATACTCAGGAAATGCATCCGCTGACAATTAGTATCCGCTATGACATGCTAGCTCTAGTATCCGCTATGACATGCTAGCTCTAGTATCCGCTATGACATGCTAGCTCTAGTATCCGCTATGACATGCTAGCTTCAGTATCTACTACGACAAGCTAGCTCTAGTATCCACTGTGACATGCTAGCTTCAGTATCTACTACGACAAGCTAGCTCTAGTATCCACTGTGACATGCTAGCTCTAGTATCCACTGTGACATGCTAGCTCTAGTATCCACTGTGACATGCTAGCTCTAGTATCCACTGTGACATGCTAGCTCTAGTATCCACTGTGACATGCTAGCTCTAGTATCCACTGTGACATGCTAGCTCTAGTATCCGCTATGACATGCTAGCTTCAGTATCTACTACGACAAGCTAGCTCTAGTATCCGCTACGACATGCTAGCTCTAGTATCCACTGTGACATGCTAGCTCTAGTATCCGCTATGACATGCTAGCTTCAGTATCTACTACGACAAGCTAGCTCTAGTATCCGCTACGACATGCTAGCTCTAGTATCCACTGTGACATGCTAGCTCTAGTATCCACTATGACATGCTAGCTTCAGTATCTACTGCGACAAGCTAGCTCTAGTATCCGCTACGACATGCTAGCTCTAGTATCCAATATGACATGCTAGCTCTAGTATCCACTGTGACATGCTAGCTTCAGTATCTACTACGACAAGCTAGCTCTAGTATCCACTGTGACATGCTAGCTTCAGTATCTACTACGACATGCTAGCTCTAGTATCCACTGTGACATGCTAGCTCTAGTATCCACTACGACATGCTAGCTTCAGTATCTACTACGACAAGCTAGCTCTAGTATCCGCTACGACATGCTAGCTCTAGTATCCACTGTGACATGCTAGCTCTAGTATCCGTTATGACATGCTAGCTTCAGTATCTACTACGACAAGCTAGCTCTAGTATCCACTACGACATGCTAGCTCCAGTATCCACTGTGACATGCTAGCTCTAGTAACACTATGACATGCTAGCTCCAGTATCCACTATGACATGCTAGCTCTAGTATCCACTGTGACATGCTAGCTCTAGTATCCACTATGACATGCTAGCTTCAGTATCTACTACGACAAGCTAGCTCTAGTATCCGCTACGACATGCTAGCTCTAGTATCCACTGTGACATGCTAGCTCTAGTATCCGTTATGACATGCTAGCTTCAGTATCTACTACGACAAGCTAGCTCTAGTATCCACTACGACATGCTAGCTCCAGTATCCACTGTGACATGCTAGCTCTAGTATCCGCCAAGACATGCTAGCTCTAGTATCCATTACGACATGCTAGCTCTAGTACCCACTATGACATGCTAGCTCTAGTATCCATTACGACATGCTAGCTCTAGTACCCACTATGACATGCTAGCTCTAGTATCCATTACGACATGCTAGCTCTAGTACCCACTATGACATGCTAGCTCTAGTATCCACTATGACATTATTGTTATCTAGTTTCTGTGAAATCTTTGGACAAACCATAAAATTATCCGTAAAAATTTGGAAAAAATTGGCAATAGTGATAGTGATTTATAATACTTTCGCAAATTACCTGATCTAATGATCAAGGTCACTTCTTTCGAAAAGTCTGCCATCTTTTATTCAACCAACTGCACATAATACTTTAACTATTCACATAGTGCAGATTTACACATCAACGAACCTGATGCAAGACTTTGTCACAGGTCCACCAAACCTTTGAGACATTCAGACATCACACCCACAACTCACCTGATCTCTATACAGCCAAGGATAATCGCCACATCAGGGTCAATCTGTTCGGCGATATTTCGCATGTAATCTGCAAGAACCTGTTGGCAACCAATCAGGACTGACGTTAATGGCAACTCAAGATTCTTTGCCTAATAGGCTGTAAAGATGTTTCATGTGTCCGTGACACAAGTATCAAATCGAATGGCAAACATATAGCAGTAGAGGCACAAACACTTTTGATGCTATGGGTGGGTAGGCAGCTTTCTAGTAAAAACTAGCAGATTTCATTTGATAGGTATATTTCGTAGCCTGACAGATGGTGACACATATTCAGAATATGAATTAAACAATAAAAAACGTTTTACACATTTATACAGATTTTCAAGTAAAAAATACCGGATTTCAACCCAAAACGTGGCAGTTCTGCAGTTCTACTGTGTAGGCAAAATATTGTTTGTTTACAGCAGTAATAAAAGAAACAGGTGTGTCTAAAAGCAGCAACAGCAGCTGCAGTAGTCAGTGTTCTGACCTGGGTGGGGCAGCCATAGATCACTAGCACTCTTATGACAAGCATCTCAATCATTCACTCAAGTTTCACTCTCTCTCTCCCTCTCCCTCCCCTCTCCCTTCTCTCTCTTGGCAGTATTCGACAGTGATTGCACATTGCATACAAGAGCTCCTGTACCAAGACATGACGTTCATCTACTGACAACTGTTCTATTTTAGACATGTTTATTTGTTTGCTAACTGGAGGTCCAGGCATGTTTACTTCATAGTTAACTGGGGGCCGTCATGTTTACTCTGTAGCTAACTTCAGACCCAGTCATGTTTAGTCCATAGCTAACTTCAGGCTCTGTCATGTATACTCCATAGTTAACTTGAGGCCCAGTCATGTATACTCCATAGTTAACTTGAGGCCCAGTCATGTATACTCCATAGTTAACTTGAGGCCCAGTCATGTATACTCCATAGTTAACTTGAGGCCCAGTCATGTTTACTCCATAGTTAACTTGAGGCCCAGTCATGTTTACTCCATAGTTAACTTGAGGCCCAGTCATGTTTACTCCATAGTTAACTTCAGCCCCAGTCATGTTTACTCCATAGTTGACTTCAGGCCCAGTCAGTTCAAGGGTTTAAACAGACATCTTAATAAATTTGTGAAAATAATATAACTTTGATGAAATAAAAAAACAGAAACGTAAACGCAATTTGTAGCAGTTTACTCAGAAACGCTTCACAACACAACTAAAAAGTCCTGACTTCATAACAAGCCAATGCCAGGACATGCACCAATTCTCACAGCAACTGACCTGGTCATAGAAATAGTAGAATGTCACACGATCTTGTGAGAGTAGATCGCGAAAACTAGGGGGTAGATATCGCACCCGCATCTCATACCTGATTGGACAACAAACATTGAATATACATCATGAACAGTTACTCTCATTAGATGGCATAGATGCCTGTCATATAAAGGCATGTTATGTCCAAGAACTTAAAAAAATTATTTGTAGCAATCCCACAGATATTAGCTTAAAAGACTCTGACCATTAAATGTCCCATTACTGGCTTCAGTATAAAGTAATACTATCAAGTAATACAATATACTATAAATACAAAATATTATTCACTCCAGTATCAAGTAATCAATATAAAATATAATAAAAACACAGATTGCCGGTGAAACCTAGTGGATTTCATTTAATGAAGGTACATTTTGTAGCTTCACAGATGGCGACACTTGATCAGAATTGGAATGCTATAGGCCGATTAACCAATAAAACATGGTATATATATATATATATATATATATATATATATATATATATATATATATATATATATATATATATATATATATATACGTATACACGATTTGATACAGAATTTCAAGTAAAAATACAGGTCTGGATTGGTGGCCATTGGGAGCCAACCATACTAGAGGTGACACCTGGCGAGAGAATGGGACATACCTCCACTCGTTTGCTGGATGAAGTGTCTCATACTTCTGTCGAACTTGGTAGATCGTCATGTCTCCTCGCAGCCAGTAGAACTCCCCTGACTTTATGTGTACAAGTCGCAGGGCATATGATGACTTGTATGCCCTGGAACCTCCGGCCGTCAGCCGACCCACCACCAGGGTAACTATCTCCTGAAAGACACAACCAACCGCTCTAATTGCAATGACAGCTAATCTGCAGCTACAACTCTAGGGAATCATATCGGATCAGTAGATTCATTAAAAACTTGAAGCCAATGTCAAGAGCAGTGTCAACGCAATCAAGCACAGAGATTATCCACAGTATGCACAACTTCACTGAGAAAACATAATCTTCACTCCACGCAGAATGTGAGAGCATAATTATCTACCACCACAAAGAAACATTTGAAAAGGTTTGCAGTAAACTACTGTACTATGTGATAATATATTACTAGAAAGTAAAACAAGCTATATTTACCAAACCTTCTTTTAATTTTGCATGCACATCTATCTTGATGGAGAACACATTGCAACCCCATGTCTACGTAGCTGCATATTAACAAGTGAAATAAATTCTATGATGAGTCACGTTTACTAACCTTAATATCTGTTGCTTCTCCACACTTGACAACGTTGAACCCACCATTAGGTAGGTGTACTTTTAGTATAGACTTATCCATGTTTGTAGCATTCGCATTCAAACAAATTTCGTCGCAGTAGCCGTTATACTTGCGCGGTGCTGCGTTGCTGAGTTTCTCATGCCAGTGTCGCCAGCGGTGTGGTCCAGAGACCAGCTTTGTCTGCCTGTCTGAGTCAGACTGACTGTCTGTCGAAGACGACCGAAACCACGGTCATTTCGCATGCCATAGATTCGGCCAGTTAGACACCTGTAACAGAGGAATAACACAGTTAATGCAATTGCAAAGATATCTAAATATAAATTAATGTTGAGTTTACTAAATACTACTGTTACACAGGTGTCACTTTTTACCTATGCCCCAATTCTTGTAATTTTCAAAAACAAACAAAACTCACTGTAGAATAGATCTATTTGTTTCATGCACGAGCCTTAATCTATGTTAAATGTTACTTCATTGGTATCAAGTAAATTCTTGGGTGTGCGTTCACTGCAAATGAAAACAGTACATAAAAATGGAGACGTATAAAACATGTTTAAAAACGAAAGTTGAAAGTTGATTGGAGGAGGATGTTTCCTGCTTTTCATGAACACTTTCCTGCTTTTCATGAACACTTTCCTGCTTTTCATGAACACTTTCCTGCTTTTCCATGAACTGATGTTGACACCTATGCTGTTAGTAAATACAACATCATCAAATATTACCAGAATTTAACTAAAACTGTTGACCTGTTGTAATTATATGAGCACAATAATAGTCATTGTTCCCAAACTAAGCTCACAATATTATGATACAATTTTATTTATTTCTATTTTTACAACAGACACACACAGTTGCCATACAAAACATTCATGTCTGAATTATTTCACAAAACAAATGTCCAGCTTGGCATACCACAGCATTTTAGTTGATGGACTGACAGTAAAAATGTCACATAACCGGTGATCTTGTCACGTATAGGTGACCTTGTCACAGACATGGCTCCAGTAATCCAGGGGATCTAAAATAAATTTTTCACTACCTCCAGAGACCAAACATTCTAAATTGAGTCATGATTAGTGTTACTGACAGCCATATTTGCATGCAGTGCAGGCAGCTGCCTCATACGATGTAAACAGACAACTGTGCAAACGTGTCACTTTTTAATGACTTCATTTCAACAAATTGCTGATAATTTTGAAGGATTCTTCTGATGTGCAGAGAAACTTCACCATTTTAAATGTGCTGCTAGATGCAGTTTTTAGCATCATTTTAGCCTTCAAAGAATGTATCAAACAAACAAATTTATTAATATTTTATCACGTGATTGGCATATCTCAGCTGTGATTCCACTCCTAGTAGGACCCCTGGTTTTAAAATCCAATCAAAAATGTTACTTTGTACTATCTACACATTAGTCAGGTTTGTTAAAATGAGGGCTGTGTGTGTGTGCCTTCATAGCATGTAGAGTCACTGCAAATACGCCAGGAACAGACAGGGAATCATATTAACAGGCACAGATTAATTTTAAAGTCAGCCCTAGATGCATAACGATAGAAATGCAGTGAAGGTATGTCTTCAGTTTTCTCATTTTCTTCTAGCTGTTAAATCTTTACAGATCTTTTCAGCAGTCTTGCCTTCAGGGTAGATAACTAACTGTTGTAGTGCATGTGTTGTCAAGGAGCACTAAGCACTACCCCAGACAGGTGTTTGTTATGGGTTGTCATGGGGCACCAGGCACTACCCCAGACAGGGTGTGCTGTCATGGGATAGTGGGCATTACCCCACGCAGGTATTTGTTATGTCATGGCCTTGACAGAGAACCCACTGATAAATTGCAGTTAATTGTCTGTACACATTTGCCCGAAAATCTCACCACAAAACATTTATAAACACAAAATAGACTAACTTGTTTGTATAGATATAGAAACCACAGCGACTGATATCTCTCTAAAACCACAACCTGCGTGCAGCAGGGGAAGAAACTAAACCCGACGTCCTACTGGGAGTGGAATCACAGCTGAGATATACCAATCACCAGCAATAGCAGGTTAATTCCCCCTCCCTCAGATTCCTGCGCAATCTTGTTGATTTGTTTACCAAGTGTTTACAGACAGGGTGCTGGGTAGACACCTCTATGCTTATAGCCTGTAACAAGTCAACTAGTGATAAGTATGTTTAGGCTACCAAGATCAGCTTGGTACAACCAGACATAACTGGTGATACAACCACCTTGACCTCCTCCTTGCTGATATTTTTAACTACACACGCCAAAAACTGGGATGACTCCTACACTTGTTGCTACTGCCTCCCAACAGTCAAGTAATCAGACTCTATAGTTGCAGTAATAGAAAAGCCAACATTTACATGCACAGGATAAGCATATAGTGTCTATTTCTACACGCTGCAGCAGATTGGATACAACTTGTCGACTTGTCTGGCACCAAGCATCTGGGCATAGGAAGATGGAAATAAGTCTTTCGGATGAGCTACTAAAAGCCACGAGTCCCTTCTACCTGGTGTCTATGCCAGGGGAAGTACAACATCCCACCCAGGGGGTAAACATATCACCTGTCATGCACTCATAGTGGTGGTCTTGATATGTACACACTAAAATAAAAAAAACACTCCCGTATTAGCCCTGGACAGGGCTGTTTGGAATGTAACCCCATAAGTCGCAAGAGTTATACCCTATACAGCAAACCCACATTAGATTAGTATCAAGAACTGTATTGTTACATAAATGAACACACATTTGTCAAGACCTGTCAACAGCTAATCGGCATCAAGTGTTACATTTGTGACAGTGACAGAGAAGACAAAGTTCACCCCCACTGTCTGTGGTTGATCCCGCTGTCTGTGAGACCCTGGGAGGCCGATAAACTCTGGCCTCCACTCTGGCTGAAATCATAGTCATCTTCATAAGCATCTTTGTCCACACCCTGACATGCCTTCCATTCAAACGCCCCCTAAAAACCTCACACAATGCAACAACAAATTGCTATCAGCCCACAGACTGGGAAACAGGGATCAGATGACATCACAGCCAACTGGCAACAGTGACTGCATCAGTGTCTCCCTTCAAGGTGGCCCACATACCTGTAACATATCCTTTATCTCACCAGACTCCCCCCCCCACCCCAATCCTTCTGATCCAGCCAACCTGAGAAGAATACCCCTATGGCAACTGACACTGCATGATATGATGATTCTAATATACAAACATGTCTATGCCCTGGGAAAATCAGACTGAAAATGAAACAAAACTAGCAGAAAGGATGTTACATAGTTGTACCACAGAGACTGTCTAGTTAGGAAATTCAGGTAATTATTCACAATAAAAAAAATAGAAGAGTATCATAAGAACCATAATTGTTAATTTTGTAATGTAATTACTTGTGGTTTTTCAGCACTGGAAACATGACAAGTCTTCAATCCAATATTATATGTCACATATCTGTTAGCATGACATGTCCCTGTAATCACAACTCTGTGACATACATACAGAGAAACAGCAAAGTGTGGAATGTGAACTTCCTTCAGCAGACAATATGTTCTGATTTCACCGTACAGCACCTGACATTTACCTATCACTTGTACATAAAATATGTTTACTTTAAAGAAGACAGGAAATTAAGTGCTCAGGTATGTATGTTAAATGTCAGGCAGGCAGTGCAATTATGTCAACCACAGAATGACGAGCCAGAGTCGGATTGCAAGAAATGCATCAGGTTACCCTGAAGGCTACTAATGCTAATTACTTCAACTACAAGCAAAACATGCAATGATCTTACAAATTGTGCCTTGCAGACAAGTGAACCTGATATAAGACATTCGTGACTACACTTGTTATATAAGTAGCTGGGTTACATGACAGACCTGCCATATATTTGGGGTTGAAATCTGTAGTTTTTTTATTCTGTGTAAATCTGCAAATTTGTTTCATTGGTTACGCCATTGCGATCACCATCTATCAGGTTATGAAATTGCCCTACATCAAGCAAAAACCACTAGATGTTTTACCAGAAATCTACCCAGCATCAAAAATATTTGTGTCTTAACCACTACAAGTTTGTCATTCAATGTTTTACAGTTGTGAATGCACAAAACATACACTTTATCAAAATTTTTCCATTTTAAACAACTCCATATAAAAACAGGATACGGCAAAAATCTGTATTGCATATGAGAAATCCATACGGTGTGGCAAATCTGGAACAAGTTCAACTACTCAGCAGAAACAACAGAGATATGTACAAGTGATTCCAGTTGATGCTAGTGTCAACTATCTATGCCACTTCATTGACAGCTGTCTTGTTGAAGCCATAGACATAAATTGAACACCCGTTAGTAAAATATAGTTTATAGGAGAATGATTAATGATGTACCTCTATGGTTGAAGCAGACATTCAGTTTTCGCTGCAGCTTAGTTGTGTCACTGATAGCTGATAATTGCTCCCAGCAGATTGGTGGATTCCTGTCAGAGCTTTTTATCGAGACAGATTACAAGCACTCTTGTAACTGATGTAATTATTAACTTGGTGGGACAGGATGTGTTCCAAGGTACCAAACAGCAACATGCATGTTAGCTGGCTTGAAATCAAACATATCTTTTCAACAAATGCAACATTCTTTTTGTTGCATCATTTCTCCTGTCAACACGTCTGATTTACATCCTTGGAAACCGCAACAGTATTTACAGTAAAACATAAGAGACATCTAGGACTCCAAAGTATAGGCACACCAGCAGTCATCCCAGTTAGGATTCAAACCATGATCCAGACAGAGCAGCGCTAGTTCCAGTTAGGATTCAAACCATAATCCAAACATGGTAATACTCATACCAGTTAGGATTCAAACCATGATCCAGACAGAGCAGTGCTAGTTCCAGTTAGGATTCAAACCATAATCCAAACATGGCAATACTCATACCAGTTAGGATTCAAACCATGATCCAGTGAGTCAGAGCAGCACTCGTCCCTTTTAGGATTCAAACTATGATCCAGGCAGAACTGTAGTCATCCCAGTTTGAATTCAAACCATGATCCAGGCAGAGCAGCCCTTGTCCCATTTAGGATCCAAATCATGATCCAGGCAGAGCAGCACTCATCCCAGTTAGGATTCAAACCATGATCCAGACAGAGGAGCACTCATCCCATTTAGGATTCAAACTAAGATCCAGGCAAAGCAGCAGTCGTCCCAGTTAGGACTAAATTATCTAATTTGTTTTTTTCCAACTACTCGTAGCACAACAATGCTAGCTGAACAACTTGAAGTGTCACTGCTCTAGCACCACTACAACAGGTCAGAATGTCTTGGGGTGGGGCGACAGCATGTCATATTCCTGACACTGTCACCAAACGAAGATTCACCAAAACACTGATGAATTCAGTTGGCCATAGTAAAAATGAACTCAACATGGTATGTATTATATTATATGCCAACATAACATGATTTAATACTGTATCGCACGTTGGTGTCACACAAGCTGCAGATACACCTGGGCGTTGTTTCCCAGATGTGGCCCTATCCTGACATCAACCTGGTCACCATCACTGCTGTTATTGGACAGATAGTACCAGATACATCGCAGTCAATCATCTCTACTACAGAATACACTGAAAAGGAGCTAAATAAACACAGACTGAACAAAAACATGTTGTCCTGGTCTCTTACTGACACTGACAAGAGACAGTTATGTGCCAATACAGATGTCACTGCATTCACCACATTCACAAGAGAGCAGTTCATCTCCACCACCATAATAAACCCGCCAGCAAGAACTGCATGTAATGGTGGCCAACAATTACCCTGTCAGACGGGTGGTTTGCTTTACCAGAAGGTAGACAATTCAGACCCTACATGTAGCACACAGAAATACATCCCAGTTCTCACTGGCATATATATTACAGCATGTGTATATTATTTACCATTTAATACCGTTCAAATGTTGTCATGTATTATCTTAAATAGGCATATATATATATATATATATAGTTATCTCATCATGAACATGAATGAAGACGTTTTTAACATATATTTAAATTTTGCAACTAATTATCTACTTAGTTAATTTAACATAAGTGGGCATCCTATAATCAAGCTTCACTGTAGGGACTGCCTTATCAAGCTTTCACTGCACAATCACTGCACCAGTATGTGATGATACCAGGAGGCATTTCAAAAACACCACAAACTCATAATGTTATGAATGTTGACCATTCATCATTATTTTATGAGTACAATAGCGTCTAAGGCACACAAACATTGACATAGCTGGCATCGTATCATTATCCTGTAGTGACTGCCCAGTTATGATTCTAACTATCTCATATGACTTACCTCCAAAACTGGTGCCACTCAAGATGCAACAATGTGGCCCTCGCCTGGTACAATACTACAGTATGACCTAATTACCATAAACCATGTTCTATGTGTAAACTCTGGTGGTGGGTCAGTCTACAGATGCCACAATATGTTATTATTATTATGTTACATACCTGCATCATAGAGCATGCAGCTGAGAACTAGGGGTACCTGGTGCATGAACTGGCAGCAGCAACAACAATATCCAGACATTAGATAATCCTGACACAGAACCCAGAAGAGGACCCTGTGCAGTGGTAGCCCAGGGTAGTGAAAGACAGATGTTAACAGCTACGGCAGCAGCAGCAGCAGCAGCAGCAGACAAGAATCCAGTAACATCAGTAATGGTATACTCATCAGCGTATGGCACTGTCAGTATGCAAAAAAATCCCACATTTCATGTACAGCCTGGCGTATGAAACCAGGCGTGATTACCACTTGAACTTCTTTCTCCATTCGGCTCTGAAACTCCCTAGCTCAAAACATTGTCAGCCTGGAAGGGCACCAGACAATGCATTCATTTTTAAATGCATTGCATGCACATTACAAATAGTTCCTGTTCGTGCACCAAAATGCCTGAATCTTGTCAGATTTGTTGGAGGAAAGGAAGAGAGACATAAGACATGACAACCTGCAGAAGAGACAAGAGACAGTCCCTTACCATCATTGCGTGTTTTGTCTAGCCCATGCACATCTGTCTTGCCACAGGTGCAGAAACAGTGGCAGTGCTGCAGTGAATAATCCAAATTGAAGCACATGCGTGGGTTTAGTGTATGGCCGCCCACCAGACTACTTGACACATACTACAGCCAACAATGGCCACATAACAAAGTGCAGCGCTGGACATGTAACAGTGTCCCTGCATTCACAGTGGCCAGCTTACTGAGACTCACCAATCCCAATGATTAAGATATTAATTCTCAGTCCACTGCTCTCTGAGTAATCAATGTCAGTGAATGTGATGGCAGCAGGCAGTTCATACACTAGGTACCCAGTGCTATGGCACTCAAGGACAGTCTCCAGTCAGGACCAACCCTACCCCTACCCTGCTAAACCACCCAGCATGACAGTCACACTTCACTGGACCTGGATCTAATTACCAACACCCAGCACTTGATGTAAAGAGTTGCCAGCCAGCAATTAGAAGGTGGAGTCTGACTGATAGCTGTTATAAAACTAGCACTACATTGTTACAATCTTGTCATTCAGAGGAAAGGTGGTTTTAATATAGACTAATACATGTTAGTACTTGTAGTAACTGGTCAATCTTTTGCATCCTTCTTGAAGGGATCCAAACATACTAAACTCAGTGATCCATATTTATTATAAACTTGAAGGATCCACATGTATTAAACTTGAAGGATCTACATATACTAAACTCGAAGGATACACATGTATTAAACTGGAAGGATACTTGCATACTAAACTCGAAGGATCCACATGTATTAAACTTAATGGATCCACATGTACTAAACTAGAAGGATCCACATGTATTAAACTCGAAGGATACACATGTATTAAACTCGAAGGATCCACATGTATTAAACTCAATGGATCTACATGTACTAAACTCGAAGGAACCACATGTATTAAACTCGAAGGATCCACATGTATTAAACTCAATGGATCCACATGTACTAAACTCGAAGGATCCACATGTATTAAACTCGAAGGATACACATGTACTACACTCGAAGGATCCACATGTATTAAACTCAATGGATCCACATGTACTAAACTCGAAGGATCCACACGTACTAAACTCAGGGGATACACATGTACTCAACTCAATGGATCTACATGCACTAATCTCAATGGATACACATGTACTAAACTCAATGGATCCACATGCACTAAACTCAATGGATACACATGTACTACACTCAAGGGATAGATACACATGTTCCAAACTCAGTAGATACACTTGCTATATGAAGTCCTATCAACCTGTACAATGGACTAACCAGGGTAGTAGACAGACAGATTGAGAGACCAATGTCATGTTGACGAACTGAATACATTACACGTTTTGAAGTCAAGTTGATGTCCAATGATGTCGTTACAAAGCTGTAAAATAGTAGGTGCTCAGCCAACCTTGTCTGACAACTAAAAATAACTACACTGTGTCCAATGTCCGTCAGCTTCCAAATGCATGACAGCGCTGGAATAGGCTTCGTGCCGAGCTCTGGCTCAAGACAAAATGTCACAACGCTGCACAAAATGTCATAGCACCATCACAAGTTGTCATGGGAAAACAGCTGCACTGTGCAACCTTTGTTGTTATATATAAAAAGCGAACAAGAAAGGCAGGTGGGAAACAAAGACAGCCCATAGCATTATCGACCAGAATCAGCCTCTCATTAAAAGAGATCGCGGGAACAAACAACAACAAAGACACGTCGTGTGTTCCTCTCACAGAGAAACATACACCTGGCATCACAGACACGATGAAACGAACTTACCATCATCTCGGCTGTAATGAGAAAGTGGCGATATTTCAGCTGTCGACTAGTCTTGGCGTGAAATCAGACAAACACATCCAGTGTCATCCATCAAAGCCGACTGCTTAATCGCAGCCATGAGTAATACTGCCACTTTCTCCGATATTTCTGACTGACATCCGTGAAGACGGGATCTTGTTCCACGACTGATTCTTACGAGACAATTACCACATAATGCATGACAGCTTTAGCACACAGAACAAAGCCATTCTTCAACTGCCACTGTTCCGTCAAAATCTCAGAGTAGTTGTCATACAAATGCTCTTTATAGACTGGGAATGGTTCTTTCATGATTCATACAGAGCCTGCCTTGCCTGTGATTTGCTTGCACTCATACAGGAGTGTTTGAGTGCCAGTCCTTGCTATGTATGTAGGCGTGAGCATCTTGTACCCAGTGCAAGCCAAGTCCATATACCCCCAGGTCATTCACTGCCACTAAAATGCACCACAGACCCACTGGTCATGGCATTCACTGCTGTGTTGTTCTCCTCTGTAACCTAAACACACAGGAATCACAGACAGACAGGAACCAGGCTTAACCAGCCACCTGCTTGAAGGCAGCACAGCCAAATACAGTCAAGTTAGCAAGACTGGCTAATAGCCCTGGGGTGTATTAAATCACAGCCCACAGACAATGGCTGACAGCTGGTCAATGGCAGACCACTGTGCAGCCTCCCTGTGGAGACAGGGAGGATGCACACAATGCAATAACTGAAGTAGGCCATGGGGGAATGGGAGACAGAGAGATGGAGAAAGCATGAAGGCATAGAAGGAGTAGCGTTCCTGGGGTAAGACCACAGTTTATACTTCCGGAAATGTTTCACATGAATGTAGTGATACTTCCAAAAACACTGGTAGGTTATTATATTTGGTGAAGCTGCCAATTTTGAAGGTAAGTTGCATTTGCAACATAATTAAAAGAGCTGCAATTGTGTGATTCTGACAAAATTTGTTCATGACATTGGTAACATAGTGCCAGTGGATGTCATGAAGTTAAAGAATTTTTTATGGTCACATTTTCTTACAATCATGCAAAATGTCAACATGTGGTCTGTGCCCAGTTCTGAGGCCTGACCCATTTCCTCTGAGAATAGACCCAATAAATCCCAAGGACACTTCAGAGGTGGGCCATTGACTGCAGTAAACAACAGGACCTGTCATCCTAAACAAGTCTCAGTGACACACTAGACAATCTTCCCACTCCAGCCTGGCTTAGCTACCCCAGCAGGCCACAGGGGCACCCACCCCTGTAGGGAATCAATTAAGACAATCAGTAAATCTGGAGACAATCAGCTGCAGGCAGGCGGAGAGCCACCCAGATGCCTCTGGGTTCTTCCATCTTCCCATCTCTAGGAGCTATACTGGTGTTCATGTGCCCACCCAGGCATTGTGTTTGTTATGCTCCCACCCAGGCATTGTGTTTGTTAAAGAGCAGCAGATGTGACCTGTGGGGACAGATCACTATTTTACTTCCACTTTCAAATCGTATGAATGAAATGCCAGCGATTTTTAGATGGTGCCGAGCAGTGCCCCCTATTTAGCAATTTTTTGCTACCTAGAAAATTATTTCTGGACAAAAAAAGGACAGAATTTTTCCATTTTGTCCATCTGACTGATGCAAGAATAAATATTAATATAGCGGTTTTTTATAATATAAATTTACGAATGGCATTAAAATTTTTTAACATTGTCACCAATGGGAAAATAAATAGTTGCCTGATCCCGGTCTATCACTGCATTGACATGCACCAGAAATGTGAAGACCACAAAATAAAACACTTTTCCGTCCATAGTCCTATACTTAAAATGCACTGTTATGTAGAGAAACAACTGAGCTAACTGATTAAAAGGTGCACTCTGTATATGTTATGTAATATAAAACTATATCTGGCAAGGGGATATATATATATATATATATTTGAATTTGGACATAGATTGTTCTTGCTTTGTCATTTGATAGTGACCCTGTTCATTGTCCCTCTAGATATGTTCATAGAACTTACATTACCAATACTCTACCTGATGGCAGCACTAACTAATGTTTTGTAATGTGGACTCTGATTGTTTTACCTTTCTGGTGTTCGTATATCACTGAACTTCTCACTTGATCAATCGCCCCTTGAACAATAACATTTTGAAGCAACTGATTTTTTAAGCAAGGCTGAGTACAGTAGATTTGTGTGTCTATTATCTTTCAAAACCTTTGGATACCATCAAATATCGATGGTGCTGACTGCCTTTCTGCACTGCTCTGCTGGCAGAACTGGTGCAGTTTATTTCATACAAATTGGATTGGACTGTCTCTCTGAGTTCCCTATTACAACACAAATGCACAACCTCAAATGAGAAAGTGCCTTAGATCAAAGACAACCCTCTGCTGAATTAGAGCCACTGCCATGCGCTCGCCTGGTTCGGTGCCTATAATAACCGTGTGCTCAATCAGGCCCGGACACTCCAGCAACATGAAAACACAATTCTGCTGCAGCAAAATTATTAGTACAAGCATAAATCAAAAGAAACAGCATTGCTAGCAAGGCTGTCTACTCTCCTGGCAACCAACTGACTGATCCATTCATGGCAGTCACTTCACTGATTCTGTCTGTCTATGCTGACTCACACAGGAGTCAAGTGTTGGCAGACATCCCTCCACTAGAGTGAACAACACACACTGCTGTAGACAGACATCTACAGCAACCATCAGTCAAGTAGAAAGGTCAAACATTCCCAGGTGAAACCCAAAAAACTTAGTTTACAAATTTCCTTAGCTAGGTTCAAAAAGAAAAGTTAAATGCTTTTTTAGCGAGAGGGCTATAGAGCTGGTGCCAAAACATAGTTTCCTTGGTGAAAGTGGACAGAGAAATGACACCCCCTTGGCCTTGATGCCAGTCAGTTTAAACATCTAGTATGTGTGCCAGGTACTCATCTAATGATCTATGATCTAATGATCTATGTGGGTCACTGGATAGGAGCAATGTGACGTGAACAAAACTGTCCAGGCCCCAAACCGCAACAAAATGAGTGAGAGTCCTGTGCTGTAATCTAAACACTGGGCTACTGTGCATTACAATTTACATTTACAAAAGATGTATACAGACATATAGACATAATACAGACACACATATATGCACCTGCATAACTTCTGATGCCACCTTGCCTGACAGGCAAGAATGAGGCCAGACATACTCTCAAAACCAATACACAAATCCTGAATTAGTTTGTACATAATTCATTCACCTGGCAACACGAATATTGACCTCGCATTCCAAATATCCCAAGGCCATCATGATTAATGGTGTTTAATCTGCAGATTTGACAGCTTATGCCAATCTGAAAATAATACAAATCTCAGACTAGCATGTTAGGCTAGCGCTGCTGGTGGCCATTTGGGCCATAGGCCACATGGCATCGGATTTGGCTAAACAAACGTTACCCATTTGAGCCAATTTTGCTACTAGCATTTTTGCAGAAAGTATTTGTTTTCTTGATGCACTTAAAAAAATTGGGGGCTTTAGCCAAAATGGCTAAACAATTTACAACATCAGAGCTAGCCCAGGCATGCCATGGTGGAAGCTACAATTTACAATATTATATTTAGATATTACTGGTACTGACGACTGACCACCTGTCATGATTAATAACCACAGTCAACTCCTCTTTTGACAAGAGTTTCACATATTTAATCACCTCATTATGCGACCACCTGTTTTAGCAGACTACTTTTGATCCATCCATTGAGCATTCACATAAGACAGGTTTGACTGTATATATCAGACCACTGTGTGAATGACAACAAAGCATATTCATAATGTTGCTATTTTTATCTTAATTATTTCCATTCCAAAGAATTTTCATGAATGAAATGAATACATTTCTTGCCTGTGTTGTGCAATTCCTGTCATACCTGACACAGGGCTCCACTGAAGCCTAGCTAGTCAGTGAATCTGTCAAACTGACAACTTGTTAAGTTCTAAAAGAGACTGAAAAAAGGAAGTGGACATGGAGAGGACATATTCTCCGGAAATCAACCACTAATGTCACGAGACAGACACTAGAACCCACAAGGAAAAAACAGGCAGAACAAAAGTAGTTAGATGAGGTCAGTAGCCGAGGAAATAAAGAAGCGTGGAAACAAAGGGAAGACACAAAGAAAGCAACCAACAAGTGTTGGAGAAGTGTCCCTTGAATTGCATCCCTTCTGTGGAGAAAAACCTTGAAAAGGGTTAAGAGAAATTTGTGGTAGGACTTAAAGCTGCCTCCACAATAAACTTTTTCGCTCTCCTAATTTTAGAATCATTTCGTGAAAAATCAAACCTATCTAGCATCCAGTATGATACGCTACCTCTAGCATCCAGAATGACACGCTAGCTCTAGCATCCAGTATGACACGCTAGCTCTAGCATCCAGAATGACACGCTAGGTCTAGCATCCAGAATGACACGCTAGCTCTAGCATCCAGAATGACACGCTAGCTCTAGCATCCAGAATGACACGCTAGCTCTAGCATCCAGAATGACATGCTAGCTCTACCATCCAGTATGACACGGTAGCTCTAGCATCCAGTATGACACGGTAGCTCTAGCATCCAGAATGACACGCTAGCTCTAGCATCCAGTATGAAATGCTAGCTCTAGCATCCAGTATGACATGGTAGCTCTACCATCCAGTATGACACGCTAGCTCTAGCATCCAGTATGACACGCTAGCTCTAGCATCCAGTATGACACGGTAGCTCTAGCATCCAGTATGACACGCTAGCTCTAGCATCCAGTATGAAATGCTAGCTCTAGCGTCCAGTATGACATGTTAGCTCATTTGTGCAAATGTGTTATTTAGTAATTAGTTTTGATGAAATCATCTCACAGAGTATCAAATTACTTTTGACAGGGCCAGTAAAATACCCACAGAAAAATGGCTGGATGTCAGCTTGAGGCTATTCACATTCACAAGTTGCCTCATCAAACTAATGATTAAAGTAAACTTACTTAAACTATTCATACACTACATCCATGAACCTCATTCATGATGGGTTAAGTGAATGGTAGAAGCAGTTTTAAGACTAAACCATACACCCGCAAGATAGAACACGCTGTAAGCAGGGCCTGATGCAGGACAAAACACAAGGCATGTAGTGATGTTTTATAATCCATACGGAACAAATTAGCAGAGCAGGCAACTGTCTGTGTCAACCTGTCTTAGTCTAGCTCAAGATATACTGCATGTGTTTGCCATAAGTTGCCACTGACTCTAATGTAAAGTCTGTCTAGTGTCAAGGCTGCTCATTGTCTATGTGGTGTCACAATATAACTACATGTATATAAACTTTAGATTTATATAATATATATATATATATATATATATATATATATATATATATAAATTATATTATGCAAACAGGCTGTGCCACTGTCTTTCTTTCCAACACTATGGCATACGCAGTCTACACATAGAGGACTTCTACAAACTGAATAGGACAGCCAATAGAACAGCCAATACAGTCAGATCTCATTTACTAGCACACAAGGATTTTGGTTGGATTAACAAACGTGTGGATTATTGAAACACAGAACAGGAAAACAAATATAGTGAATCAAGATTATTCCACAGAAGCATGTGGATTACTGAAGAAAACAGATATCAAAGAAGGAATAAACAAGATACGTATCACTCATCGTACATTCACATGCGTCTGTGAGAACTACTGAAAACAGTCGAGATGAGACAACCAACAATTGGCACAAGAAAGCACTGTGAAAAACAAACAGTGACTGGTGAGTAACTTTGCTCATAATAATACCCTCAGGTGCACGGGCTAGGTACAACCATCAACTGACCAACTGACCCATCATTTGTGATGTTGGTCATTAGCCACAGGGCATGGGTCATCCATCAGTCATAGGGTAGGGATAGCAGCCTTCCTGGCTCATCAGCCTTAGGGGATTATCAGCCATAGATCATCAAGTATCAGCCATTAGTATGGTTGCTACATACATCCACACCTGAATATGCATTAGATGCAGTTAACTAAACCATAAGAGAAGGATTATAACTATAAATATCCAGCAAAGCTAATTTTAATCTAATAAAATCATGCACTACATGAATAATGGCAGGTTCAAAGCAGAAACCCCAGCATGCAGGAGGTAATGGACTGGCATTGATTTATATCATGCTGATAGATCTTGTAATTATGGGAAAGTCTACTACAGAGTCAAGATTTGCATGTTGCTGCCCGCATGTAGAACAAGATGGATGATGTAAATTCAACCCAATTATCTAAACAAAGGCGCAGCTGCCTGCAGTATCGATGACAGGCCATGGTTTCTGATCAAAGCAATTATCATTATTAAAATGCACACAGCAGCTCATCAATATTTAAGCGCACCTGACTGTGTGGTTAAAATATGAATGAGCACCTGTTAAGTTGGGTGCCGGTAAACAAATATGAGATAACGTGCGATGGTGTGAGATGGTGCATGACAGCCAAGTGGAGCTCTTTGTTGAAGCACATCAGCCTATTGTAAGACACGTCATGATGGATTATTGTACTGCTTTCATCAGTTCTGCTTCAGCACAATGAATGCATTGGACCAGTATCAAAATACAAGCTATCACATAATGTTTTAAAAAAAATGTGGAAAATCGACCGTGACTGACAAACATTCAGAAACAGACTTACAGCAATATGAAGTTATGTTCTGATTCGATTCCAAATCAGGTACTTGCATTTGTGAAATCATTCAACCATATCTTGTGAGTTGGTTGGTTAGCAGAGCAGTCTGAGTGAAGCCATGGACTTGTGTATTCCGGCTCAGTCATGTTCACAGGGGTTTAAGGGTTGATAACACCACTCTGTCTTCCCCACAGGTTACAGGTGTACCCCTGTGCGTGATCTTTCACCTGGCTTATACAGAACAGGTAAGACGGGACCTACAGTTGGGTCAGTGTCATGTCCATAATACACAAGTTTCCAACTTCTTTCTCAAATACGGTAGATGCTAAACGACTCAGCAAGTTTGATAAAATTATTATGAATCTAAAGCTAGCCGCACACTGCCCGATTGTCTACGCTGCGGCGCATCTCAACCGTCGTAGCCCAATCGCGTATGATCGTAAGCTTACGACTGGCCTACGACTGACCGCCGCACACTGCTACGATTGTTCACAACTGGATATATAAACCTGGCGTTATTCTTATAAAACACTGGCCGCCACCTTTCTGTTTGTATCCGAACTTCTACAATACGGCGCCGTCCGTGGAGAAAATTGTGCAGGCAATTGCCAACGTTTTAGGGATGTGCGTCATCAATAGGTTGCTGAAACGGAGACGAAACAGGGACAAGAAACGTAGGGTGTGCCACTCCCACTTGGTGCAGGCTTGGACAGTCTCGAGAATTGTGTTCTGAGTGACATTATTTGTTTGCTGACATCTTTAGCTGAAATTTACATATATACATTATAATATAACATGTGTGTAGGTCTGGGAGGATCAACAACTCCAATAACAATTATCATCGCGTAATGTTTCCACACGAGGTGGGTAGCTGTCAGTCGCGATTTATGTGGCTAGCCATAAATCCATAGTATAGGCCACTAGCCTAGGCTGTGGAAGCGATGTGTGCATACACACACCCCCCACTGATGCTAAAGAGTTCTGTCTGCTCGAGGGAAAATAGTTCAGTTCAATCAAGGGGTGCAGTTGGAGTTTTTGGGGAGCCTCGAGGGGGTGCAATTTGGGGTCTCAAGGAGGTACAATTGGAGGTTTTTTGGGAGCCTCAAGGCAAGGCCGTGCTGTTGGAAATCTCAGGGCCCAAGGGGGTACAGTTGGACATTTTTAGGAGCCTCAAAAGGGGGTCCAGTTGACATTTTTTAGAGCTTCAAGGGGTGCTGTTGGAAGTCTCGGGGGTGGTCTTGGAGGTTTTATAGGAGCCTCAAGGGGGTGTGCAGCTCGAGGTTTTGGAAAAACGTATGCTCCCCAAATCAAACCTTCAGACAATGCTAAATTTGGGGTCAATGCTAACTTTTTTCAATATTGACCCCAAGCTTAAGGTATGTACTTTAATCAGCAGGCATATGTTGACTGTCTGTTGCCCTGCGTCATTATCAGTGGCTAGATGACACAGATTACAGACAACTATGACAAAGACCATCTGCCCCAACAGTATCCAAACACAATGGCACAGCTACAAAATAACAAACTACCATCAGACAGGGTGTATAATTAACTGCTTACAGCCAGTAATGGAAATCTGCCCTACATGACAAGCTGAGTGCTCCGTCATAAATCATACATCTCCCTTCACTTGGCAGAGCTGTGCAGTTTTTGTGAACCTCACATACTGGGCTGGAGAAAGACATCAGATGAGGAGAAAGCAGATGGTACTGATCTAGAGTTTACACCAGCAGCATGCTGACTGCCAGCGCTATTGGCCCCTGTAATTCTGCTCAGTCTGCCGCTACACCACACCATATGTTTGTAAACTCTTGTATCAACTCCTTCATGAGTAAAACAGAAGCATAGGCACCATACTTACTTCATGTGCTTCACAGACATGTGTCTCAACTAATGAGATATACAAGAAACAACACCTTGACTTCCTAAAAAGTAGATAACATGTCCACTCAGCTAGAGTGACTCTAGCTATTTGCTGTGTGCACCTAACATATTTCACACCCTAACATATTTCACACAGCAAGTGCAGGGTATAACACCACTGCCATAGAGCAACACTGCTACCATAGTCTTCTGGAACTTTCATTCCATGTTGAGTAGTGATCACATCCAAGTCATCCTGAGATAAAGACAGGAGGGGTGGTACAAACTTAATGGCAAGACAAGTAAACTGACGTAGGCTTACCAGTATGGCCTACACATATTCACTATTTCATACAACAAGCTCTACCTACAGTCCATCGGCAATGCCTTGGATACACATCAACTAATAGGACCTTACCTTGAGGGAGATCTTACGACTGGAAGACACCATTTTGCAGCAGTTGGCCTGTGGCAATGCAGCCTCCACCTTACATGTTACCCAGGCCCCGACACACACTCCTGTACAATCCAGTGCTGCCAGACTAACTAACCTGCCAGTCAGTATGGCCTGGCGTCTGCTGTCTGTGATAAGCCAGTCCACTCAGCCTGATGAGGGGCTGGTTTACCTTAAACCAATAGTACTGCTGGCCCTCCAGACCTAATTAAACAGGCTGACCATGGTCAACAGAACATCAAAATGTAGCACTTGGTTCCTTGGGAGGTCCAGACTTGGGGGTCAATTACGTTGTATCAATTCCAATTACACACCAATTACAAATACCAATTCCAATTATCAATTCCAAAGTATAAAAGTATGTGAACAGTGCAACCATATATGCCAAAAATAGCAAACTAATATTTTAGAGCAGCTTTATTTAATTTCTGCATATTATGATAGATAATGGCAAAACAGATATGATAACACATTATACTCACAGCATATTATATTTTATTGATTATTTGTTAAAAAAAATTTGAGTTAATGATGTAACTGAAAAGTAATTGAAAATACCTATTACATTTTCACCAATTCCAATTCCTTTAAAAACAATGCATCAATTCATGTTTGGAATTGGCATTTCAATTCCAATTTCATTTCAATTCCAATTACAATGAAATTGACTCCAAGTCTGGTTAGGTCAGGGAGAAGCAGATGGAAATATGTAACTGTTTATCTGCTGGGTACAACTGCAACACCTCAGCTGATATGGGAATGTGATTTCCTAATATGTTTTTAAAGTGTAACATTATTAATACACAGACATTCAAAGGACAGTATGAGAGACTCTAGGAGATAACTGATCAAACATACAACATGTAATTGTAATTTGAAAAACCAGTTTACATCAACAAAGTTATTATGAAATGATCCCCTATGAAATGTCCATTTATAATACTGTATTTCCATAAACTGCAGACAACTGGAGAAAGTAGCAAAGCAATTAACTGGATTATCACAACCACACTGGAACTAACAGGTTCACCTTGCTAAGAACCAGACACCAACATTCTGAGAAAGACTAAGTAAAGTGCAGAACACTTCCTGATTTCCATTACTTATCAGCACTGAATGATATTTTCCAACCATTTTCTAGAACACTAAAACCACAACATACTGAACTAGCATCATGTTATCATGTACATGTTATTTATTTACTGCATTGATGATAACGGAATATCTTCCAGGAAAAGAGCGAGGTACTACACATCATGTAATTCAGAGAACTATGAGGGTATTTGATGGGTGAGCTAAGGCAGCCATGCACCGCCAGTAGTATTTGACCCAGTGAGACAGATAGCACCAACTGTTTCTGTCATAGATGTTTCTACGTCCACCAGGTCAGCCACCGGGTCAGAGATACTACACATACACGAGGTCAACAATGTTAGGGTCACTACTGACCAGAATGAGGGTACATTTACCTTCTGATTCATGACTAAAAACCAAAGCCACATGCTGCAGACCTACCTCCATGTCTCCTGGCAACCAACTGTGGTAAGCCCTATGGAAAGACATCACAATGTTCCCAATTCCCTGCTGTTAAACAAACAAGGAACATGTCACTGCCAACTGTCCCACTAGAAGAGAGAAAGTGTTGGCCTCAAGTCATGTGACTGGTCAATTAGTCAATCGGACTGACAAAGCAATAAATGTCCACCTACACTGTCGCCTGGGGCGGACTGTCCGCAGGTAAAAAGCCAGGCCGCAGTCCGCCAGGCGTGTCCGCATCTAATTAATAATGCACAATGTAGCATGATTTTGAAACACCACAGGTGCTAACTGTGTCACCAATCTACACGCTTGGCATCACATGTGTTAAGAGCGTATTAACAAAACATAATGAGGGAAATAAACCTTATAATGACAGAGTACACTATCACCATTTAATACATGAAAAAACTGAGGATGAAAGTTGCCGACTGATCTTTACAAGCAGACCGTTCTTGCTGGTAAAAGAAAATACTTTGAATACAGTACTGATAATTAATAGGTAGACATCTCATTGGCCACATGAATTGTCAAAGTATATAAGATTTCATACAATGTTAACAATGTAACCAAGTACCTTGGCATGGGAAAGTTTATGCATTAAATGTGCATGTTGTATCCTTTGAAGCTGAAGTAGCATTTTATTGCACATGAGGCCATAAGTGATGTTTTGTTATAAATCAGGTCCACTTTTACACATTTTAACTGTTTTATTACTGTTGCAGATTTTGGTGTATAGTTATATCCATTATTTTAGGTCAAAATGGAAGCTTTAGTGTGAGATAATCTGCAAGATTGCTTTGCACATGGATGTGACTCATTCAGATTATTTACACCTGTCCATATCTACCCAAGTTGTAGTTTTCTGCTCAAAGCCTGGCCAAGCAAGTAAAAGTTTTGCAGATTGAACTTTGTGCGAATCATGAGCAGATCAATTCTCACTGCTGTTGATCATTGAGGAAATGACTATCAAAAGATGGTGGTAACATGACTCCAAATTAGCAACAAGGCACCTGTAATTACGACCTGGCCACAGTCCCCAATTCATGCGAACTATGGTCTGCCACTAGATGGTAAATGAGATATCATATATTTGGATTTGCTGAAGCAGAAAATCTCGACTAAGCTGAAGTAATCACTGCACACTGTGAGTGAAAGAAAGCACGAGGGATGCATCTATGCAGTATACAAATCACACACGACAAAGATCCAGTGTGCTACGTTGATGACTTACTTGCTTCTTCCTAGTCAACCGAATATGTTCCCTTTCACCGTCTAAATGATGTCACGGACATATATGTCAGGGACGCTTTGGAACGAATGACTTACATCGCTGGGTAATTCTATACATCCATTACATGTGACGTCTGTTCACGTGAAATGCGACAACACTGCAAGATTATGATCGCTGCAAGACAACACATAAACCAGCAGCAACAAATAAAATTCCACACGGGGAGTCCCATAAATACTTGATGTAACCAATATTAAAGGCTGCGCCACTTCTAAGTTCTATCGACACATAGTTTCCTTTGGTGATTCACCTGTGGGTTGAATCATACCAAAAAAACATCTCCAATAAATCACATTAGCCAGAGCCTCCCTACTGTATGGTGTACACCAGTATTTGTCAGCTCCGACTTGCGTCACCAAACAGCCATATGACTACAGAGACAGTGTCACTCTAGTTTCTGGAACCGTGACACTGCATCACATTGCCTCAATGAACTCACACCAATGAGGGATGTGGCAGGAGGCTGGTCCAAAAAAAAACAGGTAGGAGGTTGGGCCTCAAAACAGACCTGTGGAAGATGGGAGGCTGGCCCCAAAAGCAGATGGGAGCTGGGAGGTTGCGACCCCTGCCACATCTCCCTCATCAGTAACAACATCGCTGGAAGCCTTAAACACCTACCAGAAATAACATTATAAAATGAAAAGCAAAGCAAACATGTTATTATTAACTAACCTGGAATAACATAACTGTGTGATTTGAGAACAGGGACATTTATGGGCTCACTACAGCATTGCTAGCACAACACTGAAAATGCATTAAACCTCATGATAAATATAGTCCTCATGATAAATATAGGTGTGGGGTGAATGAAATTGCCCAAGTTTCGAAGTGGCAGTATGTAGATTTGACCCCCAGGTCCTCTTGATTGGCATGACAGCATTCTAACATATGCTGAATACGTTCAGAATATGCTACATTGTGCGTTATTGCAGTGACCAAACTCACAACAAATAAAACAAGTCCAACCAGTCTTAGTGTAGACCAATGGTCATCTTGAGCATTGGTGGAATGACCCTATCATGATCTCCCCAGTTGCAAAACCTGTATGGCATGGTAGCTCGCCAGTAAGAGCACCAGACTCTTAATAGAGAGGACCAGGATTGGGGTCCATCTGATGGCGTTTCGAAGCTTAGGCAACTTCATTCACCATACATTGCTGTGTGTTTCAGAAGAGACAAAAAGCTGTTGGTCTAATAATTGTCTATGCCAGTGAAAGCAATAGTTCAATAAATGTGTAACCTGTTGTGGATTCAGTAATTCTAACACAACACAATCTTTAGCAAGTTGAAGGTGGTTATTAACTAGAAAGAGAGACATACACAAAAGGAACCCGTGTAAGCAGCTTACCTGGAATGGGTAGCAGGTAGAGAGATCATGATGCGAGAACGGTGAACAGGACGTCATTTTGCAATCATATATCCGTGCTATGTATTCTTGCATCTACTGCAGTAGAGACTTACTCTGGTGACAGCCATGACTAACAACTGGAGGAGCTTGGTAAACCTTCGTCACTCTAGAGCACCTCTAAGGACCCGTGACCACACAATGCTGATGCATACAAAGACTGTTATTCTTGTCGCAGTTTGTTGATGGCACAAATAACGGGCCCCCTCGTGTGGGTGCATTGTGTCCTCGTGTCACCACCAATGGCTACACACAACTACTGACACACATTGTATCCTACCGGCGCTTCTCTATAGAAAACATCAAACTTGTAGGCGATAAACCTGCCATTCATATGCTAATGCAGTCTTCTATCTTCCGTGATAACAAGACAATCCAGGTCTTCTCTCTGCCAAGTGAGTACACACATCAGTGTGCACTGCAGAAGAAATGACTAGAAAGCTGGTTGGTTATGTCACCATATTTCCATCTGATTATTTCCAGCAGGTCAGAAGTAGACTAACTGCTAAACACCACGAGTGAATAGACTGCAGGTCTATTATTAAGCAACACCAGCTGAATAGGCTGCAGGTCTATTAAACACTACCAGCTGAATATTCTGCTATACAGTCAGAATTAATTATCTGTACTAATGGCCTATACAACTACATCGAACCCTGCAGTTTCTCTTGATGTTTGTGTGCGATATGTATCCAAGTGAACGTATTTGCAGCTCAAGACATCCTTTCTCGTTGGACTTTCTCGCAGTACCTGGCTACAGGTGCAGGTTTTCCTCAACTGATAACAGCCGCACTACTGGACCATGTCCATCCATCATTCAACTGGCCTGCCCTGGTCAACCAACTGATCATAATCTAATCCCAACTGTCAGCACACATGAATACACCAATATATCTGTTTAACTGACTCTTCAGATGGTGGCACATCATATTATTGAGAGGTAGCAGACTGTTGGTTTGCCTTCTACTAGTAAGAACATATAAGTAATATTTCTAGTAAGCAACCACATATTGCTCATGACTCTGATAACAATTACTAAACCCCAAGAACATTTACATACCACTTGTCTGTGTTCAAGTTTAAATATGACAACATTCAGGTTTTTTACACCTCGCCAACACTTGGCTGTCTGCTGGATAACTGCACTGTGTACTAAAGTTGACCAGGACAATGCCTACTTTGGCTTTCCTGACACTCCCTTTCTCCACTCTGTTCCAATATGGCCCTGGCATTCTGGTCTGCACTTAAAGGTCCCTCCACAACTACATCTGTTCACTTGTCTCGTTTCACACTAATTTCACTCAAAAAATTAACCTACCTAGTATCCACTATGATATGCTAGCTTGCTTGTACAAGTTTGTAAACTAGCTAGATGTTGTAGTACATAAAGACCGACAACTTCAACATTTGTTTGATGAAATTTGACCAGGTCTGGTAAAATTCCACTACAAAAATGATAAAGTGTTCTGTGTCTTCTTGCTATACATTTCAATGATTTTAACAAAAGTACTCTCTTATTAAATCGAATCCTCATATTACATCTGAGCACCAATGAACCTGATTCACAATGGACAAAATGAATTGATGAGGACATTTTAATCTATTAATACATCATCTGCCTGCCGCTGAAAGAGGCAACAGTTCTGTGCATGACCTCTTACTGACCTCACTGACCCAATATCTGCTGAGATAGGGATAAACTAAGCTGACACAGCCTGGCACACTACATATAGCTACAGCAGTGTGCAAAACATACCTGGGCCCACAAACCTCCCCGATTCCACAAACATCCTTAGCCCCACAAATATTCCTGGCTCTACAAACACCCCTGGCTCCACAAACATCCCTGGCCCCACAAACATCCCTAGCCACACAAACATCCTTGGCCCTTTAGGAGTAAGACCACAGTTGACCTTCCTGTTTATTGTTTCACACAATGTAAGGCGTATTAAATTGCGATATGTGAATTTAAAGAATTCATATGATGTGACATAAGTGCAATTGAGCAGGCATATTCACAGGTTTGTTTGTAGAAGCTATTGGCTGTGAAATGGTGCATTTTTTGAGAGTTTAAAAGGCGGAGGGATTTATGGGAATTTTTCTGCTATGGGCCATGTGGGCGCATGAATACAAGGCTATTTTTGTCAAAATTGATGGGCATCGCACGTCGGGGCGTTTTAAAAGAGCTGGAGGTACGTGATTTTGATAAAACTTGGTCAGCATGTCAATGAGATGATGGCAGTTGCTGGGAAAGTTTCAGAATTTTTAGTGGTCACGTTTTCTTATAATCTAACAAAACGTTAACATGGCCACCAATGCAATTTTCAACTGTGGTCTGACTCCTTTAAACATCCCTGATTCCACAAACATCCCTGGCCCTACAAACATCCCTGGCTCCAAAACATCCCTGGCCCCACAATCATCCCTGGCCCTTTAAACAGTCCTGGCTCCACAAACGTCACAAATTCCACAAACATCCCTGACTCCACAAACATCCTTGGCCCCACAAACATCCCCGGTTACACAAACATCCCCGGCTACACAAACATCCCTGACTCCACAAACATCTCTGACTCCACAAACATCCCTGACTCCACAAACATCCCTGACTCCACAAACATCCCTAACTCCACAAACATCCCTGACTCCACAAACATCCTTGGCCCCACAAACATCCCCGGCTACACAAACATCCCCGGCTACACAAACATCCCTGACTCCACAAACATCTCTGACTCCACAAACATCCCTGACTCCACAAACATCCCTGACTCCACAAACATCCCTGACTCCACAAACATCCTTGGCCCCACAAACATCCCCGGCTACACAAACATCCCCGGCTACACAAACATCCCTGACTCCACAAACATCTCTGATTCCACAAACATCCCTGACTCCACAAACATCCCTCACTCCACAAACATCCCTGACTCCACAAACATCCCTGACTCCACAAACATCCCTAACTCCACAAACATCCCTGACTCCACATTACAGGTCCTTAGCCAGGGAACCGTCTTCAAGACGGGCAAATGTGTTACGACGACGGGTAAAATAAAAATAAAAGACTGGTTTTTCTTTTTACATGATGACATTTTTTCACCAAAAAATTGTTTGAACTGTCTTAGACTTAGTGATGACTTAGCACACGGAGTCGTGATTCGACGAATCTTGAATCTCTATTTATTGTAATTGTGTGCCATTGGTTGGGAAACACGTTATGTGGCGTTTTTCAGTGCCTATCCATTGGTGCTCTCATTTGAAGAAACAATCCCATGACCCGGATGTCGTGGGGCGAATTAAAAATGACACTTGCCAAGCGAGTGAAAAGATGCGATAATGTCAACGTCAAAGTTCACAACAGTCAATGCCTTTTTCGTAAACATGAATAAAGCAGCGGTCCTACGATTGTCCCTGAACAGTCCGGGTCAGCATTCTTTGTTACGTTGGTGGAGATCCATAATGTTGATGTGCCTGTCACTAGTAACCAATATGCTACTGTATTGTCCCCCACCGCTGGCACTGGCAAAGCGCGACTGCACTAGACTTCGAAATTGAGTCTGACTCGGGCTCCGATTCACATACATAACCAGTGTGTAGGCCCTACTATCGGCAGCAGTATCCCGGTTCCTCAACTCAAACGGTAGGCAAACCACCAATGATTAGGTTGTGCTCAGTCTAGTAAATTCATATTGTTATTTGTCCAATAAGCAATACTGAATTTGGATGATTGCTGTTTTATCAAATAAGTAATGATTCAATGTATTACTTTTATAACCAGATGTATTACTGAGTTCTATATCTTCTATTTTTATTTGTTGTATTGCTTTACTTTTAGTGTAAAGCATTTGATTTTGAGTGTAATTGTAATCATATTATTTGTTTATATTAGACATATTTGCAATGCATGTACTTAAAGTCTTAAGATGCTTCAAACATTACTTCCATGCTTATATATTTAAAATAAAGTTTCAAGTTACCTTTTTCATGAACCCTCATGTGTTGGTTCTTCTTCAATTATTATTATTATTACTGTGTAGGTGATAACACCAACCTCACTGCACAGCTAGTAAGACTCGATTGGGCCAATAATGGTTGCCATTGAAAAAACCTAATTCGGGCAATAATGGCTGTCATTTAACATTTGCTCAACTTGCATTGGCCTACCAGTGCAAAAACCAAAATGGGCCATTAATGGCTGTCATTATATCAACAGCATTGGCTTGCCAATGAAAAAAATAAATTGGGCCAATAATGGCTGTCATTCCACGGAAGCCGTTTGTGCATTTCAGGTTTTTTAGAATGTTCAAGGCTGGCAAAATTTTATTTCTCCACAAACATCCTTGACTCCACAAACATCCTTGACTCCACAAACATCCCTAGCCCCACAAATACAGCGTCAGCATCATTGAAACATCAAAATACAATGTCACTGGTGTCTACGTTATATTTTTAATAATAGCACCACCATGATGTCCAGCAACAGTGATACATATACATTTATTAGCACCATTCTCTCAGGGCATTGTATCGAGCCATAATAAAACTGGAACCATGGATTATATCATTTACAATTATATTAATTTAATTCTCAAAATATTACTTTGCAACAAACACAATGTTTTTCATCATCTGTGAAGGTACATTCTGGACATGTATGTTTGATAAGTAATTGCTGTCAGCTATGCTAATCAACATTTAAAACAAAATCTGCAAATACCCTGGCCTTGATGATAACATGCCCAAACTGTCTGGTTAATAGTATATATGTGGCGCCACCTGTCAGGTCAATAGAGTAATGCAAAGTAATACTGTGTCACACAACTTAAACACCTCTTAAATGGAAATTATATTCACTTGCATTAATATAAAATGGTTGGCCAATTAAACGAACACAAAGGGTATTATAGGAGAAATGTTTCAAAGAAGGTGGGTATCAATAAAGTATATTAAAGGATGCAATCATCTAGACATGCTCCTCTCCAACCAGCCCCAGTGTACAGAGGACATTGGTTGATTTGTGGGCAAACAGGAACAATTTACTAACAAGTGCAATTAAAAACAAACATGAATCAACAAAGATAGGCTCACAAAAATGGCAGTGTCTTGGGATAGGGACTTCCAGAGCTGAATATTAGAGGGGGAAGGAACACAAGTAGCAATTACATTTGGTAAGCAATGCTGTTGCCTGGTGATAATGTTCTCAGAGGAAATACTATTTGTATGCTGGTGTAGACCATTGGTTACATGGTAATCACTGTACATCATGCAGAGCCTAATACCTGCCCTGTGGTCTGCGAGATATTACATCCTAGTGCTGTCAGAATACCTGTCGTAGTGTTGTGATGGTGACGGTGCTGCACAACTTTGAGGCATGTCTAATTTGTCTATGTATTTCTGTATAGGGATCCCCCAAGTTGTTTTCTACCATGGGTCTGAAAAGGTGAAGTAGTGTGAGCTTTTATTTGGATGGATGAATTTTAAAGTTTCTGCAGCAGAAGTCTCGTGGGTCTGTTGGTGATCTGTTTGCATTTTACATAATGTTGTTCTATTTCTAATTCTAATATGTCGTAAGAAGCCAATTTTAGCTATAGTCTATGATGGGGTGAGTGCGCATGAAGTCTATTGGCTATACAGAAAACAGGATAGGTGGCTGAATTCGCCTATTGTTCCAGCCCGAACTTGAGGTTCAATAAGTTTGTTCCATTCAACTATTGTCTTTACAAAATAGGAATTCTTGAATTGGTCTGTGTGAGCTGCAGGCACGACAAAGCACCTGGAGTTTGATATGGATAGTCTGGGAATTTGATGTTATTGTGACACCAAGATATTTTGGACAATATTGTGACACTAAGATATTTTGGACATTATTGTGACACCAAGATATTTTGGACGTTATTGTGACACAAAGATATTTTGTCTGTGAGGCAGTTTCTAATGTTTGCCTGTGTTGACAATTATATTTTCGTTTCTGGTCACTGCCATGACTTGACACTTTTGAACACAAAACTTGATTTTCATCACCTAGTTTTACTATGATATAATTATCATTACAATGAATACAAAGTAACATACAATGGTGCCAACTCTTACAGTTTAACCCTTTTTAATGACTTTCCCCATCCTAACATTGGTGTTCTATACCTTGACATCTTCAGTAGGAAATTGTGAACATCTTCAGTAGGAAATGGTGAACATTCCCCATCCTAACATTGGTGTTCTATCCCTTGACATCTTCAGTAGGAAATTGTGAACATCTTCAGTAGGAAATGGTGAACTTTCCCCATCCTAACATTGGTGTTCTATCCCTTGACATCTTCAGTAGGAAATTGTGAATTTTATATACCGGTTTTAGCTCCACTCATATGTTACTTTGTATTCATTGTAATGATAATTATATCAATAAACAGAAAGAGTCCAATGGTGCCAACTCTTACAGTTTAACCCATAAGTCTTTTTTAAGGATTTGTTAAGGATTTTCCTAAATTTCATTGTCTTATGGGCACAGTGGACATCACACATGATTTTGTGCAATTCGAACAAGGTCTTTCTCTATTGATTTATATGGCCAACGTTTATCAAAATTCAAAACATGTCTGAAGAGCAACTCTCATAAATATTTTGGTCTTGCAAAATCCAATCAACATATAGCACAGTTTGCATGGCCAGCTCTTTTTGAGCATAACAAACCAGCAGACGTAGCTAATCTTATGAGTTTATTTGCAATCTTACGGGTTTCTGTTACTAATATTACGGGTATTCACCAGAGTTGAAAAAATTCATGATTTTTTTAATTAAAAAAATCCGATTTATTTTATTTAAATCGGATTTTTTATTCATTTGATTTTTTTTAATCTGGTATATAGACATTTATACAGATGTTTATACTTATAAACTCTTTCAAATGTGTTCTATTCAAATTGATTTGGGTAATTGTCGTAACAGAGGGTACATGATTTTTTGTTTATATAAAGACATTAGACAATATCCACAAGGCCTCAACCCTTGTAGTTGCATAATCTGTCTTGGAAAGGAAAGCATGCTGTGTGTCTGTGGCTGTAGCAGTGCTAATTATTGTTTGCTGAGAAGGTGGATTAGCACCTGACCAGGGCTCTGTGTACTCTAAGGGTCTCTAACCAGACTGCAAAGTGGTACATTATTAAACAATTGTAGCCCAGACTGTCTCACCTGAGTCAACATACTGAATTGGTAACAACTAGCACAAGCTCTAAGTGGACTTTAACTCAGTCTTACTGACTTGAAAAGATACTTGCTCTGGAAGACAAGTTTGTGTGGCTTCACTGCATTCAGAAAGGGAATAGCTGAGGCATACACAATGTCATAAAATATTTGACTGTCAGGCTATCTGGTGTCAATACAGCTACACAAGTATGTGCACTTTGTGCTTTTGTATTAAAAAAACATAAAACAACTTAAATCTGTGAGTTCTGCAAGCTACGTTCGAGTGCCAAATAACCGTATAAGCCAAATAACAGTATAGGGTGGCAAATCGGTCAAATGTAATAACAGTAAGTGCCGAATAACAGAATGGGGGACAAATTGTTAAAAACAAATAATAGTACAGTGTGAAAATGCTAGTATGTGCTGAAGCAATGTTTTACCCGACGTGAAGCCCAAGACATCCCTAGAAAGGTACGCGGATCACAGTGTATTTTGGGTTTTTCTGCCAAATATGCAAAAACTTTGTGTGTATTCGCGTCACCGTAGATATAGTAACCGCATTTTATATCTGCGAAAAACAGGGGAAATTTCTGTTTTTAAATGGACATTAAAGTTTTATTGAATTGAATATGCAAGCCGTTTCAGGGGAAACCACCGCCAGCTGGTTACGACCGATTTGAGGCGCTGCGCACAGCGGCCTTTTACGGCAGATTTACGTGGTGGCGTTTTAACTAATAATATACCATGTCAAGTTCCCGAGAACTAAGCATTCTGATCACGGAAATCTAACATACTAACAATTCCGGATCAAAATATAGGATTCTCAGAAGCACGGGATCCTGCTAAATTCACGACTGTCATTTGAAAGGATGAAAACTTAGCCATCAGATGGAGCCACATGCAGCTCCAGTTGGGAACAAGTGATTTTAGCGCGAGTGGTAAACCGCTCCGCGGATGATTAATTAGAATTAGCAATAAGGAGTGAGAGCGATGGCTCTCCTAAAATTATACCCTGTATAATTTGCCACGATTATCAGAGAATATAGGCTGGCACAAATGTTTAAATTTAATAATAGCATAGTGCCAAATAAGGTGCGCATAGGGTGGCATTTTTCATCAAATAAATATGCGTATAGGGACGCTTATTCGGCACTCAAAAGTACACATGCACAACAACAAAAAAATCATCTTGTCACTCATATACCACTAATAAAGAAGAATGGTATGTTGTGTGCACACGCACGCACGCACGCACGCACGCACGCACGCACGCACGCACGCACGCACGCACACATTGACTGTCTGGTTTAGCCAGTATTTGTAAAGTCGATTTTAAAGGATATTTATTGACAGTGCTGTGACAACGGTGTCCGGAAGTGAATTCCATAGATTAACAACTCTCTGGCTAAAGAAGTGCCCCCTTACTTCCCGTTTATTCTGATCTTTGAACAGCTCTAGAGAATCACTCATGTGCCTTAATATAAGTCATGATCAAACATATCGTGTGATAAGGTAAAAACGCCATGCAAGTATTTATAGACATTGATAACATCTCCTTCATAATCGTAATCTAAATGTCTAAGTACTGGGACCATCTGTATAGTTCTTCTCTGGACATCCTCCACAGCATGAATATCATACTGATGCTGGGGTGATCAGACTACCACACCGTATTCCAAAGTAGGATGGACAAGTCACTTATATAGATGAAGAAAAGTTGTCTTATCTAAGTATTAATAAGAATGGAGTATTACACCCAGCAGTCTTTTTGTATTTGACACTGCCTGTTGCACCTGTTGCATAAATTTTAAGTAATCATCAACTTGGATGCCCAGGTCTTTCTCTATGTGGCTACACTCCAGAGGATTTGCACCTGTTGTCAAAGTATCTAGGTAAATTCTGGGTGCCTGTGTCCAATTTTTAGAACTTTGCATTTATCTGGGTGAAAGTGTAACTGACACTTCAGTAACTTCTCACAAGTGGTATTTACACATATTGTAAAGATAATAAACCATGAGTAAATGTCAACCCATTTTACACTTCACAGCAGTTCACTGTTTACAATTTTTTTTGAGTCAACTCCTGCTTTAGCTGGAACCTGCAGGCAGTGAAATAAGTGGAATTCTTGGTTAACCCTTTAACGCCAATAGATAATTAGCATTTCCCGGTTTATTCGTCGACTTCGAAGCTGTATTTCCACTAAACAATGTCAGTGTCAATGAGAAGAACAGTGTAACAAGCTGTATGCATGAAGTTATACATGTAGAAACCGCCAGATGGGTTTCTTTCTGACGAAATGGGGCAGCGACTTTAGGGTTAACCGTAGCCGTGCATAAACGTTGTGTAACGCAGGGGCGGAGTAGCCGGTTCCTGTCCAGCGTAAGTCGTAACTCATCAATATCAATGACAACTTAGCGGTGACAGGCCCCTTGCATTCAAACCAACAGTTGCCTTGTTGACTTACCTGTGGTTTCGCTACTGTGTAGATGGATATGACTGCAATTCTAATGGTTACCAATGATCAACTACATCGAAGAAAACAACAGAATATCATTAAAATCGTGGAAACAGGAAGCGCTCCTTTCGGCTGTCAAAATGGCGGAAGTCGCGTTCTCATGTTACGCCTGCTCGATATTTCGTTTTGTATTTTAAATCAAGAACCTTTATGCGTCATTTAGGTATAGATAATATAGAATAACCAAACCGCTCATACGTTTTATGTGAATACAAAATACTTTGACATTTACCGATTTGTCCTTGACCTTGGGTTTCACTGGCAACCGAATGGCGTCACGACGTATGCGTCTCGGCTTTCTACGGCAGAAAGATATGTCGTAGAAACCGTGATTGAACATCGTCTGTGTTAAATGACAGGAGCTTCCGGTCGTGCGACATAGCCGATGTCATGTTTGTATCATTTCATACAACATCAGCAATACCAGTTAGCAGATAGTAGTTTTTTTTCACAAATTGTTTGCGTTGTCAGAGACGCGGTGTCCCCCCCGCCTAGCCTAGGGTATGATCATGGGCCTAGGCAGCGGTCGCCGCTTCATTCTACTCTCTTATATAGCATAGCAAATGGGACCCTATAGCTATAGGCAGATATGTCTGACTAACCCCGCCTATGCCCTTGGGCTTGGCCAAGAATAAGTGTCTAACCCCTGCCTATGCCCTTGGCCAAGAATAAGTGTTTGAATCATTTAAAGGTTTAATAATAATACTGTTAATAGGCCTATAATTTTATCATGTTTAGTATGCCTTTGCCTTTGACCTTGTATTATAAATTATACTCGATCATCGTCTGCCTACCCAAATCACATGGTCATGCAGCATCTGAGTAGGCAGTCATAGACATAGTTTCAGTCATAAACGCATTGTAAAATTCGAAAACAGTTAATGATTATATGAAAAATGCTTTTTTCACTGTCATTGATCAAAACTTCCTAACTCCAAGGCAGTGGTCAGACTCAGAGCTGTATGTTTAACATTTAAAAATGAAATTGTTTGTTTTCATATACAAGCTCATAAATACAGCATATTTTCAAGTATGCAAATCCTGTTTCTATCATATACGTGATCTCCGTTGATTTTGGCGTCACATATCTTTATCTACTGCTAAAATAATATCAATAATATCAGCACTAATTAGTAGCCGCCTTGAGTATTGTAATTCACTACTAAATAACATTGCTAAAAGAGACTTGGCTAAACTCCAATGAGTACAAAATTGTTTGGCACTAAGGGCACCTTGCTTTTCACCATCACTACCACTACTTACACCCTGGCTTCCTGTTACTTATCGAATAAATTTTAAGCTGTCCACTCTCACATATCGTGCTCTATCTACAGACCAACCATCCTATACATGGCTAGTCTCCTGCATATTTCAAATATCCGTAGGCAGCCCAGATCATCAATTTCACAACTTATTGTGCCTAAAACAAACCTTAACTTTGGCAAACGTGCTTTCTCTGTCGCTGCACCTAGGGTCTGGAATGAACTCCCCATCATGTTGAAAACATCTGAAACTATAGCTATCTTCCGAAAAAGCTCAAGACATTTATTCCAAATTGAATTTCCACCATAAATCTTCAGTTGTCCCTCATTTTGATGACTTTTGCACATCCCTGTTCACGATTATGCTTAACGTTTCTGTTTTGTTATGCCTTAGCTCAGGTCGCTGAAGATATAGGCACCATAGAAGTTTATTATAATTATAAAAATGTACATACCAAGTTCTCATGATCGTTACACTCATGCATGAGTATTATCATTACATTATGTTAGTTTGATGCTAACATAGTATTAAAAAACCTGCAAATAAAAATTTCCTAATTTCATTTATAATGACTTTTAATCTTAATTCGTTAATTATTATAATTATTTATTACAAGTCTTACAACTGTACATTCTTTCAGCGGGTTGTGTGATGATGACTGAACCTTGACCGTGTGGTATTTACTGAGACCATCACCACCCTATCGTCACCATGCTAGGCATGCTCAATCAAGACCCGCCGCTTGTTGACCACACTGTCAAACGAATTGCAGGCAAAGGCTTAGACAACACTGACAGAGCCTGTGGAACACAAAGCTGTGAGCTCCTTTCTCCACTCATACACTCAAATCAAAATGTCCCTCCTCAATTGTGAAATCTTCGGACAAACTATTAAATTATTTTTACTGGGTCCAGTCATTATTCGGTGACAAATTGGTCCAGCTCTATAACGTACAGCTATTCACTGTTTCACAAGTTAGCCTATCTGGCAATCCAAATACAGCTATACATTCATTTAAATTCCATCCTCAACTGATTTATTATATCGCGAATCATGTTCACTAAATATTAGTGTTTTTCCAATTAGTGTTGTTCCGATTAATAAATTTTGTTGCTGGTTGGTTGGTTCATGCGTCCGATCAATTAATCGATTACAATTTTGTGAGATCGATTATTTTCAATCATATAAAAAATCATGCTGAATTTCATTCCCGTTCCTGAGGTCACTGTTTCGTTTTGCAATGTTTTAATCTGTTCATATTAGTTCAAGTTTTCACATCTATATTTCAACAAACTGCCAACCAGTATTACTGAATGGTTAACATACTTGTTAAGACAGTTAAATTGACTTTGTGCAGGTTTTGGGTGAATATTCAGCAAGTTGCGCTGCCACTGGTCGCCGCTCGCTCTGCCAGGCACTAAAAATTTGAACATTAACGAACCTGATTCAAGACCGGCTAAATCAGTTGAGGAGAGAATTTTAACACATAAACGTTTTAACACATTTAAATGATTCAAGGCATAATATGCAGAGTGGTTACAGTTACATGCAATTGTTAGCAACACTATGCATGTTTCGACCATTGTTAAATGATCTGCATGAAACGTCTACTGAATGCTTCGTGAAACCGGCTGTTGTACATGATTTTTGTGGGGCGAAGATGTCATTACCATTGGCATTTCACTACCAAAACTTGACTGGGAGCAAGGAGTCATAAGCTCTTGCCTTTTTTCCCATGCAATGCCGGGCAACTGGGCTAGTTAAGTCATAAAACTAACTCGGCATCCCTAATAACCAAGTCAGACATAAAATGACTATAAGTAATATAACCTTGTTCGATTACAGGTCCAGTCATTCCACAATTTGGAAATGAACCAATCATGGAAGAGCTGCCATTGTCGCAGAAGCTGCTGGTGCCCACACGAAAGTCACACGAGGTGCCTCTCTTATTCCGGGAGGTGTACATCAAACAGGGTTTCCGTGCCACAAACCAACCTTGGTGCTACTACTTCTTCAGCTTCTTCCAGCTGCACAACGAGTCAATGAATGTCTGGACACATTTCATTGCATCATTCCTCATGGCTAAGAAATTCTTCATCTTTAGCCAGCATATAGACTTCTGGAACGACACTCATAGTTGGCCGCTTCTCGCCGGCATTGCCTGTGGAGTACTGCTGTACACGAGCAGCACGCTGGCACACTGGTTCCAGTCACGCTCCGAGCTCATCTACTATCTCTCTTTCATGGTCGACTATGCATCTATTGGGCTGTACAGCTTCAGCAGTGTAATACTGCATTACACCTACTGTGCTGACAAACAGGTGATGTCTTCTCGAATGGTTGAATATGTTACAGTCGTTTTGAAACCCCTCCAAAAGTGACATGCATGCAGCAAACATATTAGGAAATTATACTTTTGCTTGTTTTGGAGAGCTGATACAGGAACACATTGAAATAGCCTAGTGTAAATGGTAGTTTTGTAACGCATACATGGACGTTACAGAAGCAACTGATAAAATGGTCTTACCGGTAATCTATCACTCACTGCAAATGTGGTCTCTGTCACGCACACGTACACCAGGAAATATGCTCTTGATGTTTCACTCACAATCACCTAGACCAACAAGTTAGATATCTTTCTTGTACGTGAAGTTTTTTTGGGTATTGAGGTGCAACATCATCCCTTCAAATGACATTGGACAATGCCACGCCTTGTATGTAAAAATAATTGTGACATTTGGCAACAGGTGTACGAGCACATGCGTGACATCTACCTGCCAGTCGGCGCGATGCTAGGTTTCCTCATCTGTTTCTGCAACATTGTCGCGCTCGTGGTGCTTCGTCGGGAATACCCACACGTCCGCAAGCTCTGCCAGACAATACCAATAGCATTCATCTACACGCTGCTCATCTCACCGATCGTACACCGCATCTACTTGTGCCACGAGCTTGAGATCGAATGTGAACGCAGCATCGATTTACACGCACGGCAGATCATCTGGTTCCTCTTCAGTGCCATCTTCTTTGTGTCGCATTTCCCGCAATGCGTTCTGCCAGGCTGCTTCGACCATTTCTTTCACAGCCACCAGTTGTTCCATATCTGCATCACGGCTGGTACGCTCTTCCAGATGGACGCTGTCTTCGAGGATTTCTTCCACCGTGAGAACATATTCCGACTTCGTCCTGCACCAACTGTTGTCGATGTGATCCTCCCTTTTGCCTTGATCATTCTCGGTGAGGTGTTCAGCATCTGGACTTTCTTGAGGTTGGTGCGGGCAAAACTAGCGCACGAGAAAATTAAAATGAGCGATGCAGATTTCAATAACAATGACCCTAATAATATATCTGACCCCAAAATCCATGCAGAATGCAGCTGAGGCATTTAAGAAAACAAAGGCAATATGTGGCTAAAATGTTTTATTTGCTAGACATAATTATTGCAATGAAGCTGTCGTTTAATACTGTTCATTCATAATGGAGCACCTTGTTTTGAAAGACAGAAGTACTTATAAGAAAAAATTGCAAATGAATCGGAAACATTTCTTATATATATGTTTAGATACATTTGCATATATACTCTTGTGTAAACACAGCTATGTATGTAATATGAACTGTGCAATATTAAAAGAATCAGTCACTACTAATGACCAAAGTTCCTCAGGTTTTTCTCATATTTACATGGCGTGTATGTAATACTACGTATTTCATATTCTTCGTCAATATCGAGGCTTGATTGAATAAGTAACAAGTGCATTTATATAATTAACTAATAAAGGCATTCTTTGATTTTTATTTCAGACATAAATTCTACCAATAACATCAGAAATGGAGTATTATTTACTACTCATGAGGCACAGTTGTCACAGAACGTTTTTCTTGTTCTTTCCAATAACATCCTCCAACAGCATGAACATGAGGTAGCAGCCAATGGATGCCATTTCTCACAGTTTTTGTGGAACTGGTGTCATGTGACCAACAACATGGTCACATGACATGATCAGCTCATACTGATACTTAGGAAAATGCTATAAGGTAGATACAGTGAATGGTATCTACTGTTATGGCACCCCATCTGGTGCCTCAATGTGTGAAGAGAATTAACTTTGGCACATCTGGTTCACAGTTGATACTACTCATGTACACTACACCCCAAATATTTAATACACAAGAACATCACATCAAACTGTTCATGTGTGTCATATCCTAATTATTTGTTTGCATATATACAGGTCAACATCCTTCTAACATCTATTCCAATAACTGTATCAAAATACCAATTTTCAAGGTATATTTTATGTGAAAATAAATTACAGTTTTCTATATATTATACACCGTATATTTGTTACAGAGGTCTAGTTGTTAAGATATGATGATTAATACGACACTTGCCTTAGAACATGACCACTGTTATCTAAACATGTATACACACAAACTAATACCAAATTGTAATATTGTTATTGAATCTGGCACCTTTACATGTTTCCAGACCTGCCTACCATTCCGGATTGTCTGGAATGTTTACGGAAGTACACCTCAAATTAGAGTATTACTGTGTGTGAGGGATAAAAAGATTACTGAATTTTAATTGGTCACGACGATCACTAATAATTTCTGTTTTACCCGAATTTGGCTTCCACTGTATACAACAGGTGGCAGCATATATACTGCTGCGTATTGTAACATGATTTTTCATTCACTGTCTTGCACAGTTTAGTTTTGAGGCATAATACACCAAAAATCCAAATGCCATTTTGTGGTTGATTAATATATTTCTAATGAGTAAAAGTTATATTGTCACAAATTAAAAGAAAGCAAAAAGTTTACAGATGCATCCGATCTATTGCGGGAGGAATATCGCATCAGAGGCATACTGACTGTTACATTACATAAGACATCAAAGCTGATCAGCAACTTCTTTGCGAGACGGAAAAAGAAAGATGAAAAGACAATGAAAGTGACTAAAGCAGAAACCATAATGTCTGGGATGCTGGCAGAAATGAACACTCCGATAAGTGTGGCAGACACATTCAGTTGTGCTATGAAGGTGATGTTACCAGATTATGAGATAGCACAGAAGTTCCAGTGTGGCCGAAGCAAAGCCACTGCCTTAGTTAAAGAACTCTCTCAGGCCACCAGACAGGATCTTCTAACAAACATGCGCATGATGTCCTTCACTGAATCTACAGATGGAAGCAACGATGTTGACAGTGGCAACAAACAGTTCCCTTCACTGTATCTACAGATGGAAGCAACGGTGATGGCAGTGGCAACAAACAGTTCCCTTCACTGTATCTACAGATGGAAACAACGATGATGACAGTGGCAACAAACAGTTCCCTTCACTGTATCCACAGATGAAAGCAACGATGTTGACAGTGGCAACAAACAGTTCCCTTCACTGTATCTACAGATGGAAGCAACGATGTTGGCAGTGGCAACAAACAGTTCCCTTCACTGTATCCACAGATGGAAGCAACGGTGATGGCAGTGGCAACAAACAGTTCCCTTCACTGTATCTACAGATGGAAGCAACGATGTTGACAGTGGCAACAAACAGTTCCCTTCACTGTATCTACAGATGGAAGCAACGATGTTGGCAGTGGCAACAAACAGTTCCCTTCACTGTATCCACAGATGGAAGCAACGGTGATGGCAGTGGCAACAAACAGTTCCCTTCACTGTATCTACAGATGGAAGCAACGGTGATGGCAGTGGCAACAAACAGTTCCCTTCACTGTATCTACAGATGGAAGCAACGGTGATGGCAGTGGCAACAAACAGTTCCCTTCACTGTATCTACAGATGGAAGCAACAATGATGGCAGTGGCAACAAACAGTTCCCTTCACTGTATCCACAGATGGAAGCAACGGTGATGGCAGTGGCAACAAACAGTTCCCTTCACTGTATCCACGGATGGAAGCAACGGTGATGGCAGTGGCAACAAACAGTTCCCTTCACTGTATCCACAGATGGAAGCAACGGTGATGGCAGTGGCAACAAACAGTTCCCTTCACTGAATCTACGGATGGAAGCAACGATGTTGACAGTGGCAACAAACAGTTCCCTTCACTGTATCCACAGATGGAAGCAACGGTGATGGCAGTGGCAACAAACAGTTCCCTTCACTGTATCCACAGATGGAAGCAACGGTGATGGCAGTGGCAACAAACAGTTCCCTTCACTGTATCCACGGATGGAAGCAACGGTGATGACAGTGGCAACAAACAGTTCCCTTCACTGTATCCACAGATGGAAGCAACGGTGATGGCAGTGGCAACAAACAGTTCCCTTCACTGTATCTACAGATGGAAGCAACGATGTTGACAGTGGCAACAAACAGTTCCCTTCACTGTATCCACAGATGGAAGCAACGGTGATGGCAGTGGCAACAAACAGTTCCCTTCACTGTATCTACAGATGGAAACAACGGTGATGGCAGTGGCAACAAACAGTTCCCTTCACTGTATCCACGGATGGAAGCAACGGTGATGGCAGTGGCAACAAACAGTTCCCTTCACTGTATCCACAGATGGAAGCAACGGTGATGGCAGTGGCAACAAACAGTTCCCTTCACTGAATCTACGGATGGAAGCAACGATGTTGACAGTGGCAACAAACAGTTCCCTTCACTGTATCCACAGATGGAAGCAACGGTGATGGCAGTGGCAACAAACAGTTCCCTTCACTGTATCCACAGATGGAAGCAACGATGTTGACAGTGGCAACAAACAGTTCCCTTCACTGTATCCACAGATGGAAGCAACGGTGATGGCAGTGGCAACAAACAGTTCCCTTCACTGTATCCACAGATGGAAGCAACGGTGATGGCAGTGGCAACAAACAGTTCCCTTCACTGTATCCACAGATGGAAGCAACGGTGATGGCAGTGGCAACAAACAGTTCCCTTCACTGTATCCACAGATGGAAGCAACGGTGATGGCAGTGGCAACAAACAGTTCCCTTCACTGTATCCACAGATGGAAGCAACGGTGATGGCAGTGGCAACAAACAGTTCCCTTCACTGTATCCACAGATGGAAGCAACGGTGATGGCAGTGGCAACAAACAGTTCCCTTCACTGTATCCACAGATGGAAGCAACGATGTTGACAGTGGCAACAAACAGTTCCCTTCACTGTATCCACAGATGGAAGCAACGGTGATGGCAGTGGCAACAAACAGTTCCCTTCACTGTATCTACAGATGGAAGCAACGGTGATGGCAGTGGCAACAAACAGTTCCCTTCACCGTATCTACGGATGGAAGCAACAATGATGGCAGTGGCAACAAACAGTTCCCTTCACCGTATCCACGGATGGAAGCAACGGTGATGACAGTGGCAACAAACAGTTCCCTTCACTGTATCTACGGATGGAAGCAACAATGATGGCAGTGGCAACAAACAGTTCCCTTCACTGTATCTACAGATGGAAGCAACAATGATGGCAGTGGCAACAAACAGTTCCCTTCACTGAATCTACGGATGGAAGCAACGATGTTGACAGTGGCAACAAACAGTTCCCTTCACTGTATCTACAGATGGAAACAACGATGATGGCAGTGGCAACAAACAGTTCCCTTCACTGTATCTACAGATGGAAACAACGATGTTGACAGTGGCAACAAACAGTTCCCTTCACTGTATCTACAGATGGAAACAACGATGTTGACAGTGGCAACAAACAGTTCCCTTCACTGTATCCACAGATGGAAACAACGGTGATGGCAGTGGCAACAAACAGTTCCCTTCACTGTATCTACAGATGGAAGCAACGGTGATGGCAGTGGCAACAAACAGTTCCCTTCACTGTATCTACAGATTGATGAAGGACTCGCTGCTGGAAGAATTCTCCTACCAGTGCACAGACATAGCTGGCTGCAATAATGGACCATAACTGGAAGAACATTGGGCACAAAACTGACCACAGTGGAGAGCTGCCATTCCGTGATGTTATGCTGGGCATTCTTACGATCCCACATAGCAGTGCTCACAGTGAAAGAGTATTTACTTGTGTCCGGAAGAACAAAACAGATGTGAGAAATTCCTTGGGAGATGATACCCTTGAAGCTCTACCAAGTCAGCTGTGTAGACAGAGAGTACAGTAGTCAAACTCTACATGACTTAAAAAGTGTAAATCACAGTTCTAGACAGGGTAAATTGGCTATAGATGCATTTGCATTAAACACAGTTACACTTTCTTGGTTATGAATATCTGTATTACTGTTCTGTTAACTGAACGCTTCAAAACACCTCTCGTAGTTTATTAATGATAACTCTGTTTTGGGGCAACCATTGGCATAGGAATGACCCAGTATTAAAGTATTACTGACAGTGGTGCCGTTTTCTTGACTATACTCGATACGGTTTTGAACTATTACTGACAGCAGGTCTGTATTCCTGAAAATTAATATGAGAGCATAGCAGGATTACTGACAGGACATTTTTTGTGTTGGCAGGTCTGTAAATCCCTTATTACCCTTAACTAAAGATCAGAGCCGTAAAAAATAGTCTTAGACTCAAATGAAATATCATAGAACCTATAACACAATTTCCCACTGACATATTACATAAACTGACACATTTTAATGTACATACAAATAACCAATTTTAACTCGCATCTATTTACAGTAGTTTTCCTTATACAATATTGATGCGTAGTATTTGTACGTTACCCACAGCACATTCACCATTCGGACACTTCATATATTGATGAAGGTAAAAATAACAAGGCAACGTTGAACTCAGATGATCTAAATACTTTGAATGAGTCTTAGCGTACTTGGGTGGTAGACAGCTTCGATCATTAAAATATGTAATCCAAATCCATCCGACTTAAAAACAAATTAATCAGAATATGACATTTTCAACTAAACAGACATCAAGACAGGATACAATCACATTGTCTATCAACAGTTGCTATAATATTCACTACCATTCTATATCATTAAAAATATAACTACTTTCGATGTAATGATTTTCTTCTAATCACAAATATTGAGATTTACTTACTCAACGACAATGAGAGAGAAACAATTGCATTGTTGACTGGGAGGGAGCAAAGGCAGGGTTGACTGAATTACTTTAATTGTGCACTTGAGTAAAAGTAATTCACCTAAAAACTACTTCAGTAAAAGTAATTCACCTAAAAACTACTTGAGGAAAAGTAAAAGTACTTTGTAAAAAAATACTTGAGAAAAAAGTAAAACTACTTTCCAAAAGTACTTGAAGTAAAAGTAGAAGTAAAGGTACAACACTTAGAAATAACAACAAAATCATGAGTAATATTAAATTTTGCAACCACTCTGCCAAAGTGTTCCCAGACAGCCTTAGCTGGTCAATAACACGGTGCTCAATTGGATGCTTGGAAAATTACATTATCATCATTAAGATCTCACATCAAATAATTTCAGCTAAATACAGAAATTAAGTAATGATGAGGCACAATCTGTCTTTATATCGACCTGTTCCACTGGAGCTAGATTGTACAATAGGATATGTATACGCAGGTGTGATTGTATCCGAGTTGCTAGAGGGTCAATCCAGTAGTAGTAGTAGCCTCTCAGGGAAATTGGTCAGAGGTAAAACCACCTAGCATTGCCCATAGTAAAATTAACAAAGACATTTGATGCCTAGCTAATGAAGCCATCTGGCTTGTGAACCCCCACCTTCTTATGTCTTCCCAGACATGTCTTATCAACTCACACAAACATGAAACAACATAGTTTAGCAGCTAGCTGTGTTGGTTACCTGGTACCAGCTGGGACTAGAACTGATCAGAAAACAGACCAGTGCAACAGAGGAATGCTGTTGCTAATTGCAATTAAAAGTGCCCTGTCAGGGCCAGTCCCTGATATTATGGGTCAGCTTGAATAAACCATTGCTGGGAAAAGATGCTGCCAAATGGCAGAGTATCCATTCTTTACTGTTTAGTTTTGTAGAGTAATCATTATTATGAATTCATTAAACATCTCAATATGAATTTTATTCGTGAAAGTAAAATGCTGTTTAATGCTGACACAAGTATTTAATAAAATACAAAAGTATTTAATAAAAATTCTACTTTGTTGCATGCCAATTACTTGTAATAACAACTCAAGTATTGTAACAAAGTACTTTTACTTCGTTACATGCCAACCCTCAGCAAAGGTGATAGACAGAAAAAGTAACGTAAACACGAGATGGATTTAAAGAGGCCATATGGATCAGAAAGATGACTCCAATCATGAATCAAGACAAAAGGCAAGCAGAAGAACTAGTTGTCCCAGAATTCAGTTCCTGATGAAGACTATTGACGGTAGCCAAAACATTGAGTAACTAAATCTCAATAGTTGTGATTAGAAGAAAATTGTTACTTCATTATTATCTACCAACCTGATGTACATTTTCATGAATATAACTACTTTCATTTGAAATACTTATGAAGAGATTTGGCTGACGCGAGAAGATCCAGCTTCTCTGTCTGATGGAATGTATCTGATGTTGTGAAATCACTCTCCTCTATGCGTCATTTTACTTCAATTTCCATGGCCGACACCTGTGAAGATATATGTGAATGTTAGTACATCAATCGTTGCAACCATACAGTTGAATTATATGGTAAGACATACATACATACATACATCATAAATAGATTATTAAACGTAAGGTCAAAATGGTAGTAATTAGTGTAAAACTAATTTATAATAATAACAGTAAAACTTTATTCTGACACCATCACATCTGGGGCTACTGCCCCGTTCATCCCGGGTGTGTACAAACATCAGTCACATATTAAAGTGAATGCCCAGTTAAAATAATTAATGACATGTACAAGATAAAAAAAATTGAGGATCAATGTTGGTGCCAGGATCACCTCAGGACAAAGAAGAGAGCAACAAGAATAAAGGCATTAACAGCCTTAAAATAAACATACAAAGCCATAGGGGACACAAGAGATTCTTGTTTTGACGTGATAGTTGACGAGACAATGCACTTCTAGCCCCCAAGTTGCGCACACCATAACACGCTAAGCGTACCTATGTCATTATAAAATAAACCATTGGTATTAGTATTACCACATTTTAATGCTAGTTGCTTTAATAAATAATAGAAGGAGATTTGTTTGTTATGCCTGTTTTAATTCCAAATGTGTTGATGTGTGAAATGCGATAGCGGGCAGCATGTCATTAGGGTCTGGAAGTGAGCATTTATGGGCAAATTTGCATAAAACCAACATGGCAGCTGATGACACTTGTGTCCTCTATTAGTATGTGAAAATTGGGATTTCATGTGCCAGTAGTTAAATATGGCATTATGGTGGAATTTACATATTTTTCACCAAATAAACATTTTAATGAGTTTTGCAGCATATATTTGGTTTATTTATGTTTGTTGAAACTTACATATATATTGTTTGTACATCGCACTATTTAACATGAGGATTGTGACAAGGAACTGGCACAAATTAATATAAATGTATACAACAATTCAACTATGGAAATTCCAATACTAGGTACTCAAAACAATCTGTGCAGCTGTTGGATTGTCCTATATAATAATAATAATTAACTTCTAGGGCGCCTATATCCTCAGGAACCTGAGCTCAGAGGCGCAACAAAGCAGAATTATTAAGCATAATCGTGAACAGGGAATCGTAAAAGTCATTATCAGAACAACGGACAACCAAAGATTTATGGTGGAAATGCAATTTGGAATAAATGTCTTGAGTTTTTTTCGGAAAATAGCTATAGTTTCAAATGTTTTCAAAGTGATGGGGAGTTCATTCCAGACCATAGGCGCAGCGACAGAGAAAGCACGTTTACCCAAGTTAAGTTTTGATTTAGGCACAATAAGTTGTTGTGAAATTGATGATCTGAGCTGCCTAGGGATTTTTTAAAGATGCAGGAGGCTGGCCAAGTAAGGTGGTTGTTGTGTAGATAGAGCACGATATGTAAGAGTTGACAGTTTAAAACTAATTTGATAAGAAACAGGAAGCCAGTGTAATTGTTTAAGTAGTGGTAGTGATGGTGTAAACCGGGGTGTCCTGAGAACCACACATGCCAGACAACTATGTACTTGTTGGAGTTTAGCCCCCCCAAATGTTTTCATTGTATACATTTATATTAATATCTGTTTGTATTACTAGCTGGATTTTTTATCACCAAAATTTGACATAAATGCAATTTCTATGAGTATAACAATTTGTTGATTAGGCTGTACTGACCAACAGGCGTTTCCATATAGTTCATGCTATAATTACACTTCAGTTACATCTCAGTCTACTAAACCTCCCAAAGTATTACCGATATGAGTTGAGCTATAAGTGACCATTTCAGTTAATGGCGGGTTGATGTGGATTTGGTAGAAGTGGGTCGTTCTCCGTCACTTCGTCGTTCACTTCATCTCGTCCACCTTCGGGTAATGTGACTGGTGTTGCTACCTGCTGGCTGGCAATTTTCTCCTTGCGACTCGCGTTCAACACACCACCCTGAAAGAGTACAAGCTGTGGTCACTCATAAATACCAGTAAACATTCATGATACACCTGTGTCATATAAATGACAGTCATTTGTCAGCTATTTCACACTGTCAGAGTAGTGATTTTTCACTCACAACAATCAGAATGAAGGGTCACAGCAGCGGTTACAAGATTTGTTTGACATAATTGTTCTCGCACCATGTTCTAGCCTTTGCCTTAGCTGACCAACATCGTTGACCAACATTATTATTTAGAACTTGGAGGCACCCTATTCCCAAGACTTGCAAATACATAACTCAGGTTTTCTGTAAATGTAGCGGCAAAACTATCTCAGGGAATTCACATGGAATATCTGGATAGATATCATCTGGTGTGCCAAATACTGAATAGGCCTACTGAAGTATTACATAACCCATGTTGAATCTTATCCAAGACCTGAAGGCCTTTGTTATGATCTTAAATTAGCCATGTTATTTTATCACACAGCTTTGCCGCCATATTTTCGAAAAACTTGAGTTATGAATTTATAAATCGTTTGAGAATATGGGCCCTGACACCAAAGCAGCTTACAAACAAGTTTGTCACAGTTAACAGTTCTCTCAGTTGAGGGTCTATCAGTGATACCCACCCTTTTTTTGTCGACGGTGTTGAGAAACAGAGCAGTTGCTACACAGGCCAAGACATTGCCCAGTAGAAATATCATCACGTATTTCCAGCGCAGTAGAGTCTCAACCTTTGGAAGACTGAAGGGAGATGTATGCTATTAGTACACCATGTGACTCATGTTCTTGTGCAATTAAAACAGGAGTAATCCAATTAACATTTGATTGTTTTTTACAATAAATTTTGCTTTAATAATAATAATAATACAAAAACGTCTAACATCCCCAGAAACCTGAGCTCAGAGGCGTATCCAAAACGAAAAGGTTTGCAAATCTCAAATTTTCTGCAACTTTAACTTTAAGCTGTCTTCAACAGATTAACTACCACTGGACGGTGGTGCAGTAGTAGTCAGACAAAAGCAGCAAAATGTAGCAGAAACACCACAACAAAAACCAAGGTAAATTCACTAAGAAAGAACAACACCATAAATGACATAAATGACATGAATGACATGTAGTTGAATAAAAGAAACCTACTTCTCTGACTTGCCAAGGATTTGTCCCACGATGATATTTGACAGGCCGATGCCAACCATCTGAATAGATGTTGTTAGACCCATTGCCGTGCCGATCGTTGCCTGACTGACCACTAGGGGGATGGATGGCCACATGCTCGCCTGAGGCAAACAACATGGATATCAAGACAAAGATAGTATTTATAATACAGTGTACTAATACAAAAACTTTTATCACACCTAAATCTTCTGAAATCCGAGCTCAGATGCACATCAAAACGAAAGGGTTCGGCAATACTGAAATAAATTGGTATACAATGTTTGTTGCCAACAGATGGATGAATAAGTCTTCAGATGACAACGAAATGTTATTTTGTTTCATACTGTTCTATTACTAACAGGAAGTGAATTAAGAGAGTTGGTCAGTAAAAGCTGGTGTCAACGTTTGTTTGAACCACACACAATGTTGTAACACAAAGGCCTATGCGTCATAACTCTTTAAACTGCCATGATAGAGCCCCATTTTCTAAATTGTTGAACGATGTCATTTTTTAATCATACACTATATGTGAGAATACTGTAGAACCGTACTACAGGAAGACAGTAATTAATGAGCACATACAAATCATATCATAGGCATCAGAAGCTGCTGAACATTTGGGGTGTTGAAGTTGATAGTTCTAAGCATAGCATGCATTGCAGTGGGAGGTGAGATTTTTGTCCATGTAAAGAAGTTAGCAAACATTGCGGGGTCAAAATATACTTGAGCGCCACACCAAAGATATTGGGGTCTCCCTCCCCCCGGAATTCCGACACCTTTGTATATACTTACAGCTGCAACAGAGTAGGTGATTCCAAGCCACAGTGTGCTGACTAGAGGGTGGACCTCGGTGAATGCCAGGAGACCAAATACGGGGATTGTGAGCACGGCACAGCCGATGGCAAGGAGACCACGGCGACCAAACACATCCTGAAATATAGAAGTAAACATACTGTTTTGAACATTGGTATAGACACAAGACAACAATACATACAGATGTGTATTATTCATGGGGACAGCTTATTATTTTATTTCCAGGTTCAATGTAGATGAATTCAGATCTGGTGATTTTGGGATAGCATCCCCTTTCGGGGATTGGTAAAACAGGAAGATTAATATATTTAGAAGCAATAAATAATTTCAGACCAACTCTATGCTTTGGATATAAATATTAAATTACGTTCATGTAATTAATTCAAAATTGAGATAAACAATGTTTGCATAAGTAACTTATCTGGCCGACAAGTTGAAAGTGACGTTCATTTATTTATAATTTAACATTTTCGTTGGATTGGCTGCATCCTGTTAACTATGCAGCACAGAGATTTGTAATGTTTTACACATGCTTTGAACTAGATGTCAGTTGCCAAATAATTTTTATTAAACATAATAAGTCATCATCTAAGTATTCATATTTTTTATTTCGCCAAAACTAAATAACAAATCTTTAAAAACGAGCTATCCTCGATACCAGATAAGTTTGGTTTTTCACAAAATCTCTAGGAAATGAGACAAGCAAACACATTTAATTGAGTTGGAACCTTTACAGCACCCGATCTAGATCAACTACTTGGAGCTTCAGCAGACGTGAACACATGAAGTGTTTGAGACTTACGATGACGCCACCGAGGAATGGAGACATCACCATGGAGACATCATACACCGCCCCGGCCATGTACGCTGACGTGTGCTTATAGCCATACTTGTCCTGAATAAACTTGCTGCAAACGTTCAAAATCAGTTAGTTCACTTTGTATATGCTTGGATTATGAGTGCATAGGAGTAGGCATTTTTATAGATTAATCATCGCCAAATGTCTATTTTATGATCACAAGTGAAACTTATTTCGTATTACTTACAGTGTAGATATCATTTAGTAACTTTATGCGCGATTTGGTTCTAAGCTGACTAAGCATATTTAAAATATTAATATCAATCAGGCACATTTAATTATTTGTTTAAACTCCTTCCTCATCACAAATCAGGTTCATTAATGTTCAAATTTGTAGTGTGCGAATAGTACAAGTAATGTGCACAGTCTGTTCCACAAAAGATGGTGTAGTTTTGTTAAAATCATTGAAAGTATCGACTTATATATGTATTAGAATGGGTAACTTGTGAAAGTGTAAATTGCTGTATGCTATAGTATATTGCGCTGGACCACTTTTTGCAATTTTTTTTGCCAAATTGTGGCTGAATCCGGTCCCAACAATTTTTTATTGTTTGACTGATGCTTTCATAAAAACTAAATGACAAAACTGCACAAACGAGCTAACATGTTATAATGGATACCAGTTAAATTTTTCACAATACAAATCTGAAACGAGACAAGTGGAAAAAATCTGATGAGGGACCTTTAACTGTGTTGAAGTGTTTTAATTAATTTCCTTAGTTTTCCAAACAATTTGAATTGAGGAAGGGGCTTTAACAAAAGACAAGTGATTCCTCAGACCTACCTGGCATCAGCTACGAATGGAAATATACCGTTGTAGAAGAACATAATAGTCAGTGCCAACAGCCAGTATTGCAGTGAGAATCGCTTAATGTCTCCAACTTTCTGCACAACAAAATGTACACTATGGAATTTCTGCTAAACATAAACTGCCAGTGATGTCAGTATCAGCAGTTAGTCCACGGCTGTTAGTGGGACTGATTAATCTAATACAAACATGCTATTTTTATCTACTTTTTTTCACATGAAATTCTGTATAAATCTTATTACGTTTTCCATTGGTTGATCTGCCCACAGCATTCCCATTCTAATCAAGTGTCACCATCTATGAAGCAAACACAATCCACTAAGTTTCATCAGAAATCTGCCTTGCATTAAAAGTATTTGTGCATCGACCACTGCAAGTTTACTTACCACATTTTTGGAGTTCGTTTTTAAGTTTGTATCTTGTCCTAGCTGTTTGACACCGTAGATATCTAGGAAACTGACAACAATGGCGGAGAGAAAACCCACCCCACACAGCACAGAACCTGCAATAAGATAACAAAGTCTTAAACAGACACTCTCTCACCATTCCTTCAACACATCACAATTTACAACAATATTTATACAAATCTGTTTTATTTCATTATAGCTATTTCATCACAAAAATCTACCTTTGCAGCTTTCAAAATGCACACTACAAAGCCTTGCTAATGTTGTGGCCAAAGCATACATAAAACAGATTACTACATCAGGTTCATTAAAATGAGACAAAAGTCATGGTTTTGGGGCTATGCACCTAAAAGAGATACTAAAAGCTAACCACGTGCAACTAAAATCAATAATTTCATGCCAGTGGTTTACTCTGAATGTGTTCTAAGATTGATAGTTGGAGATTCGGGTCATTTCTCTGAATGACCGAGGGTTGACATGTTAACCATTGTGACTGATAAGCACATGCGCAGTTCTACTAAAGTGACATATTAAGGGAGGCCGGCATACACAAAACTAATGCAAAATCTCAAACAAACATGTTATTTTGCCAGAACGAAGAGTTGATTTTGGATGCAAATAGCAAGGCTATATCCTATTGGTAAGAATAGGAATAGGTGTACATGAATATTTTAATTTGACGAGCGAATATTGCCGGAATAACGCACTCGTGACGTAGTTACTAACATGTTATCTAAGAGTGTAGTGCAGCCCATGAAATTAAGATGCTGTGTGTGTTCAAGATTTTCCTAGTAAACCACTGGCGTGATATTCTTAATTGTAATTACAAATGGTTATGTTTTAGTAACTCTTATAGATGCATGGGCCGAAAATTACTTTTGGTTCCCTTTAATGGTCCCTCCTCAAGTTAATTTTTTTTACTCATCTCATCTCGTTTGCAAAAAAATCAAACCCACAAATATTCTAGCTTGTTAGTGCAAATTTTTATTTAGTTTTTGTGACATCATGGGATAAACTATTATATTTTTATGACGGGGTCTGGTTATAAATTAGCAGAAAAACAGCAAAAGTGATCTGGATCTATATGTTATAAGGCTATTCACACTTTTGCAAGTTACTCGATTTAACAATCAAAGTAAATTCTTTCGACAATTTCAACAAAAGTGGGAACTATCAAACCAACTGCGCATATTACTTAAAATAATCACACACTATGGATCTGAACTTCAATGAACCTGATTCACAAGAAGCTAAATCAATTGCAGAGGAACCTTTAATGTTGTAACCAAAGCAAACATAAAACAAGTTATCCTGTCCAATAACTGATTTGTAGACAGCAAGGTTCATTAAGAACAGTAATGAGAAATTCAAGTAAAGTAGCAAGTAGAAGACACATACCTCCCCAAAGCGTCCAGGTCAGACCATATGCATTTGCAAAATTAGCTGTGAGCAGAAAATTGAGGACACTGCCAAGCCGAGAAAAGGCTAACGTGATGCCAAATGCCATTGCCAATTCCTTGTCTTTAAACCAGAAGGCTGTGATTCGGTTCTGCACGACTGAAATAACGCAGGAATAAGTATGCTATGGCTACATAAATTCACTGGTTAATAAATGCAATCATCATCAGAGTTGACAATTTGTTTGCATTTTTTATGCATGGCAAAACATGTTCCTTATAACAGAACACATACATATTTCTTGAATGTCATAAAAATTGCAGTAATTAAGTACTAATTGTTATTACTTAAATTTATAAAGCACCATATATCTGAGACCAGCCCATTCATAGGTGCTTATAAAACCTACATGCAATAAAAAATAATAATAAATATATAAGATTATAATAAAAATATATAATCAAAAATTTATTTTAATTAATATATATATATATATATATATATATATAATTATAGAAAATAAATAAATAAATAAGTAACATACCCATTTATAAAAAGTGTCCTCTTTGACAGTTATTCCTTAATGGAAGTAGAAATGGAAGTAGAAATGCAAGAGAGGACTGAGACACCTACTAGTGAGGGAGCCGTTCCCGGCACCAAACAGCAGCCGTCCCAGAAGCATGACTGGCAGCATGGCTGTAGTTCCCTTGAGAAATGCACCAGCAGCGAATGAACATGATCCCATGACACACAGAGCCGAGAAGAGAAACACACCAACTGAAACACAGGATAAATACAATCATTGTACGTGACACATCTATAAATTCTTGTATGCTTGCTGAAATTGGTTGCTGGTTAAACACCTTGATTACTGGTTTGCTGGCTATACTAAATGTATCTCTTTCCTCAACTAAATTTTTTGCTCGTCTCGCTTCAGTCATTTCGCAAAATTGGAACCTATTGACTATGATGTACTAGCTCATTTGTAAAAAAAAATTTTTAAGTTAGTTTTCAATTAGTTTCAGTGAAATCATTGGACAAACCACTCAATAATTTTTTACCGGATCCAATCAAATTTTTTAAAAAAATTACAAGAGTGGTCCGGCTCTACATACCATAACATAAGGCTAATGAAACTTTCATAAGTTACCCGATCTAATAATCAAAGTAAATTATTATTATTTATTTAATTTGTCAATGATTTTAACCAAAGTTAAATTAACTGCAAATATTACTTCAACTGTTCGCGCACTACATATTTTAGCATCACCGAACCTGATTTGTGATGGGCTAAATCAGTTGAGGAGAGAGCTTTAAACAGCAACTGTGAACATAACCATTAAACCATACGACTTTGAGAACATTTATTGTAATGAACCAAGTGGAAGATGACACTGACACAGCAACATACAATACATTTAATTATACATTTTTAGTATTGATGCGTGTCGTAGAAAATAACAATATTCATGAAAGTGCAAATGGACTGATTCTGTTGATTAGGGTAATGTTAATGTCACATAAATTCAATGGTATTTCTCACTTAAAGAATAACTCTAACATTGTTACGTTCTTTTTTATCAACATTGAGGATAATTAAAGTACTTGAATTACTGTTTAACGATATTCACATAATGTCAACAAGTACGTTTTACAACAGGCCAATGTGGAGTTGTGAACATTTTAATTGGAAAAATTGTAATGCTATACCTAAGCAATAATTGCAGACTTAAATGTATTTAGTTGTTAGTTTTTGAATATGCATGCATGCCACATACTTACTTCTGTTACCGAGTTTGTCGATGAGAAAGCCAGCCGCAATTACTATAAGAGCATTGCTGCAAGAGAATATTGGTGTGAGTAACAAAGAACAGCACAAACAAAGAACAACACAAACAAAGAACAGCACAAACAAACAACTGCACAAACAAACAACAGCACAAACAAACAACAGCACAAACAAAGAACAACACAAACAAACAACTGCACAAAAAAACAACTGCACAAACAAACAACAGCACAAACAAACAACAGCACAAACAAACAACAGCACAAACAAACAACTGCACAAACAAACAACAGCACAAACAAACAACAGCACAAACAAACAACTGCACAAACAAACAACAACACAAACAAACAATAGCACAAACAAACAACACCACAAACAAACAACACCATAAACAAACAATAGCACAAACAAACAACTGCACAAACAAAGAACAACACAAACAAAGAACAGCAGAAACAAACAATAGCACAAACAAACAATTGTACAAACACTTGCACCAAACAACTGCCATTAATGCCAAGTTTAATGCGTCACATTATTCTGACAAGCTCAGGATTACAAAATGACAAACCACCAGTAATTCTGAAGACTAATATAATATTTTGCAAAGCGAAATAAACTTATTATTATATTTTTTACTCGATCTTAACTTCTGTTTAACAATTATCACTTCATTTCATTGTTAGATAAGAGACTAAATTATTTTCTATGCAGTATCAGAAAATATACCACTGGTAGATAAAAATGGATATTACATCCAGAGGCCTTTTAAGTTTTAAAAACTTGGGTATACATATGTTACAGGCAAACTGTGTAATCAATCATTTTGCATAATGCCTGAAAATATTAGGCATTATGTGCAACGACCGTTTCACTCAGTCATTTTGCAAAATGCCTGAAAAGTGCAGTTATTTCGCAAAATGACTGGATTTTAGGTGCAGTCATTTACAATAATTATTGATCTTCATTGTGTATCCTAAATATAATGTTGAAACAGTCATTATGAGTAATGCCTAAAAATGTCAGGCATTATGCGAAATGACTGATTACCCAGTTTGCCTGTAACATATTATATACAGTTAGAACGATCCAAGTATTCTTAGTATACATCTAATTTTAACACTTTTATATGACAATGACTATGGCAACAGACCATAGGACACTAAATTTTATTCCTGAGCAGCAACTTACGTCCATGCATATATTGCATATAGAAGATTATATTCATCAGGGGCCAAACCAAGGCAGTCATGACAGCAGGTTGAGTTGATGTCACTCATGTTTCCTGTTGTATTGCATGGGTTCTGAAAGCAAAACAAGTATACGCAACCTTCAACAGCATGTGTACCAAGAAATGTTAGTACCTCCAATGTCATTGGTACATTTCCTGCTGATTGGTTTAAATAAACTAATGTTAAACAAGCAATCATTATGCTCACAATACGCCGCAGTATTTGGGCGAACATGCAGTTACTACTTGCATGCTACAATAAGTGTTGTAGTGTTATCATAAAAAAAGGGAAAATTATCATCATCACTATGTTAGCCAAATGTTGAAAGTGGTTCACAGCATTCTTGTAAAACACCCATCTGGTTGTTTTTTTTAGTATTTTTGTCAATGTCCATATGAATTATAATACATTGTCAATGTCTGATAAATTATATATAAAAATAAATGTTGTTGTGGACTGTGTGATAGATGTAAGATAATGTTTAAATGCTTATTAATTTATATAATTGTCTAGATTATATATATATATATATATATATATATATATATATATATATATATAAAATCTAGACAAGTATAAATAAATAAATAAATAATAAATATATTAAAATCAGGGTTGGGTTTCTGACAGTCAGAAAGGTATTTCTGACGTGACAATGTCAGAAACTAGTTTCTGGTGGGTTTCTGATGTTAGAAACTGTCAGAAACATGTCAGAAACTGCCAAAATTTATGATTTTGCTAATTATATAACCTATGAAATGGAAGAGTGATAATTAAATGCCTATTGACTTCATTTTATTGTGTGGAGAAATTATATAGTGAACTCTCACTATAATTATTCAGAAGGAAGTTCAAGGAACACATTGGGACTTGGTCAAACTGTTCCTTATATTTGTTGTTCCTTATATCCGTGGTTATATAATTATAACTGTTACTGTTATATAACTGTAATTTTTACTGCACTTGGTGTGATGAATCAGCATTCTATCACATTTGGGTGAAATCTAATGACCACAGAACTTGCATCTAGCCATTGTTTTTCCATTACTGTCCACTTTAACAAAATGTTCCCACACGGCCTTAGCTGGTCTGCCACCCTTAAACATGCTGCACGCAGGGGTGCTACTAGCACTATTAAAGTCACTATTCAATATGACAATGTCTAAAAAAGTGGGTAATCAATTTGCACTTCTTTCACATGTAACAGTGTATCTCTATGTGAAGGTGTAGCAAGAGGTGGCTGGCCAAGCAACTTGCTAAGTAGAAGGCACTGGGTCAACCAGCTTATACCTCCATCAAGCACAGACAGGTGCACATATTATAAAAGCAAGCTCAGACAATACTCTTACAAAATTTAGTTGTATCTCACTTGATAGTCCAGCTCTGGAAATTGGGACTTCAAATGACTGCCTGGACCTGCCTTGAATCTTTCTTTGATATCAATTTGTCTAATCTTACACAATGAAGCTGTGTATAGCTCAGCATTAGCTCACAGCAGTGAGCAGTACAACAGTACAGTTCTGCCTCAATTGCTTAAGTTTAACTCTTTTATTGGCTTCCAATTGGCTTATTGACACAACCACACAGGTCCTTGCACAGTCCTAACCCAGTCCCTTGAAGTCCTCTCCAGTGTTATTACTGGTATGCACCTACACCCACCCAACTTCTTTCATGCTTTCCCAGTTGTGATTGACACCTGTCCAGTTCTTTTGAAAGCTAGCTGCCAAGTTAAACCATGCTGCAACCATTACATACATCTGTTATCATTTCTATCTGCTAAAACATTCGTAGAAAATGATAACATAACAGACTGCACAGAGTAAAAGTTGCAATTGTATATGACATGTAACAGGTTACTAACGCATTACTATATTGTACCTAAAACAAAACTTAACTTGGGTAAACGTGCTTTCTCTGTCGCTGCGCCTAGGGTCTGGAATGAACTCCCTATCGCTTTGAAAACATCCGAAACTATTGCTATTTTCCGAAAAAAACTCAAGACATATCTATTCCAAATTGCATTCCCACCATAAATGTTCGGTTGTCCCTCGTTTCTGATACTGACTTTTGCGCGTCCTTGTTTACGATTACGCCTACTGATTCTGTTTTGTTGCGCCTCTGAGCTCAGGTTCCTGAGGATATAGGCGCCATAGAAGTCAATTATTATTATTATTATTATTATATTGATTTAATATATAATCTACACATTAAACAAAATGACATGTAATAATTGTTTTTTAAAGAAAATGCCTCAAAAATGGAGTTTCTTGTATTTTTATGTCAGAAAAGTATTTCTGACGAGACGGTAAATACCATGGTATTTACTATCTCGTCTCGTCAGTGATTAAAATAGTGAGTCTTTAGTTTTCTCTTAAAAACTTTGTTTGACATCACTAATACGCTGTACATGTATATAGACAATGTATACTGCACATGATGTTGTCTGATGGGAACTCACCCCTTGAAACTTATCTTGCAAGACACTTGGCATGTCAAAGCAGAAGTAGGAGCCAAATGTCAGCATACAGTTGAAGAAGAGCAACAGGAACCTGTAGCCACCTACAGAACAATAACATGAGGATTTATGGCTTTACTATCTATGCCCAGAGTGCCTTGAACCTGACAGTATTCTATTTATATTGTGCTGACATATTCTATTATATGCACCGTCACCAAGTTTGAAACTTGAAAGTAACTTATCCAGAATAATAGCACCATTAAATCACTGGCGTGTCCTATTGTGACACTGCTCCCGGGTCATAACTAATAGTTCTGTACCGCTTTCAAAATAATTTGTGTATATATTAAAATATTCATTAAAATATGTGCATAAAAACATAAATCAGTGTACTGTCTCAGAAATCCCCAAATGGAGTTAATTTGTTGGTACATGGTACTACATACATTGATTGATTGTGGTTGATAGTTGGACTGGATTTGATAGTACTTTTTAACTTCAACTCTTTGTTGAAGCACAAACTCATTTCTGCACATATATAAATATTTTATAACTTACTTCTGCCACTATAGATTCAACCTGTTTTCATTTTCTACACTTTCAAGAAACGCATCTAGACAATACAATAAGAACATATTTGACTAAAACAGAAACTTGATACCAAATTAAAGAATCCATGTATGTTTTAATGATCCTCATGATAAAGCTAAATCACAACAGCTCTATGCATTTTACCAATTTGTTAAATAATGTGAAATTCCAGTCCAGTATAAGCTCAAAAAATTAATAGTTTATCACAACTACATTGATGGTAAGATGGTGATATATAATCAAGACAGCATATACTGATTAGATGCACTGGATGACAGTGGTAATTCATCAATACAAGTATGTTCAGTTCTTAGCACTCCAATCTGTCAAGTATGCATTATAATTTCTGGGAATTCAGGTAATACTGTGTTGTTTTAAGGTCAAGTGTGGCTAATATACAGTCACTGCAAAGGCTTCCAGAAATGGCTGAGGCATATGTGATGAAACGGTCCGCATCCACAATGGCCTGTATATTTTGTGAGCCAGTCAAAAATGAAATGGGTGTGCATATTATCCGGGCCTGTTCCAGAAAATATGCACACCTTTCAAAAATAGAGAACATCACAATTGACATCATATTAAATTATGACATTGAATAAAATGTATGAGTAATTTGTTTTAATATTGTTAATGGACCCACATGGCCTAGATGAGCACGAGCACTTTATTGTGTACAATGGTGATTTTATATCCTGGGCATTTATATATTTTGAATTTATTTATTTATTAGTTTATTTATATATTTATGTGTTCACATTTTTTAACTTATATATCTTTAACTGATTTATTTTGTTTAACTGATTTATACTTATATGCACAGTCCTTATAATACAAATACGTTTATTTCTGGTAAAGCCGTATATATATATATATACATACAAATATGCATTAAAGATATAATATATATATATATATATATATATATATATATCTTTACTGCATATTTGTATGTATATATATATATATGGTTTTACCAGAAAATAACGTATTCGTATTATAAGGACTGTGCATCGCTGTCAGTAGGGGACAGTTGCTATAAGAGATTTACAGCAACTGTCCCCTACTGACAATGTTTATACTACAGTACACAGTACAGTACAGAGTACAGTACAGAGTACAGTACAGAGTACAGTACAGAGTACAGTGTACACATACAGTCCGGTACATCTTGTGCTGGCTGCTGCCTGGCTTGAGTGAGCAGAAACTTTGTCAACATTTCCTCACTTGACACGTCGCCACACACTGCGAGTCTGGTATGTCGATGTTACTATCCCCCCTTTGGCTTTGATCCATGTTTACTGCTCACAGACACAGCTCAGCTAATATAGCGCACATGCTTAAAATACATAGTTTATTCATTTAATGAGTTAAATAAATTAGGTAAACATGATGCACGTGTATATATATATATATATATATATATATATATATATATATATATATATGTATGCATATATATATACTTAGGTCTTCCTGTAATCGAAGGGTGACAACTTATGTATACAGCTTGTGAAAAAGAATGGTGTACATGTATGCATACATACATTACATACATACATACATACATGTACACCATTCTTTTTCACAAGTTGTATACATAAGTTGTCACCCTTCGATTACAGGAAGACTCAAGTTATTCAATAGCTCCGTCACAAGACAAAGTTATCAACACTTCGTCTTCGACAACACTGACACTGTAATTGTGACTGACATAGTTTTTAAAAGTATATGTTTTGTCAGTGCACAACTGTACAAGTATGTTGGGTAATTATCCACGTTGAAATATAGCGTAGTGTACCTTGTGAATGCAGTAACTGAAAACTAAGGATTAAACTTACAGTCCGAAGCTTGTAGAGGCGCCATGTTCGATGGTACATGTTAAGTGTCGCCATCTATCGAGTAGGTCGGCTCGACAATTATTATTAAAAATAATGCATAAAATAAAGGAAATATAAGATCAAGAAAAATAATAATAAATGTATGTGGCATAAGAAAAGTGGATAACATATTGGAGCAGAGCATTGGATGGCAAGCACCATTGTACACCACCTTCATAGACTTAAAGAAAGCGTTTGACAGTGTCGGAATATATATATATATATATATATATATATATATATATATATATATATATATATATATATATATATATATATATATATATATATATATATATATATATATATATAAATATATATATATATATATATATATATATATATATATATATATATATATATATATATATATATATATATATATATATATATATATATATATATATATATATATACAGGGAAAGTGCACATAAGTTTACACTTCCATTCTCTCGGTTTCCAGCACAAGATTATATATATATATATATATATATATATATATATATATATATATATATATATATATATATATATATATATATATATATATTTCAACCTGAAACACCCAACAACAGATCGAGTGTGTCAGCTATACAATATCACTTAACAGTACAAACATTGAAACAAGATGGTGTGAAAACAAACAAGCTCCACAGAATTAACAATATAATGTTACCAATGCAATGTAAAGTATGTTAAGACATGTATAATGGTTACACAAGATAACCATGATTACATAATAGTTATTCAAGATAAACCATGGATACAATTGTATGTAATTTAACAATCACAATCAAGTGGTTGTCCTCTATCCTGTGTATTTGATTCTATGGTATCGCCTGTGCCATTTGTGGATATCTCTGGCACAACTTGTGGAGTGTGCGTCAAAAATGGTCTGCCCACAGCCATTACTTCCATATCGTCTTTAGAATCAAATGGTGATGAAGTGTCGGAATGTGCAGATGTATCTGGTGCTCTAGGTTCGGAGTCTTGGTTGTCATTTGGCATTCTTGGATCTCGTCCAAACATGACAAAGAATGGTGAATATTCTGTTGATGCATGTGGTATATCATTGTAAGCAAACGTCAGTTCTGGTAAGTGCTTTGGCCAGAGTCGTTTGTTGTCCCCAGGCAGTGTACGTAGTAAGTTAATAATTGTGCATGGTCCAATTAAAGTTTTCACATTGGTCATTTCCTTGCGGTCTGTACAGGGTTGTCTTTGCCTTCTTGGTGTCATACCTACGACACAGTTCCCTAATCACAGTGCCCTCAAAGTTTCTGCCCTGATCACTGTGAATTCGTCTTAGCACGCCAAACTGAACACACCAGTTATTTACTAAAGCTGTGGCAACGGTCTTTGCTTTCGGGTCCTTCGTTGGAATTGCTTTTGTGAATTTGGTGAATATATCTGTGATGACAAGAACATTCTCACGTCCCTCTGATGCAGGCTCCAAAACTGTAAAGTCAATCGTCAAAACATTCAATGGTGCAGTTGCTACAAGAATACCCATATGTGTTTTCTGCTTGGGTTGTTTGTCCTTATATAATATATATATATATATATATATATATATATATATATATATATATATATATATATATATATATATATATATATATATATATATATATATATATATATATATATATATATATATATATATATATATATATATATATATATATATCATTTGGGTGTATATTCATGTCAGTCTTGACATACAGGTGGCGCAACGGCGAGTTTGTAGAAACGCGGAAAAAAATTTAGATAAAGGCGAGTTTGTAGAAACGCGGGTCGCCACCCATTCGCTAGAAACGCTACAGTACGTAGCTCGGCAGAAACCGCGAGAAATGCGCGAAGATTGCCGAAGATGTCTTGTTACGGGCAAGATACGATTGAATGGATGGAAGTAGATGGACCGCCGGCGCAAAAATATCATAAAGTTGTCTGCCTGCACCATGACTGTTATCTGCGTATAATTAATAGTTGGTCCAAGATTTCCAGATTATTGTCGCTGAGTGGTATCATGACCATGTGTACCAATACTGTAAAAAGCAAAGGTCCAAGCACAGAGCTTTGCGTGTCTTATTAGTGATCGCCGGAAGATGCTAGGCAGTCTGTTTACAGTCTGTTTACAGGGATAAGACTACTGTTGACCTTCCTGTTTAATGTTTCACACCAATGTACGGCGTATTAAATTGCGATATGTGAATTTAAACAATTCGTATAATATGTGACATAAGTGCAATTGAGCAGGCATATTCACAGGTTTGTTTGTAGAAGCTGTTGGCTGTGAAATGGTGCATTTTTTTGAGAGTTTAACAGGCGGAGGGATTTACGAGAATTTTTTCTGCTATGGGCCACGTGGGCGCATGAATACATGACTATTTTTGTCAAAATTGATGGGCATCGCACGTCGGGGCGTTTTAAAAGAGCTGGAGGTATGTGATTTTGACAAAACTTGGTCGAGCATGTCAATGAGATGATGGCAGTTGCTGTGAAAAAGTTTCAGAATTTTTTATGGTCACATTTTCGTATAATCAGACAAAACGTTAACATGGCCACCAATGCAATTATCTACGGTGGTCTGAGTCCTACAGCATTCGACGGCGGTCGAAGGTAGACGTTCGTCGGCGTCCGCTTTCATTCCGTAATCACATGTCTGAGATAGCAACATCATCCATGCGTTATAATATTAAAACTTTTTAAACTTTGTTTGTACTCTTTGCTTTTGTCAATTTATAAAAATTCAATTAATGTGCATTTCCTTTCTCGAATACAGTCCGCCCGGGCCAGTGACAGTGTTGTGGTGGTGTCTTTTGTAGCAGCCTTACAGCACATTTTCGTAAACACAAAGAAATTCAACCAATCAAACCAAATTAAGCATAAAAATGATTTTACATGGCCACATAACATTAACACATAACCACAAGAACCACGTATGTAATTCATAATTCCATGTAAAGAATAAACATCTTTTAGATTAATTAAGCATTATCCACTGCAGTCGCGTTAGACAATGAGCGTAACACACAAATCACAAAGTTATTAAAATAAATAAGTACAATTCACAAATAATTATTCGTGAAAGAATCTTTATTATAAATAAACGAATCTGATACAGGTACGTAAACAGAATAACCCATTAGACCCCAGCATTTTATAAAAACATGTTCCCCTGTTCCCAGGATTTCTGGCAAATTTCGAGCGATTTTACCTCCTTGTGTTCAGAAATCTGTAGAAGAAAAAATATTCAACATTGACAATTACAAGTTGTGTTTATTTTGAAGAGTAGTAATTTCTTCTCCACATGCCTGTATACATATAAATAGGATATATTAATAACATGTTGACATTTGATCACAATTTGCAAAGACAAAATAGTAAATTTTTTAAAACTTTGAAAGTTGCGACTGACATTTGACAATGATCCCATGGTATAATTAACCCTTTGCAACCCACCGAAGAAAATGAAGCCTATATGTGTTAGTTTTGCAGCACTGAAAAAAAATAACAAATTCTGACAGTTATTATTCAGGTTACACCATATTTTGTCATGAAAAATATAGAAATAATTTTTTTAGATGGCGTGAACAAAACCGATGAAAAGATTTCCAAAAGGGCAACCCATGCCCGTAACGCGCTGATGTTGTTGCAAGATGTATCCGCTAGGGTGTCATTTAGTTCAGTAGTTAATCGCCAGGATTTGTTTAATAGTGGGTCCTGTATGCGGCCGGCGGCGGCCGTTCCATGACTTGACAGAGCGGCCGGCCGTGGCCGTTGGGGGCTCTAATGGGTTAATAATAAAATTATGATATTTTGTTTACAAATCCTGGATTCTAGTCACTGTCATATTGATGCAGTCCAGTATAAATATCTTGTCCATTATTTAGCACTGCTCAATGAACTGTCAAAGACAGTCGAGTTGTCAATGTGCGCGGTCGTGCGTGACGATAATCCGTTGTGTCTCTGTTTGAAATTTTTACAAGGAGTGTTACACTATGAGGGATGACTGAACACAAGACTACAATAATTTGCGGGCTCTAATGGGTTAATAATAAATTATGATATTTTGTTTACAAATCCTGGATTCTAGTCACTGTCATATTGATGCAGTCCAGTATAAATATCTAGTCCATTATTGAGCACTGCTCAATGAACTGTCACAGACAGTCGAGTTGTCAGTGTGCGCGGTCGTGCGTGACGATAATCCGTTGTGTCTCTGTTTGAAATTTTGACAAGGAGTGTTACACTATGAGGGATGACTGAACACAAGACTACAATAATTTGTGCATAATTCGTAGAACTTCAACAATATGTCCGAGTTTTTCTGATGATTGTAGGCATATAAATATATGCAGTTCGCCAGGAATATGTTGGGTTGCTGGCAGTCGAGTTGTCATTGTGCGCGGTAATCGTTGTAAGAATTTGTATAATATTAAGCATAATCACCTCTCAAGAAACTTAGTGTTCACTCTGTATATTTCAACTGCATCCCGCAGTCTTCTTCAGCACGAACACTAAGTTTCTTGAGAGGTAATTATGCTTAATATTAATAACCAAGAAACCGGATCATCTATCCATTCAAAGTTGTATAATGTTCGCGTCTGGAAAACGATAGTTACAAAACGAATGCCGCGTAAGCCGAGGCTCTATTGTTGTATAGGTGCTGCTTAACCTGAGCTGAGGCTGAACGATGCATTTGAAACCATTGAAACCATACGAGCCTGCCAACCTCGTCTGGACAAACACAGTCGAATAAAGGGTGTGCTTGCACCCGCTTGTCAGCATGCACGTGGTTTGTGATTATTTCGTGGTATACACTACCCGGCACATCAAAACACGCGAGCGTGGGGAAAGACGTGACACTTCCAATGCGTTGGCCGTTGTTCCCGTCCACTCAGGCGCAGCGCCGGTGTCGCAGTAACACACGATCTGTCTACTCAGGAATTCGTGCCTTGTGATCAATACCACACTGTCTGTGACAGTTGCGTTGAGCAAAACGGCAATCCATCTGCCAGTGTACGCCGGACACTAGGCTGTTCTCATGCATGTGGTCATTTAGCTATGACTCGATTACTTCACAAAAATGTCAACTTTGATACCAGAAGGAGCAGGATCTAACTCAAGTGACTCTGGTGGTACATGCAGGGTGGTTTTCTTAGCCGCTGGTAGAGAGAAGGAAGACAGCTTAGACGTGCAGTAATTGTCAACATTCGTGTTTGTTGCACCTTTTGCCTCACTAAAGTCGAGAAACAAGACAGCTTACGGCATGATTCCGAGACAGAAGCAGAAGTTAGCATGGTAGAAGCTACATGTACGAAAGAACGAAAGGATGAGTTAGCACCAGTTTGAAGAATATTACTGTTAATCACGACTTGATCAGAAGGAAGGTATGCATACATTTAAGAAGATGACGACTATGACAAGAGTATGCATATGACTTAAGTGATAGCAAATGCAAGACGAAGTGGAGGAACGGAGATCAGAGAGGCGAATTGAACGCCAGGTTAGAATGAGTGACCCAAGGATGGCTTCATGTACCTCGATGGAAGGGTATCTGCAGAGGGTCTTGCAAAGCCAAAGTTGCGGAAGACGATACAAGCTGGTGCGAATACATGGACAATCTATACAACTACAGTGGCTTCAGGGGTGAGAAAAAAAATTGGGAGCAGTGCGTGGTGTAGCAAAGAGGGATTTGGTATACGAGTAATACGGTTTAGGTCAGCCTCTTCGCTAGGGAAAAGGTCACACGCGTGGGTGCATGCATACATAATTAGTAGTGTGGTCAATGTCTGTGAACTCTGCAGTAAACAAAGACCACATACAAATTAGATTAGGATTAGCTCACGATAGGACTATTTCGATAATATAACTTAATAATAAGTCATAATAAACTGGTGATTTCAATGAAAATGACAACAATGTAATGCTACAATCAAATGCAAAACTCTATATTCTTATCATCTAATCATTGTACAACATAAAACAAATTACACTGGATAGTACATAACAACAAAGCACTACTGTACAAAAATAAATGCAACATTACGTGCTATTTCAGTAAAATATTATTTAAAGCAACAATACTATCTACATGCTTAGACAAAGAATACAAATGGCAACATTAACATAGCAGCCTGGCCTGTACACTGTGTAGCAGGGTACACTTTTGCTAATTTCAAGAACGGTTAAAATTGTGCAACATAACTGTATTAACTAGAGGTATCATTAAAGGGTTAAAGCCCGTGCCAGAGGCATCAATACGTTCACGTTGTCCACAGTAAAGGCAAATCGGGTCACAAAACAAACAGTCCAACAGTTTGATGACACTGTCAAAGAGATCAGAGACGGAGAGATGAACCACAGCCAAATTAACTAGGAATATAAAGAATCGACGAGATTACCCACTAGGTAATACCACTGTTACACAATCCACAATCAGGGTCGTAACATTCCCTTTCAGCATATTGCTCAATTAAAATTTGCTTTAAAAAACCTAAATGTATTAATTAGGTATGTGGCATGAACGCTATTTCTGAACTTGATGCAGCAAACAAACGTATGAAATACAACCAATGAAGATGGAAGGCGCTTATCTGAACCTTCCTAGCTGTCAACGAGAGTCTGAGCCGACTGGCAAGATCTGAATTGCTAACCCAACGTCAATGTCACGGGTCCGGCGACGATGCCGTCGTGGCACTCGGTGTCGCTTTAGGGCAGTTCTTCAGGTGACTCTTGTAGTGGGAGCGTGTCGTGAATCCGCGGCTACACTCGCACTTATACGGTCTGTAGTCCGTGTGCAGCAGTCGGTGCACCTTCAACCCGGACTGACTGCGGAACGCCTTCGAGCAGATCTCGCAAGGCCACTTGCGTCCGCCATGCTCCTCGGACGCCCCGGAACCCTCTTCGAGTTCCTCCTCCAGCGACTGATGTTGCAGAGACGTTAGTTTGGCATTCGCGGCCGTCTTGGAGTTGCGTGTGGATCTCTTTGGCCTTCCAGTACCTGGGCTCGGCTCGGACTGGTCCTGAGACGCAGAAGCATCCGACATCTGGGTATCGGAACTTACACTCGACGGCGCTGCATCGGGTGTTGCAGGAGGTTGGTCACTTGCGTTATCCGACGCATTGCTTTCCGACTGTTGGTACTGGATATTGTCCACTGCACTTTGGTCAACGTCGGCGCTATCGATATTGCTCAACGGTACATGCCCGACAATGTTGCCGTTTGTGCTGTCACGGACCAGCGCTATAGTGCACTCTCTCAGTTCCGGCATCAGCGTCGTTTGGCAAGACGAGCTGTCGGTGTCCTGCGCGACACTCGTGACGCAAGACGTGGCAGTGGGTTCAACACCGTCTCCCGCCACGACGTTAGTCCCGTCCGACGGTTCTCGCAGCGACACGACGTCAGTAATCTGCAGCTGTGGCATGACAAAGAACTGACCGTTCTGGCTCTGCAGGTTACCTGAGATCGTTGGGTTAGTACTTACGCTTGTGAGCACAGGTGGAGAGGCAACACCATTGATCGAACTAGGATTTACGGGTTCAGCGGTATTCTCAACTTGTAGCTGTTCTGTCGACGTTATGCCTACTGTCGACTGGTTCGGGTTGTTGACTGTGATATTTTGTGTATTTCCTGGCTGGATCGTGTTCGCAAACTGAACCTGTTGTGCTGAAAAGGACACGTTGGTTTGGCCGGTCGCACTGCTTTCTGGTGGTGTGGTTACCACCTGATCGTACTGGACATTTCCAGAAACTGCTTGATTAGTGGTGTCCACCGTCTGCACTGCATTTTGGAACGTCACCTGTCCCGTCGAGAACGTCACGCCAGCATGACCCGAGACGTTATTTTCAGATGAAGGAACTGCCATGTGTTGGTACGGAAGGCCTCCTTGTGCAATCTGACTGTCATTACTTACAGGCTGCACTGTACTCCTACCAAATTGCTGCTGTTGCTGCTGCTGCTGCTGCTGCTGTAGCTGCTGCAGTTGTTGTTGCTGATGTAGTTGTTGCTGCTGTTGTAAGTGTTGTTGTTGCTGCTGCTGCTGCAATTGGTGCTGCATTTGTTGTTGTTGCTGCATTTGTTGTTGTTGTGCGGCTGCGTACGACCTGTTACTTTGACCAAGTGCATGATGATTGTACATATTCCCAGAGACCGCCCGACTGCCAGCACTGATATTCTGTGCGGAATGTCTGAAAGTCGGCTGGCCTGTCAGAGGTGGCCTAGATGCCATGACATTCACGTCTGGGTTATTGGCCCCAGGCATACCCTGATTAATAGCATTTATTGGCTGGCCTAGATTTCTCATACGTATCTGCTGAACTGAACCGGGTCCAGTCGGACGGATGGCTCCAACGCCTCCAAATGTCACCCTTCTGTTGCGTGGTCTTTGTGACGCACCAGGACTAACGGTATCTACAAACTGTGGCATGTTCCTATTCAGCTGCTGCCCATGAGGCTGCAGCAATCGCCTCGGCGTGAGAGGCGTATTGGCCATATGCACCGCACGATGACCTGGGCTGGTAGAAAACTGATTCGTCTCCCTTCTCTGCATTCTACTGTTTGCACGAGCAGCATGGTCGTCATCGTCAGCAATCTCGATACAGTCGGCATCAACATCGATGCTGTCCTGCCTGCGACTCAGCTGCTCACTGCGACTGCCTGTGACATGACCGTCGACATGACTTTTCTTCCTTGCCTCGCCCTCTCTACCATCGGCCGTACGTTTCCTCCCCTGCGACACAATGATCGGGCTGTCATCTCTCCTGCTGCTCCTTCGGTCCCCATCTTTTTTCCTTGACACTTGTATGTCATACTTCAGCAGCTCCTCAATGCCGAGCACAACCGTCTCATTTTCGTCGGCACATATCACGAATGTAGCCTTTATCAGCACCTGTTTTTCATAGTTCACATATTCACTGCACACGTTTAGGACACTCCTCTGCAGTGCCAAATTTAACTGGCGATAGGCTGACTTGTCTCCAGAACCGCCCTCGTCTGTATTTCGCTGCATCTCAATCTGGCAAATAAACAAAACAAACATAATTAAATCAGTAGCTCAATGTTGCAAACATAATTTGGTTATGTCAGTGGGTTACACCTTGTATCCACGAGACACATCGGTGATTGTTGATGGAAACATACGACATATTTCATTTCATCGAACGAAAATGTATGTACTTCAAAAGTTATTGAAGAGCCCCATGATATATGTGATACATTTAATTCTGAACGATGGCGTCTTTTTGCGAAACTTTTCGTCATTTGATAATCATAACTGCGAGTACCTCTGTACAGATAAATTATATATTATTGTGCAAATGCTGGCAGTTGACAAAAATTCCTCATAGCAGCTAGCTATTCTTGTATTTGACTGTCAGGGTGGCAAATATGTCAACTGCAATCTTTAAATTAAATAATTACACTACAGTCCCGATGTGCACATTCAGGCACCGCTCGGTACAGCCTAGAGTCAATTCAAGATAGCAGTGTACACGCATGCTGGTGGAGGGTTGAAACCAGCCAGATTAACACTGGGTTTATTGTCTTCTAAAGTAGGGAGTTAGGCAGATTCCTACCAAGGGCTGTATAAGGAGTCCGGAGGGTGAAACAAGGAGTCTCGGACTCACGAGAAAATTTAAGCCTGAGACTGGTGCTTGAATGCAGCACTGTAAACTGAAATCCTTGCATTTAGATGATCTAAATCCTGTGTCTACTTTATAATAACAAATAAGCAGTCATGGGTGCCTGACAGAGGTGGGGTCAATTCCATTTAATCAATCGAAATTCCAGCTCAAATCTTTCAATTCCAATTCAATTCAAATTCCGAATTAATTCTATGGAAGTTTTTCCAAATCAAACACATGGGATAATAGTAATATGTAATTGAAATTTTGTTAATAGCAACAGAAGAACTTCTTCCATTGAAGCTCACAACTATGTTAGCCAGATATAAATGTGGCTAGAGTAATAATTTTTTGAGCTGTGATCACTACTGTGTGTCAGTAGTGACTTTTTTTAAAGCAATAGTAAAATATCCTGAAGTAATAGATAATCAGTGCTGGGTGAATAAAAAAATTAATTGGAATTGTTCAATTCAAATCCTGAATTTGAATTGAAAGAATTTGAGTAAGTTGAATTGGAACTGAAAGAATATTAATTGAACCTCAATTTCTAGTGCTGGTGCGATCTGGTTTTATTTCCAATGTGAACCTCAATCCAACCCTAGAATTGTATATGAACTCAGTCTCTGTAGTAGCTAAACATATGTTTGTATACCAGTTTATGATCTGAGGTGAGAACATTTGTCCAAATTTGAACAAAGGGTCTGCCATGTGGTAATTGGTAAAAAAGAACTCGAAAATTCTGCTCAAATCAAACTATGGTGGGGTGTGATGAGCTTACTTTGAATTCAATACATGTTGAAGCTCCCTGCTCTAAGATAACATTTATTGTCTGCCTGCACATATCTGAAACCATGCCCTTTGTGTGTGCTAGGAATGTGTGAAGCCATAGCCACTCCAATGGGGCATCCCAACAATTAAGTAATTGGCTTGTTACTCCTGCATTGTTTCATTGAGCTGGTATTTCTGAAACCATAAAATGATCAGCCTACTGGTCTTTTCATGTTGTTTGAATAAAAGCTCAGCACCAGCACTAGAAAATTAGGTTCAATTAATTTTCTTTCAATTCCAATTCAACTTACTCAAAATATTTCAATTCCAATTCAACTTGCTCAAAATCTTTCAATTCCAATTCAGGAATTGAATTGAATAATTCCAATTCATTTCTGAATTCACCCCAGCCCTGGTACCTGAAGATTAAAAGAATGTACTACAATTTATGTTTGTAGTAATGGATTATTACTTTGATTGTGTGCATTAAGTAAAATGTAGAATATTAATCAATGTCTACATGCCAAAGAAACCCTGAAAAGAACCTTGCTAAGATAGTAGAAAGTTGTAAACCCTGAAACAGTACACATGATGGGTACTGTGGCTTATTACAGAGGGAAGTGGTATGCATTAGTTTCTGCCTTGTGTAACGTCTTTTGCACAAGAGGAAAGAATGATGGAATAGTCATAAAGTAAAGCCTTTTATTTGTTGGTTTACGGATCTGTCGACCCAGTATTTTCATTTTTGAAAAATAAAACTTCTTTATGTTTTCATTGTGTCGTATTTTAAAATAAAACATCAGTCCATGTACCAAAAAAACACATTAAAAAATTGGGTTTTTGCGCACTTATATTCTGTTCAAATAGCAGTCAGGGTTGGGAAAAACTTATTCAGATATAATTTTTTTTGACTTTTTTTAAATTTAAATCAGATATTTAAATCAGATATTCTGATTTATACCTGAATCTTAACAGAGGGAACATGATTTTAGAATGGTAGAACATTATGTATACCAGCAGGGTTGTTTTATTTAAATCACAAAAAAAAAAAAATCTTTGATTTATTATTTTTTTACTTCCGATTTTTTAATTGCTAATTTATATAAATTTAACACAAATAATTGTTTACAAGCATCGAGATCAACAGAGTTTTGTATGTTTTTAATACAAAACACAAAGCATAGAGATCAACAGAGTTTTGTATTTTCAAAGTCAAATATTTTATGACATTGTGTATGCTTGAGCTATTCCCTTTCTTAATGCAGTGAAGCCACACAAACTTATTTTCCAGAGGAAGTATCTTTTCAAGTCAGAAGCCCTGAGGTAAAGTCCACTTAGAGCTTGTGCTAGTTGTTACCAATTCAGTATGTTGACTCAATTGTTTAATACTGTACTAGTTTGTATTCTGGTTAGAGATGCTTAGAGTACACAGAGCCCTGGACAGGTGCTAACCCACCCTCTCAGCAAACAATAATTAGCACTGCTACAGCCACAGACACACAGCATGCTTTCCTTTCTAAGATAGATTATGCAACTGCACAGGGTGAGGCCTTGTGGACATTGTCTAATGTCTTTATATAAGCAAAAATCATGTACCCTCTGTTAAGACAAGAACCCAAATCAATTTGAATAGAACATGTTTGAAAGAGTTTATAAATAGAAACATCTATATACCAGATAAAAAAAAATCAGCTTTTTTCAACCATGTATACCAGTAATATAAATATAATATAGGTTGACTTAAAACAGCAACTTAAATGTCAGTTAAAATTATTGTATCAGAACTGTCAACAGTCTATTACATGCTGAAAAATATACTCATTTTAAATCCTTAGCAACTTTGTCTTGTTTAACTGTAAACTCCGAAATATGACCATTAAACAACTTTAGAAGTACTTTAGCAAAATAACCACTTAAAATCATATGAACACTTTAAAGACTACAGGCTTATACAAAGTAGATAACTTGAAGCTGATGTTGGGCTCATTGAACTGAGATTGTGTCCACAGCTGATTATAGTTCCTTAGGCCATCTACATTATTAGATGTTGTGGCTGGCAGTGACTTTTGTGGTCAATGCTTGTCCAGAGGTTGAATTAGCACCTGTTCAGGGCTCAGTGTACTCTAGCCAAACTGCAAATTGGTACTACACTAAACTAGTGCAGATGGTCTCACTTGAGTCAACATACTGAATTGGCAACAACTAGTACAAGTGTTTGCTTAAGGTGGAATTCATCTTATGGCTTCTGACTTGAAAAGAGGCTGCCTCTTGAAGACAAGTCTTTGTGGCTTCACTGCATTCAATATGCAGCAATGTGTAAAACATCACCAATTGATAACAAATTAAAAAATCAGTGATTTTTTTAACGATTTAAATCAAACAACTCTGAACACAGCATTGCATCAACATCTTCTGAAGCGAACATCAGCTGCTCATATTATCAGCTAAATTTGTGACACTATTTGGACTGCAAATTGCACAAAACACAATATTTTAAAAGAATATATGCTTTTTTGTACATGAAATTAATTATATGGAATGACTGAATGAATGCATTGGCAAAGAAAGAATTAAGTAAGAAGCAGGCATGGATTAATTTCAATTGTTAATTTGTGAATTTAATTAACTAAATTAACTTTACCAAAAGGGGCTAATTGAATTTAATTGACAAATTCCCAATTAACTCTCAATTAAGTGCTCATTTAACAGTTGATATTACTGGATTGTTCACAGCCATGTTACCCATGTGTTTCCAAAAGGCCTGCAGTCACTAGCCTGAGAGATATCAGGTTCAGGCCTGTGTGAAATTGTGAATGGGACGGAGAACAACACAGAGCAAGATTGCACTGCGCCAACTGGGGTGGGCTGGTCATTCTGGCTTCTGCAAATATATGTTTAAAGTAAAACAACAGGGACTGGCAACTTGCAGCCAAGTGGACCTTTTTCACAGTGCCAACTGAAATTACATGCATGCCAGTTCTAGTGATGCATAAAAAATAGTGTCTACAAATTTAAATGTTAGCGTATAAAGGGGGAAACCTAATGTCCCATGAAGAAATGTCTTGGCATGTAAATATTATATGAGCAAATCTCTTTCCAACATACAAAACACATTTCTATTCTGTTGTGATTTGATAACTGTTTTAAATGTGTAAACATTTGTACCAACACAATTTAAATGCTAAGTGAATTAAAATTAATTGTTAATTTAACTGAAAATTTTTGGAGTTTAATTTAAATGAGAAATGTGTGTGGTTAACTGTAATTTAATTGGAGAATTTTTTAGTTAATTGTAATTGAATTAACTTTTCAAGTTAATTGCCCCATGCCTGGTAAGAATGTGGTTTAGTTATGTAAATAACTGTGCTGTCATTTTCGCTGATAATTTTTTGGATTAAAGAAAATCTGTAAACCAACTAGCAGGTAATAACAAATAAAAGGCCTAAACATAGCAGGGTTGGGTTAAATTGTAATTGCATATTAATTGGTTTTATTTTACTTTGAACTATATAATTGTAATTTAACAAAATATATTGCAGCAATTGTAAACTGTAAACATGAATTCATTTAATATACTGTTTAAAATGACCAGTAATGATATATGTAATATTCCTGATTAAACAATGTAGTTGTACTGAACCTATGAATTATTGCAATTGACACTTTATGTAGCAAAGTAATTATTTTTTTTAACAATGTAATTGTAATTGATTATTGAAGTAGCAATGTAATTGTATACATTTCCATCACAAAAGTAAAAAAAAAACATGAATTAAATGTCACCACAATTTCAGAAACACAATGGATTAATTTTCACCACGCATATTAGATACACCACGGATTCATTAATTTTTTGACAGAACCTGTGGAAGAATAGTCCAGCACATCAATTATGCACACACTGCAGCTTACCGACAGAGCTAGACGATTTGTCAACAACCGCATTTTCACTGCCCCTAAATGTGCAACTTAGATTATCTACCACCAGTAAAGTACATGCCGATGTGTCAACTAAATCTTAACATTTAAAAACAGAATAAAGGTTGCTGCATGTCATCGGTACAACACGTCAAACAACCGAACTGTTTTTCACATGCTGAAGACGTCTCCCGTTACTAATAATAGCGAATGGGGAAAACCAAGAGCTTGTCTTGAGATCTCATTGGGATAACATAGCATCACCGTATAGGTACATAGAAATAACTACACAGAGTATTACGAATCAGGATTACAACAAACAAATCTTACCAATTTACCTAGGCCTAGGCTGAACGTTATCCTGGCCCAGGGTTTCGCGTTCTCAGCCAAACCGCACAGCTATTCTGCAGCGCGGTCGCAGTGTCTGTGTCTGTTTCATTGTTTATCCACTAGGTTGTAATACGTTCCCGCCCTTCTCACTACGTGGCGTGCAGGTTTCTTGCGTCTTCCGACTCTGTGTTTATGTACAGGGCAAAGTGAATTGTGGGGCGATTCTAGAATCGCCCCGGATGTCTCGCGGGTCATTGTGGGAATCCCACAATGCCCGCCCAAGTGGAGGTGATAGATCTGTCAGTCGCTCGGCAATATTCGCAGTGGTGAGACGTACATTGTTCGTGTTGCATATGTGTGGTTTATTTCATTACACGTGCTTGACTGACTTTTCGTTTGCGTACATTTATTTATTTATACATTGTTTGCGATAAATTATTTCGTGTTAAATGTTTGATTGATTGAATTATCTTCTCGAATAACAACTGTTACGTGTGACCTTATACTATGCTATAGTAAACATCGTATCGTTTGAATATTGCTAATGATCGTAAGACTTGCATGTCCGAAGTATAGTGACCAATTTGCTATTAGTTCAAAATTCGAAAGTCATATCAGAGGCGAAATATGACAACATCGCTGAGCATCTACAACGACCATATGCGGCCACCGACCCCAAACTTCGCTGGTGGATCAAGCGTAAACGTTTTCAGCTGATCAAGTTTCTTGAGCTCAACATCGCTGTCATTCCCAAGCGATGTACGTACGTGACTGTTGTATACGAATATTATATGTTTAGGGTAACGTAACGCCTGTAGATTTTGTAACCCCCCCAAAAAATACGTGCGCTTTTCGAAGAAATGTGTACGTTGTAATTCAGTTGAAATATAACCGAAAACTCTCATTGGAAAAAAATATTATCATCTTGACATTGACAGTTAGACGAGCGAAACTATTCAGCTAAGAGTTATGTAAAGATTTTTCTTTAAAAAAAATTGAAGACTCATTTAAGAAACTTTTAAAGACACAACATTATAATCTAGATTACGGGTAATAACTTGAATGTGTGTCACTTTCCATGTATGTTTTAATTACCAAGACGTTACACTAATAATTATTTTAATGTTGTGTGCATAATATTATTATATTGTTTTATCCTTCTTTCATATACTTTTTTCATTTGGAGTTATTATACGTAGTACATTAACACTAGCTAAATTACTATTTTATCATTTGTCCACACTTGTTCATAGCACCACCTGGCCACCGTGATTACCAAATTGTATTGTTTGCCTGTTAGTCAAGGGTGCAGGGTTCCCAATATAATTAGTGAGGTTCTGTACTAAGGCTCCTTGCCTTGGGCATGTGTGGATCCCACCCTGCCTGGTAGTCTGGTCAAGTGTGCAAGGTTTCCAGTATAATTATGTATGGCTTCTATACTAAGGCTCCATGGCTTAGGCATGTGTGGATCCCATCCTGACTGACTTTAAGCTGTTCCTGTAATCTGTGTGACATTTGTGACTGATGCTAATGCAGCAATAAAAGGAAGCCATTTCACAGTGGCAGTACTGCACACCATCTGACATTTATTCCATGTAGCATTGGTTGGTTGATTGGTTCATGAGTTCTGTAGAAAATGTATTATAGTTCAATAGATATGCATAATATTACTTCTTAAGTTAAAGAACGATTACCTTAACAATAGGAATTATGTTTTGGTAATGTTTGTGCATAAACATATGTATGTATTGGGATGGACACTATCAGGAAGCAGGTACATTCCTGAAACACACAAAAGGACATGGTTAAATATACTCGTTCTTAGGCTAAACACTATGAAAACTACGGTATTATTCCAACTCTGCACCATGCAAGAGGGGGCAAAGTCGGAATAATCATTATAAATAGTCGATATTAAAATATATTGCGTTGAGTTTGTGTCACACAGTTAGCATTTATAATATAACACACGTTCTTAGGCTAAACACTATGAAAACTACGCCTATACATATAAGTTTGAATAAATAACGGTATTATTCCAACTCTGCACCACGCAAGAGGGGGCAAAGTCGGAATAAGCTTTATAAGTACACGCTGATCACAGATAATGCGCTACGTTGGTGTCACACAGTTAGCACTTATAATGTAACACATGTTATTAGACTGAACATGAAGTCCATGCTTGTACATGTAAGTTTTAACGAAATAACGGTATTATTCCAACTCTGCACCATGCAAGAGGGGGCAAAGTCGGAATAAGCATTACAAGTAGACGATATTCAAAAGTATTGCGTTGCGTTGGTGTCAAACAGTTAGCATTTATAATGTAACACACGTTCTTAGGCTAAACACTATGAAAACTACGCCTATACATAAGTTTGAATGAAATAACGGTATTATTCCAACTCTGCACCACGCAAGAGGGGGCAAAGTCGGAATAAGCTTTATAAGTACACGCTGATCACAGATAATGCGCTACGTTGGTGTCACACAGTTAGCATTTATAATTTCACACACGTTATTAGGCGAAACATTATGAAATCCACGCTTGTACATGTAAGTTTGAACGAAATAACAGTATCATTCCAACTCTGCACCATTTCAGTCTGGGGGCAAAGTGGGAATAAGCTTTATATGTCATTTATAAATATTGCGTTCCGTTGGTTTGTCATACAGTCAGTATTTTGAATGTTATACACAATATATGGTCATCCAGTAAAAAAAGGACGTCGGCATACACGCTTGAACTAACGGTATCATTCCCATTCTGCACAATACAAGAAGGGGCAACGTACGAATAAGCAAAACATACAACGCATGATTAGCTAGTTAATTACCCCCTTTGTTGTTCCGCTACAGCTTCAACACATTCACAACACACACAATTAAAGGACATGTTTCAACATCTATGCTGGCTAACCAATTATGAACTGGTAGCTAGTGAAGTACCTATAACACATAGGACCTCCATTGTACGTGTTCAAAGTCAGCTCTATGTGCTAAAGAAGCCTATTATTATTTTCTACCGCAGGACATGATCTTATACAGGCGCATGTGTCAATTTAAAGATACGCTCAGCACACCTCGACTGAGCACACAAGAAACATATCACACCGGGCAGAGTTCAAATACACCGTAATCCATTTGATCGTTTTCTGAATTCTCACAATGGTCCGTCCCAAGTGAGAATCAACGTTTAGTCCATTCCAACTTGGGCGGGCGTTTTGGGAATTCTCACAATGGTCCGTCCCAAGTGAGAATCATCTCCACTTTGCCCCCATTCCGAAACTGCCCTCAACATTTATACCAAAGAGCATACAAATATAATATAATATTATTATTATTTACTCGGGTTATATTCCAATGGCAGCCAGAGGATTCGAACCCCGTTGCTCTCGATTGATAGTCCCCCATATTTACAATGCATCAATTATATATATATATATATATATATATATATATATATATATATATATATATATATATATATATATATATATATATATATATATATGTATATATATACATACATATATCGTATCACGTATCATTATATATATATATATATATATATATATATATATATATATATAAATATATATATATATATATGTAGATCTAATATAATATATATATATATAATATATATTATATATATATATATATATATATATCACGTATATATATATATATATATATATATATATATATATATATATATATATATATATATATATATATATATATATATATATATATATATATATATATATATATATATATATATATATATATATATATATATATATATATATATATATATATATATATATATATATATCACATATCATTGCTGCATTGTAAATACGGGACTGTCAATCGTGAGCAACGGGGTTCAAATCCTCTGGCTGCCGTTTCAAAGCTTGGACAATTTCGTTCAATCCACATAGCCTGAATTTACTTTATATTTACCTTGATTTACATTGATCCTCCTCTTCTACATAGCATAGTTGATGCAGTCGACGAGATGACGAGAATAAGTCAAACATTGACTCGTATGGTCCTATGGTCCTCCGCCCCTATAGGTTTAACGTATTTGTCAATTTATGTCCCTTGAATTGGTTAATGTTCTTAGACATAATCTCTGCCTCCGGAAATATATTCCGGTCGTTTAAAATCCTATGAGTGAACGAGTATATCCAATCTTGAGTCTTGAGTGCACTTTAATGATCTTGAATGGGAGCCATGTATCTTGTTGCAGACAGGAGCGTCCGCAGGAATTTTTCCAGGAGGGGCAAGAAAGAAGATATATTATATTATGTTATGTTATGTTATGTTATGTTATGTTATATTATATTATATTATATTATATTATATATATATATATATATATATATATATATATATATATATATATATATATATATATATATATATATATATATATATATATATATATATATATATCCAGGGCGGGCAAGTGCTCCTTGCCCCCCCATCGCGGACGCTCATGATAGCAGTCTGGGCATTCTCCGTGACGAAGACATCAGCAGGAATTATACTCTCTAACCCGCTGAATATTTTGAACACCTCTAGTAGGTCGGCTCTCATTCACGTAGTCTCAAGAGTAGGATGTTTAAACATCTCAACCTATTATTTATATGGCTCGAATCCAGTATCATCCAGGTCGCCGTACGTTTCCAGTATCATCCAGGTCGCCGTACGTTTCCAGTATCATCCAGGTCGCCGTACGTTTCCAGTATCATCCAGGTCGCCGTACGTTTCCAGTATCATCCAGGTCGCCGTACGTTGCACACTTTCTAAAAAGTTTGCTTGAATGGGCGCCATGCGTTAATGCAGTAATCTAAATGCGGGTGACAAGGGACTTATAATTATTATAGCACTACTTCCTTGGTATAATATTAGTTGGCTCTGTTGATCACTGCAAGCATAGTATGTGCCTTCTGGGACGCTTTAGCACACGGCCTCTTTGCATCATGTCTGTCTGTTACAATAATAATAAAAGTACTTATATAGCGCCCGATTAATCGAGGTTGCTCTCAGGCGCTCCTACATAGTAGTGTTTTACATGATATAAGTTGCTGAGAGAATAAGTATACTAAGAAAAATCTACACACATGCTATACATAAAAGGGAAACGCTAACAAAATAAACATGTTAAAATATTCTATAACACTACTTTAAATATCATTAGTAATAGAAGTTAAAGTAAGAAAATGATCATGAAACTCCTAAAAAAATTAAATATACTAAAAGTTATAAAAACGACTTTAAATATATTCATTTATACAAGTAAGCAGTGGCGGATTAAGACATTCGTGGGCCCTAGGCACCCGGCACTTTCGTGCGCCCCAAGTAAACCCACGACAAGATTTTCAAGTTAGAATTTCACTATTTATATTTACACAGCATAATGTACATAAATGAATCATCAATAAAGCTAATACACGAACAGTTCTTCTTTTAAAAATCAACCATTGCAAGTTACAGATCGCAGATATTGTCGTGGTGTACGGTAGGCTGGTTGCGATTGTCGAAGTCGACTAACACCATCTCACACCTAAGGCTTAGCGATGCGTAGTCTACAGTTTTACCTTGCGTATTTTCTTGATGGCAAACGAGCTAATAATGCCATCAACCAAGAGTGAACGCATAATTTCCGACTCTACGACTAAAAGTGACAGTGCCGACAAGCGCGATTGACCCATCGTGGAACGTTGGTAGTCTTTGATGTTTCAGTACAGAGAAAGATCGCTCGCCTTCGCATCTTGAGCCGAAAATTGACAGATATATCCGTAGCGCAATGTGAACGTTAGGGAAACTGGTAATCAGCTTATTTTCATGAAGAACGGTTATTATCTCGGCACCTGTCTCGAAGTCTCCATATTTTGTGAAGAGACGGAATTCCTTCTCAAAATCAGGCTCAATATCATTATCGTAATACCGAGTGAGCTCTTCGCACTTCGAAGTGATATCGCTGTCGGTGAGAGATCGAATCTCCCCGAAACGTTCATAGACATTCGTGTAGGCGGCCTTCCGTTTCTTGATTTCGGAGAGTAATCTGTCAATGATGACTAGGTACGTGTTCACTCGGAAGTTCTCTCGACAGTCGCTCACTTTTACCTCTTCTGGTGTTTCGTCATGGAACAAATTTCTCTTCTTTGCTCGCTTGTTTTCATCATCGTAATCAAGTCCTGGTGCAACGGACTTTGCTTCATTCTCGAATCGATCGAACCTTTTTGAGTCACGCAAAGAATGGATGCGTTCCTGCAAGACACGGTAATGCATAACCACTGAACCGATCTCAATTCCTGGAGCTTGCAATGCCTTGTTAACTCGGTCCAGGATGTTGTTCCACACAATGCACATAAGGACGATGTTCAGAGAGCTCCGTTTGCTCACCAAAGACTTTGTCTCGAGCATGACAAGTGGAGGTTGGGTAGAATTTCTAGCTATCGCGTCAACAGAGTTTTGTATTACTTTGTAGTTGATGCCAACGCCTTCACGGCATCTGCTCGAGCAGACCATCGTGTTTGTGATAGGCTCTTTACCACTGGAGACTGTTTCGGTAGGTTCTCTAATAGTTTCGACCACCTCTGTGGCGAGGCTGACAAGAATGTGTAAAGTCGCTGACCGATGCCGAAAAACCTGACAGCATCAGTGCTGGATTCGGCCGCTGCGGTCCCAACTAAATGTAGGCTATGCGCTGCGCATGATAACCATTCAGCAAGAGGGCTCACCTGGTGAAATTTTGCCTGCATGGTCTCCAGAATAAGTTCCAGACATATTTCACGCATTGTCATATATTTGTCCACGGCAATCCTCAAGCTTTATTCCGCATTCGTCTAGGAAAGACTTGAGTATTTCGAACACGTATTTCCCCTCGTGTTTCTCAATGTCTATGAAGGCAAGGAAGTGTTCCACGTGTTGTCCGTCAATCCGAACGTATCTCATGACGATGCTCAGTTGATCGATGTGTGCTATATCAGGTGTGGAATCTATGCTGATAGAGTAGTACTTCGCCTTCTTTATTTCAGCAATTATTTTCGCTTTCACCCTGTCCGATAACAGCTTGACGAATTCTTCACAGATTGTTGAAGAGAGATATAATACTTGACCTCTTCCTTTATTCCCATATCGGCGAATATGTTCGGCCAGAAAAGGGACGAACTGTGAGGGCAACTCTAACAAGCCTAAGTAGTTACCATTGTACTTCTGCCCAAACAACTCGGTGTGGCCTCGGAACGGGTGTCCTCTCTCTGCCAAGAAGGTAACAACGGCAACGATACGCTTGAGGAATTCGATCCAGTATTGCGGCTCTTTCTCCAACTGCTTTGCGATCGCAGAATCAACATGGTGCGCTTTGGCATTTTCGAACCCCTTCTTTACAGCTACTAAGTGACTGTCGCTACGCTCATGTGTCGTGATTCTGTGCGCATTTTTCCAGTCATTGAAACCATTCAGAGGAAAGCTATCACTTCCGCTCCTGAATAACTTACATACATAACAATACACATTTCCAGTTGATGGAGAATACACCAACCAGCCCCTTGTTACACTCTCCTCGTTTGCAAGCTTTCGAACAAAGAATTTCCGTTGTACGTATCTTGTCTTGGACGTGCACTATGTCGCTGATTTGTGAAGATCCTTGTCCAAGTTGTGTGATGGTGGGTTTCTTGTAAAATGGTCTATCAATTCCTGAGCAATTATCGGAAAGCACTGCTGAAAACAGGGAGCGGCCATAATTTATTAGGAAGGGAACCAAAGAATGAAGGGAGGGCTCAGTTTTTAGTGCACAGGATTTGGGTGTGAGTTGGATTTCAAATCCAGCCAATACGTCCACCTCTCTCGCTTGTGCATCCTTGTGCGGGTAATGAGGCGAGCAGCACAGTTATGTACCTTTTGTAAACGCTGCAGCGCCCTCTGTCGGAGACAACAAAGAAGTGCATTTCCATAATCTAAACGTGATGTCACTAGTGCGTGAACAAGTGTCTTGCATGATTCTTCGGTCAAATGTGGCCGAATTTGCTCAATATTTCTAATCTGATAGTACCAATTTTTCACAGTGTTGGCAATCTGGTGTTCCATTTTCAGGTTGTTATTAAATAGCACACCCAAAATTGCGCACACACGATGAAGGTTGAATTCAATGACCGGCTACTGTAATTGTATTCATAGGCAGGCTGGGAAGAAGACGATCGTCTCAGAATTTTCTCTGTTAAGTTTTAACTGATTTTTTTTCAACCATGCAGCCAATTTCGCTATACACAATTCATATTGTATACCCCACCCATGCCTGGCATTTAGGTAGATTATATATCAGCGTCTTCGCATGATGCTACCTGACTGAACAGTTTTATGTAATCATCCAATTTTAGAAGAATGTTACACACGCCCTCGTCTGTGCCGTTGATAATATATATATATATATATATATATATATATATATATATATATATATATATATATATATATATATATATATATATATATATATATATATATATATATATATATATATATATATATATATATATACATATACATATACATATACATATACATATACATATACATATACATATATATATATATATATATATATATAATTGATCCCAGGACTGACCCTTGTCTTAATTAGAACGCGTACCTCGCTATATAGATAGTGGTCGATGTGTGTTTGTGCGTGCGTGCGTGCGTGCGTGCGTGCGTGCGTGCGTGCGTCTGAGTGTAATAACGAATAGTCAGCAGCTTGCCAGAGATGTCGAGTTGGTGTTTTAATTAAAAGGCATTCATGTATGAAATGTAAATATTAAACCACTGAGCGACCCCAAGGACTGCACACGGCACCGTTACAACTTACCTTTACCGTTTTAGCGCAACGTGGAGTGAGCAAAACGTCAGCCACTTGTGCTCGTTGAGATGCTGCTAATCAACAGTGCTAGAACATTTTTCACATTTGTTTTATTATGCATAGAATATGTTCTCCAGTTAGGCCTATACGGTCGCGCGCCTCTATCCGACCGTTAGATAAGTGCGTACATAAGTATTGTAGGTATACTAGACATGCTTGTGCGTCATTGTGCGAGTTTGGAGAGGCAAACGGAATACGGCAATTCACATTGAAGAGGTATGCTAATAAACGGGGTCTACTAATCACTTCTTCGGTAGTGTTTTGAAACTAGGTTAAAACAATTGTCATGTTGAGTGTGTGCATGCATGCATGTGCGCGTGCGTGCGTTTCCAACATGACAAAATGGTTTTAACCTAGGTTGAAAATACTCAGGAATGTTTTCAACCTTGGTTAAAAAACTACACGAGATAATGCCACGGTCGGTCACATCGGGGCTGTTCTGTGTTGTTCTACAATGTTGAGCGCGGGCCGGTGCGCAAGGCCAACATTACTGCTGTGGATGGCTACCGTAGTCTCGCTTACCCGACTCTCGATCGGCTTCGTGAATCCGCCGAGAAGAGAGTCTGGCAACAGAGGCGTAGTCTCGTTGTTATCCAATGTCACCACTCTATTCTGAGTAGGCGTTCCCGTGAAGCGCCAACAGCCAATCAGCGTCATTTTTGATATGCTACACTTAACCTTTTTTTCCCGATTAAAATTTTCAGTCGGAGAGTTGTGTCAATATAATCAAAGTTTAAAGTTAATTCGAATTGCATGGTATCTTTTATAAATTAGTCAAATGCCCGGATGACATCGTAATTAGCTAATTACGTCGTGCGTGCGTGCGTGCGTGCGTGCGTGCGTGCGTGCGTGCGTGCGTGCGTGCGTGCGTGCGAGCGAGCGGGTATTCGACACTGCCGCTATAGCCCAGGTGCGGAAGAGCTGCTGCTAGAGAAGCGGCTTAGGTGGATGGGGCACTGTCTCAGAATCAGGGAGGACTACCTCTGCAGAGGGGAGATGGTGATTGTGCAATATATTTCCATCAATATTTCCATACCCATTCAATATCTTAACATTTCATTTTGATCTCCTCTTAATCTCCTTATCTCCCTTTTAAGTGGAATGACTTGTCGACAACACATGTTATTGTATAACTCGCGCAGACTTTGATTTGGTCTATGTGGCTATCGCATGGTGTTACGGACCTGGGCTAAGGTAGTTAAGTCTCTATATACTACTTTTTAAGATGACTATGTGGGTGAATGTTTTAATTTGGCAGCATTTGGTGGAAATTTACCATCAAAATTAAAAACTTCCAGCAATGTTTTTTTTTATGTTTTCCTGTCGTGTAGATGTTTGGATGTCCAAAACGTCAAACATTTTAAAAATCGGATCATTTTGGAGAAAGTTACAAGTTGATAAAAGTTGAGACCAAGAAATGATCAGAACGCCCGTGACTATTTATGATAACCAAAATATTACGTACTAATTTTTTTCTTTTTTAAAGTTTTCTGGTCTATTTTCTGTGGAATATATGTGGTATCGCTACTCTAAAATGATTATGCCCTGCTATTTTTCCTTGTTACATTTTTTTCCCGGTTTAATGTGGTCAAAATATTTTGTACTTTATTCCGTAGATTTCGGCACGCAACATTTCATTTAACATTATACATACATAGCAGCGGTCTAAAATAAGGAACTAAATTTTCCCAATTGCCTAACATGTTTTAGTTTCATATCAGCGATTTTATGTTTGCTAAAGCACATATTGTTTATTGGGAAACATTTATTTTACTACCGCATTTTTCGTCACGGACCTTCCGTTTTATTTTCCAAAATTCGTAAATGTTATTTGAGGTTCATATGTCACACTAAAAACCTCTATGTGACATATAAACGTATACTCTTAAACAAGATGTTATACTTACTAGATTTTGGTTAATTTACGGGGTTTTGATCGATGTTTTAATTTTAGTATTTGGACACGTACCTCGATATCGTAAAAACATGCAAAATATGCATTATGATCCTTTTTTTATAATATTATAACGCCACAAATGATTACAAACTGTATTTTAATATAACGCACAACAGGCAATATTAATCCAATATACATTTAGCATGCATATACTTCTCCGTCACGGACGTTCCGTGTTATGTTCAGATGTTATACATTTCAACATAAACATTTAACATTATTCTGCCACTGTCTTAATTACATGAGAAAATAGAGAAAAATAATATTAATGGCGATCAACATACTCCAGGGCTATGATTAAATCACATATAAATCATATGTATGAAGTGTCCACTGTCAGAGTCTAGCGCTTGAGAAACTTGTGGTGGGCAGTGGCGATCTTCTCCGGAGACCTTCCTGCAGGACGTGCTGAACGCGTTTATGTCCTCCAGTTGCTTGCTGAGCAGGAATACGAGGCAAGAAGATTTCCTCGACGGGAGTGTCGTCCACGTCCTCAATTGCTGGCTACCTCGTTGTAGCGCTCCTGGAAACAGCACGTGCCGTTGCTTGGTGTCTTCTTCATCGCAAAAATCCCGGGCTGCACGCACACCGCCGCGTACCGTTCTCAGTTCCTCAAGGTGCACCCGACTGGCTTCAATCGTGGCCCGCGAAACTTCCAAGTACGTCACCTTCCCAGAAGAGTTCCCTTAGTCGACGTAATCAGCGGCGGTAAGGATGGTGTCGGACATAGTCATCGGCCATTCTCTTGGAAGCGCTGCCAACACCATCGCATGGTCCTTTCCCATGACCCGCCTCAAAATAGAGCCAGGAGGCTTCTGTACCAAAGAGATCCAGGTGCTGCGCCAGTGCAGAGAACATGTGGATGTTTCTGTACTGCGAGCTGGGGGAGTCAGTCAAGTAATGTACAAACTTCATCTCCTCGTTGAAATCTTCACGGATCCTGGGGATAAGTTCCTTCAGGAACTGAAACACTGTCGGAGTAGTGTGACGCCGTTCATCGGTTACCAGTACGCACGGCTTGTGCAACACAGCCTTCAACGTGTTTTCGTGTGCCCGACGAGATTGACATATCGGAACTTGGCGCGGACACGTGAAAAGAAGTTGAAACTGCACTTGATGCCCGGGGTCTCGAGAAGCAACTTTCGGTGGAGGATGTGGAGGTAATCGTGCAGATTGTAGTTTTGATACTTCTCTTTGCCGATGGTGATCGTGTCGCTCTTCCCAGGCATGCACGCTACATTGTCTGGGCGCTTCGGGAAGCGCAGCACCAGCTCTTCCTTTGACAGTCAACACGGCGAAGTTGAAGTCGCTTCCGACGGTATCGCTTTCCCAAATCCCTCGATACCCTGAGCTCCTTGCCAGTCGACTGGCGTTGCGGCTGGTCCTGATAGTGTCGCTGCCCAGCGGACACTTCGCCACCGTCGACTTTCTCTTTGGTGTTAAGCTTCAGAGCCCAGTCAACACGGTCATGCTCATTCGCAGATGGTTCCGAATCTTGGCGGTGTTCCTGTGTGAAATGCCGTCGGAGCGCAGCAGGTCCCCCGTCACATAGGTCGCAGTTGGCAGCACCGGTGTAGGCTTCGCTTGCCGCAGTTTTTTCTCCTTTCTTCTCATGGACTTCTCATGGAAAGCCATGTCCAGTAAGGTGGCCTAGCCTAGCACCTCCAGTCAGCTCCACGGTGGTGTCTGTGTCCGATGAGGTGTCGAGTATTCTGTACCGTCTCCTCTGTGTTGTAATTGCAGGTGGAGGTAAAGGTGGAGATGCATGGAGTCGGCGCTGCCACTGCACGAGCTCTTCCCCGACCAGTCAACTGCATGTTTGAAGGTAATCGCAGGCAGGCCATCATTCCGTCTCCGCACGTTCACCTTCTTCAGCTTCTTTTTATCCCGGGCCCGCCGACTCCGCACTTTTTGAAGGCTGCGCTCATACGCCTTCTTTGCCACGGTGTATGTCCTCTTGTTCTTTTCGCGCATGGCCCTCTTGAATTCGTTACAGCAAGACGGTCCTAGCTGTCGCCTCCGGTTTGCTTCCACGCCTATCTCGGTACCGGCGCTGACGTGCGGCGTGCGAAAGAGGTCTCTCACAAGTTCTGGGAAAAACAGACGGAAAATAATTAGTAAGTAAGGACATAATTATGTCAGAATGTCCGAGACGAAACGGAACATCCGTGACTTTAAAAAGAACATGTATAACAAAATCCCCTATTATCGCTCACACCGGGTATCGTGGCGTCTGTACAAATTGTCTAGATAGTTATTAACCATGTTTTAAAAACTTTTCCTATTATGCAATATATTTAAATGTGTTATTTATGCATGTGTAATAACCATTTATTTTATTTTATGCTAAAGTCAAATAAAACATGCAATATCTTACTTGCGTTCTTAAAACAAAGCGCGTATCGAATACGGTTAGCTCCCTGTAGTTCATTGACCTAGGTAAACGCGTCGGCGCATTACGCACGCGCTATAAATAAATAGTCACGGACGTTCCGCAAAAACGAACTGTCCGTGACTTTTTGTTTTTGTGGTCCATTCGTCTTATAGTATACGATTTTTTCTCGGTTATTTCTGATGTGTAGAACCATACATAGTAATACACTTTTACGATAGTTCTGCTTTCTGTGCGGTAATGTTGCGATTTGCGGAGATAAGATATAACAGAACGTCCGTGACGTTGTTTTTTTGACGTATCACATTAATAGTTTTTAGAAAAATATAGAAATTAGGTAAGCTTGTTTTTTGAAAAAATATTTTTCTACACTGAGAGGGATATGATTGGTTTAATTTGTAGGACTGGTACATTATACACATGCGATTTAATGTTGTTTTGTCTAACGAGATGTAAAGTCAGTAGTAACGGACATTCTGAACGAAATCCATTAAATATTGTTCCACCTAAAAACATAACAAAACTTGAAAGAATATTTTAAAGTTTTACATATGCATAGATTACAGCAAGGCACACATAAAGAATGATGGGCTCTAAACAATCAAGCAAAGTCTTGTATATATTATGACACTGACAATTATTGAAATACCAGAAAGAACAGTGCTTTTTAATAGTTATCAATGTTTAGAAATTCAAATAAAATAGAAATATTCAGATAACTATGAAATATTGCACATATCCACCAAGCTGAAAACGTCACTGACACTCTGAAAATGTTTAAACACACCAATAGAGCATTGTGTTCAAGTCTTGAGCCAAAGAATGCATGTTAAGCCGTTTTTCCTAATTGCTGCCAAGTTAATATAATCACCCATGTACTCAGGTCTGAGCGTGTAAATCAAACTGCGTTCTATCGAATCACCACATAAGCTATTTGTCAAACAGGAGCAATGAACTTTCAGAGTCCCGGATTTGTGCTCATCGAAGCTTTCGAAACCTTTTGGGTCCAATCGTAAGCGTCAGTCCGAACTACTCTCTTGTGTCGTGACCATGTTGGCGGCTGTTACATGATAGCAGTTCCAAGAAAATCGTAGTCACCCCTACCTTTGTTGATAGTTGTATGAACATGCCTTGATCCACCACGTATTTCGAACGCGTCAACGAAGTTGTCTTCTCTGGCCAACATTGTCGTATATTTGGCCGTGATGTTGTGGCCGTCGTTGAATTTGCCGTGTTCACCTAATTACCAATGACTATGCATAGTCAAAACGCCCCAGCAGGGGCATAAAACCAATGGGCCAACAACTAACTCGTCTAGGATATTTGGAACATTATTAAAGCTAGCAAAAATACCTATCCTCCGGACGGGATAACTTTATTATGTAGTTCGTAAGTGGCTGTCACGATAACAATATTATTTTTGTATTAAACAACGTTATCACAAAAATATCCACAGACCCGTATCCCGGGTTTGAAAAGGGGGTCCAAACATACACAAGCAACCGGATATGGCATATGCCGTGGTACTTGGTCCTGCCAGGCAATATCTCAAAATTGCGACGCAATACTGCATTACTGGCAATTATTAGTAATGTCTAGCGACGCATTGCCTTGTATTGCGTAACTTAAGACAATTGAAGAAAACACGCATGGCGTTGTCCAAAAAAGTGTACGTAATAACTACATAGGGTAATTTGAGTGTTCGTAGAAAGGTTAATAGCGGTTGAATTTCGAAAACATAAAATTAAGACGACCCGATCGTGGCGTCGTAGATGAACCCCCGAAAGTTTGCCGCCTGAGATACAAAGTGTCTAGGAGGAGAGGTAAACGAAACATACACTTGCTCATTATTATACGTATACCACTAAAGCTAAATCTACATGGACAAAAGAACCTAAAAATCAACGCATATTTAACATAACAGAATTATTAGGAAAGGTACACATTAAAACAGTTATTACAATGTATTTCATGACTAAATATTATATTATCTACACTACAAAATAATGTCGCTGTGAGCACATACACGATAAACGTCTTGCACTTTTTGTTAACAATACCTGGAGGGAAATAAGATTTGTGTGTAAGTGTATTTTTTATTTAGCTAGCCTTTATTTTATAGTGAATGTTGATAATAGAAATTACAATGGACATGCGCGCGCACTAAAATCCACAACAATAGCAACAATGCATGTAAAGATTGACTATGGAGATATCATGCATCCTTATTCATTCTTGTCCGCATTTGTAAGTCCTTTATTTGTCCGTTCTATAGGTGAACCCGTCTCCATCAATGCCTTCTCGGATACGTTGTTCACGTATGATAGAGGGATCTTAGACTTTTTTGTGATGTTGAACACCCACCCGTTATTGTTCCCAGAGTACTTCTTTGACGTGTGTCGTTTCGGTGGCTTTGTCGTCGTCACTGGCTAGTAACTGGTCCTTTGGTTTTGATGATCAGTAACAGTCAGTGTTCTTACTACTTTCGTGACTAGGCATACCGTTTGTCAAACGATTGTACGATAGGTATAATTTCCAGAGTTGGTCGTATATAAATAAATAAAGAAGCAAGAAACTGAACTAAAAATCAGTTCACTTGCAAATGTTATCTTTTTTGAGGGCAACCGTGTGTATATCAGATTGTACACAGATTTCATGGCCCTGCGATTGCATAATTCGGGTAAATGCTATTCGGTAGGCGGCGCCACAAATGCAAAAATCGACAAAAAACAAAAGCGAAACTCCGATTCCGGAAGTAAAGTAAGGAACTTTGCCCGACTACAGTCAGATTGGCACTGCAAGGGGTTCATTTGTATGGTTAGATGTTGCAATATTACCAAGTAAGTGGGCAAATAAAAAACATTGATGAAAATGAAACGTGACCGTGAACTACGGTATGCATATATGTAACGGGAGTATTCCGTTATAAAAATGTACTATATCTATGAAAAATAGACATTTCAAAGGTGTAACTGTCATACATCAATACTATAGTGGTGGGCTGATGTCGAGTAAACTGGTCTATTAGTGGACCGTAACATGCAAGTGGGCTGATGTCGAGTCAACAGGTTCATCAGTGGAGCATAGCGTGCGAGAGGGCTGATGTCAAGTCAACAGGTCCGTCAATGGAATGCAGTATGCGAGTGGAATGATATCGAGGCAACAGGTCCGTCAGTGAAGCTTAGTGTGCGAGTGGGCTGATGTTGAGTCAGTAGGTCCATAGTGGAGCTTAGCATGAGTGGGCTGATGTCGAGTCAACAGGTCCATCAGTGGAGGGTAGTGTGTGAGTGGACTGATGTCGAGTCAACAAGTCCGTCATGGGCTGATGTTGAGTCAATAGGTCCATCGGTGGAGCATAGCATGTGAGTGGGCTGATGTTAAGTCAATAGGCTCATCAGGTATGACACAGCCAGACCGTGAAAGCTGCAGAACGTGAACAGGACTTGTTTGTATTCGATCTACTGTTTATGGCAGAGTTGTTTGATTTAGATCATTGATTTAAATCATGATTTAAATCACTCCAAAAAAATCATTGATTTGTGATTTTTTTGACTTATGGTTTTTTTAATCGTTGATTTATATGAATTTAACACAAATAATTGTTTACAAGCATTGAGATCAACAAAGTTTTGTGTGTTTTTTTATACAAAAGCACAAAGTGCGCACACTTGTGTATCTGTATTGACACCAGATAGCCTAATAGTCAAATATTTTATGACATTGTGTATACCAGATTTTAAAAAAATCATATAAATAAAAAAATCAAATAATTAAAAAAATCAGATTTTTAAATAAAAAAATCAGATTTTTTATTTTTTTTTTAAATCATGATTTTTTCAACCCTGGTTTATTGGCAGCCAGTGTAGGTTGATCGGTACAGGTGTGATTGTGTTTCTTAGTTCTGGTTACGAGACGGGCTTACAGTATTTTGCACTCTCTGGAGTCCAGTGAGAAGATGTTCAGAAATGTATATGGTGATATTGGTATATGAATGATTTAGATTAATTAATTTAATTAACTTAGATCTGCATGATATGACTAGTTTGTAGAAATTGATGTGGCTTAGAATATGAAAGTATACTATCAAAGCAGAATAAAAGAAATTACGAAGTTAAGCATTTCCAGAATGTTATACTAAGATAATGATATATTAAAAGATACTTGCCTAAGTAATTATTATATAAATTATTATATAAATTATTATATATTACATATATCTTTTAAAATGCCAAATAATGAGATACTTGATGACTAAATTACAAGATGTTGAATTTCAGAAGAGCTTAGATACTAGTATTACCATTTCCATAAAACTGTAGTTACTGCAAGCATCTTGTAGTTTTCAATATAAGCTTAGACCATTTGCATGCAGTTCTGTTCACTTTCAGACAAGCATATGTCCATGAACTATGTCATCCAAAAGCCGTCAACCTGGTCATATGGTAAGTCATATTGTTGGCAACATGTTTGCAGAAGATTATTGACTTGTGTTTATCATTATATTATTGCAAATTAGTTTAATTGGTAACTAATAACATGTTCACCAGCAATAATGAATATATGCTGCAGGTGTTAAGTCGGAGAGTGCGAACTGTAAATAAAGCTTCATAAAGAAGATGTAGTTTCGGATGTCTGGCTTTAATTTTAAATAATGCAGGTCCTCCTGAATTTATTCACTTGTCTCATTTCAGACCCATTTTTATGAAACATCAAACTTACGTAGTATCCCCTACGATAGGCTAACTCGTGGAAAATGACTCTGTCTGTATATACTTGCTTAGTGTTACCTGATCTAACAATTCTTTCAATGATTTTCCAAAAGTATGCACTTTAAAACGACTGTGTATAATACTTTAAATATTCACACACTACAAATTTAAACACCAATGAATCTGATTTCCGATGGGCTAAATCAGTAGAGAAGGGTGTGGTAGTGTTCATTGTAGTATATTATTAGTATGTGCTATAACGTGTGTAATTATCATAACACATCAGTTGTTATGTATTCTATTTATTATTGTAAGCTCCACACATGTTTATATATCCAACCAAGAGGCATTGAGCTTGATTACTGTAAGCAGATCAGTGTCATCAGTTAATTAATTACTTTAAACCAGGGAGAATTGTTGTTCAGAGCAAGGAAGGCACAAATGAAATGTGGATACCCCAAGTAGCTGAGGGTTCTCCATCCAGCTGAGCTGGGCATGTCAACTTGTCTTTTAAGTTTTGGTGGGCACATTGACTGTTGACTGAGTTTAATATGGATTGTGGATTGTAATAATAAAGTTTAGAATTGTTCTTTCTGAGTGAAGTTTTATTTATTAGTTGGATACTTCCTTTGCATCAGTTCATCATTCTGTAAATTTTCTTATATACATATTCTTAAATTTTATTAAAATTATTGCTTGTGAAAACCTCTTTTCAGGCAGGAAAGGCTAATCAACATGCGAAAAGAAGTGGTCATGGCAGTACACATCAGGTATGTTTAATTTGCGGGACAATCTTAACCTTAAGGTAGGTGTCTAGCTTGAAATCAAAGTAATGAAACCTTAGGGTAGTGGCCTACCCTGATGTCAAGCTAACTGCACATCGGTCTGCGCATACAAAGGTCCTCTCACATAGTTTTAACATAAAATCAACACAAAAGTTATACTGTCGATTGAAACTATGTCTATAATGCTAACAGTAAATACAAATGTAAGTAAAGTAGAGTAAAACCACAATTTTTGCCTGGGATTTTTGTGTATCGAGATAAATAATAAATGAACTTTTTGGTAAATTTTTACTGAAATAACATTAGTCTTTGTGGGTAAAATATTGAATATTTTAAAATTTAGCTACAATGACTTCATTAATTATACAAAATAATTAACTGTACCAATTTTGTATACACATTTCACATATTATGCTTTATATAATACAAACATCTATATATTATTATGCTAACATAGGGGGCAGCCTGGCAGTATCTCCTCCCAGGCGCCGACACCCACCCACCTCTCTACATTCCTACGCCTCCTTCCACTAACAGTCTCTGATCTACCAATTGACGATGTATTTAAAAACCCATAAAGGCAGCTATTTATGGTTATTTACTATAATGTTTTTCTTCCTGGAAACAGTAGCCGAATTGAGTGTGTGCCACTCTCCAGATTAGGTCAGACCATAGTTGAACTTCCTGTTGATTGTTTCATATGAATGTAGGGCGTATTAAAAAGGTACGTTCTTATATAGCCGGTATCCAGTCCGTAGGACCGCTCAAAGCGCTTTACACTTCGCCCCCTGGCAGACCTGTTCATTCCAAGGCCATCTCAACTTCTCTGGGAAGCATTTAGCCACGCTGCAATTGTGCAAAGACTATTCATGACTATTCACATTTCCATCACTGTCTGTATTGCCAGGTACTCATTTATACAGCTGAGTGAACTGTAGCAACATGGGGTGATCAAACTTGCCAAAGGTTCGAAGCGACCGCAGTGGGATTTAAAACCGGGTTCTCTCCATTGAGAGTCCAGCCTTCTAACCGGTATTCCATCGTGCCCCACGATGGCATATTAAATCGTGATATGAGAAATTAAGAAATTCATATGATGTGATATGAGTGCAGATGAGCAGACATCTTTGTTGGTTTGTTTGTAGAAGCCATTATTTGTTAAATAGTGTATTTTTTAGTTTAACAAGTGGAGGGATTTATGGAGATTTTTCTGCTATGGGCTATGTGGGCATGCAAATGTTTTCTAGCTGCAGGTCCCTACATGAAAGATTTCTTATCTGCTTTGACCATCCTCTTAACCTCTCTGTTCATCTTGGCATATCTGCTTTTTAGTCTGTCCTTCAACCTTTGTGATCTGGTTGCATTAATTTTCTGCTTGGTCTCATTCCTTTCTGAAATCTGTGTCCAAGTGTCCTGTTTCATCCATTCCTTCTTTTCTTTGTCTTGTATCCCAGGACTTTCACTCCTGCTTCACGGATTGCTTGATTGAAGTTGGCTATGTTAATTTCTTGTTCTTCCTCCAGGGTGCTAAATCAGTTTCTCAGCTCAAGCAGTCTTGACCTCATCGTTCTTAAGCCTTGTAGAGTCAAGCTGTCCTCTTTTGGTCTTCCACAGCTTCAGTGTTACTGTTCCTGTGACTAGGTTGTGATCTCTGGCCACATCTGCCCTTCTTCTTGTCCTTACATCCTGCAGTGAACTCCTCCATTTCCTGTTGACAAGAATGTGGTCTATCTGGCTGATGGTGACCCCATCCGGTGAGGTCCAAGTTTTCTTGTGGATTTCTTTATGCTGAAAAAATGGTCCCCCCGATGACTAGTTTGTTTTCTTTGCAGAGTTCGCAGACGTGCTGTCCATTATTGTTCATGATTCCACACCCCTGTGTGCCCAGGTTGCTGTCTCTGCCAGTGTTGTCATTGCCCACCCTGGCATCAAGGTCACCTATCACCAAGAGTCGTGTGTCATGAGTCGGTACCCTTTGTATCGCTTCTTGCAACTTGTTGTAAAAAGCCTCCTTGTCCCATTTTTCTGCATCTTCAATAGGGGCATAACATCATAAGATAGTGAGCTTGGTGTATCTTGAGTTAAATCTAGCTGCTATAATTCTTGCTCCCACGTGTTTCCATTCGATAAGTGTTTTTTCAAGTTTGCTTCCATATATTATGGCTACTCTTTCTGCGTGCTGATTGTTGGTCCTCTCTGAGTACAGTATTGTGTGGCCTGATGCAAGCTGTCTTTTACTTGTTCCTCTGCACCTTACTTCACTGATTCCAAGAATGTCTAAGTAGTAGTTGTCGAACTCCCTCGCCGCCTGAGCCAGCTTGACGGTCTGGTACAAGGTACGTACGTTCCAGCAGGAGACTCTCATCTTCTTCTTTGGTTTCAAGAAATCCATCATCGGTCTGTCAGCTTCCATCTGGCTTTGGCTGGCATCCTTCATCCTTTTCTGGTTTGCTTCATTCATGTTACCACAATTGGCTTGATCTCTGGAATTGGTTTCTATAAGTTTTTTTTTACAAGATGGGTTGTTAGCCCCATGCCCAACCCTCCCCTTTACCCGGGCATGGGACCAGCAAGATACCCCAAAAGAGGCAATCCAGGCGGGTTTGCACACTGATATTGTCACATCTAACTTATGGCATAACTGCCTAGGGCTATTACTGGTAGAATTAAAAAACTTCAAAAGAAAGTTGTCCAAATTACAGTATATGTTTAAGCAAACATAATCCTCATACCGAACCACTATTCAAAAGTCTTAAATTACTAAAAGTAAGACATTTATTATAAAATTCCAGGAACTAAAATTATATCAAAAATTTACAAATAATAAACTACCTGTCTGATCAAAGCAATAGTATTCACAACTTTTAACACATGTGTACAATAAACAAACCAGGGGTACATACAATCAGGGTTCAGCAGCTCAAAAAAATCTCAGGTACAGCTTGCCACATAGGCAAATACCATAGATAATGCACCAATCATAGTTTGCATGGTTTTGCAACTTATATCAAGCTTTATTAGTTGCATACATATCTTCAACAATGTCCAATCCCAAACTGTTATATCTGCCAACATGAATGGCTGCTATTGCGCCCCCTGGCCTTGGTTACAAACCAATCAATGTAAAATCTAATGTATGTGTTTAGTACTGGTGTATTTGCAATAGATGAACATTTCTTTTGTAGTAATGATGCACTAATATTACTAGGAATTTTTTGTAAATACTAAATAATCGTATAAATTTAGAACAGGGTGGCTCCTATGACAGCGATTAAATTTAGTCTTAGTAGGAGTCTCATTTTTCTGTTCACTTTAATTTGATATATTATATGGTTTCTGTATTGCATATTTTGTTTTGTTTGTCTTTGGGACAAATAAATATTTCCTGTTTCCTATAATAGTAATATGTAATAGTAGTCTATTTTGTCTATATTAGTAATATATTAGATTTGTTCAAAAGTACTAGTAATAGTCAATTACTTTTCTATTACTTATATTACTGGAAACTTACAAAACATTAGGTTCATCTTAGTCCAACTGTTTGTATGTTACTCTATGTCTGGTAACAGCTAGAGAAAAATTACAATGGCGAAGCTGCTATTCAAACAACATGAAAAGACCATTTGGCTGATAAGTTGATGGCTTATTGGAATAGTAATAGAAGAAGCATCTCAGGTACCATTTATGTTTAACTTGTGGAATGACCTTATCCTTAAGCCTCTTGCATCTAATGCAGACATGGTGATACAGTAATATGTAGTAGTAGTAGTGGATTTTGTCTGTAAAAGAAATAGTTTAGATTTGTTCAAAAGTAATAATAATATGTCCTAAGGTAATAGATAATAGTCTACTACTTTTCTATTATACATATCACTGCAAAAAATCAGGTTCATTTGCATCTTATTCCAACTGTTTCTACGTTACCCTATGTCTGGCAACAGCCACAGGGCTGTAACAATGCACAAGCAATTCAAACATAATGAAAAGACCAGTTGGCTTCAGAAAATACCTGCTCAATGAAACAATGCATGATTAGCAAGCAAATTACTCCCTTGTGTTGTGTTGGGGTGACAAGCTATGGCAACACACACAACGGGCACCATATGGTGCCTGATTAATTGACATTCTGCAATGGTTATAACGACTAAAACTTAGTAATAGTAATCAGTTAGGATTACTGTAATAATAATAATAATAATAGAAGAAGCAATAGTAATTGATTGTGCAGATTAGAACCCATGCTTGTTTAGTTTTACCTTTGTTTATAGAAAAATAAGGTTCATCCACGTGCTCCAAAAAGCAGCTCTGTTGAGACGACCTACCGTAAACAAGTGACTGTCAGCGCATCTCAGGTACTATCAGTGGTTAACTAGCCGAATGTAGGACATAAGCTCTCACAGACAAAAGCCTTCTGGACAAAAGCCCTCACCTTTTCAGCTACTGGCTTCAATATGAGCAGAACGTTAATTGGATGTGGCTTCTCTTTAACAATTTGGTACAAACAGTGGCTTTGCAGAAATTAGAGTTTTTCTTGAGTTAAATATAAGTAAATGTTGTGTCTACATAAACAATATTAGGCCTAATTAATTAAAACATACTTAGATTTAATGCAAGAGAAACTTTGATTTCAGCCAAACATATTTTATATTTATCTTTTTTATAAGTATTAAATTTCAACTGTCAGTCCTAATGCTCATTAGTCGAAGTGGGAATATCATAATATCAGCATAGCCATTTCAAAGCAAGTAAGTTTGCTTTGAAACATACTTGTAACCACATTCAAGTAACATTTGCTCATGTTGAAGCCAGTAGCCAGTAGGGGTTTTGTCCTACACCCTCTGAAAAGGTGAGGGCTTTTGTCCAGAGGGCTTTTGTCCATGAAGGCTTATGTCCATACCCCGAGTTGCATGGCATCACATGGGAGAAAAGGCAGCCACTGCCAGAACTTATGACTCCTTGCACTATGCCCAGTTAAGTTTTGGTAGGACGGTGACAATAATAATAATAATATAATAATAATATATAACATACTTATATTGAGCTAAAATCCTCGGGAGATCCAAGCTCAGCAACAACATGCCCCAAAAATCGAACTGCAGGTTTCACGAAGCATTCATAACTTATGAAGGAACTTATGTGTACGTTTGATGTAGATCACATAACTCGGAACTGTTATGTCTGTTCTAATTTATAGCAAACACATGATTACACGTGCGACGGTGTCGGTTCACAATGAAACTCATAACAGCTAACTACACTGTATGTATGTATGTATCACAGTCCTCCACAATAGATTTAAAGTTCCTCAATCAGCATCAGTACATCTTACAGTGTCTTGTTAACAGACCTTATTGTGTCCCTTCCAGTGACTACAAATCTAGTCGTTTCACTGGCACACTAGTACGGGTGGATCTCCTAATTAAGGAGTTTTAACCACAGTAGATTTGACAACCTCACTTGGAGGTGGCATCATTGGTATCATTGGTATCATGCTTGTCGGTTGATGCACTATCTCTGGAACCTGTTAAATTTCCAGGAACATCTCCACAATTGGTTCAGGATTCACGTTATGCTGATGGCGCACATGATCCAGGTGTCGTCTAATCATGCGACCGTCGCTTGTTTCTGCCACAGTGACATCACCATTCCAATCATGTAATGTTGATGGAATCCACTTGGGTCTGCTCCCAGCGTGATTCTTTACGAAGACTGCATCGCCGATGTCGACAGACCGTGTCTTTGCACTGCGATCGTAGTATTCCTTCATATGCTGCTGACGTCCATATACCTTTGAATTGAGGTCTGGCAGTACTGCATCAAATACTATTCGAAGCTTGCGGTTCATCAGCAGTTCTAAAGGTGCCACACCAGTGGTGCTGTGCGGTGTCACACGATATGTTAGCGAGTATCGAGCTAGTTGTGTCTCCACTGAGTGGTCACGCATCTTCTTTAAACCAGCCTTTACGACTTGTACTGCTCTTTCTGCCAATCCACTTGAGGATGGGTTGTACGCTGGTGTCTATGTGTGTCACATTATTTCATTTTAGGAAACACTGAAATTCAGTGCTGGTAAAACATGCACCATTGTCAGTGATGACCGAGTCCGGTAGGCCATGATTTGCAAATAGTTTTCGCAACTCTTCGATTGTTGTGTGCATTGTTGCTGACTTTATGACTGATGTTGCTATCCATTTAGAATAAGCATCTACCACAACCAGGATCATTTTGCCTTCAGTAGGTCAGCATAATCAAGATGTATACGAGACCATGGTCTCTGTGGAAATAACCATGGCGTCATTGGTTCGGTTCGGTTCCCTCACGTTTTGCTTGCATTGGAAACACTGTTTTGTCACTTGTTCTATTTGTGCATCTATGCCTGGCCACCAGATGTATGATCGCGACAGTGCCATCATCTTAACCATGCCACTGTGACAACTGTGGAGCGGCTTAAGCATGATTGTTTGTCCTTTCTTTGGAACGACAACCCTGGCCCCTCTCATAATGCATCCGTCATGCGGGCTCAGTTCATCTAAGAATCTACTGTATTCCTGAGTAACCGGGTCATTTGTGGGCCAACCGGTGAGTACGTATCTTTGTACTCTGGACAGTGTTTTGTCGTGTAACGTCCACTCACGGATGTGTGCTGCTGTCACTGGTGACTCATTCAGCTGCTTGATCAAGTCAACATATTCAGCAGGTGAACTGAGTATGTTGACCTGACAAAGGCAACTGCGACAATGCATCACAGTTCTCATGGTTTGTTAGCCCCATGCCCAACCCTTCCCCTTTACCCGGGCATGGGACCAGCAAGATATCCCAAAAGAGGCAAATCAGGCAGGTTTACACACTGATATTGTCACATCTAAATTATGGCATAACTGCCTAGTTCTATTACTGGTAGAATTAAAAAACTTCAAAAGAAAGTTGACCAAATTACAGTATATGTTTAAGCAAATATAATCCTCATACCGAACCACTATTCAAAAGTCTTAAATTACTAAAAGTAAGACATATGTTATAAAATTCCAGGAACTAAAATTATATCACAAATTTACAAATAATAAACTACCTGTCTGATCAAAGCAATAGTATTCACAACTTTTAACACATGTGGACAATATAACAAACCTGGGGTACATACAATCAGGGTTCAGCACATCAACAAATCTCAGGTACAGCTTGCCACATAGGCAGATACCATAGATAATGCACCAATCATAGTTTGCATGGTTTTGCAACTTATATGAAGCTTTATTAGTTGCATACATATCTTCAACAATGTACAATCCCAAACTGTTATATCTGCCAACATGAATGACTGCTATTGCACCCCCTGGCCTTGGTTACAAACCAATCAATGTCAAATCTAATGTATGTGTTTAGTACTGTTGTAGTTGCAATAGATGAACATGCACATTTCTTTTGTAGTAATGATGCACTAATATAACTGGAATTTTTTGGTAAATACTAAATAATTGTATAAATTTGGAAACAGGGTGGCTCCTATGACAGCGATTAAATTTAGTCTTAGTAGGAATCTCATTTTTCTGTTGACTTTAATTTGATATATTATATGGTTTCTGTATTGCATATTTTGTTTTGCTTGTCTTTGGGACAAATAAATATTTCCTGTTTCCTATAATAGTAATATGTAATAGTAGTCTATTTTGTCTATATTAGTAATATATTAGATTTGTTCAAAAGTACTAGTAATAGTCAATTACTTTTCTATTACATATATTACTGGAAACTTACAGAACATTAAGTTCATCCTAGTCCAACTGTTTGTATGTTACGCTATGTCTGGTAACAGCTAGAGAAAAATTACAATGGCAAAGCTGTTATTCAAACAACATGAAAAGACCATTTGGCTGATAAGTTGATGGCTTATTGGAATAGTAATAGAAGCAGTAAGAAGTAATATACTGTCTGTGATAGAACCCATGTTTGGTCTAATGGATTATTATAATAATAATAGAAGCATGAAAGTAAGAAGTAACATTTATTGTCTGTAATAGAACCCATGTCTGGACTAATGCATCTAGTAATAGAAGCAGTAAGAAGTAATATACTGTCTGTGATAGAACCCATGTTTGGTCTAATGGATTATTATAATAATAATAGAAGCATGAAAGTAAGAAGTAAGATTTATTGTCTGTAATAGAACCCATGTCTGGACTAATGCATCTTGTGCCTCGTGGCATGTATCCCAGAGAGGAACTATTTGACAGTGTTTGAATTTTTCACAATTGTGTTTTTAAACTATCAAATCTGGTAGGTGGTGAGCGATATTTCAAAGGGTAATGTTTGGTCTTTTCCAATAATAAACAGCTCCTTCCCAGAAGAATATTATGCTTTGGTATTCATTTGAAGTCTCGACTCTCACAGCAAAAAAACGAAAAGAAATTACCTTCCACCATGCCAACTTGTTTTTCTCAAAAATGTACTCTTAAGATAGTTTCACTAAATTTTAATGTACAGTACCATTTCTTTGCATTTCAGTTAAATTATTGCTTATAAAATATTTCTTTACAGAGGAGAGAGGTCAATCCACACGCTTCAAGAAGTGGTTATTCAGCATGGCTCCCTTCCACACTCCAACCCTTACTCGGTGAAGCAGTAAATGGCAGCACATCTCAGGTACCATTTATGTTTAACTTGTGGAATGACCTTATCCTTAAGCCTCTTGCATCTAATGCAGACATGGTGATACAGTGTTATGTAGTAGTAGTAGTAGTGGATTTTGTCTGTAAAAGAAATAGTTTAGATTTGTTCAAAAGTAATAATAATATATCCTAAGGTAATAGATAATAGTATATTACTTTTCTATTACATATATCACTGCAAAAAATCAGGTTCATTTGCATCTTATTCCAACTGTTTCTACATTACCCTATGTCTGGCAACAGCCACAGGGCTGTAACAATGCACAGGCAATTCAAACATAATGAAAAGACCAGTTGGATTCAGAAAATACCTGCTCAATGAAACAATGCATGATTAGCAAGCAAATTACTCCCTTGTGTTGTGTTGGGGTGACAAGCTATGGCAACACACACAAAGGTGGTGCCTGATTAATTGACATTTCGCAATGGTAATATCGACCAAAACTTAGTAATAGTAATCAATTAGGATGATTGTAATAATAATAATAATAATAATAGAAGAAGCAATAGTAATTGATTGTGCGGATTAGAACCCATGCTTGTTTAGTTTTACCTTTGTTTATAGACAAAAAAGGTTCATCCACGTGCTCCAAAAAGTGGCTCTGTTGAGACGACCTACCGTAAACAAGTGACTGTCAGCACATCTCAGGTACTATCGATGGTTAACTAGCCGAATGTAGGACATAAGCCCTCACAGACAAAAGCATTCTGAACAAAAGCCCGCACCTTTTCAGAAGGGGTAGGACAAAACCCCTACTAGCTACTGGCTTCAATATGAGCAGAACGTTAATTGGATGTGGCTTCTCTTTAACAATTTGGCACAAACAGTGGCTTTGCAGAAATTAGAGTTTTTCTTGAGTTAAATCTAAGTAAATGTTGTGTCTACATAAACAATATTAGGCCTAATTAATTAAAAATACTTAGATTTAATGCAAGAATAACTTTGATTTCAGGCAAAAATATTTTATATTTATCTTTTTTATAAGTATTAAATTTCAACTGTCAGTCCTAATGCTCATTAGGTGAAGTGGGAATATTATAATATCAGCATAGCCATTTCAAAGCAAGTAAGTTTGCTTTGAAACTTACTTGTAGCCACATTCAATTAACATTTGCTCATGTCGAAGCCAGTAGCTAGTAGGGGTTTTGTCCTACACCCTCTGAAAAGGTGAGGGCTTTTGTCCAGAGGGCTTTTGTCCATGAAGGCTTATGTCCGTACCCCGAGTTGCATGGCATCACATGGGACAAAAGGCAGCCACTGCAAGAACTTATGACTCCTTGCACTATGCCCAGTCAAGTTTTGGTAGGACAGTGACAATAATAATAATAATATAATACTTCTATTGAGCTAAAATCCTCGGGAGACCCAAGCTCAGCAACAACATGCCCTAAAAATCGAACTGCTGGTTTCACGAAGCATTCATAACTTATGAAGGAACGTATGTGTATGTTTGATGTAGATCACATAACTCGGAACTGTTATGTCTGTTCTAATTTATAGCACACACGTGATTACATGCGCAATGGTTCACAATGATGTAATGGCTTTATTCCAAACCAAGCTGACACACGTGAAACTCATAACAGCTAACTACACTGTATACATGTGTGTATCACAGTCCTCCACAATAGATTTAAAGTTCCTCAATCAGCATCAGTACATCTTACAGTGTCTTGTTAACAGACCTTATTGTGTCCCTTCCGGTGACTATAAATCTAGTCGTTTCACTGGCACACTAGTACGGGTGGATCTCCTAATTACAGGAGTTTTAACCACAGTAGGTTCGACAACCTCACTTGGAGGTGGTGTCGTTGGTATCATGCTTGTCGGTTGACTCACTATCTCTGGAACCTGTTAAATTTTCAGGAACATCTCACCAATTGGTTGAGGATTCACGCTATGCTGAAGGCGCACATGATCCAGGTGTCGTCTAATCATGTGACCGTCGCTTGTTTCTGGCACAGTGACATCACCATTCCGATCATGTAATGTTGACGGAATCCACTTGGGTCTGCTCCCAGCGTGATTCTTTACGAAGACTGCATCGCCAATGTCGACACACCATGTCTTTGCACTGTGATCGTAGTGTTCCTTCATATGCTGCCGACGTCTGTATACCTTCGAATTGAGGTCTGGCAGTACTGCATCAAATACTGTTCGAAGCTTGTGGTTCATCAGCAGTTCTGAAGGTAAAACACCAGTGGTGCTGTGCGGTATCACATGATATGTTAGCGAGTATCGAACTAGTTGTGTCTCCACTGAGCAGTCACGCTTCTTCTTTAAACCAGCCTTTACGACTTGTACTGCTCTTTCTGCCAATCTATTTGAGGATGGGTGGTACGCTGGTGTCTTTATATATGTCACATTATTTAATTTCAGGAAACACAGAAATTCACTGCTGGTAAAACACCATTGTCAGTGATGACCGAGTCCGGTAGGCCATTATCTGCAAATAGTTTTCGCAACTCTTCGATTATTGTGTGCGTTGTCACTGACTTTATGACTGATGTTGCTATCCATTTAGAATAAGCATCTGCTACAACCAGGATCATTTTGCCTTCAGTAGGTCAGCATAATCAAGATGTATACGAGACCATGGTCTCTGTGGAAATAACCATGGCGTCATTGGTTCGGTTCGGTTCCCTCACGTTTTGCTTGCATTGGAAACACTGTTTTGTCACTTGTTCTATTTGTGCATCTATGCCTGGCCACCAGATGTATGATCGCGACAGTGCCATCATCTTAACCACTCCACTGTGACAACTGTGGAGCAACTTAAGCATGATTGTTTATCCTTTCTTTGGAACGACAACCCTGGCCCCTCTCATAATGCATCCGTCATGCGGGCTCAGTTCATCTAAGAATCTACTGTATTCCTGAGTAACCGGGTCATTTGTGGGCCAACCGGTGAGTACGTATCTTTGTACTCTGGACAGTGTTTTGTCGTGTAACGTCCACTCACGGATGTGTGCTGCTGTCACTGGTGACTCATTCAGCTGCTTGATCAAGTCAACATACTCAGCAGTTGAGCTGAGTATGTTGACCTGACAAAGGCAACTGCGACAATGCATCACAGTTCTCATGGGTTGTTAGCCCCATGCCCAACCCTCCCCTTTACCCGGGCATGGGACCAGCAAGATATCCCAAAAGAGGCAATCCAGGTGGGTTTACACACTGATATTGTCACATCTAAATTATGGCATAACTGCCTAGTTCTTTTACTGGTACAATTAAAAAACTTCAAAAGAAAGTTGACCAAATTACAGTATATGTGAAAGCAAATATAATCCTCATACCGAACCACTATTCAAAAGTCTTAAATTACTAAAAGTAAGACATATGTTATAAAATTCCAGGAACTAAAATTATATCACAAATTTACAAATAATAAACTACCTGTCTGATCAAAGCAATAGTATTCACAACTTTTAACACATGTCGACAATATAACAAACCTGGGGTACATACAACCAGGGTTCAGCACGTCAACAAATCTCAGGTACAGCTTGCCACATAGGCACATACCATAGATAATGCACCAATCATAGTTTGCATGGTTTTGCAACTTATATCAAGCTTTATTAGTTGCATACATATCTTCAACAATGTACAATCCCAAACTGTTATATCTGCCAACATGAATGACTGCTATTGCACCCCCTGGCCTTGGTTACAAACCAATCAATGTCAAATCTAATGTATGTGTTTAGTACTGTTGTAGTTGCAATAGATGAACATGCACATTTCTTTTGTAGTAATGATGCACTAATATAACTGGAATTTTTTGGTAAATACTAAATAATTGTATAAATTTAGAAACAGGGTGGCTCCTATGACAGCGATTAAATTTAGTCTTAGTAGGAGTCTCATTTTTCTGTTGACTTTAATTTGATATATTATATGGTTTCTGTATTGCATATTTTGTTTTGTTTGTCTTTGGGACAAATAAATGTTTCCTGTTTCCTATAATAGTAATATGTAATAGTAGTCTATTTTGTCTCTATTAGTAATATATTAGATTTGTTCAAAAGTACTAGTAATAGTCAATTACTTTTCTATTACATATATTACTGGAAACTTACAGAACATTAGGTTCATCTTAGTCCAACTGTTTGTATGTTACTCTATGTCTGGTAACAGCTAGAGAAAAATTACAATGGCGAAGCTGTTATTCAAACAACATGAAAAGACCATTTGGCTGATAAGTTGATGGCTTATTGGAATAGTAATAGAAGCAGTAAGAAGTAATATACTGTCTGTGATAGAACCCATGTTTGGTCTAATGGATTATTATAATAATAATAGAAGCATGAAAGTAAGAAGTAAGATTTATTGTCTGTAATAGAACCCATGTCTGGACTAATACATCTCGTGCCTCGTGGCATGTGGCATGTATCCCAAAGAGGAACTATTTAACAGTGTTTGAATTTTTCACAATTGTGTTTTTAAACTATCAAATCTGGTAGGTGGTGAGCGATATTTCAAAGGGTAATGTTTGGTCTTTTCCAATAATAAACAGCTCCTTCCCAGAAGAATATTATGCTTTGGTATTCATTTGAAGTCTCGACTCTCACAACAAAAAAAAGAAAAGAAATTACCTTCCACCATGCCAACTTGTTTTTCTCAAAAATGTACTCTTAAGATAGTTTCACTAAATTTTAATGTACAGTACCATTTCTTTGCATTTCAGTTAAATTATTGCTTATAAAAATATTTCTTTACAGAGGAGAGAGGTCAATCCACACGCTTCAAGAAGTGGTTATTCTGCATGGCTCCCTTCCACACTCCAACCCTTACTCGGTGAAGCAGTAAATGGCAGCACATCTCAGGTACCATTTATGTTTAACTTGTGGAATGACCTTATCCTTAAGCCTCTTGCATCTAATGCAGACATGGTGATACATTGATATGTAGTAGTAGTAGTAGTGGATTTTGTCTGTAAAAGAAATAGTTTAGATTTGTTCAAAAGTAATAATAATATATCCTAAGGTAATAGATAATAGTCTATTACTTTTCTATTACATATATCACTGCAAAAAATCGTTACCCTATGTCTGGCAACAGCCACAGGGCTGTAACAATGCACAGGCAATTCAAACATAATGAAAAGACCAGTTGGATTCAGAAAATACCTGCTCAATGAAACAATGCATGATTAGCAAGCAAATTACTCCCTTGTGTTGTGTTGGGGTGACAAGCTATGGCAACACACACAAAGGTGCTGCCTGATTAATTGACATTTCGCAATGGTAATATCGACCAAAACTTAGTAATAGTAATCAATTAGGATGATTGTAATAATAATAATAATAATAATAGAAGAAGCAATAGTAATTGATTGTGCGGATTAGAACCCATGCTTGTTTAGTTTTACCTTTGTTTATAGACAAAAAAGGTTCATCCACGTGCTCCAAAAAGTGGCTCTGTTGAGACGACCTACCGTAAACAAGTGACTGTCAGCACATCTCAGGTACTATCGATGGTTAACTAGCCGAATGTAGGACATAAGTCCTCACAGACAAAAGCATTCTGAACAAAAGCCCGCACCTTTTCAGAAGGGGTAGGACAAAACCCCTACTAGCTACTGGCTTCAATATGAGCAGAACGTTAATTGGATGTGGCTTCTCTTTAACAATTTGGCACAAACAGTGGCTTTGCAGAAATTAGAGTTTTTCTTGAGTTAAATCTAAGTAAATATTGTGTCTACATAAACAATATTAGGCCTAATTAATTAAAACATACTTAGATTTAATGCAAGAATAACTTTGATTTCAGCCAAAAATATTTTATATTTATATTTTTTATAAGTATTAAATTTCAACTGTCAGTCCTAATGCTCATTAGGTGAAGTGGGAATATTATAATATCAGCATAGCCATTTCAAAGCAAGTAAGTTTGCTTTGAAACGTACTTGTAGCCACATTCAATTAACATTTGCTCATGTCGAAGCCAGTAGCTAGTAGGGGTTTTGTCCTACACCCTCTGAAAAGGTGAGGGCTTTTGTCCAGAGGGCTTTTGTCCATGAAGGCTTATGTCCGTACCCCGAGTTGCATGGCATCACATGGGACAAAAGGCAGCCACTGCAAGAACTTATGACTCCTTGCACTATGCCCAGTCATGTTTTGGTAGGACAGTGACAATAATAATAATAATATAATACTTCTATTGAGCTAAAATCCTCGGGAGACCCTAGCTCAGCAACAACATGCCCTAAAAATCGAACTGCTGGTTTCACGAAGCATTCATAACTTATGAAGGAACGTATGTGTATGTTTGATGTAGATCACATAACTCGGAACTGTTATGTCTGTTCTAATTTATAGCACACACATGATTACACGCGTGACGGTTCACAATGATGTAATGGCTTTATTCCAAACCAAGCTGACATACGTGAAACTCATAACAGCTAACTACACTGTATATATGTGTGTATCACAGTCCTCCACAATAGATTTAAAGTTCCTCAATCAGCATCAGTACATCTTACAGTGTCTCGTTAACAGACCTTATTGTGTCCCTTCCGGTGACTATAAATCTAGTCATTTCACTGGCACTCTAGTACGAGTGGATCTCCTAATTAAGGAGTTTTAACCACAGTAGGTTCGACAACCTCACTTGGAGGTGGTGTCGTTGGTATCATGCTTGTCGGTTGACTCACTATCTCTGGAACCTGTTAAATTTTCAGGAACATCTCCACAACTGGTTGAGGATTCACGATATGCTGAAGGCGTACATGATCCAGGTGTCGTCTAATCATGTGACCGTCGCTTGTTTCTGGCACAGTGACATCACCATTCCGATCATGTAATGTTGACGGAATCCACTTGGGTCTGCTCCCAGCGTGATTCTTTACGAAGGCTGCATCGCCAATGTCGACAGACCATGTCTTTGCACTGTGTGTCTGTATACCTTCGAATTGAGGTCTGGCAGTACTGCATCAAATACTGTTCGAAGCTTGTGGTTCATCAGCAGTTCTGAAGGTAAAACACCAGTGGTGCTGTGCGGTATCACATGATATGTTAGCGAGTATCGAGCTAGTTGTGTCTCCACTGAGCAGTCACGCATCTTCTTTAAACCAGCCTTTACGACTTGTACTGCTCTTTCTGCCAATCCATTTGAGGATGCGTGGTACGCTGGTGTCTTTATATATGTCACATTATTTAATTTCAGGAAACACAGAAATTCACTGCTGGTAAAACACCATTGTCAGTGATGACCGAGTCTGGTAGGCCATTATCTGCAAATAGTTTTCGCAACTCTTCGATTATTGTGTGCGTTGTCGCTGACTTTATGACTGATGTTGCTATCCATTTAGAATAAGCATCTGCTACAACCAGGATCATTTTGCCTTCAGTAGGTCAGCATAATCAAGATGTATACGAGACCATGGTCTCTGTGGAAATAACCATGGCGTCATTGGTTCGGTTTGGTTCCCTCACGTTTTGCTTGCATTGGAAACACTGTTTTGTCACTTGTTCTATTTGTGCATCTATGCCTGGCCACCAGATGTATGATCGCGACAGTGCCTTCATCTTAACCATGCCACTGTGACAACTGTGGAGCGGCTTAAGCATGATTGTTTATCCTTTCTTTGGAACGACAACCCTGGCCCCTCTCATAATGCATGTCATGCGGGCTCAGTTCATCTAAGAATCTACTGTATTCCTGAGTAACCGGGTCATTTGTGGGCCAACCGGTGAGTACGTATCTCTGTACTCTGGACAGTGTTTTGTCATGTAATGTCCACTCACGGATGTGTGCTGCTGTCACTGGTGACTCATTCAGCTGCTTGATCAAGTCAACATACTCAGCAGGTGAGCTGAGTATGTTGACCTGACAAAGGCAACTGCGACAATGCATCACAGTTCTCATGGGTTGTTAGCCCCATGCCCAACCCTTCCCCTTTACCCGGGCATGGGACCAGCAAGATATCCCAAAAGAGGCAATCCAGGCGGGTTTACACACTGATATTGTCACATCTAAATTATGGCATAACTGCCTAGTTCTATTACTGGTAGAATTAAAAAACTTCAAAAGAAAGTTGTCCAAATTACAGTATATGTTTAAGCAAATATAATCCTAATATCAAACCACTATTCAAAAGTCTTAAATTACTAAAAGTAAGACATATATTATAAAATTCCAGGAACTAAAATTATATCACAAATTTACAAATAATAAACTACCTGTCTGATCAAAGCAATAGTATTCACAACTTTTAACACATGTGGACAATATAACAAACCTGGGGTACATACAATCAGGGTTCAGCACGTCAACAAATCTCAGGTACAGCTTGCCACATAGGCAAATACCATAGATAATGCACCAATCATAGTTTGCATGGTTTTGCAACTTATATGAAGCTTTATTAGTTGCATACATATCTTCAACAATGTACAATCCCAAACTGTTATATCTGCCAACATGAATGACTGCTATTGCACCCCCTGGCCTTGGTTACAAACCAATCAATGTAAAATCTAATGTATGTGTTTAGTACTGGTGTAGTTGTAATAGATGAACATGCACATTTCTTTTGTAGTAATGATGCACTAATATAACTGGAATTTTTTGGTAAATACTAAATAATTGTATAAATTTAGAAACAGGGTGGCTCCTATGACAGCGATTAAATTTAGTCTTAGTAGGAGTCTCATTTTTCTGTTCACTGTAATTTGATATATTATATGGTTTCTGTATTGCATATTTTGTTTTGTTTGTCTTTGGGACAAATAAATATTTCCTGTTTCCTATAATATTAATATGTAAGATAAAGTGATTTATTTACTTAAATTACATACATAAGGTAATATCTGACATAGTGGTAGTAAACGTTTTCGGTAAAAAGGAATTAACAGCAGGATTTTAGCGTAAATTAGTACACACTGACTTCGTTGTTTTGTTACACAGTGTTCTCCGTATTCGCTAGGTGGCAGGTTTTTTTTCTCATGCGAGGTTAATAGAAGACACAGTTAACAAGTATATGAGTTCTTTTGATCACAAAAACAGCCTTATTCAAGGCTAACGTAGCAAACTAATTAAAACTAAATTGTATGATGGCGCCGTGCAAACGGCAGTTAAAGGCCACAAGGCACTTAATTTGTGGCAGTTGCAGTAACTGGGTGGACTTCGTCAAGTCTGGGTGCGAGAAGTCCTGGGCTGAGGTCCAGGCAGATAGTTTTAGTTTTGAGTGTAGGGGATGCACGAAGATGAAGGAACTAGAGGTGGAGTTGGAAGAGCTGAGGCTGCTCGTTGTGGCAATGGTGGGAAGGGAACAGGGGGGTTGTGCCAGTAGTTCCTGTGGGGGAACAGTAGACGATAAAGTGGGGAAAGACACAAGAGATGCTAGGGAGAGCTCACCTCAGCCTGGGAGGAAGCTGAGAGGAGGGAAGGTGACATGTCATAGGGAGACAGGACGTAAGGAGACGGGAAGGAAAGGAACGGGAGGGAAGACAACCGGAGTGAAGGAGAGGGGAGTAGGGGAGACAGGAGGGAAGGAGAAGGGAGTGGGGGAGACAGGAGGGAAGACAACCAGAGCGAAGGAGAGGGGAGTAGCTTAGACAGGAGGGAAGGAGAAGGGAGTGGGGGAGATGGGAGGGAAAACAACTGGAGTGAAGGAGAGGAAAGTAGGGGAGACAGGAGGGAAGGAGAAGGGATTGGGGGAGACGGGAGGGAAAAAAACCGGAGTGAAGGAGAGGGGAGTGGGAGAGACAAGAGCAAAGGAGTGAGAAGTGGGGGAGACAGGAGGGAAGGGGTCAGGACAGAATGTGATGGAGGGATCGAAAGAAAGAGTTATTCTGCAGCAGTGATAGAGGGAGTGAGGAAGAGAGCGAGGGTGTTTGTGGGGGATTCGATGGTTAGGAAGACTGACAGAGTCTTAAACAAGGGAGATGATGTGGTGGTCTGCTTGCCTGGAGCCAAAATAGAGGCGATAACTGAGAGGGTAAAAAACATCGTAGGCTCGGGTAAGGGTGGATCTGTTTTAGTACACGTAGCGATAAATAATGTAGAGAGGGAGGGTACAACTGCCATAGTTAGGAAATATAGGCAGTTGGTCAGAACACTAAAACAGACGCGGGTTGAGCAGGTAATACTGTCAGGGATTTTACCTGTAATGGGCAGGAGGGGTCACAAATATCGAAATTGTCGGGGGATGGCAGTTAACATGTTAGTCCAGAAGCTATGTAGGGAAGAGGAAGTTGGATTTGTGGATTTATGGGGAAGTTTTGTTGGGAGGGCTGATATGTACATGAAGGATGGGCTTCGCTTAAGTGGAAAGGGGGCGGCAGTATTCGCGGACAAACTTTCAGCAGCAGTAGATAGTGACTTGGGTACAATGACAAATATTTTTGGAAGTAAACATTCTTTAAACTAGAAGTGCAGGGGGGTTACCTAGAGGTGTCTCAAGCAGAACAAGAGGCAACTAGCACAGATAAACCAATATCAAATCATCCGAAAAACACCTCTGAAAAAGGTTATAGATGCGTATGTTTAAATGCAAGGAGCATAGTAAATAAGAAAAACGAATTAAACATTATGGTAGAAGCTATTGACCCTCATATAATTGGTCTAACTGAATCATGGGCCAACATAGATATAACAGATGCTGAATTAGGACTGACAGGATACGTAATGTTTAGGAAAGATCGAATAGGAAGAAGGGGCGGGGGAGTTATTTTATATGTTAAAGAATCTATTCAGGCTTATGAAATAAAACTAGAAAGGGAAGCAGATTGCGATGAAGCTGTTTGGTGCAAAATTGTTTCAGGAAATTTAAAATTAACTATTGGATTAGTTTACCGAAGTCCAAACATAAACGAAGAGGACAACACAAAAATAAAAAACACTATAAAGGAAGTTAGTAAAGGGGAATGTATCATAATGAGAGATTTTAACCATGGACACATACAATGGAATTCTCTAGAGAGCACAGGGATTGAGGATCAACAATTTCTATGTTTAATCCAGGATAGCTTTCTTACTCAGCACGTACTAGAACCAACCAGGGGAGAAAATGTATTAGATATAGTTTTGTCATCACAAAAAGAATTAGTGGACAATGTAAAAATATTTGAACCATTGGGTAATAGTGACCAAAATAAAATACATTTTGACATCAATGTAAAATCAGAAAGTAAAAATAAGAAAACGTACAAGGGAAACTTCCACAAAGGTAACTACAAAGATATGAGAAAATACTTAGCAAAGCTAGATTGGAATAACATGCTGATGAATAAGACCGCAATTGAATGTTGGAATATTCTAAAATATGAAATTGAGAGTATCATCGATAAATTTGTTCCTTTCCAAAAACAAGGAAAACGGTGTAGAAAGAAGCACTTGTCAAAAGAGGCAATTAGAAAAATAATGCTAAAACAAACTATGTGGAGGGTTTATAGGCGTACCAGAAAGGAAGAAGACTATGCAAAATACAAAGAGGCACTTAATGCAGCCACAACTGAAATCAGACAGTCTAAAAGAAGCTATGAGCAAAAACTAGCTTGTAACATAAAAAATGACAGCAAGAGTTTTTATGCATATGTTAGGAGTAAACAAAACGTACAAGACAAGGTTGGACCTCTAGAAGACAGTGCTGGCAATATAATATCACAGGGGTTTTTAATGGCGGAAGACCTAAATGGTTACTTTAGTTCAGTGTTTACCAAAGAAGATATTAGTTCATTACCAGTTGCTGATGCTAAATTTCAGGGGGCTAAATCTGACTATTTAGGTCCGTTAGTTGTAACTCCAGAATTGGTAGCTAAGAAAATAAAGGCAATGAAGGATAACAAATCACCGGGAGTGGATGGGATTCCTCCAAAATTACTAATGGAAACAGTAGAACAAATCAGTATACCACTTGCAAGAGTATTCAACTTGTCATTAAAAGAGGGAGTTGTTCCGTTTGAATGGAAAGAAGCAAACATCATACCATTATTTAAAAAGGGTTCGAGAAATAAGTCAGAGAATTACAGACCAGTGAGTTTAACGTCAGTGATTTGTAAATTATTAGAAAGGTTAATTAAAGACCATATGGTGGACTTCCTCGTAAAGCATAAATTATTAAATTCATCTCAACATGAATTCCTTAAAGCGAGGTCATGCTTAACAAATATGTTATGTTTTTTGGAAGAAATCACTAAGTGGATAGACGTGGGATCGCCAGTAGATATTATCTACTTAGATTTTCAGAAAGCTTTTGACAAAGTGCCACATCAAAGATTGCTACTTAAATTAAAAGCCCATGGTATCGGGGATAGCATAACTGACTGGATAGAACAATGGCTGACTGACAGAAGACAACGAGTTGTAGTAGATGGAGAAGTTTCAAATTGGAAATCGGTTTTGAGTGGGGTACCTCAAGGATCAGTATTAGGACCTATATTATTCTTAATTTATATCACTGACTTGGACGACAGTATAACAAGTAATGTACTGAAATTTGCGGATGACACAAAACTGTTTAGAAAGGTTAATACTGATGGTGATAAACAACATTTACAAAACGATCTAGACAGATTAGTGAAATGGTCTGAGAAATGGCAGATGCTGTTCAAATTTGGGAAATGTAAATGCCTACATACAGGACATGGGAACTTGAATGCAAAACTAAAAAATGGGAGATACTGTTCTGGGTACTACTGTAAAAGAAAAGGACTTAGGAGTTACAATAAGCGCTGACATGAAAGTTTCAGAGCATTGTGGTATTGCAGCTTCAAAGGGTAATCAAATTCTTGGATTGATTAGAAGAAACATAACATACAAGGGAAAAAAGTTAATTATACCTCTTTATAAAGCAATAGTTAGACCTCATTTAGAATACTGTATAAAAGCATGGAGACCATATCGTAAGAAGGATATAGATACGCTTGAACGCATACAAAGGAGAGCAACTAAAATGATTCCAGAACTTAGAGACCTTAGTTATGAAGAACTCCTGAAAGAATGTGGTTTAACAACTCTAGAGATAAGGAGGTTAAGAGGAGATCAGATTGAAGTTTTTAAGATATTGAATGGGTATGAAAATATTGATAGAAATATGTTTTTCTCACTCTAGAAGGATAGCAGAACTAGAGGACATGAGGTAAAATTAGTAAAGGATCAACGTAGATTGGACATCAGGAAGCACTCGTTCTCACAGAGAACAATAAATGAATGGAACAAATTGTCTACAGATTGTGTAACTGCTAGCAGCGTGAATATGTTTAAAAACAAGGTTGACACATATCTCAGGAGGGCGGGTTATAAGTAGATGAACATTGTTGGACTCTCGATAAGCCAATGGTTTCCTTGTCCACTTGCCATCTGGGCCTTTGGCTTGGATGGCAAATCTTGTTAAATCTTGTAATAGTAGTCTATTTTGTCTGTATTAGTAATATATTAGATTTGTTCAAAAGTACTAGTAATAGTCAATTACTTTTCTATTACTTATATTACTGGAAACTTACAAAACATTAGGTTCATCTTAGTCCAACTGTTTGTATGTTACTCTATGTCTGGTAACAGCTAGAGAAAAATTACAATGGCGAAGCTGTTATTCAAACAACATGGAAAGACTATTTGGCTGATAAGTTGATGGCTTATTGGAATAGTAATAGAAGCATTAAGAAGTAATATACTGTCTGTGATAGAACCCATATTTGGTCTAATGGATTATTATAATAGTAATAGAAGCATGCAAGTAAGAAGTAATATATTGTCTGTAATAGAACCCATGTCTGGACCAATAAATATCGTGGCATGTATCCCAAAGTGGAACTGTTTGACAGTGTTTGAATTTTTCACAATTATTGTATGTTTAGATTATCAAATCTGATAGGTGGTGAGCGATATTTCAAAGGTTAATGTTTGGTCTTTTCCAATAATAAACAGCTCCTTTCCAGAAGAATATTGTGCTTTTGTATTCATTTGAAGTCTCGACTCTCACAACAACTTTGAAAAGAAATTACCTTCCACCATGCCAATTTTTTTTCTCAAAAATATACATTTAAAATAATTTCACTCAATTTTAATGTATAATACTATTTCCTTGCATTTCAGTTAAATTATTGCTTATGAATATATTTCTTTACAGAAGACAGAGGTCAATCCAAACACTTCAAGAAATAGTTATTCTGCATGGCTCCCTTCCACACTCCAACCCTTACTAGGTGAACCACTAAATGGCAGCACATCTCAGGTACCATTTATGTTTAACTTTGTTATTTGTGTGACTGTGCTCATTCTGAATGCTTCAAATTGGTTGCACATAATAATTTAAATAGAAAACGATGATTATGTTTATTTATTTTTTCTTATGGGTGACTTTTTTCTCGGAGGGCTTTTTCCAGGGGAGGGCTTTTTTCCGTACCCCACCTGGAGGATGGGGGGGCTACTGACACAGGGTGTACTGAGATGATGACACTCAAACAACATGAACAAATTGGTTGATCAGTTTATTGCTTCAGAACACATCTGCTGAATGAAACAATGCAGGGGTAGGTAGACAATTACTCCCTTGTGTTGTGTTGGGATTCACACATTACTAACACACACAAATGGCACCATATAATTGATTGACATTCAACAATGGTAATAATAACAAAGCATTAGTAAAATATTTTGATTACTGTAGTTATAATAGAAGCAGTAAGAAGTAAGAGTAATACAGGTATGTACATTGTACAGGTATGTACATTGTACAGGTATGTACATTGTTTGTATTAGAACCCATGTGTGTTTAATTTTAACTTTGTCTACAGAAGAAAAAGGTTCGTCAAAGTGCTACAAGTGGTTCTGGTGAGGCAAGCAAGCGTAAACAAGAGACTGGCAGCACATCTCAGGTAGGTACACTATGTTTAATTTAGAACACATGCACTTAATTTAGTTTCAGTAAATTTTAATCTACAATTCCATTCCCTTAAATTTCGATTTTATGATTGAGTGTAAAAACTGTTGTTTACAGTGGAAAAGGGTCAATCCACACACTACAGAGAGGTCCTTCCTCCCTCAAAAAGAGACTGGCAGCACATCCCAGGTACCATTTATGCTTAATTTGTGGGATGGTCTTAAACCTTAATGGTTATTTCCTCAATAACATTTTGTGCTAATTTCCTCATTTTAAAATCGTCTTGTGAGAAATCAAACCTATCCATTATAAATGGCCAGCTGATTTGTGCAAATGTGTTATTTAGTTTTCATGAAAAGATCGGAAAACTTAATTATTACATTGCTTTTGACCAGATCCAATTCGAATTAATTAAAAAAAGGTAAAAGAATCTGGCTCTAAATACTATGACATTAGGATATTATAACTTTTGCAAAGCAAATCTGGAATGACCCACAGTCTGTTATGGTTGTCACACATGTAGCCTTGTTGTTATGAAAGCACACATGGTATGCTACCTGGGGTAGGGGACTTTTGATGTGTTGTTCGATTTGGTATTTTACAACTAACCTGAACAAGTAGGCTTATTACTATTAACTGCAAGTTTTACCCTAAGGTACTTGGACTACTGCACTTATTTAGGAAACAACACAGTATATATTTTGTTTACATCAGGCAAGCTGGTATGTGAGAATGGGATAAGTTTAGTAAACAAAGGTGAAAATATGTTGCATCAGTTGAGTTTAGAGGCAAACATGGTGTCCACATTCTGTAACTCTTATTGGCAAATAGGCCCGACACCGTGACTTCTGTTTCTCTTTAAAGAGACTCTGTACATTATATGGGTCAGGGACAATTGCCCCTTGAGACACTTGCCACTAGGCACTTGCCACCTGGACACTTACACCTAGGCACTTGCCACCTAGGCACTTGCCCCTGGACAATTTGCCCTTTGGACACTTGCCACCTGGACACTTCCCTGGACAATTAGCCCGTTGGGCACTTGCCACCTAGAAATTTGCCACCTGGACAAAAGCCCCGGAGGACATTTGCCCCTTTGCTTATCTAAGTTATGGCCCCGACATATCCAAAATTTGTACTGCGAGCATTTGTACCATAGAGTTATCTAACAGTATGGAGCGGCATGAAATCAAGATGTCGTGTTCAACAATGTTTTCCTAGTAAACCACTAGCGTGTTATTCTAGATTGTAGTTACACATAGTTTAGTAACTCTTATTGGTGAATAGGTCCAAAACCATGACTTCTATTTCTCTTTAAAGAAACACTGTACGCTGTATGGTTCTGGAACATTTGCCACCTGGACAAAAGCCTAACTATGATATGGCCCCTTCATATCCATAATTTGGATACTTATCAGGGATAGAATTTAGCCTAATATTATTGGTGCCAGTCAAACCTCCACTAGGGGACCGCCACAAAAACTGAGGGTCAAAACAGGTTGCATGAAAATAGTAATAGAAGCAGTAAGAAGTAAGAGTAATACAGGTATGTACATTGTACAGGTATGTACATTGTTTGTATCAGAACCCATGTCTGTTTAATTTTAACTTTGTCTATAGAAGAAAAAGGTTCATCAAAGTGCTGCAAGAAGTGGTTCTGGTGAAACAAGCAAGCGTAAACAAGAGACTGGCAGCACATCTCAGGTACTATTTATATTAAAATTCTTGGACCATCTTAACTTTAACTGTAATCCTCTTTGTGCGTACTTGTGCAAGCTGGCTGTCACGACTGTGAAAGACGCTTTTAATAATAGTAATAAGAAGTACTAATAATACATTATTTGTGTTAGGACCCATGTCTGTTTTTAATTTGAACTTCTTGGATGATCTTAACTTTTGCGCGTACTGGTGCCTAAGGCAGAAACAACATGCACATAGAACATACTATATTCGACCTATTAAGTTTACATGCCCTAATTAGCATACACCACCTTTTTTAATCAGCAGGATCGACAATTACTGTAATTTGACTAGTGCAGAACAACCGAATGATGTTGCTATTTGGTGTTAGACAGTTGGCATCACTTCTAGTTGTTCTACACTAGTCACCCAATGTCACCACTAGTGCTAAACAGTTACCTTATTGCCTAGAGAAAAAAATTTTGGTGTACGCATATAAGAATATTCATTTACATTTTTTGTGGCCCAATTTTTGCCAAGCATACTGTACGCTTATTAGATCGAATACGGTATGTACTTAACATAGTTTCAGTAAATTTTAATCTATGGTTCCTTTTCCTTAAGTTTTAGTTTAATGATTGATGGTGAAAACTGTTGTTTACAGCTGAAAAAGGTCAATCCACGCACTACAGAAACGAGTTATTTTGCATCGTTCTTCCCTTCCTTCCTCTCTCAAAAAAAGACTGACAGCACATCCCAGGTACTATGTATGCTTAACATCAGTTGTATGTAAATTACTTGAAACATTAATTAGAGACCACATGGTGGAATTCCTTGTAAAACATAAATTAATAAATACATCTCAACATGGGTTCCTAAAAGCAAGGTCATGTCTAACCAATATCTTATGTTTTTTGAAGAAATTACAAAGTGGGTAGATGACGGGTCACCAGTCGATGTTGTCTACTTAGATTTTCAGAAAGCTTTCGATAAAGTGCCACATCAAAGATTGTTACTTAAACTAAAATGGCATGGTAATGATGTAATCAACTGGATAGAAAAGTGGCTCACACACAGAAGACAAAGAGTAATAGTAGACGGTGAGATTTCAAACTGGAAATTGGTTTTAAGTGGGGTACCACAGGGATCTGTATTAGGCCCTATACTGTTTTTAATATATATAAATGATTTGGAAAATGACATCTAGCAAAGTACTGAAATTTGTAGATGACACTAAAGTATTCATAAAGGTTACTAATGATACAGATAAACAAAGTTTACAGGATTATCTAGATAAATTAGTTAAATGGTCAGAAAAATGGCAACTGTTATTCAATTTTTGGGAAGTATAAATGTATAGACATAGGACATGGAAACATGGACGAAGAATATAAAATGGGGGATGCTGTACTAGGTAGAACCACACAAGAAAAGGACTTAGGAGTAACATTTAGTGCTGACATGAAAGTTTCAGAGCAATGTGGGATTGCTGCTTTGAAAGGAAATCAAATTCTAGGGCTAATTAGGAGAACTATCACGTATAAGGAGAAATAGCTAATTGTACCCCTGTACAAAGCAATAGTTAGACCACATTTGGAATATTGTATTCAAGCATGGAGGCCGTATCATAAAAAGGACATAGACAAGCTAGAAAGAATACAACGAAGAGCAACTAAAATGATTCCAGAATTGAGAGACCTTAGTTATGAAAGTCGCTTATTACAACGTGGTTTGACAGCACTAGAGACCAGGAGACTAAGAGGAGACCAAATACAAGTGTTTAAAATAGTGAACGGTTATGAAGATGTTGATAGGAATATGTTCTTCAAACTTAAAGAAGGCAGTAGAACCAGAGGACACAAAACAGCATTAGTTAAGGAGCAGTGTAGGTTGGACATGAGAAAGTACTCTTTCTCACAGAGGGTGATAAATGAATGGAATAAACTGTCAAATGATTGTGTTAATGCTAGTAGTGTGAATATGTTTAAAAATAGAATTGACAGATATTTGAAAAGGGCGGGCTACACATAGATGAGAAAATTGTTGGACTCTCGATAAGCCAATGGCTTCCTTGTCCACTTGCCATCTGGAACTTGTTGTTTGGGTTGGCAATCTTGTTAAATCTTGTTAAATCTTAATTTGTGGGATGATCTTAAACCTTAATGGTCACTTCTTCAATTAAATTTTTTGCTCATCTCAATTTAAAATCGTTTCATGAGAAATCAGACCTATCCATTACGACATGCTAGCTGATTTGTGCAAATGTGTTATTTAGTTTTTATAAAAAGATCGGATCAATTAAAAAGGGCAAAAGAGTCTGGCTCTAAATACTATGACATAAGGCTATTAAAATTTTTGCAAATCAAATCTGCAATGACCCACAGTCTGTTATGGTTGTCACATACGTAGCCTTGTTGGGAATTGGGACATTGGATAGCTACAAGGCAACACATTAGCAGTTAGTTATACTGGTTGTGATTGGCCTATAAGTCTATATTAATTAAGTTTGTCGACTTATTAATTAAGCACGCAGACTTGTCAGAGTCATGTTGTACGCATTGGGTAGATGTGTTGGCTGAGCTGTTATGAATTTTTTGTACAAGGCCTATGGTTTTCTCAGAATGTGCTGTGCTCTAAAAGAGGGAGATTCTGGTCACATCTCAGAATTCATGGCTTGAGTGAAATAAGTTTAGAAAACAAAGATGAAAATTTGTTGCATAAGTTGAGTTTAAATGCAAACAGCATGACCATATACTATTGGCAAGTATAATAGGACTAGGTATTTATAAATAAATTTTAATTTGGTGGGCGAATATTGCCATACTGCGAGCAAGTGTACCATAGAGTTATCTAACAGTATGGAGCGGTACATGAAATCAAGATGTCGTGTTCAACAGGGTTTTCCTAGTAAACCACTAGCATGTTATTCTAGATTATAGTTGCACATAGTTATGTTTTAGTAACTCTTATTGGTGAATAGGTCCAAAACCATGACTTCTATTTTCTTTAAAGATACACTGTACGCTGTATGGTTCTGGAACATTTGCCACGTGGACAAAAGCCCCGGAGGACATTTGTCCCTTTGCTTAACTATGATATGGCCCCTTCATATCCATAATTTGGATACTTTTCAGTGACAGAATTTAGTGTAAAATGTTTGGGGGCCAATCGGACCTCCACTTTGCCCACACCTATGGGACCGACACAAAAACTGGGGTCAAATCAGGTTGCATGAAAATAGTAATAGAAGCAGTAAGAAGTAAGAGTAATACAGGTATGTACATTGTTTGTATCAGAACCCATGTCTGTTTAATTTTAACTTTGTCTATAGAAGAAAAAGGTTCATCAAAGTGCTACAAGAAGTGGTTCTGGTGAAACAAGCAAGCGTAAACAAGAGACTGGCAGCACGTCTCAGGTACTATTTATGTTTAAATTCTGGGACGATCTTAACTTTAACTGTAATCCTCTTTGTGCGTACTGGTGCCGGAGGCAGAAACAATGACGTCGCCATAATTTGTAAGCAATAAGAAGTAACAGCGAAGACAGAGACCGAGTGGAGAAGACTACAGAAGAATTGAAGGGAAATGGCGTAAGCAGGCATAAGAGCTTGTGCAAGCTGGCTGTCGTGACTGTGAAACACGCTTTTAATAATAGTAATAATAATAATAATAATAAGTACTAATAATACATTATTTGTTTTAGGACCCATGTCTGTTTTTAATTTGAACTTTGTTTATAGAAAAACAATGTTCGTCAAAGTGCTACAATAAGTGGTTCTGGTGAGGCAAGCAAGCGTAAACAAGAGTCTGGCGTCACGTCTCAGGTACTGTTTATTTTTAAATTCTTGGACGATCTTAACTTTTACCGTAATCCTCTTTGTGCATACTGAGGCATCAGGCAGTTTAATGATTGATGGTGACAACTGTTGTTTACAGCTGAAAAAGGTCAATCCACGCACTACAGAAACGAGTTATTTTGCATTGTTCTTCCCTTCCTTCCTCTCTCAAAAAAAGACTGACAGCACATCTCAGGTACTATGTATGCTTAATTTGTGGGATGATCTTAACCTTAATGGTCACTTCCTCAATTAAATTTTTTGCTCGTCTCAATTTTAAATCGTTTCATGAGAAATCAGACCTATCCCTTGCTAGCTGATTTGTGCAAATGTGTTATTTAGTTTTTATGAAAAGATCGGATCAACTAAAAAGGGCAAAAGAGTCTGGCTCTAAATACTATGACATAAGGCTATTAAAACTTTTCAAATCAAATCTGCAACGACCCACAGTCTGTTATGGTTGTCACACATGTAGCCTTGTTGTTATGAAAGCACACATGGTATGCTACCTGGGGTAGGGAACTTTTGATGTGTTGTTCAATTTGGTATTTTACAACTAACCTGAACAAATAGGCTTATTACTATTAACTGCAAGTTTTACCCTAAGGTACTTGGACTACTGCACTTATTTAGGAAACAACACAGTAAATATTTTGTTTACATCAGGCAAGCTGGTATGTGAGAATGGGATAAGTTCAGTAAACAAAGGTGAAATTATGTTGGATCAGTTGAGTTTAGAGGCAAACATGGTGTCCACATTCTGTAACTCTTATTGGCGAATAGGCCCGAAACCATGACTTCTATTTCTCTTTAAAGAGACTGGGACAATTGCCCCTTGAGACACTTGCCACCTAGGCACTTGCCACCTGGACACTTGCCCTGGACAATTAGGCCTATGGACACTTGCCACCTAGACATTTGCCACCTGGACAAAAGCCCCGGAGGACATTTGTCCCTTTGCTTAACTATGATATGGCCCCTTCATATCCATAATTTGGATACTTATCAGGGATAGAATTTAGCCTAATATTATTGGGGCCAGTCAGACCTCCACTTTGCCCACACCTAGGGGACCAACACAAAAACTGGGGGTCAAATCAGGTTGCATGAAAATAGTAATAGAAGCAGTAAGAAGTAAGAGTAATACAGGTATGCACATTGTACAGGTATGTACATTGTACAGGTATGTACATTGTACAGGTATGTACATTGTACAGGTATGTACATTGTTTGTATCAGAACCCATGTCTGTTTAATTTTAACTTTGTCTATAGAAGAGAAAGGTTCATCAAAGTGCTACAAGAAGTGGTTCTGGTGAAACAAGCAAGCGTAAAGAAGAGACTGGCAGCACATCTCAGGTACTATTTATGTTTAAATTGTGGGACGATCTTAACTTTAACCGTAATCCTCTTTGCGCATACTGAGGCATCAGGCAGAAACAATATGCACATAGAACATACTATTTTCGACCTATTAAGTGTACATGCCTTAATTAGCGTACACCACCTTTTTTAATCAGAAGGATCGACAATTACTGTAATTTGACTAGTGCAGAACAACCGAATGATGTTGCTATTTGGTGTTAAACAGTTGGCATCACTTTTCAGTTGTTCTACACTAGTCACCCAATGACACCACTAGTGCTAAACAGTTACCTTATCGTCTATAGAAAAACATTTTGGTGCACACTTATAAGAACAGATTCATTTACATTTTTTTGTGCCCCAATATTTTTCAAGCATACTGTACCAGTGGATGTTGCCTACTTAGATTTTCAGAAAGCTTTGGATAAAGTGCCACATCAAAGATTATTAGATCGAATACGGTATGTACTTAACATAGTTTCAGTAAATTTTAATCTATGGTTCCTTTTCCTTAAGTTTTAGTTTAACGATTGATTGTGAAAACTGTTGTTTACAGCTGAAAAGGGTCAATCCACGCACTACAGAAACGAGTTATTTTGCATCGTTCTTCCCTTCCTTCCTCTCTCAAAAAAAGACTGACAGCACATCCCAGGTACTATGTATATTTAATTTGTGGGATGATCTTAACCTTAATGGTCACTTCCTCAATTAAATTTTTGGCTCATCGCAATTTAAAATCGTTTCATGAGAAATCAGACCTATCCATTATGACATGCTAGCTGATTTGTGCAAATGTGTTATTTAGTTTTATGAAAACATCAGATCAACTAAAAAGGGCAAAAGAGTCTGGCTCTAAATACTATGAGATAAGGCTATTAAAACTTTTCAAATCAAATCTGCAATGACCCACAGTCTGTTATGGTTGTCACACATGTAGCCTTGTTGTTATGAAAGCACACATGGTATGCTACCTGGGGTAGGGGACTTTTGATGTGTTGTTCAATTTGGTATTTTACAACTAACCAGAACAAATAGGCTTATTACTATTAACTGCAAGTTTTACCCTAAGGTACTTGGACTACTGCACTTATTTAGGAAAAAACACAGTATATATTTTGTTTACATCAGGCAAGCTGGTATGTGAGAATGGGATAAGTTCAGTAAACTAAGGTGAAAATATGTTGGATCAGTTGAGTTTAGAGGCAAACATGGTGTCCACATTCTGTAACTCTTATTGGGGAATAGGCCCGAAACCATGACTTCTGTTTCTCTTTAAAGAGACACTGTATATTATATGAGTCTGGGACAATTGCCCCTTGAGACACTTGCCACCTAGGCACTTGCCACTTGGACACTTGCCCTGGACAATTAGGCCTTTGGACACTTGCCACCTAGACATTTGCCACCTGAACAAAACCCCGGAGGACATTTGCCCCTTTGCTTAACTATGATATGGCCGCTTCATATCCATAACTTGGATACTTATCAAGGATAGAATTTAGCCTAATATTATTGGGGCCAGTCAGACCTCCACTTTGCCCACACCTAGGGGACCAACACAAAAACTGGGGGTCAAATCAGGTTGCATGAAAATAGTAATAGAAGCAGTAAGAAGTAAGAGTAATACAGGTATGTACATTGTTTGTATCAGAACCCATGTCTGTTTAATTTTAACTTTGTCTATAGAAGAAAAAGGTTCATAAAAGTGCTGCAAGAAGTGGTTCTGGTGAAACAAGCAAGCGTAAACAAGAGACTGGCAGCACGTCTCAGGTACTATTTATGTTTAAATTCTGGGACGATCTTAACTTTAACTGTAATCCTCTTTGTGCGTACTGGTGCCGGAGGCAGAAACAATGATGTCGCCATAATTTGTAAGCAATAAGAAGTAACAGCGAAGACAGAGACCGAGTGGAGAAGACTACAGAACAACTGAAGGGAAATGGCGTAAGCAGGCGTAAGAGCTTGTGCAAGCTGGCTGTCACGACTGTGAAAGACGCTTTTAATAATAGTAATAATAATAATAATAAGTACTAATAATACATTATTTGTGTTAGGACCCATGTCTGTTTTTAATTTGAACTTTGTTTATAGAAAAACAATGTTCGTCAAAGTGCTACAATAAGTGGTTCTGGTGAGGCAAGCAAGCGTAAACAAGAGTCTGCCGTCACGTCTCAGGTACTGTTTATTTTTAAATTCTTGGACGATCTTAACTTTAACCGTAATCCTCTTTGCACATACTGAGGCATCAGGCAGAAACAATATGCACATAGAACATACCATATTCGACCTATTAAGCATACAGTCGCGCCTCGTTATAACGCGCCTCGTTATAACGCGCCCCGTTATTACGCGGATTCGGATATAACGCGGTCGGTCGTGGACCCCGATTTTCTGCCGCCACGGGAAAATGCCAAATGGGCCTGCTTAAACCTACTTAGAATTGCTTTGACAATTCTTAAGAAACATTAGGTGAACAATGTCAATGAACGAGTATCAATGTGTTGTTTGTCTTGTGCTGTCGCCGACATCAATCGCTGTCGCTGGTTTCGCGTTTCACTTCGACGGTTTGTAAATTGCAATTGAGATTCACAAATACACCTCGCGTACGAATTAGATTAACAGTTTTAAATGCATTTAGTATGCAATACCAACATAACAATTAGGTGAAATGACATGCTTCCATTACATCCTAAATTTAATCATTTTCGTGACCCGAAACCAACATGCCAAATTCCTAACCCAAGGCTCTACCGGTGCGCAAAAAATATGAATTCATCATCCACATATGAAACGATGAATCGATGTTAAGTGGTGCGTAATTAATTTGCGCTTTGGTCGAGATCGGTTCAAAGACGAAGTGAAACAATTATTAATTCTACCTATTGTCGTTTTCTGTGTTTTATCAGCTTACATACTACGTCTGTCAAATCATATATGTTTTCGGCTGCTCAGGTCCAGGTTATTATTTTCTATTCGTAGGCCTATTGCCTTGGCCAGTACATCATCATCGTAGTAGATCTATTCCATAAGGCATAACTATCTATATACGTACGTGTTTTATTCAGTTCAAGAATCATCAGGGTGTGACATTTAAAAATAATACACGTTGATGCTAGCATAAAAAGTTTAATAAGTTCCATAAACTGCATGTTGGCGTATAGGACAGTGCTGCAAGCACATAGGGCTTCGACAGCGTTCATGGACTTGGTGCAGCGGGCGGCGATCGCTGTTGTTTAGTAGCTCCCTGGTGGCAGATATGGGAACACCTAACGCGCCTCGCTTACAGCGCGGTCCGATATCGTGGACCCCGACCACCGCGTTATAACGAGGCGTGACTGTACATGCCCTAATTAGCGTACACCACCTTTTTTAATTAGCAGGATCGACAATTATTGTAATTTGACTAGTGCAGAACAACCAAATTATGTTGCTATTTGGTGTTAAACAGTTGGCATCACTTTTCAGTTGTTCTACACTAGTCACCCAATGACACCACTAGTGCTAAACAGTTACTTTATTGTCCAGAGAAACAAATTTTGGTGCACGCTTATAAGAATATTCGTTTACATTTTTTCTGGCCCAATTTTTGCCAAGCATACTGTAGGCTTATTAGATCGAATATGGTATGTACTTAACATAGTTTCAGTAAATTTTAATCTATGGTTCCTTTTCCTTAAGTTTTAGTTTAATGATTGATTGTGAAAACTGTTGTTTACAGCTGAAAAGGGTCAATCCACGCACTACAGAAACGAGTTATTTTGCATCGTTCTTCCCTTCCTTCCTCTCTCAAAAAAAGACTGACAGCACATCCCAGGTACTATGTATGCTTGACATCAGTTGTATGTAAATTACTTGAAACATTAATTAGAGACCACATGGTGGAATTCCTTGTAAAACATAAATTAATAAATACATCTCAACATGGGTTCCTAAAAGAAAGGTCAGGTCTAACCAATCTCTTATGTTTTTTGAAGAAATTACAAAGTGGGTAGATGACGGGTCACCAGTGGATGTTGTCTACTTAGATTTTCAGAAAGCTTTCGATAAAGTGCCTTACTTAAACTAAAATGGCATGGTAATGATGTAATCAACTGGATAGAAAAGTGGCTTACACACAGAAGACAGAGAGTAGATGGTGAGATTTCAAACTGGAAATCGGTTGGAGTGGGGTACCACAGGGATCAGTATTAGGCCCTATACTGTTTTTAATATATATATAAATGATTTGGAAAATGAGATATCTAGCAAAGTATTGAAATTTGCAGATGACACAAAAGTATTCATAAAGGTTACTAATGATACAGATAAACAAAGTTTACAGGATGATCTAGATAAATTAGTTAAATGGTCAGAAAATGGCAAATGTTATTCAATTTTGGGAAGTGTAAATGTATACACATAGGACATGGAAACATGGATGAAGAATATAAAATGGGGGATGCTGTACTAGGTAGAACCACACAAGAAAAGGACTTAGGAGTAACATTTAGTGCTGACATGAAAGATTCATAGGGGTTAAGCAATTCATAATCGATAAGCAATTTCAGTTGTAAACAGTTGGATTGGTACCCTGGGCAGCTATGGAGGATAATTTGTTAGCAATAAGAAATAGTAGTAATACTCTATCTGTATTTCTGTTGAATTTCAGAAACATGCCTGCCTAACCTAACCACTCAAATGTTTATCTTGAGTTTTTCATAGTATGCGATAAAACAGCAGAGAACTTCGATTCTCAGTTACATGTATTGTTTCTGAGATGTCCCCTTGATCAAACAAGGATAGTGCATCTAGAAGAGATGCACACGTATGCATGGTTCCTACATCTAAACATTGTACAGTATATTTTATTTGCATGAGACACAATTCCACAGTAGGGAACAAAAGATGGAATGTCAGAGCTAACCTGCATTCAATTGCAAAATCATGTGTTTATTGTGTGCTTCTCTAATTATACTATATCATAGCAACCAGATATACACATTTGTGGATTAACATGAAGAGAGAAAACCTTTGAAGAATTTAACAAGAAGGTTTGAAATCCAAAGTGTCATCGAAGGTGGCTGTAACTTGTAACGTTCATTGTATGCATGTGTTTGGTCTGCAACCCCATATGTTCCAAGGAATGCATTAGTCTACTTTTCTGATTGATCTAATTAGTATCAAGCTAGGTAAAAATTCATAACACAATTCTAAAATTACATGAAATTACATAAAGCAAATTATGTTAACTAAATGTTAATTCTGTGTAATTATACTAAACTATATTTTTTTAAGCCATATGTTACATGAGTATGTTTGTACATAACTGCCAATGGTGGAAAAATATGTTTGTGGACCAAACTGAAATTGCGCCCTAAAACCAGTCTCGCCATATGCATGTTCTTTGCTATTACATTTGTAGTGTTATGGCCAACAGTTTTATCAAGATTTCATAGTGCCCCTGTGACTGGACTGAAGAACTCAAGAACAAAAGCGATTACAATCCAATGACCCACAGTCTATAATGCATATAGCCTTGTAACGAAAGCAAACACGAGAAACTGTGGACTATTGACATATTGTTCAATATAGTATTTTGATTCTTTGTCCACTTGTCTCATTTAGGAAACAACACAATGTATATTTTGTTTATATCATATACGTTTCTGTGTATAAAATTAACATGTAACTTAACAATAATGACTAATATGTATAATTTTGTATTGTAAATTCCAGCTTAAACATACACTATACATAACATGGGTCTGGGACAATTGCCCCTTTGGACACTTGCCATCTAAACACTTGCCATCTTGCCTCCTGGACAAAAGCCCCTTAAGATATATTGTACCGTTGCTTAACTAAAATGTGGACATTTGCTCCTTTATATCCATAATATGGATTTTTTGTAGATATTATTTATTAGAGATTTTGGTTGATTTCAATAAAATATAAATATTGCATTGAGGAAGAATAGTTGTGAGATTAATTGCATTTGGTGCAATTAATAATGCAATATATTGCTATATAATTAATTAACATTCATCGACTGTAATAATAACCAAGTAATAGTAATAGATTCGGATTATTGTAATAGTAATAGACACAGTAGGAAGTACTAGTAATAGATTGTCTGTAACAGAATCCATGTCTAGACCAAAGACAGACCAACATACCATGTGACCTATATCCCCAAATTTAACTATGTGACAGTGTTTGAATTTTTCAGTTATTGTAGGCTTAGACTATCAAATCTGGTAGGAGGTCTGGTATTTCTGGGGTTATTTTTTAGTCTGAACTATCATAGCAACTTTAAAAAGAAATTACCTTCCACTGTCGTACATATTTTAATATAGAACATATGCAATTAACATAGTTGCAGTCTATTTTAATCTACAATTCCATTTCCTTTAATGTCAGTTTAATTTAAAGGTAATTTGTGGGACGATTTTAACCTAAATAGTTATTTTATCTCAGCTATCATGGAAACTTTAAAAAGAAATTACCTTCCACAGTTGTACATATATAGAACATATGAAGTTAACATAGTTGCAGTCTATTTTAATCTACAATTCCATTACCTTCAATTTCAGTTTAATTTTTGCTTGTGAAAACTTGTTTACAATGGAAAAAGGTAATGGATTATGGTGCGACACCCTTCCGTTTTATCCGCCTTCAACAATTAACTGACAGCAAATCACAGGTAATTTGTGGGATGTTTTTAACCTAAATAGTCCTTCATCAATGATTTTTTTTCGCTTGCCTCATTTTAGAACCATTTTTCGTAAAGTTAAACCTATTTAGTATCCATTACAGCATGCTGGCTATTAAATTCTTTTTGACTGGATCTTGTCAAAATTGCTGTGTGAAAAAAATGGAAAATTTAAAACTGATGTTCTGTATCTCAGTGTAACAGCTTGTGATGTCTAATGCCAACATACTTGGTAGTGTAATAATATTATGTAATAGTAGTCAGTATTACTGAGTTTTGTCTGTAATAGTAGTTAATTAGATTTGTTCTTTCATCTTATTCCAACTGTTTGTATGGTACCCTGTATATGGTAACAGTCAGATATTTGTACAGAGCATACACCTAGAGGCTAAACTGTAATTCAAGTAATAGTAATAGGTTGACTTTAATAGAACCCATGTTTGGTCTAATGACATCCCATTATACGTTGTAGGCTCTGTCCCAAGATGTGTGTTGAGTTTTACAATCATTGTAGGTTTAGACTAAACTATTATATCTGGTTTATGGTCAAGTGTAATTTTCTGGTCTTTTCAATAACGAACTCCTCATAAGAATATTAAGCTTTTATATTACTGTCATTCAAAACAAATATTTTGAAGCCACAACTCTCACAGCAACTTTGAAAAGAATTTACCTTCCACCATGACACATAATTTTGCTTTTATGGAGAATATGCACTTAAAATAGTTTCAGTCAATTTTAATGTACATTTCCATCTCCTTAAATTTCTTGTTTAATTATTGCTTGTGAAAACTGTTGTTTACAGTCCAAAAAAGCCAATTCACACACTGCAGAAAGGGGCTATGTTGCAGCATTCTTCCATCTTTGCTTTGGCAGCACATCTCAGGTACAATATATTTATTTTGTGGTACGATCTTAAAGTTAACTTCAGACATTTTTATGACTATTTGAGGCAGAATAATTATGTTCCCAGACATTAAATCATATATTATGATATCATATAATCAAACCTATGTATGACTGGCAGTTTTGGAAAAGTCAACATGAAGGTTTGAAATACAAAAGGTCATCAAGGTGGCTGCAACATTTATTATTTAATGTAACATCTCTAAGTCTTAGCATTTTAGTCCAGTGTAAACAATCCTGAACAGGGTTTTACTCTGGATATGAGTGTATAAATAAAGTTTATTTGTATTATTATTATTGTTATTTGCTTGTACAAAGTTGTATTTAGTCTACAATGTCTATCAATTGTTTCTCTTAATTTCTTCAGTTCTCAATTACATGTATAGCTCTGAGATGTCCCTTTGATCACACGAGGATAGTGCACCAAGATGAGATTGTGTCTATGGACAAAATTTGGAACAAGAGATTGTGTCTATGGACAAAATTTGGAACAAGAGATTGTGTCTATGGACAAACTTGGGAACAAGAGATTGTGTTTATGGACAAACTTGGCACAAAATGGCATATTTCCCAAGGAAAGCCGGAAAAGAACAATTGAAAAGGAGATGAAGCCATGCAACCTGACATGGTACACCATCGCCAGGAGGGCTGCAGACCGACAGCAGTGGCTTGCTTTTCTGATTGATCTAATTAATATCAAGCTAGGTAAAAATTCATAACACAATTCTAAAATTACACGAAATTACATAAAGCAAATTATGTTAACTAATTTCTGTTGAATTTTAGGAACATCAGTCTCAGTCTGAGGTTACAAGAAGTGGTTCTGGTGAGGCAAGCAAGCGTAAACAAGAGACTGGCGGCATGTCTCAGGTACTATTTATGTTTCAATTCTGGGACGATCTTAACTTGAACCTTAATCTTATTTGAGCCTATTGGCGTTTGAGGCAGAAACAGTAATGTTGCCACATAATAAATCATACATCACCACCTAACCACCCAATTGTTTATAATATGTGATAAAACAGCACAGAACTCGAGCTCTCAGTTACATGCATTGTTCCTGAGATGCCCCCTTGATCTTGCAAGGATGGTGCATCTATAGATGTTCACACATATGCATGGTTCCAATATCTGCTAAACACTGTACAGTATATTCTTATCAGCATCAGACACAATTCCACAGTGAGTGACAGATACAGTGCAACAGACCAAACTTGCTAGAAATTATGTCTATGGACAAACGTGGGAAAAAGAAATTGTATCTATGGACACTTCAGAACAAGATATTGTGTCTAAAGATAAACTTGGGAACAAGAGATTGTATCTATGGACAAACTTGGGAACAAGAAATTGTATCTATGGACACTTGCTTCCTAATGTGCCTCATAAGCCACGAAGAAGATTGAGTGAGTGAGTGAGTGATGGCACTTAATATTATGGTTTTTATATAGAATTTGCACTTAAAAATAGTTTCAGTAAATTCTAATGTACATTTCCATGTGGTTAAATTTCATTTCAAGTATGGCTAATGAAAACATTTGTTTATAGACAGAAGAGGTTAATCCACGTGATACAAGAAATGGTTCTGGTGAGGCATTCGACCATCAGCCAGTGACTGGCTGCACATCTCAAGTACTATTTTTGTTTAATTTTTGGGACGATCTTAACGTTAACCTTAATCCTCTTTGGGCTTACTGGCACATAAGGCTGAATCAGTGATACCAAATAACATATTGTGATATCATAGCAATCAAATATACACATTTGTGGATTAACATGAAGAGAGAAAACCTTCGAAAAAATTTAACAAGAAGGTTTGAAATCCAAAGTGTCATCGAAGGTGGCTGTAACTTGTAACTTTCATTGTATGTGTATGTTTGGTCTGCAACCCCATATGTTCCAAGGAATGTATTAGTCTACTTTTCTGATTGATCTAATTAATATCAAGCTAGGTAAAAATTCATAACACAATTCTAAAATTACACGAAATTACATAAAGCAAATTATGTTAACTAAATGATAATTCTGTGTAATTTCTGTTGAATTTTAGGAACATCAGTCTCAGTCTGAGGTTATAAGAAGTGGTTCTGGTGAGGCAAGCAAGCGTAAACAAGAGACTGGCGGCACGTCTCAGGTACTGTTTATTTTTAAATTCTTGGACGATCTTAACTTGAACCTTAATCTTATTTGAGCCTATTGGCGTTTGAGGCAGAAACAGTAATGTTGCCACATAATAAATCATACATCACCACCTAACCACCCAATTGTTTATAATATGTGATAAAACAGCACAGAACTCGAGCTCTCAGTTACATGCATTGTTCCTGAGATGCCCCCTTGATCTTGCAAGGATGGTGCATCTATAGATGTTCACACATATGCATGGTTCCAATATCTGCTAAACACTGTACAGTATATTCTGTCAGCATCAGACACAATTCCACAGTGAGTGACAGATACAGTGCAACAGACCAAACTTGCTAGAAATTATGTCTATGGACAAGTGAGTGAGTGAGTGAGTGAGTGAGTGAGTGAGTGAGTGAGTGAGTGAGTGAGTGAGTGAGTGAGTGAGTGAGTGAGTGAGTGAGTGAGTGGTGGTGTGAGGTGGTGAGTGAGTGAGTGGTGTGATGGTGATGGTGAGTGAGTGGTGGTGGTGTGAGTGGTGAGTGAGTGAGTGAGTGAGTGATGGTGAGTGAGTGAGTGAGTGAGTGGTGAGTGGTGATGAGTGGTGGTGGTGTGAGTGAGTGAGTGAGTGAGTGAGTGGTGAGTGAGTGAGTGAGTGAGTGAGTGGTGAGTGAGTGAGTGAGTGAGTGAGTGAGTGGTGAGTGGTGAGTGAGTGAGTGAGTGGTGAGTGAGTGAGTGGTGAGTGGTGAGTGAGTGAGTGGTGAGTGAGTGAGTGAGTGAGTGAGTGAGTGGTGAGTGAGTGAGTGAGTGAGTGAGTGAGTGAGTGAGTGAGTGAGTGAGTGAGTGAGTGCGTGCGTGCGTGCGTGCGTGCGTGCGTGCGTGCGTGCGTGCGTGCGTGCGTGCGTGCGTGCGTGCGTGCGTGCGTGCGTGCGTGCGTGCGCGTACGTGCGTGCGTGCGCGTGCGTGCGTGCGTGCGTGCGTGCGTGCGTGCGTGCGTGCGTGCGTACGCGTGCGTGCGTGCGTGCGTGCGTGCGTGCGTGCGTGCGTGCGTGCGTGCGTGCGTGCGTGCGTGCGTGCGTGCGTGCGTGCGTGCGTGCGTGCGTGCGTGCGTGCGTGCGTGCGTGCGTGCGTGCGTGCGTGCGTGCGTGCGTGCGTGCGTGCGTGCGTGCGTGCGTGCGTGCGTGCGTGCGTGCGTGCGTGCGTGCGTGCGTGCGTGCGTGCGTGCGTGCGTGCGTGCGTGCGTGCGTGCGTGCGTGCGTGCGTGCGTGCGTGCGTGCGTGCGTGCGTGCGTGCGTGCGTGCGTGCGTGCGTGCGTCGTGCGTGCGTCGTGCGTGCGTGCGTGCGTGCGTGCGTGCGTGCGTGCGTGCGTGCGTGCGTGCGTGCGTGCGTGCGTGCGTGCGTGCGTGCGTGCGTGCGTGCGTGCGTGCGTGCGTGCGTGCGTGCGTGCGTGCGTGCGTGCGTGCGTGCGTGCGTGCGTGCGTGCGTGCGTGCGTGCGTGCGTGCGTGCGTGCGTGATGGCACTTAATATAATGGTTTTTATATAGAATTTGCAATTAAAAATAGTTTCAGTAAATTTTAATGTACATTTCCATGTGGTTAAATTTCATTTCAGGTATGGCATTTGTTTATAGACATAAGAGGTTAATCCACGTGATACAAGAAATGGTTCTGGCAAGGCAATAGATTATCTATAAGGATAAACCTGGGAACAAGAGATTGTATCTGTGGACAAACATGGGAACAAGATATTGTATATATGGATAAACTTGGGAACAAGAGTTTGTATCTGTGGACAAACTTGGGAACAAAAGATTGTGTCTATAGACAAACTTAGGAACAAGAGATTATGTCTATGGACAAACTGGGGAAAACTGTCTCATAAAACATCAGAGCTAACCTCAAAAAATGTCTTTATTCTGTACGTCTCTAATTCAAACTAAGCAATGTTTTAAGACCATATATATTATTACAGTATTTTTAGACTTAACTACTAATGCCAATTTATTTGTGGACCAAACTAAAATTTCGTCTTAAGCCAGACCCACTGTATGCAGGTTTTTGCAGTTACATTTATGATGTTATTAGTAATAGTTTTACCAAGATTTGGTGGTCTATGTCTATGTGACTGAATTGTTTTACAGTTATTATAGGTTTAGACTAGACTATCAAATATGGTAGCTGGTCAGTAGTATAGTTTCAATAAATGTTATTACATTTCCTACATTTCAGCTTAATTATTGCTTCTGAAAAACTTTGTTTGCAGCCAAAAAACTATGTTAAGCCATCTTACCATCTGCCAAGGACTGATAAGCCACCGTACCATCAGCCAGGGACTGATAAGCCATTGTACCATCAGCTGGGGACTGATAAGCCATCGTACCATCAGCCAGGTACTGATAAGCCATCATACCATCAGCCATGGACTGATAAGCCATCGTACCATCAGCCAGGGATTGAAAAGCCACCGTACCATCAGCCATGGACTGATAAGCCATCGTACCATCAGCCAGGGAGTGATAAGCCATCATACCATCAGCCATGGACTGATAAGCCATCGTACCATCAGCCAGGGATTGAAAAACCATCGTACCATCAGCCATGGACTTATAAGCCATCGTACCATCAGCCAGGGACTGATAAGCCATCATACGATCAGCCAGGGACTGATAAGCCATTGTACCTTCAGCCAGTGGCTGTCAGTGCATATGAGGTACTATTTATGATTAATTTGTTCCTGAGATGCCCCCTTGATCACACAAGGATAGTGCATCTAGTAGATATGCACTACTCCAATCAGCTCAGTTATTCAAACCCATAACTTGGAACACCACCTATATGGTACTTCAGATACAAATTGTTCCTTAAACCAACTGAGGGATTGTCTCCAGAATGTACTCCATTGGATGACTAACAGCAAATTAAAGCTAAATGCAAATAAAACAGAGTTTCGTATTATTGGTACACAAAAGCAGCGTGGTAAACTTGATTGTTTTTCCCTGACACCTATGCTGAGCCAGAATTTCACACCGGCCATCTCAGCGCGGAACTTAGGAGTCACTTTTGATAATAATTAAAATTTTAGACAGCATATTTCACAAACTTGTGACCTTCATCGTATTCGCTGGTATATGTCTTGCCTTTGCCAAAAGTATTGCAACTGCTCTTGTTAGCAGTAGACTTGATTATTACAATTCCATTTATCATAATATTGTCTTAAGGACATCTCGAAACTTCAATGAGTGAACAAATTTTTGGTCTCCTCGTTTCTCTCACTCTATCACTTCTTAAATCATTGCATTGGCTCCCTGTCTGATATCGCATTATTTTTAAGATTTGCACAGTTACCTATCAAGCACTTTCATCCAAGCAACCGGCATATTTACATTCACTGCTCACTCCTGCAAGACAGCCCAGACAGCTTCGATCATCTAATTCTAATCTACTTTTTGTTCCCAGTGTTAAGACAAATGTCGGAACTAGAGCTTTTTCAGATGCTGCACCGACTCTGTAGAACTCACTCCCTGTTTGTGTTAAGTCTGTAGGAAATATAGCATTTCGCCATAAACTGAAAACCCACCTGTTTAAACTTGCTTATTCTCCATAGCTCCCCAGCTACCAATCTTATCGATTATGAACTGCTTAACCCCTTTTGTTTTGGTCCACTGCCGAGCTTGGGTCTCCCCAGGATTTTAGCGCAATAGAAGTATTTTATATATTACATGCATGGTTCCAATATCTGCTAAACACAGTACATTATATTCTGTCAGCATCAGACACAGTTCGGAACAAGAGATTGTGTCTACAGCTGTATGGATAAACTTGGGAACAAGAGATTGTGTCTGTGGACAAACTTGGGAACGAGATGTTTTCTATGGACAAACTTGGGAACAAGGGATTGTGTCTATGGACAAACATGGCAATAAGAAATTATGTCTATGGACAAACTTGGGAACAATATATTGTATCTATGGACAAACTTGGGAACAAGAGATTGTGTCTATGGAAAAACAAGGGATCGTGTCTATGGACAAATGTGGGAAGAAGAGATTGTGTCTATGGACAAACTTGGGAACAAGAGCTTATGTCTACAAACAAACTTGGGAACAAGAGATTGTATCTATGGACAAACTTGGGAACAAGAGATTTTATACCCTGCTGATGCTTAATGGCAGAACCCTGAGCTCGTTTGCTACAGGAACACACGAAGAGTGATTGTTGGTAAAGGTCATTTAATAATTGTATCAACAGAAAATAATATGAATCAATGAAAAAGTAGCTTGGCAGCTAGCACAAACATACTCATCAAGAAAAATACAATAAAATACAATATATGTATATCAAATGAGATATCGCTTAGTTGCCAATACAAAGTTGCTCATTGAGAAACAATTATTAAATGACAGAAGTAGAAGTAGCAAAGGTGGGGCGGTCCTTTGTCCCACCACATAAACATAGAATATTATCATCATAACAATGTTGTACAATGATCAACTAACCAGTCAAACATGCATCTAAAATTAAAAGTTAAGTTCTACAATCCCCATTGGGATTCTCATGAAAGAAAACATTCAAGCACAATTCAATTGTTAAAAAATTGTCGTACAGCATACATATTTCTGACCAAGACATTGTTTATACAAGTGAATACACACTATACGCACTAAAATATTTTAGAAACCCTATGGGAAAATTAAACATGAAGGAAAGTGTTAACGCACAATGGTGATAGTTTATCACAACCAAATTAGGAATTATCGGGAGTTGAATGTATGCATACAATACAGAATCATAACACATTAAGCAACACGTGAACAATGGAGGTAGACAGGGGCGGATGGTGGGAAGAAAAACTTCCAATGTGATGGCTCTGCAAAGTACATCTAGCATGGCTCAGAGTTCCAACACAAAGTACGTCCAGCGTGGCTCAGAGTTCCAACACAAAGTACGTCTAGCGTGGCTCAGAGTTCCAACACAAAGGGAATGACTCTCGTTCACCACATGATCACCTAGCGTCATTTGACCACGAACCGTTTCGCATACTACGGACTGTTTCCCAGGTTGCGGACTGAAGATCACAGACTATCACTACCGCAACAATTAAAGCAGTGATTTTCACCTCACATTGTATAAACACTATTTTGACATCCCAGGGCTCTATGGAACTTTCTTATAAAATATCATGGCTAATCTCAAAATTGTGTGTTTATTCTGTACTTCTCTAATTCTAACTAAGCAATGTTTTAAGACCATAATAATTATATGTATAAGAGTGTGTATAAGTATAAGAATATGTTTAAACTGAACTGCAAATGCCAGTTTGTTTGTGTAGCAAAGTTTAGTATTATCCAGATGTCATGGTCTAATGACAGCCCAATATACCTTGTGGAATGTATTCCATAATGGATACCATGTCACTGTATTTGATTTTTTTAAGTTAATGTGGGTTTAAACTAGACTGTCAAATCTAGTAGGTGGTCAGTAGTACGGTAATTTTTTTTCTGTTTTGAACAATAATAGGAGAATATTTAAGTTTTGTTTTATTGTTCTTAAATAAATATTTTGAAGTCTCAACTATCACAACAGCTTTGAGGAGAAATTACCTTCCACCATGGTATATATGTTTTGTATGGAGATCATGCACGTTCAATAAATTGTCTAATGTACATTTCCTTCCCTTACACTTACTTAGTTGCTGCCGCATCTAGAGATGCATGAGGCAGTGAAAGCACTCCACCTAGATCGAACAGCAGCTTCAGTTTAAATATTGCTAATGAAAACCTTTGTTTATAGATGGAAGAGATTTATCCATGTGCTACAAAAAGTGGTTCTGATGAGCAGTACCACCATCAACATACAACTAGCAGCACACCTGAGGTATCATGTTTACTTTGTGGGACAATCTTAACCTTAAAACTCTTGGGACAAACTTGGGAAGAAGAGATGGAACTGTGTCTCCAAATATCAGGGCTAACCTGATAACAAACATATTTAGTAAATTAAATGTATGTTTAGTGCATGTAATTAACTTGGTTCTAGGCTTGTCCTTGCAAACTTGGGAACAATATATTGTATGTATGGACAAACTTGGGAAAAAGAGATTGTGTTTATGGACAAACTTGGGAACAAGAGATAGTGTCTATGGACAAACTTGGGAACAACAAACAGATGTTTAACACAGTACTGGTAGTCAGGTTTCAAAACGTGCTTTTTTACTTAATAATTGAATGACCATGCATATATTTAAGACCACACACAGTACACGTTAAAGCCAGTCATTTAAAAAACTAGACAGTTTCCCTTATCGTTGGTTGGAAAACAAGTTCTTGCTAAGTTGTTCTCTGCACAAAAACAGTTTTTACTATACAGTCTACAGTTCTTAAAATCATACAACGAACAGGTCTGTGCAAAACTAGAATGAAATACATGTAGCTGTTCTCAATGCGAAATCATGTGACAAAGAAGAGGACAATGCTGTTGCAAAGGTTTTGCAAGCTATGACTGGATATTCTTGATGGTGTCAATAGCAACATTTTCATGTGCCATTTTTAGATTAAAGTTTCGTTACAAAGTACCCACTGGTAGCAGAGTTGCTTACACATATCTTAAATCTCGCAACTATTATCAGAATAGCTATTATCATTATAATGATTTATCGAATAGCTATTTATTGAAAGGTTTCTGAAACTCTAAATAAATATCCACTGACTTAAGATTTAACAAGATTGCCATCCCAAACAAAACATTCCAGATGGCAAGTGGACAAAGAAGCCATTGGCTTATCGAGAGTCCAACAATTTTATTATCTATTTATAGCCCGCCCTTATCAGATATCTGTAAATTATATTTTTAAATATATTCACACTATGGTACTAACATTAACACAATCATTTGATACTTTTTTCTAATCATTTATCACCCTCTGTAGGAAGGAGTACTTTCTCATGTCCAACCTACACTGTATTCCAAATGTGGTCTAACTGTGGTTCTACCTAATACAGCATTCTCCATTTTTTATTCGTCTTCCATGTTTCCATATCCTATGTGTATGCATTTACACTTCCCAAAATTGAATAACATTTGCCATTTTTCTGACCATTTAACTAGTTTATCTAGATCATCCTGTAAACTTTGTTTATCTGTATCATTTGTAACATTTCTGAATACTTTTGTGTCATATGTCATCTTCCAAATCATTTATATGTATTAAAAACAGTATAGGGCCTAATATTGATCCCTGTGGTACCCCATTCAAACCAGATTTCTAGTTTAAAATCTCACCATCTACTATTACTCTCTGTCTTCTGTGCATAAGCAACTTTTCTGTCCAGTTGATTACATCATTACCTTTGCCATGGACTTTTAGTTTAAGTAACACTATTTCATGTGACACTTTATCAAAAGCTTTCTGAAAGTCTAAGTAGACAACATCTACTGGTGACCCATCATCTACCCACTTTGTAATTTCTTCCAAAAAACATTTAGGAACCCGTGTTGAGATGTATTTATTAATTTATGTTTTACAAGGAAGTTCACCATGTGGTCTCTAATTAATGTTTTCTAGTAATTTGCATACAACTGATGTTAAACTCACTGGTCTGTCATTTTCTGACTTGTTCCTCGATACCTTCTTAAATAGCAGCATTAATGTTTGCTTCTTTCCATTCTGAAGGAATTATTCCTTCTTCTAGTGAGAAGTTAAACACTTTTGTAAGTAGTGTACTAACTTGCTCTACAATTATCCCATCAACTCCAGGTGATTTATTATCTTTCATCTTCTTAATTTTCTTTGCTATCATTTCAGGAGTTACAAATAACTGCCCTAAATGATCTGATTTATTGCCCTCAAATTTTTTATTTTATTTACTGGAAGTAAGCTGATATCTTCTGTGTTAAAACTGAGCTGAAATACTCATTCAGGACCTCTGCCATTTGAAACCTGTCTGAAATTATGTTTCCACTGTTGTTTTCCAGTGGTCGGACCTTATCTCGAACTTTCTGTTTACTCCTTACATAAGCATAGAAACTCTTGCTGTCATTTTTTATATTACCTGTCAATTTTGTTCAAAGGTTCTTTTGGATTTTTTTTTATTTCAGTTGTAGCTAGATTAACTGCCTCTTTGTAGTTTGTGTAGTCTTCTACATTTCCAGTGTGTTTATATACCCCCCACATCATTTGTTTGTGAGCAATTTTTCCAATAGCCTCTTTTGATAGGTGTTTCTTCCTGGACCTTTTCCCTTGTTTTCTTAATGGAACAAATCTCTCGGTGATGCCCTCAATCTCATCTTTTAAACAAGTCCAGCATTCTGTTGCTTGTCTTATTTTTCAGCAAGTTATTCGAATCTGTATTTGGTGGATATGCTCTCATCTCTTTATATTTGCCTTTGTTGAAGTTCCTCCACCATTGTTTTTATATGTGTTCCCTGTTTTTTACTTTTATATTAAAATAGACCTGGTTATGATTATTTGAACCCAAAGGTTCATGTACTTTAACATTGTTAACTAATTCATTTTGAGAAGACTTGGTTCCAAGTAAGGTTGAGTAAGGAAACAATCCTGTGTTAGAAGTAGAAACTGATGGTCGTCACCTCCAGCACTCTCTAATGATTCCCATTGTATACGGCCATTGTTAAAATCACCCGTTATAACACATTTCCCCTGCTCATCTCCCTTGTAGCATTTTGTAGTTTTACATCTTCCTCTTGTCCTATGTTTGGACTACGATAAACTACTCCTATTGTTAATGTTGAGTTCCTGGTAACTATGTTACACCAAATTGCTTCCTCAAAATCTGCTTCACTTTTCAGTGTCATTTCATATGCTTGGATAGATTCTTTAATATATAAAATTACTCCACCTCCCCTTCTTTCTCGTCTATCCTTCCTAAACATTACATAACCTGCCAGTGCTAACTCAGCATCTACTATATCTTTATTTGCCCATGATTCTGTGATACCTATTACGCAAGTGTCAATATCTGCTACCATAATGTCTAACTCGCTTTTTTATTTACTATGTTCCTGGCATTTAAGGATACACATTTCATTTTCCGAAATTATTGGTGAACATTTCTTTGGATGTGTATTTGTACTCCTTTGAGTTTTCTTTGTCAGTTCCCCTGCGCAACTAGTTTAAATAATGTATGGTAAATGTGCCCTCGTCGACAACCCTGACAAACTCACACCCATGAACTGCAACAACCTTCCCAGTTAGATGGAGTCTGACTGGGAAGGATGCTGCAGTTCGTGGGTGTGAAGAAAATTAGTATACCACTTGCAAGAGTGTTCAACTTGTCATTAAAAGAGGGAGTGGTTCCTGTTGAATGGAAATAAGCAAAAATCATACCATTATTTAAAAAGGGTTCGAGAAATAAGTCGGAGAGACCAGTGAGTTTAAAGTCAGTGATTTGTAAATTATTAGAAAGGTTAATTAAAGACCATATGGTGGACTTCCTTGTTAGGCATAAATTATTAAATTCATCTCAACATGGATTCCTAAACGCAAGGTCATGCTTAACAAATATGTTATGTTTTTTTGGAAGAAATCACTCAGTGGATAGACGAGGGATCGCCTGTAGATATTATCTACTTAGATTTTCAGAAAGCTTTTGACAAAGTGCCACATCAAAGATTACTACTTTAATTATAAGTCCACGATATCAGGGATGGCATAATCGACCAGATAGAACAATGGCTGACTGACAGAAGACAGCGTGTTGTAGTAGATGGGGAGGTTTCAAAGTGGAAAGGATCAGTATTAAGACCTTTATTATTCTTAATATATATCAATGACTTGGACAATAATATAACAAGCAACATACTGAAATTTGCGGATGACACAGAAGTGTTTAGAAGGGTTAACAATGATGGTGATAAACAACATTTACAAAACAATCTAGACATATTAGTGAAATGGTCTGAGAAATGGCAGATGTTGTTCAATTTTGGGAAATGTAAATACCTACATACAGGATATGGGAACTTGGATGTAAACTATAAAATGGGAGATACTGTTCTGGGTACTACTGTAAAAAAAGGACTTAGGAGTTACAATAAGCACTGATATGAAAGTTTCAGAGCAGTGTGGTATTGCAGCTTCAAAGGGTAATCAAATTCTTGGGTTGATTAGGAGAAATATAACAGACAAGGAGAAAAGGCTAATTATACCTTTGTATAAAGCAATAGTTAGGTCTCATTTAGAATACTGTATACAAGCTTGGAGATCATATCGAAAGAAGGATATAGATATGCTAGAAAGAATATAGAGGTGAGCAACTAAAATTATTCCAGAACTGAGAGACTTTAGTTATGAAGAACGCCTGAAAGAATGTGGTTTAACAACTCTAGAGACAAGGTGGTTAAGAGGAGATCAAATTGAAGTTGTTAAGGTATTGAATGGATATGAAAATATTGACTGAAATATTTTTTCTCACTCAAGAAAGATAGTAGAACTAGAGGACATGAGGTAATGTTTAGTAAAAGATCAGTGTAGATTGGATATCAGGAAGTACTCGTTCTCACAGAGGACAATCAATGAATGGAACATATTATCTACAGATTGTGTAACTGCTAGCAGCATGAATTTGTTTAAAAACAAGGTTGACACATATCTCAGGAGGGCGGATTACACATAGAATAAAAATGCTGGACTCTCAATAAGCCAATGGCTTCCTGGTCCACTTGCCATCTGGGCCTTTGCCTTGGATGGCAATCTTGGTAAATCTTGTTAAAGTCCATCTTTCATGAAAAAGTCATCTCTTCCCACAAAATTCAACCACATGTCCCTCCTCCATACATACCTTCTGTACTTGTGTGTTGATCGCCATCCTACTACAGTTCTTATGCTCCTGACCCCTGCCTCCCATTACTGGTAATATCCCCAACAACACAATCTGTCCAATCCATGCCTGTTGAAGTGTCTTGACTGTACTTACCAATGATGGCCAACATTCCCTCCTCATCATTGTTCATTCCTCCCGTGCCACCACCCATGACCTGTCCTGCCTTCTCTGCTACATCCTCTATTTTTGTCTCTGGTAGACATACCATGATGTCCTCTCCTCTGTTTACAACTTTATCTACTTTCCTAATAATAAAATCCACCATGAATACCCAGGCTTTCCTTGCCTTCCCTTGTGACACTACATCAGCAAAACTCCTTTCCTGCTGTATCACTCATTTACCATTCGCTTGCTGCACAATCTGCCCATTTCTCTCCCATCACTGGTAATCTTTCATCTACCATATTGTAATTTCTTCAAAAAACAGATAACAGATTGGTTATAGACATCACCTAACCTTTGAATGAATATTAATTTGAGCGTTTAGTTAGGATCACAATGTTAAGAATTTGTGTCCCATGGGTACAACACGTTCATATTATATATATATATATATATATATATATATATATATATATATATATATATATATATATATATATATATATATATATATATATAGCAAATATTTGTTCAAACCTTTTGGAATCCATGTTGAATGGATTTAGTAATTTATGCTATACAAGGAAGTATGTTCTCTAATTAATGTTGTACAACTGTAAATGTCATATGAGCAGGAAATCATTATTGGTACTGAACAGTGTTGACAAGTCGAAATTATCTCTTTGTTCATACAGATGGAGAATGAAGATGATTACGATGTTCACAATGATGATGATGATGATGATGATGATGATGATGATGATGATGATAATCACAATGATGATGATAATCACAATGTATGTTTTATAGGCTTATATTTAAATTTGTATTATACCACAACCAAGCGTATTCAAATATAATATGGCAATAAAGACAATTCTTCCAGCAAAATGGCATTAGAATGAACAGGTCTGCCAGGGGGTGAAGTGTAGAATGCTTTGAACAGTCCCAAGGACTGGATACCGCGCTGTATAAGAACATACCTTTTTATATTTAAATTGAATCAAGACATGTGAAAACAATGAATTGAAGAGGGACCTTTAACAAAACAGCCTAATTATAGTCTTTTGACAAAGTGCCACATCAAAGATTACTACTTAAGTTAGAAGCCCATGGTATTGGGGATGGCATAATCAACTGGATAGAACAATGGCTGACAGAAGAATAAAATTTTAAGTGGGGTACCACAAGCATCAGTATTAGGACCTTTATTATTCTTAATATATATGTATCAATAACTTGGACGATAATATAACAAGCAATGTACTAAAATTTGCGAATGACACAAAAGTGTTTAGAAGGGTTAGCAATGATGGTGATAAACAACATTTATAAAACCATCTAGACAAATTAGTTAAATGGTCTGAGAAATGGCAGATGTTGTTCAATGTTTGGAAATGTAAATGCCTACATACAGGACATGGGAACTTGGATGTAAACTATAAAATGGGAGATACTGTTCTGGGTACTGCAGTAAAAGAAAAGGACTTAGAAGTTACAATAAGTGCTGATATGAAAGTTTCAGAGCAGTGTGGTATTGCAGCTTCAAAGGGTAATCAAATTCTTGGATTGATTAGGAGAAATGTAATATACACGGAAAAAAGCTAATTATACCTCTGCATAAACAATAGTTAGGCCTCATTTAGAGCGCTGTATACAAACTTGGAGAGCATATCGTAAGAAGGATATAGACATGCTTGAAAGAATACAGAGGAGAGCAACTAAAATGATTCCAGAACTGAGAGACCTTAGTTATGAAGAACGACTGAAAGAATGTGGTTTAACAACCATAGAGACAAGGAGGTTAAGAGGAGATCAAATTAAAGTTTTTAAGATATTGAATAGAAATATTTTTTTCTCACTCAAGAAAGAAAATAGAACTAGAGGACATGGGTAACTTTTAGTAAAATATCAATATTAATTGGATATCAGGAATTACTCGTTCTCACAGAGGACGATCAGTGAATGGAACAAATTATCTACAGATTGTGTAACTGCTAGCAGCGTGAATATGTTTGAAAACAAGGTGGACACATATTTCAGGAGGGCGGATTACACATATATGTAGATTAAAAATGTTGGACTCTCGATAAGCCAATGGCTTCCTTGTCCACTTGCCATCTAGGCCTTTGGCTTGGATGGCAATCTTGTTAAATTTTGTTAGATGCTGATATTTGCCTTGTTTTGTATTAGGATCCAACACATCACACAAAGAATACCATTGTATCTTTGGGGAGCTTTGTGGTGTTGCTGGGGTGTATCATTGCATTCTTCAATGAGGTAGGTAATGGTGAAGAGGAATAGTTGATTAATTAATAATTATAAAACATAAAACAGACTGGACCATGCAATATTAAGAGTTCTACTGCTGTTTGACCATGTGTAAAAAGTAAACTTATTTGATGAAATATGTATGATTGCCAATTTACATATTGAATAGAAACAAGTGTCACAAGTAAAATTAAGATTGTTTTATTTATTGTGGTGCAGGAAAGGATTTTAGGGCATTCTTGTTACATGATGTTTCTTTTGCTTTGCATGTGGAATACAGCCCGATGCTAGATTCATCCCAGTGATTGTCATTGGAGCATTGGCAGCATGTTGTATTATGGCAATGAACTTAGGTAATGTTGATATTAGGTAATATTGATTGATAGTACACTGTGTAATGATAATTTAACACAATTTAGCAGACACCCTAGATGACAAGTGGACATGGAACCTATTGGCTTATTTGAGAGTCCAAAGATTACTCATGTGTGTAGTCGATACAAGATAGGTTTGATTTCTTCCAAAATTATTCTGAAACAAGACGTGTAAAAACAATGAATTGACGAGGGACCTTTAACAAAGCAGCCTAACTATAAACTGTCTTCATCTCTATCCAGATTCCTGGCCCGTTATGACACTGATTGAACACAACCTTATTGGCTGCAGGCCCTGAGGAGCATATCTTTCCAACCAACTCCTGCCAACCAACTGGACTGCTAACTTGACATCGTTTCAGTACATGTGGAACAATACATTGCAAATATTGGTAAACGTAAATAATGAGAGTTGCAATGGAGAAAAATATATATTCTTACTATTGCTTTTTATTCCTGTTTCAGGGGTGGTAACTAGAATCTCCGCATTGGTGTCTCCAGCGTCCACGAGTATTGAGGTAAAATAAATAAATTTTGTTGAAATGCAAAATCCTTCTTTCTATCAAATCTGTCCAGTATTATACAATATCGGTAAATAAAGTTAATTTACGTCATTGCTAAATTTACAATACATATAAGAAATATACATGTATTTGTAGTGAATGTTTTAACTTCCCTTTTTTAACAAGACTAGTAAAAATGCCTACACTCTGGATGGGATGACTTGGTAGCAAGTGACTAACACAATAAAATTATTAAAAAACGTTATCACACAAATATCTATTTATGCATTGGTACTTGGTGCTGCCAGTCAGTATCTCTCGAAATTGTGATGTAATACTGGTAATTATAGTAACATTTAACAGCGCCTTGCCCTTGTGTTACGTAACTTTGGATAATCAAAGAAAAGTGAACAATTGTATGTAATTGTTCACGGACAGTTTTACGTAATAACTACAAAGAGTAATTTGATTGTTCATAGAAAGGGTAATAGCAAAGTGAATAAAAAAATAAAACTGAGACAACCTGGCCATGGAACCCCTGAAAGTTGGGCACCCAAGATGCGAATCGTGTAGGAGGCTATGGCATAACATACAAGCATACTCACAGTGGATTATAATAAGATCGCCATCCAAAGCAACAAGCGCCAGACAGCAAGTGGACAAAGAAACCATATTGACTTATCAAGAGTCCAACAATGTGTCACCTGCTCTTATAAGAAATCTGTCAACTAATTTCCAGTTTGTAATCTCCCCGTCTATTGCTCTTTGTCTTCTGTCTGTCAGCCATTTTATGTTCAGTTGATTATACCATCCCTGTACCATTACCATAGGCTTTTAGTTTGCATAACAGTCTTTGATGTGGCACTTTATTGAAAGCATTCTGAAACTCAAAACGAACAACATCCACTGGTGACCTTCACACTTAGTAATTTCTTAGAAACAACAGATTCATCATGGGGTCCAATATAGACCTAACCTTTAGGAATCCATGGTGAGAGGGATTTATTAATTTATGCATAACAAGGAAGTCCATTATAGTGTATGTCATTAAAGTTGTACAACTCTAAATGTCATAGGAACTGCTAAACTGATTTAACCTTCCTATATTTTCACACAAACACTGAGATTTCACTATTCTATGTTTATCATCATCACTGTATGAAAGACAACATGTGCCAGGTAGTGCAAGAAAAGACAACATGTGCCAGGTAGTGCAAGAAAAGACAACATGTGCCAGGTAGTGCAAGAAAAGACAACATGTGCCAGGTAGTGCAAGAAAAGACAACATGTGCCAGGTAGTGCAAGAAAAGATGTATCCTTATTGGTACTGAACTCATGATGCCAATGTTGATAAGTGGAATTTATCTCTTTGTTCATCCAGAAGGAGACTGAAGATGATGATGATGATGATGATTACGACAGTGATGCTCACGATGATGATTACAATGATGATGATCATGACAATGATGATCACGATGATGATGATCATTATGATGGTGATGATGATGATGATACATTTGATGATGATTATGATGATAATGATGATGACTATGATGATCACGATGATGATGATGATGATCCTGATGAAGATCATCATTATTGTCACAATGATGATGGTGAGCTATCTGACACGTAAGTATCCTTATGTATTACGTTATATTCATTATAGGAAAATCAACTGCATGAAGTCATACTGAAATCCAATGTTTTCATTACAGTAAAAGTAAATAAGACGCCAAGTTCAGACAACTCATTTAATAACTAACAAACAGCAGAACACTATTTTCCAAGGCTCTAAACATCTAAACTAAATTTTAACATCTCTACACAACAAAACAATTTGTAAGTATTTCCTATGTATTTCCAATTTGCATTGAATAATGTTAACCCAATTTTAATTTACAGTAATGTACATTACTAATTATTGGTCGGTGTGGAATAGGACAACTTGGTAAGAAACTGGTCTGCAGTTTGGGTAATGCATAATATTCAGTCATGCTAAAATCTTGGTTTAAATCATATATGCTTGAATCTGCAATTTTGGGACTTGACTGTATTTGTATACATGAATTTTCTTTTAAAATCTCAATTCTAAATCCTGCCAGCCACCACTACGATTCTCTAACAAAATCCCCACAGACATTTTAACCCCACCAATATCCTCCTGGACAAAATCATCTTTCAACAAAATCCCCCGTGCCAGTAGGGTTTTGTCCTGGGGGATATTCTCCAGGGAGATAATGTCCTGGGTAATTTTGTCTGGGGGATATTGTCCTAACACCCAAGACTGACACATCTGCTCGGGGAAAAAACCCAGAAATTCCTGATTTAGAATTAATTCCAATTTGGAATTCTGGAATTAGTCGGCACATATAATAATAATGTTTAATTCAGACAAAAGTCCACAGATATACTATATCTTATACTTGGGAATTTATCTTGTGCAAGTAAACCTTTTCTAATTTAATGGTGTGCATGCATGGGTGCATGCGTGATTATACAAATATGTACAGTGTATATATATATACAATACAACTTGGTTAATTCCATGTTAGGAAAACATTTGGCTGTCCATGTTTTCAAATTAAGCCATCTTTTTACAAGGCAGTGATTTTGATGTGATTTATTTATGCATTTAGACAGTCGACTCAATGCAATACAATTGTATTAATGAATAAGAATCATGCCACTTCGGTGATACATTACCTTGTGAAAATACAGCTGACGTCTATGTCTACTTTCAGGGCTAAGGACTGCTTTAGACTTGTGCAACGCTAAAGACCCAGAGTTAAAATTATTTGCAAAGATGATACAAGTCGCGAAGTTAGAACAACAAAGAAGCTTGTAATGTCTCACCTTGTTTCTAAGTGAAAACCCACAGTGCGTGTGATATGCACATGGCAATTTTAAAATATATTTATCATGAACACACTAAAACATTTTATATACCTTGATTTGCCCCTCATTTATTTATGAGGCACTTGAGTTCGCAGTTAAATCCTTCATGATTTTTGCTCAAATCACATTGAAATGAAGTTACTATATCCAAGACTATAAATAGCTACACTGGTATATGTAGCAGAGTACAAGAAATTAAAGCTGTAGAAATGCCAAATTAGAAATTTATGACACATCTAAAAATGTTGAGCCATTGTTGAGATTCCTGAAGATGCACGCGAAACTGGATCAGTTTAGTCCTTCAGCCCCAGGAACGTTTCATCATTAAATCCGTTTATGTGAATGCAGGGGGCATTAGTGGGACTCATCAGGCATATGTCACTTGCTCTCCTTTCCAGTGTGTCACATTGTACCGGACACAGAATTCAACAAAATGTAACACACATCAGATGCCAACATGTCCTGTTGGTACTATGAGTGCCTGTGAGTAACAAAACATAATAAATCTTAATTATTGGCCTATATATATATATATATATATATATATAATTACCACAGTATTGTTTAATATGAATATACTAGGGCGTGTTATGACGTATGATGTAGAAATCTGCTTATTTGGTATCGCAGTATTGTTTAATATACTAGGGCGTGTTATGATGTATGATATGCAAATCTGCTTATTTGGCATTGCAATATATTTTAATATGCATATACTTGGGCGTGTGTTATGACGTATGATATGCAAATCTGCTTATTTGGATTCGCAATATTGTTTAATATGAATATACTAAGGTGTGTGTTATGACATGATATGCAAATCTGCTTATTTGGCATCGCAATATTGTTTAATATGAATATACTAGGGCATGTGTTATGACATGTGATATGCAAATCTGCTTATTTAGCATCGCAATATTGTTTAATATGAATATACTAGGGCGTGTGTTATGACATGATATGCAAATCTGCTTATTTGGCATAGCAATATTGCTTATGTATATACTGGGGCGGGTGTGTTATGACATATGATATGCAAGTCACACCATGCACTTCAGTTTCTATTGAAATATTGACACATATGTTGATGGATGTTCCCAGTGATAAATAAATAAAACTGTTTCCTTGCTATGTGGAACTGAGTGCTCAGAAAATGAAAAACTGTATGATTCAAATACATTATCTGTGAATCAATTAAACATATTTGCAGTCAGAGAAGAGGGGCTTAGCTTTTAGATGGTGTCTCATTTAATGATTTGGAGAATTAAATACACGTTCTTTAGAAACATTTTATGCTGCATTTGTCTTTACTTTATGAGTACACAAGGCAACTAATAAAATGTGTAAACCACTGGCTTCATGAGAAGATCATATTTTCACAGTTTATGTTGATAGAACTTGGTATACAATTGAAGTACTAATAGAAAAAAGCTAACAGCAAGGAAGGTCACATAGATATTTAATAAGAACAGTACGGCCAGTTGAACAACAATCCTTACTCTACAAAATATGCAATTCCTGTAATTTAATAACTTAAAAGTTCACCAAGTAATTAGCACATGCTGTTTATTTCTTCTTGGCACACATACATAAATAGCAAAGAGCTAGAACTTGGTATTTTATACAATATTTTGTGCACTTGCACAGAAAACATCAGAACACTAGAAGCGAATCCTGGCAAATATAAATATCTTGTAAGGAAAATCGTCATCACTGCTTTCATAAAATACCTACAAATATAGCCTGTTTACAATTGTTCAACCCTATATTAGATATACGTTTAATTTTTAAACCACCAGCAAAGAAAACAAACCAATAAAACAAGCTGTAAGTCTTCAGAGTATATACAGTAAAATAATTACAAGTGTGAATGATTTGTGCATATATTCATACCTGACACAGCAACACAAGGCTGCCTTTGCTATGTGTGGCAAATTCATTCCTTTGTACATTACGTTGACAAACAGTTCGGTATAAACAAATGTTCACACACAGTTTGGTTTAAACAAATGTTCACACACAGTTTGGTATAAACAAATGTTCACACACAGTTTGGTTTAAACAAATGTTCACACACAGTTCGGTATAAACAAATGTTCACACACAGTTCAGTATACACAAATCACAGACCAGTGACATTGATAAGACTTCACATGTCGGTCATTAGAATGTCCAGTTTCCGACTAATGAAATGATTGGCGAGTGTACCTTTGATTGTATTTAACCTTGTTTGACTACCGATGTGGATGTAATTTTACGAAAACCTCAGGTAAACATTAATTCATTTACTAACATAAGCCTGTAGTAAGTATGCATGACAAGACATTGGCTATAAATGGATGTTGCTATGACTGGTCATAGAGTCTCATTCAACATGTAGGAGACTAGCCAATCAGCTAGTCACCATACACATTGGCGTGATGTGTCCTTAATGATATTACTTGCTTGTACAAACAGAGATACAGATAGATGATCATTCAATGTCACTTTTGGCAATGGATGTACATTTTATACAATTGTCGGCCACTGTACATTGGCTACAATTGGTCAGTTGACATGGCTGGACAAGGATATGGTCATTTGATATGACTGGACATTAACTATGTATAATCAGTTGCTATGAATGGCCTTTGACTATGGATGGTCAACTGCTACGAGTGGCCATTGGCTATGAATTACCCGCATTGTCTATCATCATTTATCGCCTTACGTGACCGGTCAATTGTATGTGCGGTCAGTAGAGACGTCCTGTATGAGGTGGTCAATCTGGTCCCAGTCAATGAAGCTAAGGACACTGCCACTGCCGAGGGAGCCAACGTCTGCGAGCTGGTCAACGTCCACCAGGTCCGTGTAGTTGCTCAGTAGGACACGGTCATCCACCTCTGAGATCTCTGAGATGTCATAGTCTGTGGCCGCATTACTCAGCTGACAACAAATAGGTCAGGGTTAGATTTAACAAGATTGCCATCCAAGGCAAAACGGCCACATGGCAAGTGGACAAGGAAGCCATTGACTTATTGAGAGTCCAGCAAATTTTTATCTGTGTGTAACCCGCCCTTCCGAGATATTTGTCAATGTTGTTTTTAAACATATTCACATTGCTATTACACAAGATGGCAATAATCTGTTCCATTCATTTATTGTCCTCTGTGAGAATGAGTACTTCCTGATATCCAATCTACACTGATCCTTCACTAATGTTACTTTATGTCTTCCAGTTCTCTCTTTCCTAAGTTTTCATACCCATTCAATACCTTAAAAATTTCTATTTGATCTCTTCTTAACCTCCCTGTCTTGTCACTCTTTCATCACTGTTTGCTGTCAGTGTTATATAATCAATAATCAGTGTTTGCAACTATTTTGGAATCTTAAATACTTTCTGTGATTTATCAGGACTTCAACATTCCAACAATGTAACTCTTAGCCTCAAATTGCAGTGTAAAATTATGTAAACATATTTATTAAAAATGTGCATACCAATGCCTGTTTTTAAAGTTGTGCACTATCAAAACAATGTCACTGATGACTACTGACATAAATAATTACTACACATACAATCATGTGCACAGCTAAATATATTTTTGTTTTTATGTCCAAGGATCAACAGTCCGAAATAGTTATTTATAAAACACTAGAATTCCAGAATATATAAAATATTCTACAGTTGTGACCAGTGGTTTTTCATATGGACAAATCGTCCATATGAAATCCTTCTTTGCCCATATGAGATTAATAAGTAATATTTACAGAATAAGATTTTTTTTTAAATAATATAATTTTCCAAACTTAATAAGAAAATGTCTTCTGCTCCATGAATTTTAGCTGTACGAATGTGAAATATGAATTGAAAACGTAAAAAAACAGCTTGGCATCCCACACTTACCATATGAGCTAAACCGTAAAAACACTGTGACTTGTCTTACCTCATCGTCGTCATAGAGGAGTTTCTTCACCCGCTCGTCAACGCTCCAGTGACTGACAATGGTGTCATCGTCACCATCGTCGTCACATGTTTCGCTGTAGGGGTCGGCATAGGGTCGCACACGCGCCTGTCGGCTGTACTGCATGGGAGCATGGTGCCCTTTGGTGCCATGAGGCTTAACTACGGGAAACAAGCACACAGGATTATGTTCAGTTCACACAAGCACAAGCATTGCAGTCAGCAAGCCATAAAAGTAACAGAAATCGATTAATACAACATAGACAGAATAAACATAATAAAAGACCAGACAACTTAAACAAAAGTGTAATGGGATTGCTATCTAAAGCAGCCAGCTCCAGAAGACAGGTGGAGGAGGACGTCACTGGCTCATTCCGAGTTCAACTATTTTCCAGCTTGCCAGGTACCTGACCATTGTGTTTTTAAACATGTACCCAGGGACCTTTCAATTTCACACAACAGCCAGCTGATTATTTGTTCCAATCAATTATCAACCCCAAGGTGGCACCACCAGCACCACTACCACCATCGGCCCACCTCCCACAATCTTTGACAGGATATTTGAAGGAAATTTTTCAAAATGTTCCAAGAAGCTCCCCCAAAACCTTCAAGGAAAGCAAAGAAAGAATGGGTACCAATAACCCAATGCCTGTTTCTACTTGTATACTCACACCTGACTGTAATCCCGTCACATTATAATAATTTTTTTCAAAGTATAGTGCTTCCCATATTAGCAGCAGCAGTAGTAGTAAAAGCTTTATTTCAAGATAAAATATACATGTCTAAACAATATATAAACAAAATAAAACATAAATAAATACCTACGTAAAACGTGACATTGCAATAATAAAAAATCAAATCAAAATTTCTATAAATATTTTATATAAATAAATAAATTAATTAATTAATTAGCAGTATCCTCAATAAAAAAAACAGCCATGGGACAAGGACAAGTTTAAAAACATATATACGCCTTTCTTAAAGTACACTGCCAATCATGCATTGTTTGGTCATGTTAGTATCAACCTGGTGTTAGAATGTAGACTGTAAAACATAAACACAGTGGACATACATTGTTCTCTTGGCGACCATATCACAGTGGCAGGCTTCTGTAGTTCTTGCAGCATCTCCGCGTACGTCTTTGGTTTGTGTGGAGGTCGGCGCGACCTCCTAATGGTGTGTCGCTGGGTGGTCTCTGTAACTGTACCAAGTGGTCAGTCAGAACACATGCAAACTCTGTCCACAACAGATTTTTTCTGTGTGGGACCTGACATTGACACCAGATAGAAATGACCAATGACTTTTACAGTCTCCTCCAAATGACACAGGCAAAGTAATGCGAATGATATTGTCAAAGTTTTGAAACGGTGGAATCGAACCATCTCTCGGTTGACAGTCGGATGCTCTAACCACAATACATCCTCTCCCCTTGGCTTCTCATTAATGAGACGCAGATTAACCTTTTGCTCCTTCTGACCCACTCTTACAACCACAGATTGTAATAAACATGCTCACGTGTGGGGTAGAATCAATCCTTGATTTATAACTTATGCTGGGAATGAATTCAAACTGCCGATGTGATGGGCTTTTCTTCAACTGTTTGGTCAACATGAGGAGCCAACCGTAACTCTTTGCTTAAACAAATGTTTTTAGCTCATATAAACGAAATGATTTAGAAAACAAAGCCATTACAATTATTGAATTAAATGACGGCAATTCGACATCAGGATGAAGCCAGTGCCATGGAACACACCCGAATACATTCCCTTTTCTTCAACCTCACCTCCTGTTCTGTACAGTTCCTTGGGGGGCTGTAGTTGTTGAAGCTGTTCCGCGTAAGTCAACGTCTTCCTTGGTCGGCTCGGCTGCCGTCTCATCACTGGAATGTGACTACTTGCACCACCTAGTGGAGATATTATGGGTGCATTTTGACAAACACAATACAAGATTACGTTTGCAAAATTTCATGTCACAGTTGACTCCACTTAATAGAACGACTTCGGGCCAGAGCAATTTAATTCTAATTAAGCGACTGACTCCATTAACAGCCAATATACTTGATTCTACTAAATGGCTGATATTGTTATCCATGATTCCATTTAGAGTAGTCCACCATATCTAGTAATGTAATGATAGTAGTCCAACAACTACAGCAACTCCCTCTAGTAGCCAGGGTTGAAGTCTCCCCTGCACTTTCTGCACAATGCACGGGAAACTGTTGGAGAAAAGTGGATGAATCTAAGACAGCATAAATGTTGTACTTTGTGCATAAATGTTGTACTTTGTGCATAAATGTTGTACTTTGTGCATAAATGTTGTACTTTGTGCATAAACAAAGAAAGTGCAACACAAAATCAAGGTGAATACTAAAAGCATTTTAACGCAATACGCATAACTATGTAGAACTGTCAAATACATATAACTATCTGTCAATATAACAACACAACATTCAGTTGGCCTAACTTACAAATAAACTCAACATATGCATGCATGCACACAATCATGGTAGAGAAAAAAGGCAAAGATAACTTATACTGCGCAGTCTCCAGTCAATGGGGCCACTCAAAGTGCTTTACATTCCGCTCCCTGGCAGACTTATTCATTCCATCAGAAACTCAACATGTACGCATGGACATGGTTGACCACTACTGACCTGAGTAGCTGCGTTGTCTGGTCGGCTGCAATGCCTTGTGATATGGTCTGCGTTGTTTCTTCATCTCTTTCAACCTCTCTGTGTAAGTCTTCACCAACCTCGGTGCTTGCCTCTCATTCTCCTTGTAGCTGCCCGGCAACCGTGTTGTCCCTGGCAACAATAAACAACATCTCCTTTTCTCTAGTTTGCCACTACATGATAAACACATATATTAAAAACGGTCCTTACACTTTCAGTTGTGAATATTTTTTGCTTCCCAACAATTAATAAAATTTTTATATAAAGCATAGATTAACATTGCATGTAGAATTCCAATGAGACTTTTGAAAGACACAAACATTAATCTTTAAGTAAAGGTATTAGCAACACATGTTATCTGGTCGCAATCCTGATACAGAAAACAATGTGTACCGACTTACCATAGAGTCTCTCGAGTGACTCGCGAGTCATATCGGTGCATCCTGTGTCACTGTGTTGCTGCTGCAGCTGTGACAGTCTGGCCGTGTAAGTCTTAGGCTCGGGTCGGCCATGTCTGTCTTGACGCGTTACCTCTGGCCGCTGGACTTTCACGAGGTCTGTGTATGGCCGGTCATCATAGTCCTCATCCTCCTCCTCTTCTGCATCCTGTGTCTTCTGAGTGACCCTGCGAGGGGTCGGGATGGGTTTAGTTCTGGCATTGCCTGTGTCTACCAAGTCTTTCGGATCAACAACGCGTGTGCATGTGTCTATGGTGACTTTCATGACATGTTCTCCGTCACGCTCCGGCTCACTTCTGTGTTGTTCCAACCATGCTTCAGCGATTCGGTATTTCCGATCACCCGCAGTTGCTGGTGACACCTGGCGGTTTATCCGTGCACTTGCAATCCTCTGGCCGACTTTCTTGCCCGTATGAGTCCTACTGGATGGCGAGGTAGTTCTATATTTGAGTTTCCGTGTTTCTCCCAGCGTCCCGGTGACTGTCGAGTCCGCCACAAGGGTTGCGAGCTGCGGCCGTTCGTTGAGAATCTCGTTCATCAGTTTGGTTGCCTGCTGCTGGCGTTTGTGGTACCACTCCTGCTGAACGTCCTGCAGCTTAGCACGGCGACTGCTGCTGCCACCTGCTGGCACGTCCTTTGATGCAGCCTGCGATGAAAATTCACACTTGGAATCATGCAAGCGGGAACATTTACAGTTGGACTTCTGACTGGGGATACAATGTTAGTCAACTTGTTAAAGTTATGGCCACACTAATAGAATACCGAAATACTGAACTGCTTGCATCAGTTCACCTTTTTTAACTAAAATAAATGGGCATTATTACAGTAACAACTGTTAATCATTCTACTGAGATCATTGAGCTGGGTCAATCGTGCTCCTGGTACCAATGTGACGTGACAATATTTGCATTTTACAGACATATCAGTAGTCAATGTTAGATTCTCCTGTACAATTTTAAATCATGATATATGGCATTCTCTGTAAGCAGATGCAATTGGGTGGCTGACACACATTCAACTGCAGTGAAATATCAATCATCCCATCAGTCCAAGCTTAGACTACATTTCCAATAACACATTCACTACCTTGCTAAAGAGTTACAGATATCAAGATATATCAACACAGACCGAATTGTAGAAGTTCCTTTACATTTTCCCTTCAGATTCCACCGATAACTGATGTGTATAACTTAGAGAACCAAAGCAACATAAAACATCCAACATTTCAAATAGTCTTCCTACCCGCTTTGGGGAGGTTTTCCCAGGCTGGTAGGGGTGTCTCTCCTTCTCCCTCAGCTCCTCCAGTTCCCGCCTGTACTCCTTGCTCTGTTCAGCCCGTTTCTTCCCCATCCAGTCCTTCAACCGAGCCTGCTCCTCCCTGCTGTGGTCCCGCTCCCTTCCCTTTCCACTTGCCTTCCCTCCGGGACTGCAACGGATACAGGTCACATTCAGGTTTGATTACTATATCTTCATTAAGATTGCTCACACTGTCCACAACTACATGATTTGGCTTATATTTTTGGCACAAATTACAATGTTTGTTTAATTGCTGGCATCACGAAATTCAGCTACGCAACATCGCCATTAAGATAGCTGCACTGGCTGCCAATAGCAGCATGAGTGGAGTTCAAGATCCTGCTTCTCGTACATCGAGCACTCGCTCGTTATTTGACCAATTATTCACTGCATTCTAGCGAGCTCAATCTGCTCGTACACGTTAATTGCTGTTGGGGTGACCGGTCATTCAGCATTGCAGCCCAGACACTATAGAACTTGCGATTGCAACACCTAACATCACACAATAATATCAGACGTTGTTTTTAGAGCACATCTGAAGACTCACTTTTTTGCTAGAACATTTTGTATGGCGCCATGAACAATGACTGTGAGGTACCTTACAGATTTTTCGATATGATGTACTTTGATTGCGGTTACTGTCAATTTGACCCATGACAAGTTTCCCTGTTCTCCTTGTATCTAGACATTCACTGCTGCTTCACTGACACAATTAGTTGGGGATATCATAGCAGAGTGGAAGAACAATGGACACTCAGCTGAGAGGATCATTATTGTAATCTACTTGCACCCATTCGAAGCATGGACAATTTCATTCAGTCCCCAATGACTCAGTGCAGTCAGCTGTATAAGTGAATACCAACAGATGTGGAATTCTAGTGATGGAATTATCTGAATGAACAACCAAAAAAGCTTTTTTTGGCTGGATGCTTCCTGGAGAATTGTGGAGGGGGAATTATGGGAAATGCATCTCAGCTGGGGCCAGGCCAAGCAGGCTGCAGACCGTCACAAGTAGAGAAGTCTTGTTTGAGCCAGTAATTAAGTGAGTGAGTTGGATGCTTATAGAGAATCTGAAATGGTATTTGAGGGTTCAGGTCTGCACTGCTTTATAATTAGTTCCTACTGAATGATGAGTGAACTAGATACAACATAAAACTGGCTGTGTAATTTTGTGAAAAAATCTTAAATGAAAAAAAAATCTGAAATATTTTGGCCACATCAAGAGACACAATGGACTGAAAGATACGATATTGGAGGGAATGGTGGCAGGAAAAGAAGCAGAGGCAAGTCACGACAAAGATGGGAGAAGGACACCACAGATGTCTTCGGAATGGCAACAGCAGCTGGTAGAACACCTTGAGAAATATACCAATTTCATAAAAAGGTTTGGGGGTAACATCCTGAACAGGACATGCAAATTGAAGAAGAGAAGTGGTATCAACAGTTCCACATAGGGAAAACTCACGCAGCTTTCCGTACGAGTCTGTTGGCAGCATCCTGCGTCAGGCCAATGTCCTCTGCCTTCAGATGACCCTTGACGAATATCTCTCCCAGAATACTGCCCACACCACTGAGACTGCAATGACAATGGGCAGTGACTAGATGTATAGGCACAGGTAAATGTCACATTGTACGTTAATAAACAATGACATAATGAGACTTTCCTAGAAGTTGAATCAGAGCCCTGCTATATATAGACAGCCTTAAAACAGATGTGAAATCTGCAAATGGTACAGTAGTAGTTGTTCGATTTCATGGGAAATACTAGAATTTGACTCACTCCTTGTCGAGGTCATCTCGTTCTGACAGGCCATGTCCACTCTGGTCAGACATCCAGGCCTCTCTCCTACTATCATGCTGCCAAACACAAGGACATTCAGTGGTCAGTTGATGTTTATGTCAGCACTCCAACTGGTGGCACATAAAGAATAAGGTACAGGGTTGAAAACCCTCAGCAGGTGGGGTGGGGTAAGGCCATTTTATATTGGGTTAAAACAATTTATATTGGGGCATAGTAATTCTACACTTCTATTTTAAGATTGCACCTTCAGAATAGCTATTATATTATACAAACAAAATTACAGTATATCAATAAAACCAAAACTGAAGTAAGAAATTATGGCCAAAATTTGAGATTTTGATGAACCTTCCATTCCCATACCCAGCCTCAGGTTCGCTATTTTACCTGGGTTTCCCTACTCCCACTGGAGGGCTGCTGTCGGGGGGAACCTTCGCTCATGGGGCGCTCTGCACTGTGCGCCCTCCGCAGCACCAGGGCATCTGGGGAGCGACGGGCTGATTCCTGGGGTATAGCCTCATTGTCTGTGGAGTGGGCGTTTACAGCTAACTGTTCTATGGTGTTGAGTACCTGGCAATAACATACAGTACTTCAAGTTCACTTTAAATGCGCTTATTATGGCATAATTAAAATTCTGTAAAATCCTCCACTTTTTGCATTTAACCTGTAGATAAATTTGTTAAGGAGAAATTAGTTGTATATCATTCGTGAAATCTCTCAGACAAACAATATATTAAATAGGTTCAGGTTGTAACTGAACTGTATAATTATAAACATATAAACAAATCAATACACAGGTACACAACTGTTTATTTATTTGTTAATATATTTGTAGTTATACAATATAATATAAATAAATTATAATAAATAAATAATAATCTAATAGATTATGTCATGGCTCCCATTCGTGGTGGTAGGACTAACACTAAAATGTTAATAAATAAATAAAGAGGCACATAACTGCTTTAATTTCACCATTTCACCAAGAGGCTCAGAATATATGAGAATTATATTTTCTGAGACACTGTTTAATATCAACAGAAGTGTTACACTAAACCTTATCTACCACACAGCTGTCAAGTGAGTCTACTCACAGATCGTGCGCTGCAGAAATCTTGCTCAATCTGATGGGACATTTCATCAATGGCAGAGAACTGCAGATTCATGTTCCGCAGACGTTCCCTGATGGCTGCTTTTGTCTGCTCCTGTCCTTGTCCCTGCCCTGTTCCCGTCAGGGCATCCAGTTCCCTGCAGGTTCAAAGAGATCATATAAGATAATAATAATAAAAAATTGGGTTGTCAGTATTAAAAAAATTAATATGCAGGTAAATATTGTAATGTTTAAAAAATAAATAATTACATAAGACAGTATATTGTCAAATGCAATAAAGATACCATATTCGTCCTATTAAGCATACAGTACACCTGACAAATTTTTGAGATGCAGAAAAAGCAAACGATCAGCATGACAGTTGTGTAGTTTCTATTCTAAAACTTAGTAAAAGACTGGCTGTCATACAGACACTGAGACAGTTGTAATCAACCATGTGCTCTGTGTGGGAACACGAAAATTCAGGCATAACACATCAAGACTCAATGGAAGTGACTTAAGATAGTCAATGACTGGTTTGGTGTTACCAGCCTTTTAAACATTCGCATGTGGTAAAGAATATACCAGAGCTGATACAGATGAAACTTTCGATTTTTTTAGAATTCTCTCGTCACTGAACCTTGAAAAAAATGGGGGTGGACGTTCATTAGAGCATGTATACTTAATAGGATAAATATGGTACTTAAAAAATTATTTGTTCTCGTAACTATTGTTTTATTTCATTGGCTTAGCTTACTGTATTAAGTCCGTAAGCAATGGTTTCTCTTCTTGGGAAACAGTAGAACACATTAATAAATATAGTACATACTATAGTAAACATCAACCCAGTGTCTGTCAAATTAAATGCTGTTTAATATCTACATCAAATAAAATGGATGAACGCAGATGCATATAGCAAGTTGGCTACAGTTTGACTGTTACAAAATATTTGAATAATAACGCAACAACAAGTAACTAACAGACTAGACTGGCAGGGTACACTGGCATTGGTACACTAGCGTTGGTACACTGGCATTGGTACACTGGCTCTAGTACACTTACTCCAATATTGGGTGTTTATCAAGCAGATTCACTGTCACGGGATCATAGCCTCTAGGGCTGGCATCCTGTTTCCTGGGACCTGGCAAAGAAATGACACAAGTTTCACACCATCAGTTCACATTAGCAACTAAAGACAGTCATATAACTGCATTGATGTCAGAAAGAACATTCTACGTTGTATTACACTGTATATTCTTTCATGTTGAAGCAGAACTTATATTACTGACAGTCAGGGATGGAAATTAGCAATTTTTTCTATGATTCCAGCAGAATCCTAAAAAATAGTTCATCCAGATATTTTGAGATTCTGTGTGAGATTTAGTTTCTCCCCCATAAAATTGTCATATAAATCATAAGAAGCTCTTTTTGTCAGTTAATGCCTATGCATGAGTAAATAGTTCCCATGAACTAAGGATTCAGATGGAATCACAGAATCATAAAAATCTGATGGTGTAATGCTTCCGGTAAAAATCTGGGATCCTCGGAAGAACAGAATCATGAAAAATGTTCTGCCTGGCAGTAAAGGCATTTTTGTGGGGCGTGGTGGCGCTGTGGTTAGAATGTGGGACTCTCAATGAGAGAACCCAGGTTTGAATCCTCTTGCCGCCATTTCAAAGCTTTGACAATTTCGTTCACCCCACATGCATTACCACAGTTCACTGAACTGCGGACATGAGTACCTAGATACTGACAGAGGTGGATATGTGAGCGAATAGTCTTCATGCAGTAATTGTAGTATGGCTGAATGCTTCCCAGAGAAGCTGACATGGTGTTGGAACAGCGCGGTGAAGTATAAAGCACTTTGAACAGTCCCAAGGACTGGATACCGCATTATATAATAACATACCTTTACCTTTTTATCTGTAATATTCTACATATATGGACATGGAAACACACTTACTTTGGCTCCTGGTTCTGTGCTGGGGAGAGTAATCCCTGCGTGGTGAAACACGATTTCTCCCAGGGGAATCGTGAGCCTTCCTTAGAGACGACGGATCCCTGCGTGGGGAGGAGGGAGACGGTTGACGCCTGCGTGGAGACGAGGGAGACACTTGATGCTTGCGTGGGGATGAGGGTGAAGGTTGGCGCCTGTGTGGGGAATTTCTTCCCTTGGCCTTTGTCCTGCCTTGCCGCATTGGGGAAGGCAGCTCCTCGAGTAGATCTCCCCCGATGTCTACCACATTGAGGAAGCCATGGGAGTCACCCTGGAAGTACACGTGTTATATGTAGTTGGCCTGTGCACGCTTAACCTCATCTGTACATATTAGCTTTATTCACGCAAAATAAAAGTAGCCTCAAGACTCCTTGGATGTTGGCGAGTTTACCCCCAAGAATTAAAAAAAATTTCCAATTCAACCTGAAATAAAAACATAAAATCCTTTACCAGTATCTAGTACACACCTGCTTTGCAGGATCTGTTGAGTTTTGCGATGCTCCATTGGCAAACTTGAGATTGAGGAAGACATTGGGAGCAAGGATGTCAGCTATGTCATCGTCCTCTACCTCAGCACGGTAGTACCTCCGCAGACCCTCGGCCACAGGACTCACCGCTACAAGCAACACAACTGGCTCACATCTAAGATCTACTCCAAAACAAACACTTCGTAATTATGCTGTTTTATTGTTTTAAAACTCCTTCAAGTTAATTGATTTTTTCAGATCTGTAGTACGTGAATATTATTGAATATTATTAGTGAGTATTATGTACAGTCGGTTTAATAAAACAGTGCATACTTTTGCTTAAATCATTGAAAGAATTGACTCTGATCAATTAGAGTGGCTAACCTGAAAAAATTTTAATAGCCTATGTAATAGTATATAGAGGCGGGGCGGTTTTTAATAGTTGTCTAATGATTTTACCAAAACTAAATAACAAATTTGCATAAACGAACTACCATGTCACAGTGGATATTAGGTGAGGTTGGTATTTTGCAATATCTGTCTGAAATGAGATGAGCTAAAAAATCAAACTGAGGACGGCCCTTTAATCACTAGTACACCATTCAAATATGAAAAGTTTGGTAATTTGTAGTTACTATGGTCAGAATGATGTTATAATTTATATGAGAAAACACCAGCTGGTAATTACCTGCATCCCTAGTGGGTCTGTGACCAGACAGAGAATCGTCTGTTTCCACAGCAACATCTCTGCGGACCGTCTAAAACACATAATGGATAAAAAAATAGAATGAAGAGGAAATGCAAAAAAAACACAAACACGATGGATCTCACATCTAATAAAAACATCCAATTATAAGTATTACAAGGCACTGACATATGCATGTGAGTTGCACAGGATCAAAATATCGCATAGATAAATTCACACAATTAACAATACAAAACACTGATATGTACCAGTGTTACAGAGTACACAGCAACAAACATCCAACATATAACAGTAAACTTCATACAATTAAATTACAAATCATCAACACACAACAGAATTGCACAAATGTGACCAAATGAAACAACTTGAGATTATATAAATAGACATACCTGTGTCTGTCCATTAATGGCTGTAGCTGCCCGGCACTGTATGGCTGCATTGGTGTCAACAACAGACCCCAGGTCATCTTGCTTGTTAAGGAAGTGGTCAAACAATCCTAGAAAGATTGAAACAGCAGAGTCACAAGCGGCCAAGATGTGCAGGAAAAGAATGAGAACCATTAAGGAGACAGGCTGGTCATGAAACTTAATATTTTAATAACTGTCATATCTTAAACACTTTTCATCCTAACTTGACCTAATTTCCAGTGTACTATGTCTATATGAAAAGAAGCTCACACATGGTATTATAGTTACTTGATGTGATGGTAACCATGGTAAACAGAAAATACTTCGAAATGCTGACAGGGGTGGTTTTGCGGGACGTCCCACAGAATACTGAATTTAAATATGTCAACTTTTTTATTTATTCTAACAAATAATATAATATTTATCAAGTTGTGCAATGAAATAGTTTGGATGAATAAAAGGTAATACTTTTGATAAATATGTAATTGATAGCATTATCTTAAGTTTTTTATTTAATACTGAAATTTTAAAAATCACATTGTTAATATAAGTATTACTCTTTATTCAACTAATATACTTCATTGCACAACTTCAGATATTATTGGCTATAATAAATATATACATATATGAATTAAATTTTCCACCCATCAGCATTTCTAAAATTATCTGGTTACCATGGTGCAAACTGATTGTAATGACATACAGGACCTTCTTAGTAGTATATATGATATGACATTTGTTAAAAAAACAACATTTTGTAGCCAGTGGGATGCCTTAATGCACATCAAACTAGAATAATATTTCACTGGACACCAATAATAATAAACTCCAGTATATATCCTCAGGAACTTACGTGTCAAAGATGCATACAAATTACTGAGAAACAGCAAGTCGCTAAAAACCACTAAAACCAGTACGTTTTCCTTGTGATTTATAAAAAAATACTGTTTTCTAGATAAATCCAATGGCTACCTCTTGAAAGGGCGTAGCCTTCATCTAGTTTGACAGGCTCATCATCGAGTCCTGGAGACCGCCTTCGAGAGCCTGTTTTTGGTGACTTCTGAAACCAATAAAATCACATTTGTGGAAAGCAGTCATAGGTAAGCAGCTCAAATACTACTGGAAAACTGTCAATTTTGTGAAGTGATTGCTGCTGCTGCTGCTGCTGCTGCTGCTGCTGCTGCTGCTGCTGCTGCTGTTAGTATTACTACTACTGCCACTACCCCTAATATTGTTGTTAAATTTCAAGTTCACTGTCAGTCTGCTTCATTTATTAACATTGTCTTGTGCATTTTAACTATGATGAAGTAAGACGTCATTTTCGATGCACAAACGTCTACTGTGTTAGTAAATACCACTAACCAGAGAAGCCAAGAGGACCAATACAATCAAGACAACAATCAAATATACTAGAGAAGCCAATGGGACAAATACAATCAAGAAAACAATCAAATATACAAGAGAAGCCAAGAGGACCAATACAATCTAGACAACAATCAAATATACAAGAGAAGCCAAGAGGACCAATACAATCAAGAAAACAATCAAATATACAAGAGAAGCCAAGGGGATCAATACAATCAAGACAACAACCAAATATACCAGAGAAGCCACGAGGACCAATACAATCAAGACAACAATCAAATATACCAGAGAAGCTATGAGGACCAATACAATCAAGACAACAATCAAATATACCAGATAAGCCAGGAGGGCCAATACAATCAAGACAACAACCAAATATACCAGAGAAGCCATGAGGACCAATACAATCAAGACAACAATCAAATATACAAGATAAGCCAGGAGGGCCAATACAATCAAGACAACAACCAAATATACCAGAGAAGCCATGAGGACCAATACAATGAAGACAACAATCAAATATACCAGATAAGCCAGGAGGGCCAATACAATCAAGGCAACAATCAATTACTCCAGAGAAGCCAATACAATGAAGACAACAATCAATTATACCAGAGAAGCCAAGAGGACCAATACAATGAAGACAACAATCAATTACGCCAGAGAAGCCAAGAGGACCAATACAATGAAGACAACAATCAATTATACCAGATAAGCCAGGAGGGCCAATACAATCAAGACAACAACCAAATATACCAGAGAAGCCATGAGGACCAATACAATCAAGACAACAATCAAATATACCAGATAAGCCAGGAGGGCCAATACAATCAAGACAACAATAAAATATACCAGAGAAGCCAAGGGACCAATACAATCAAGACAACAATCAAATATACCAGAGAAGCCAAGGGACCAATACAATCAAGACAACAATCAAATATACGGAAACTGAAGAATCAATCAGTGAAAGACAACAGCAACATTTTCTAAATACTGATGATGTTCTGGGGCCAGTTTCACAAAGTGTTTGTACCATATCCTTCTCATATACCGTTCACTTCAGGAAGTCTTCATAGTTTGAACTTGTGCAATGTTTATAATACCCTTCAATTCATTTATGATTTTTTTCAACACATTCTTTTGGAAACATGTTTCCTACTAGCTCCACTGTACTGCATCGTTTGCATAAACACTTCCTGAAACCTGCCCCTAGTGTTCTTTTTCCTATCACTCAACCTTACCTTGTGTCGTTGTGGCGTCCTTGACCTTCCTCTTTTTGGTGTCCTTGATCTTACCCGTTTTGGAGTCCTAGATCTACTACTCGTGGGTGTAATCGATCTACGACCTTTAGGTGTTCTTGACCTTGACTTTCTCGATCTTCTTGGAGACCTACTACTTGTGGGTGTCCTTGACCTGCTGCTTTTTGGTGTCCTTGACCTAGATTTTCTCGACCTCCCTCTTTGTGCAGTCTTTGATTTGTGGCGCTCAGGTGTCCGTGATTTTGATCTCTTCTTCCTGTGTTTCTTGTGGGGCGTCTCAGAAAGGCGTTGTGCAACAGCATTGCCCAAGTCACACTTCTTCATTCTTCTTGTCATTCTGTTGACAGATAACTTAAATGTAAAAAGTTTGATAATTTTTATTGTAAAATAAAAAAATATAATATAAACAGTAATATAATTATGTATTCTAACAACCAGACCAGTGATCACCCAAATGTGCTGTAATGAAACACAATTTTAAAATATAATTTGGCCGTTATCTGTTGATGAATATCAACCTTGTTGTTCAGCATGCAGTGGAAACATGATACTTGAGTAGAAACATTAAAACTAAGCAGATAACAGTCAAATTATATGAACAAATTGTACAACAGATATAGTTTATTCCACACAGCCTGCGAAAAACATAGTACATGCTACATAATATCATCTATATAACAACAAAGTTTGTGACTCTTTATGCCTGTATGTTCCCACATCTCTTTCAGTTTCGCTTGTTTGGGGCTGAAATTTTTTAGGCACGCCCATGGGCCCATGGTGGTGATTCGTACATTAAAAAAATATTTGAAATTCCCCGGGGGTGGGGATGTTATGTATGTGAACGTTTGACGTAGACTACGTAACTCAGAAATGGCTATGTACAATCGTTAGCAAAGTTATGCATGTTTTGACCATTGTTATGTGATTTATGTCAAAAGTCTAATGAACACTTCGTGAAACCATGATTTTTGTGGCACGAAGATTTCATTGCCACTGGCATCGCACTATCAAAATGTGAGTGGGTTGTGCAAGGAGTCATAAGGGCAACTGGTCTAGTACTTGATAACAAGGAAACAAACAATTTTCAAATGAAAGATTTTGATCAAGATTAATTATGTTGATTAGTTCCTTACTGTAACATCAATCAACCTTGGTGAACAATAAACAAATTAGTAATACTGGTGATTTACTAAGTGTCACTGGCATATTGGGAACATGAAGACCTGATTGGGTCTGGAGACTAGGCCTCCATCACAAGAACGTGACACTGTCTTAAACATGTATGTACGTATGTCTACAAACAATTTTCAAACGGCCAATTCTGACCAGTAAAACGTTAACTATGCCAACAATTTTACACAGTACAGACAAAAACTCAAACAAAACCAAACATAGTCTCAGAACAGGGGTGTCTGCAGGAATTTTTCCATGGAGGAGCAACAAAGAAATATGTATATATATATAATATTTATGCATGTATGTATGTATGTATGTACGGGCTGTATACCTGTATGCATATATGCAGTATGCACGTATGCATATATGTAACATATACTTTGAGCTCACGAATATACGTCCAAAAAAATTCCAGATCCAGATCCAGGGGGGCAAGAGCCCCCCTTGCCTCTCCCGTGGACGCCCATGTCTCAGAACCAAGTGGTTCAAATAGTCAGATTTTTTTTACCTCTTTCTGCTGTCTCTGTTGTCTCGAGACGCAAATGGCTCAACGTCTACGAGTAGAAGCTTCCCTCCAATCGACACAGTTTGTTGCGATTTCGATGCCACCTGCTGCTCAGAATCTTCTGCTGAGCTGCGTCCTTTCGACCACTGTGAGCTACGTTCTTTCAGATGTTGCTCTGCGTTACGTTGTTTCTTTCCTGGTTCCAGATTGTGTGCTTGTGGCAGCAGGTTAGAACCATAGCGGCTGTGTTCGTAATCAATGATCTCCTGCGGTGGTATTAAACATGGGATTCCACCATCATTTGCAATGTGAACAAACTGCTTCTCATTGTTATCCAGATGCAACAGGGGCATTGAGAACAATGGCGCCCCCTGGGGACGAATAACAAATCTAGGTGGAAGCGGTGGCGGTGGTGGCGGCAATCTTGGTAGGCCGAAACTACCAAAGTAGCCAGCTCCCCCTGGTGTGCCGTTCTGCATCAGAGCACTGATTGGGGGTCGGTACGACGAGTTGTCAAGATGCAACAGGGGCATTCTGGGTACAGCATTAGACCAGCTGCTGTACTGGTCAGGAGGCCTGTCTGACCATGCCTGTGGTACATTTGCATATTCCGGCTGGGAGTGTCGCAGACAAGGTGCAATCCCCAGAAGCGGTGTCCCATTCCATTCCCTCAACGGTGCTCCTGCCCCGGAGTGGGGGGCCCCTGTGTTCCCCACTCCAAATGGAGTTCCCACTGGCTGGTTTTCCTTTCCATGGGTGCCACAACCCCTGGGGTTCCTCTGATCGCCCTCCAGTAGCCGGAGCTCATGTAGGGCGTGGGTGACACCCCCGCGGTCCGGTGACTTCACTGACTCGCTGTCTGCCAACTCGGACATTGTCAACGGCTTGTCGTAAGGCGGTGATCGCAGGAACAAAGACTCGTCACTCTGTATTGGTGTGACGTCGCTGTCAGTGAGATCTGTCTGAGGACGGCGGCGAGGCTGGGCTCTCTTGGGGGATGCTAGTGGTGACTGACTGCTGCTCTCAGTCGCTGACTCAGTGTTGAGGGCATTCAGCATTGCCAGCATGCCCTGCTGCTGGGCCTGAAGCACAAACATACCCACAGATACACAGGTGCTTAATGGTTGTCATCAGGGTTGAAAAAAATCATGATTTTATTTATTTATTTGATTTTTTATTTATTTGATTTTAAAAAATCTAGTATATAGACATTAATAAATTTTATATAGATGTTGATGTATTTATAAACTCTTTCAAATATGTTCTATACAAATCGATCTAGGTACTTGACTTAACAGAGGGTACATGATTTTTGCTTATATAAAGACATTAGACAATGTCCACAACGCCTCACCCCCTGTAGTTGCATAATCTGTCTTGGAAAGGAAAGCATGCTGTGTGTCTGTGGCTGTAGCAGTGCTAATTATTGTTTGCCGAGAGGATGGATTAGCACCTTTCCAGGGCCCTGTGTACTCTAAGGGTTTCTAACCAGACTGCAAACTGGTACAGTATTAAACAATTGTAGCCCAGACTGTCTCACTTGAGTCAACATACTGAATTGATAACAACTAGCACAAGCTCTAAGTGGACTTTAACTCAGGGTTTCAGACTTGAAAAATACTTCCTCTGGAAGACAACTTTGTGTGGCTTCACTGCATTCAAAAACATAATAGCTCAGACATACACAATGTCATAAAATATTTGACTGTCAGCCTATCTGGTGTCAATACAGCTACACAAGTGTGCACACTTTGTGCCTTTGTATTAAAAAACATACAAAACTATGTTGATCTCAATGCTTGTAAACAATTATTCGTGCTAAATTCATATAAACCAGCGATTAAAAAAATCGGAAGTAAAAAAAAATTATAAATCAATGATTTTTTTGGTGTGATTTAAATCATGATTTAAATCATGATTTAAATCAATGATTTAGATCAAATGATTTAAATAAAACAACCCTGGTTGTCATTATATTGCACATACATATCAAGTTTCACAACTTTGCGCATGTCTTTGTATATGTATAAATTTTGTATGTCGAATTTTTGTGTGAAGGAGCACCAGTGCATGATTGTGAGTGTGTGTATACATGTGATTATGTGTGAGTGTATGTGTATTAAATTTGTTCTTTACTTATCTGTCAACAACAGTCACATCATGGAATGTACATCATGTTGATTAAGCAAATGTCACAATCAGAATAGATTAGCCTAACTACGTGAATGAAAGTTGAACAGTGGGTAACTTACGAGAGAGACAGACAACACGAAAATGAAGTTGTACACAACAAACATAACGTCAAGGAAGTGAGAACAGACATGCGTCTTACTTGGTACGGTCACAAGACTGAGGGAACATCTAACCTGTACGATCTTGCGTAGTTCACTCCGGACCATGTGCTGCATCTGCTGGGCGATGTCTGCAGAGTCACCAGGGTCATGCCTCCGTTGCTCCACTGGCGCCACCTGTCTCTCACCCTTGGTCTTATGGCTGCTCCTAACCATCTGAGTGGGAGTCTTATCCTGGGGGAAGGGTAGGGTTCGGTTCAAGTCTTTCTTCCCCTTGGGTTGGCTCTGACCCTCCTTCTTAGGGTGACTGCTCTTACTGCCTGATGCTTTTGTGCTGCTGCAATACAATGGGAAATATAGATTGCAGTCACATGTACAAATCCCATTACAATATCAGAGCTAGGTACCTTAATTACCAAGGATAGTAAACATGTTTTTTGTCGACAACATCAACATTTTGTTTATAAGCAGCATTGTAAAATACAATATGAAGTTAGGAAAGTAGTTGTGTGTTCAACAATGTTGAGATGGTACTGCATATAGTAGCATAAATGCACGCATGCCTGCATGCACGCATGCAGACACAGTCTGACCATACCTCACAGTCACCCTGGTAATACGGTCGCCTCACGATTATGGTCACCCTGTGATAGTCTTATTCTGATACTAAAAAGTCTACTAGTACTACTAATAATCCCTATTCAGATTCTTTGTAATGGTCACCTTAACATTAAGGTCACTTAGGCCAAGTCCCTTGGGTGACCTTAAGGTTCCGTTCCAAACGCATTAGATTTATCAAGATTGAACAGAAGCCGTATTGCAAAATTCACTGCACTTGATCCCAGGGATTACTTGAACATTTTGTGTGAAATATTGGTATTACCTGACAATGACACAAACTGACACACACTGACACTCACCGACACTCACCAGCATAGTGTGTTTCTAAAGAACCGATCCATGTTTCTGCTACAACTACTGTGTCATGACTCTATGAGTGACTACTGCGTGCCATACAGACTCTGGTGATGCAGTGTAAACTGAGCCAGTCCTATACAGTCCATGTGCACAGTTGCATACAGACCAACTTTCAGGTCCAGGCAAATCTACTGCTCAATGCTTATATCACATTAGCCAATTGGTGTTATTGTTACCCAGCTGTGACACTGTCAACTTCATCAAGGGACTGTGCCAAAAGCCAACCCATATACAATTCACACTGTACATGCTCTAATGTGCAGAAACACCCACACTCAAAGACAAATAAACATGAAACCAATTCCCCCTTTTAATGTTGTTTGCTTGGAAGGTAATGGCATTCAGATGGGGTATTATTACTAATACAGTGAGCTGCTGACAAATCTAGGGGATTACCCAACTTTCTTAAAGACAGATTTGTCATTGATTTGTTGTGTTTCTGGTCTATTTAAATTGGGAAAATATTCTAATATAATACCTCATATACAAATCTGGATTAATAATCTTGTATTTCTTTCATGATAAACCACAATAAAATGACACTTCATAGAATAGGATGGTATGAATCTAGGAATACCATGACAGACATACACAAAAGTGTTCAATTTCAATGTTCAATTTCAATACTCAATTTCACTATTCAATTTCAATATTCAATTCAATTCAAAACCTAACCTGACATGGCTTAATTTTCTGAATATGTTCCAGAATAAACATTATGGTCAATTAAAATGTTGAGTACATTATGCAATAAATTCACGCTAAATTAAATGCTTGCATATTATATGTTATGCATGAAACAACCCAACTATGAAAATGTCCAACACCTGTGCCAATCTGACCATTAAATAATAATAACAATTACACAACAAAATAAATATGCCACCCCATTGGCAAATTAAACAATGCTACTCCTTATAATCAATATTTAATTGCAGGCCTTCAAAGGAAAGTTCTAGTCTGTATGCTACAGACTGGTCTTAGTCACATACTGACATATATATCCCCTCTGTCATTATATTAAACACCAACACATGACTATCCTAGTCATAGACTGACTCAAGTATCCATGGCACAATTCTCACTACTGACATAACAAATCGATTAAACCTGAATGAATGAATGACTGATGAAGAAATGATTAGCCACATGCCTGCCATATACCTTGAAAGACTTTAAGAATACACCATTAATAATTCATAACAAACACACCAGATTGATACACTGAGCAGCCAGTTGAATGACATGACACACAAAGCTAGTTGTTTGGCAAAGAAAGCCACATGTCAGTGACTGGTAAGCCACACGTCAGTGACTGGTGAGCCACATGTCAGTGACTGGTGAGCCACACGTCAGTGACTGGTGAGCCACACATCAGTGACTGGTGAGCCACACGTCAGTGACTGGTGAGCCACACGTCAGTGACTGGTGAGCCACACATCAGTGACTGGTGAGCCACACGTCAGTGACTGGTGAGCCACACGTCAGTGTCTGGTGAGCCACATGTCAGTGACTGGTGAGCTGCACGTCAGTGACTGGTGAGCCACATGTCAGTGACTGGTGCTACAAGTGACAAAGAGAGCCTACCTGCCAGTAGCTCGTGTTACAAGTAGTAGTAGTTTTATTTAACAATAAAAAAAATATTACAATATACATAATATCAATGTGTTATATTGCATGGTGGCCACATGGCTTATTGAAGTCTTCATGTGACCCCATTGAAACTAATTATCATTACTTAAAGGCATGTGGCAACGAATTGAGGATGTTTGTTCTATTGTAAGAGTAATATAGTGTGAATGCCTGAATCCAAGCACAAACTGACATACAAGCTTACCGAAACAAGATAATTCCACAATTCCACGTGGTTAGAATGGTTGAAAGTTTCAAACAATTCTAATTGCATTCCATACATCAAGGGTTTGAACACTGCACTGAATGAGGATATTCATTTAAGAATTGTTTAGATAACATGTGTTAAAACTTTGATCTATGTTTGATATTCCGTATCTTATTACCTATAATGTTCGACATTTTTGTAAAATTATGTTTAGGCAACTTAGAAGAAAACTGTGTTCTAGGTCTCTCTTTCGCAAGACAGTTGTGTTGTCTTGGGATTCTGCTTCTTTCATCCAAATTCTTTTTGGGTATGTATTTTGTAAATGACTGAGGCAATAGGTTATGGTGAAAGTCATACATAAATAGTGAGAAATGCTACTTATATGCATCTATGATTTTAAGTATATTTCGAGATTTAAATATAGGATCAGAGTGATTTCTATCCCTTATTTTTTATTATTCGCATGGTGCGTTTTTGTAAAGTTACTAACTTACATATAGTGTTTACATTGCCCCATTGCCCCATTGTCTCATTGTCCCATTGCCCCATTGTCCCATTGCCCCACGCTTGTACGCCGTACGTTATATGACTATGGATTAGAGTATAATACAGTGATTTTAAGGCTTTGTCTGGTATGATATGTTACACTTTATTAATTGCAAAAATTGCTCTAGATATTTTGGAACTGATTTTGTTTATGTTCTTTCCATGTTAAATGTGTGTCTAAATGTAGTCCTAGACTTGTCACAGATTCTTCTTTGTTGTTCTTGCCAACCTGGTTAATGATGTCATTGTTTATTTTAATACTGTTGTTTATATTGCTTTTGGTGCTTGCAGGGCTAGAAATGCAAAGTTTCTTTTTTACATTTAGAGATAATTTATGAGTGATTTGTGCTATAAGTGACAAAAAGAGCCCACTCATGAGTGATTTGTGCTATAAGTGACAAAGAGAGCCCACCTATGAGTGATTTGTATTACAAGTGACAAAAAGAGCCCACCTATAAGTGATTTGTACTACAAGTGACAAAAAGAGCCCACCTATGAGTGATTTGTGCTACAAGTGACAAAGAGATCCCACCTATGAGTGATTTGTACTACAAGTGACAAAAAGAGCCCACCTATGAGTGCTTTGTGCTATAAGTGACAAAGAGAGCCCACCTATGAGTGATTTGTGCTACAAGTGACAAACAGAGCCTACCTGCCAGTGGCTCATGCTACAAGTGACAAAGAGAGCCTACCTGCCAGTGATTTGTGCTACAAGTGACAAAGAGAGCCTACCTGCCAGTGGCTCATGCTACAAGTGACAAAGAGAGCCTACCTGCCAGTGATTTGTGCTACAAGTGACAAAGAGAGCCCACCTATGAGTGATTTGTGCTACAAGTGACAAAGAGAGCCTACCTGCCAGTGATTTGTGCTACAAGTGACAAAAAGAGCCTACCTGCCAGTGGCTCATGCTACAAGTGACAAAGAGAGCCTACCTGCCAGTGATTTGTGCTACAAGTGACAAAGAGAGCCCACCTATGAGTGATTTGTGCTACAAGTGACAAAGAGAGCCTACCTGCCAGTGGCTCATGCTACAAGTGACAAACAGAGCCTACCTGCCAGTGATTTGTGCTACAAGTGACAAAGAGAGCCTACCTGCCAGTGATTTGTGCTACAAGTGACAAAAAGAGCCCACCTATGAGTGATTTGTGCTACAAGTGACAAAAAGAGCCCACATATGAGTGATTTGTGCTATAAGTGACAAAGAGAGCCCACCTATGAGTGATTTGTGCTACAAGTGACAAAAAGAGCCCACCTATGAGTGATTTGTACTACAAGTGACAAAGAGAGCCCACCTATGAGTGATTTGTGCTATAAGTGACAAAGAGAGCCCACCTATGAGTGATTTGTGCTACAAGTGACAAAAAGAGCGCACCTATGAGTGATTTGTGCTACAAGTGACAAACAGAGCCTACCTGCCAGTGGCTCATGCTACAAGTGACAAAGAGAGCCTACCTGCCAGTGATTTATGCTACAAGAGACAAAGAGAGCCTACCTGCCAGTGATTTGTGCTACAAGTGACAAAGAGAGCCCACCTATGAGTGATTTGTGCTACAAGTGACAAAGAGAGCCTACCTGCCAGTGGCTCATGCTACAAGTGACAAACAGAGCCTACCTGCCAGTGATTTGTGCTACAAGTGACAAAGAGAGCCTACCTGCCAGTGATTTGTGCTACAAGTGACAAAAAGAGCCCACCTATGAGTGATTTGTGCTACAAGTGACAAAAAGAGCCCACCCATGAGTGATTTGTGCTACAAGTGACAAAGAGAGCCCACATATGAGTGATTTGTGCTATAAGTGACAAAGAGAGCCCACCTATGAGTGATTTGTGCTACAAGTGACAAAGAGAGCCCACCTATGGGTGATTTGTGCTACAAGTGACAAAGAGAGCCCACCTATGAGTGATTTGTGCTACAAGTGACAAAGAGAGCCCACCTATGAGTGATTTGTGCTACAAGTGACAAAGAGAGCCCACCTATGAGTGATTTGTGCTACAAGTGACAAAGAGAGCCCACCTATGAGTGATTTGTGCTACAAGTGACAAAGAGAGCCCACCTATGAGTGATTTGTGCTACAAGTGACAAAGAGAGCCCACCTATGAGTGATTTGTGCTACAAGTGACAAAAAGAGCGCACCTATGAGTGATTTGTGCTACAAGTGACAAAAAGAGCCCACCTATGAGTGATTTGTGCTACAAGTGACAAAGAGAGCCCACCTATGAGTGATTTGTGCTACAAGTGACAAAGAGAGCCCACCTATGAGTGATTTGTGCTACAAGTGACAAAGAGAGCCCACCTATGAGTGATTTGTGCTACAAGTGACAAAGAGAGCCCACCTATGAGTGATTTGTGCTACAAGTGACAAAGAGAGCCCACCTATGAGTGATTTGTGCTACAAGTGACAAAGAGAGCCCACCTGTGCGTGAGTTTCTTTAAGGTCTGTTCCATGGTCTCACGCAACTCAGCTCCTCGAAGAGAACTCACACTCAATGTGTCTGCGCTGTTCTCACTGTCAACAAACCAGTGACACTATTGATATAACAGCAATGATGCTAATGATATAACAGCAGTGATACTAATGATATAACAGCAGTGATACTAATGATATAACAGCAGTGACACTAATGATTTAACAGCAGTGATAATAATGGTATAACAGCAGTGATACTAATGATATAACAGCAGTGATGCTGCTGATATACACAACTGAGACACTGATGACAATCACAGTAATGACACAGATGATACACAACAATGACTCATGCTGACAGACATGCCAGTGGCATTGATGAGTCTATATGCTGACAGCTATGGCAGTGACAATGCTTACAGACATGACAGTGGCAATGCTGACGATGCTTACAGACATGACAGTGACAATGCTGACATACACGCCAGTGACAATGCGGACAGACGGCCAGTGACATTGCGGACAGATCTGTGTTACAATGCTAACAGACATGACAGTGACAATGCTGACAGAAATGAGTTACAATATTAACAGACATGACAGTGACAATGCTGACAGACATGAAAGTCACAATGTTGACAGACACAGCAGCAACATTATTGACATTACAATGACTCCAATGATGACGTAGTATTAAGTTTAAGATGATGACGTAGTATTAAGTTTAAGATGGAACCGACATAACATTCAGATTCTTATGCAGCAAACAGCAAACAGGAATAAACAATTGTGTTTTAGGTTTTTAAAAATAAATATACTTGAAAATAAATATCATGGACAGTACCTGTTCGTTGGCGACTTATCGACTTCGACGGTAATGTCGACTTCATCATAGCAGAGTCTCCTAGCTGGACGTCGTGGATCTGCCCGTGACGATGTTCGTGTCAGAGATGTCACGTCGTACAGACTGCTGCTGCTGTTACTGCCTGTGATGGGAGTGCTGCCAACTGACGATGACGATGCTTTCTCCTTCACTTTTCTGTCCTTGTTATTCCTGTTCTTATTCTTTTTCCGACTGACGACTGCAGTGGCGACACCATCGACTGAGCCACTAGGCGGCACCACTGGCGGGGCTGGCGGCAGAGCTGCTGGCGAATGGTCAGGCTCGGACGAGTGGAGCATGTTTACGGTGATGACAGTGCTGCCGCTTACAGGAATCGGAGTTGGGTAATAGCAGTTTTCAAGTAGCCACAGACTATACATGATCATTCTGGGCTGGACGCGCACACGGATCACGGGCTTCACATCGGCATCATGCAGCTCCCCCTTCTGGCCAAAATGTGAATCAAGCACATGACTGCGGCCGCTCCACCGATTGAGCCAATCCAGCAGTTGCTCTAGCTTGTCGTAACCGGAGCCGAACTCCATCTTATCGAGCAGCCATGGCTGTGGCAGAAGCTCTGCAAGAGAGTCGTCTGACGATTTTGCGACCGGTGTCGCGTTGACGGCGTGATCTCCAGCCTTTTCCTTCTGTCGTGATGACATCTCATTGAAGCTGCATCGTCTCTTGAGCTCTGCCAGTCGGGGTGTTGATGTCTTCGAATGATGTAGATACTCCATCAGTTCCTCTGTGCTGTGTCTGCGTTCTAGAAACTTGCCGCTCGCATGCTGCTTCAATAAATGCTGTTTTTCTGTTAGCCTTCCACGCGGACTGATGGCATTTCTCTCCAGGAGCAGCCCAGCAGCCCGTCTTGGTGACAGTGGAGGTCTGCGCGGGGACACGCCCCTCGGGCTACACGCGCTCCGAGCAGACTCTCGTCTCTGCAGTTTACCGATCACTTGGTTTGACAGCGAGTTCAGCTCGTTATTCTGCACCTCACTTGAATATTTCACCAACAGGGGGTGCTCACACAAGCGCTGGTGTTCTTTCTCGTTGATCACTGCCTCGCTGAATGACACTGCATAAAACAAGTCGAGAAAGTGCAGATAATCCTTCTGGCTCTCCATGGGGCGTGACCCGATGCACGAAGTAGCGTTTTCCACAAACTGGCTGTCTGTTCCATAGCCGCTGCTGGCGGCCATGTTGGCAAACACTTGCTCGTGGTATTGCCCAAAAAGTTTCCGTTTCCGCCGCAGAACCCGATCCATTTTCTGCGCCAATTTCTGGTAGCACAAAGAGAGTGTTTCCCCGTGGGCTAATGCCACCTGGCGGTGAATTCCCTCGGATTTGACGTGTTTGCCGTTGATGAACACGCCCTGCCATTCTTTCAGCACCCACAACATCTTGTCCTGTACTTCGGCCTCTAGTCGCTCAAGGTCATAGAAGTGATGGGCGAGGAGACGGGCAGAGTCGCCATCTAGCGGCAGCTCAATGACGAGGGATATGAGGATAGAGGAAAGGATTGTTTCTCCCTGCAGGTAGTGGCTAAACGGGAGCAAGTGTTCAGCCCAGGTGAGCGCTTTCCTGCAGAGTTTCTCCCAATCGACCTTGGTCACATCACCTTCACTCAGCTGAAAGACATCAGTCCTATTTCAACTGGCATACAACACTGTCACTCTGCTGAAACACATCAGTCACATTACAACTGGCATACAACACTGTCACTCTACTGGAACACATCAGTCACATTACAACTGGCATACAACACTGTCACTCTGCTGGAACACATCAGTCACATTACAACTGGCATACAACACTGTCACTCTGCTGGAACACATCAGTCACATTACAACTGACATACAACACTGTCACTCTGCTGGAACACATCAGTCACCTCACAACTGACATACAACGCTGTCCCTCTGATGAAAGACATCAGTCACATTACAACTGGCATACAACATTGTCACTCTGTTGGAACACATCAGTCACCTTACAACTGACATACAACGCTATCACTCTGCTGGAACACATCAGTCACATTACAACTGGCATACAACACTGTCACTCTGCTGGAACACATCAGTCACATTACAACTGGCATACAACACTGTCACTCTGCTGGAACACATCAGTCACATTACAACTGACATACAACACTGTCACTCTGCTGGAACACATCAGTCACCTCACAACTGACATACAACGCTGTCCCTCTGATGAAAGACATCAGTCACATTACAACTGGCATACAACATTGTCACTCTGTTGGAACACATCAGTCACCTTACAACTGACATACAACGCTATCACTCTGCTGGAACACATCAGTCACATTACAACTGGCATACAACACTGTCACTCTGCTGGAACACATCAGTCACATTACAACTGGCATACAACACTGTCACTCTACTGGAACACATCAGTCACATTACAACTGACATACAACACTGTCACTCTGCTGGAACACATCAGTCACCTCACAACTGACATACAACGCTGTCCCTCTGATGAAAGACATCAGTCACATTACAACTGGCATACAACATTGTCACTCTGTTGGAACACATCAGTCACCTTACAACTGACATACAACGCTATCACTCTGCTGGAACACATCAGTCACATTACAACTGGCATACAACACTATCACTCTGCTGAAACACAACAGTCACATTACAACTTGCACACGTCATTTATTAGCAAGTGGCTAACAATAAAAGACAGGTCGTGAGAAGAGCCCACATCCAAGAAATAGATACAAGAAATGTTAAAATATAAATTAGGAAATGTACCAAGTTAGTCAGTATTTACTCAATTTTCTCTGTGACAATGGCATCTTAACATTTATATAAACAAGTGAAACTGGTAAATGAAACTACTGTATCATTATTTGGTATATTATATTCATATTTTAAGATGCTGCCATTCAACACAGCATCATAAGTTATTATTAATACTATAAACGATATGATTATATGTCCATAACTAATGCTGGCTCAAGCGGCATTTAAAAGGTCCCCCTTCAATAAGACTTTTTTTTCGTTCATCTAGTTTCAGAATCATTTCATGAAAAATCAAAACCTATAATATGGATACTATATTATAGCATCCACTACAACATGTAAGTTCTGGTATCCACTGCAACATGTAAGCTCTGGCATCCACTACAACATGTAAGCTCTGGTATCCACTACATGTAAACTCTAGTTTCCACCACAACATGCAAGTTCTGGTATCCACTATTTGAATGGAACAAATTATCTACAGACTGTGTAAATTTAACAAGACTGCCATCCCAAACAACAAGTTCCAGATGGCAAGTGGGCAAGGAAGCCATTGGCTTATCGAGAGTCCAACAATTTAATTTAAAGAACAAATGACCATCCTACATGGCTGTCACAGAAGTAGACACCCACCTTGCTCTGTAGCAGTGTAGCTTTGCGTCGGAGAGCAAGAGACAGTTCATCTCTCACATACAGCATCCACACAATGGTACAGAGCTCCCGGAAACAACCAATGATGGCACGGATGGCTGGGTCTGACTCGTGACCTTCAAAATCTGAAGGTCGTGACAGGAAGCCATCTTGCAGGATTTCAATGTCAAACTCAAGTTGATCGACGTCCTGTAAGTAAACAATCAACATAGTCCGGTTAGCGGCAGTTGCTACGATAACGGTAAAACAAGGCCTACAAAATCTACTGAAGTTATTTGCATTTGCTATGAATATCTCACATTAAATTATTTTACACCAAAATGATTGTATGATATTATGCGATTTAAATTTAGTCTGACAAAAAGAACAGTGTAGATGGGAGAAAATGCTAATTTTCATACAATAATAATAATAATATAATAATAATAATTGCTTTATTCTCGGACTCCATACAATTTACAAATACATCATGGTTCCATAGTTTGGAGTTAGCAGCAGGGTCACTTCAACCATCTATATAGTGAACATACAAAGATTTAAACCAGTACTTCCAGATTCTGGAAATGTACTTCACATCACTGTTGATATTGCTACAATTTAAGAAATGTTTTGAGGACAGCAGTCAACATATAAATCTATGTCAAGTTTTTTTATAACTGCAGCACAGGTTTTTTTCATTTCACTAGCACTACTAGAATGAATGCATGAAACAAATGATCTACTGATTGTGTAAATGCCACTATGTTTAATAACAGAATTGACAAATATCTGACAAGGATGGGACATACATGGAGACGAAACATCGTTGGACTTTCAATAATCTAACGACCTACTGCTTCACTTGCCATCTGGAGATTAAAAATTTGGATGACAACCTTATTAAATACTAACTCAAATTTAGTTCCATTCAAAATAACAACTACTTTGTTCAAAATGATCGAGATTAGTCCCATAAAAAATAACTACTTTATTGCAAGCTATCGAGACACATGATATACTCACCTCAGCCTTCTGGGATTTGCTGAAGGCATCAATGACTTTCTGAATGTACCAACGAGATGACGGCAGCAAGGTTGCTGAACTGTCAAGCACCAGCAGCATGACTCGAATGACGGATGACACATGTCTCCGCAGAGACAACTCTGACAGCACCGACTGTGGTAGACTTGCCTACAAGGGGCAGGGGGCAAAGGTTATTTAAAGTTGCACTCTGAACTTTCAACTGAACCAACATATCTGATATAATATGTATCACTTTCCTCAACTCCACATAAACCATTTTTTACATAATATAGAATTCTAAGATAAAACGACTCAAAAAACAAGCATCACGGTTATAAATTTTATGATTTGTTGATTCAGGAATCCCGGGTGTGACGTGCAGACATGCGCAATGGTAAATTTTACCACGCCCATATCCACGCCCATTTCTGGCCTTCTGCTGTAACTTGTAAACATGTATGTTGTGTTGGGATCCTTTCGCATTTTGTAAGCTTTCTAAACATTTGAAGGCCACAGTCAGTTGTAATTTGGAATATAATGATGCGGCTGCAATATAGGTAAGTGTCAAGAAAAATGTTGCAAAGTAATAGAGGTGTATATAATGGAGTTGTGCGAAACAGCAAAAATAGTAGCAACTGTGACGTGATTTGTGGTTGAGTGTCCAAACTTTGTGTTGCCCAATTCCATGGCAACGCGGTATTTTATCGTTCTAGTGCTTTCATAGAACTAACAGCTGCAGCTGTCTACATTGTATCATACAAAATTATGAATTTAATTACAGAAATAACAGTTGTATAGTAAATGTTAACATTGCATACCCGAACCAAACGGTGCATGAAATTAGGCAACTTGAGCACGTGTATATATTAAGTTGCCTTAAACTAAAAATAATAGCCATTTAAATTGTATTTACTATTCTGTACAAATGGAAACAACTCAATCTTCCAGGGTCCAGGCCTGACAGTTGAGGGATTGAGGCTCGAAGTGGGAGGTGGGAAGTTGGGCCTAAATGACACGGCTGCAACACAGGTAAGTGTCAAGAATAATGTTGCAAAAGAAGAAAGATATAGTACGCTGAGTTAGCACTGACAGGTTGTGTAATGTTTAGGAAGGGTAGGCGAGAGAGAAGGGGAGGTGGAATAATTTTATATATTAAAGAATAAAAGTAGGAGATATTGATCCTCAAGTAATTTTAGTGGCATACAGACAGAAGACAGAGTAATAGTAGATGGTGAGATTTTGAACTGCAAATCTGTTTTGAGTGGGTACCACTGGGATTAGTATTAGAACCTATACTTTTGTAATATATATATATTTATTAAAAACTATAGGTTCTAATACCTATACCTAGAACCTATACTTTTTTAATATATATATATATATATATATATATATATATATATATATATATATATATATATTAAAAAAGTATAGGTTCTAATACTGATCCCAGTGGTATCCACTCAAAACAGATTTGCAGTTTGAAATCTCACCATCTCCTATTACTCTGTTTTCTGTCTGTATGCCACTAAAATTACTTGAGGATCAATATCTCCTACCATAATGCTTGGATAGATTCTTTAATATATATATACATATATGATTATTTTGGAAGATGACATATCTAGCAAAGTACTGAAATTTGTAGATGAAACAAAAGTATTCAGAAAGGTTACACATGATACAGATAATCAAAGCTTGATGATCTAAATACATTGGTTAAATGGTCAGAAAATGGTAAATGTTATTCAATTTTTGGAAGTGTAAATGCATACACATAGGACATGGAAACATGGACAAAGGATATAAAATGGGGGATGCTGTACTAGGTAGAACCACAAAAGAAAAGGACATAGGAGTAACATTTGGTGCTGACATGAAAGTTATGTAATGTGGGATTGCTGCTTCAAGAAAAAGGTTATACAATTTTAGGGTTAATTTGAAGAACTATCACATATAAGGAGAAACAACTAATTGTGCCCCTGTACAAAGCAACAGTTAGACCGCATTTGGAATACTGCATACAAGCATGGAGGCCATATCGTAAGAAGAACATAGACAAGCTAGAAAGAATACAATGAAGAGCAACTAAAATTATTCCAGAATTGAGAGACCTTAGTTATGAAAGACGCTTATTAGAATGTGGATTGACAACACTAGAGACCAGGAGACCAAATACACTGCAGAAGTAAAATGGTGAATGGTTATGAGGATATTGATAGGAACATGTTCTTCAAACTTAAAGAAGGCAGTAGAACCAGAGGACACAAAGCAGCATTAGTTAAGGAACAGTGTAGGTTGGACATGAGAAAGTACTCCTTCTCACAGAGGGTAATAAATGAATTGAACAAACTGTCCACTGATTGTGTTAATGCTAATACAGTGTATTGTGAATATGTTTAAAAATAGAATTGACAGACATCGGATATGGGCAGGAAATACATAGATGATAAAATTGTTGGACTCTCAATAAGCCAATGGCTTCCTTGTCCACTTGCCATCTGGAACTTGTAGTTTGGGATGGTAATCTTGTTAAATCTTGTTTAATGTAAAAATGGGTGGGAATTGGAATTTTGAAAGCCGACAACATAATTTTATGTGCTTCATGCGTATAGACTATTTTATTTTAACAACATAATTGTCACAAAAATCCAAGATTCGACGTATGTAAACCACATGTCTGTATATATATTTAATAAAAACTAGATTATATTGTCCATATGCTTTGTTTTTCTCTTTCGGCAGTGTTTGCATCACATGTCTGAATGGAATTCAATCTTGTCCGCAGGAGATTTTGGGATGTAAGCTAGCTAAAAATTACCCATTTGGGGAAGCCCATCCAATGGTCAATTTAGTAAAAGCATAATTTAAAAAATCAACTCCAAAAATAACATCTATGGTAGGAATTGTGATCTAATAAGTAAGTGTCGTTCATGTTGTGCATCCACTTAAAATGACTTAAATTGTAATTTAACTCAGAATGCTTCTTTAAACACACTTCTCCTTTCTTGTGGAAAGTTCAGACAGTGGATTTAATGTTAGTAGTTCTTGTCAGACAATGATAACAAATAAAATTGCCTTAAATGAGATATTCGGTGCCTTCGGGTATCAATAGACCATCAGTGTCTAGAATTGAATTTTGATGAAGAAAGAGAACAAATTAGTTGATTGGCTGCTCAGGCAATCAGCTGGTCTGTGTGTAGTAAAGTTTTCCAAGGTAGTGCATCGTGTTTCTCAACATTACACTAATTTGCATTTTGTCACATTTAAAACATTGTTTTTAAAATTCCACAGTACTGGTTCTGTTTACTGCCCATATCGAATGCTTTAACATGTTGAAACTTAGAGCTATTCCAGAAATAACTCTACGGGCGATGGGAGGCACTGTTTCAGGACCCCACAACCCACAATAACATAATATTCAGTACATGAACCCGCTGGACTCCATCACAATACACATTATTATTAAAAGTGCCATCCACCCCCACACATTCATATCTGGAATGGCCCGTAGAAGTTCCCATCTTGAAAATGGACTATAAAATAAAGTTGGCACATAAACATAGATATAACTAAAACAGCTATACCCTGACCTTGTTGGCAGTGGTTGGCTGGGGGCAGTAGACAGGCGGGGCGGGAAGGTACAGGCCGTCAGGCACAAGGGGTTCAAACTTCCTGCACAAGTTGCCAAGTTGCTCGCTCAGTGACTCAAGTAACCATGGCACTGTAGACACATGACTCATGGTTGCCGCTAGCAACAGGTCTCCAAGGCAACGCTTCAGCTGATCTATCCCGTTCCCCTCAGCAGCCATCAACAGGGGCAGGGAACTGTCTGCAAACATTCAAATGAAACCAGACAATAATATTCTGTATGAAGTTGCACTTTCACATAATTAATCTTTTATTTAACATGTCTTTTTAATGTGTGAATTGTATTTTGCAGTATGGGTTAAATACTTGACATAAAAGTTCATTTGTATTTTTCTTAAATAAGTCTTTGGAATAACCTTAACTTTTAATGTCCTGAAAAACCATAACTGCAAATCATACTCAATATGCACAGCAATCCAATCTGAATTGCAAAATGAAATGACAAATGATAACAATGAAGATGTGAATGAATGTCACTGTGTTTGGATTCAAACAATTGCTTTATTTTGAATGATCTCAAAACATGGATGCACCATGCTACACAAAATTAGTTTGATGGGGAGGGGAGTTTAACAGATGTTTTGCTTAGCGTTGTACGACGATGTAAAACACTGTTTATTTTGTGATTAAAGTTCATAATGCTGCTGAGCTTGAGTGCTTGTGGGCAATGTTGCACTATGCTGGCGGAACATGAATGGTATGTGATGGCAAGAGCATGAAGTAGTTTTCACGAATCTGTGAAATTCAGCTTCATGTAGCGGGGGAGGGTGGGTCCGAGGAATAAATGACACAGGTTTCATGTAGAGTTCTACATCGATGTTTTGAGATCATCCATCCTCATCTTACCAGGGGCTTCTGACTACATCAGATCACCCTGCTGAAATGTGAAATTTATTGTTGTTGCCGTCACAAAGATCCTAGGGGCTCGCATATGGGAACTTAACTTTAATTGGCAGTGGGCCCGTTGTTGTTGCTGGTCGGACGGGTAACGATGGGTATTTCGTGGGAACACTTTTTGAAGTTTGGGCGCAGGCACGTCTAGTTCCCAGAAACACGTCGACCAAGACAAGAAGTGGGACAAAGTACAACTGATTCAGCCTACATCAGTCCACGTTTCAACAGATCAATCTGACAGGGACATTGTAGTATTACTACCACTCCAGGCTAGTGAGGATGAGACCATCCCTTGAAAGTGGTATTATCAACATCCGACATCCTCTATCTCACCTGACTCTCCCACAGCATCCCCGACCCTGTCAACCTCCTCATCCTGATTGGGCAGCTGGAAGATGCTGGCAAGATGGTCTTGTAAGATAGACTGTGGCTGTAAGGTAGTTGGCAACTGAAGTGTCCTCTGTCTGCAAAGGAGATAACTTGTTTACACACTAGGGAAAAATATTACACTTTCTTAAATGTGTATGCACTGAGCAGTACATATGTAAGCTAATGGATGATTACAAAACATTAATGTAAGAAACTTGCAGTTTGTTTTAGATATTTCGACTGCATCTCGCAGTCTTCTTCAGCAGACTGAAGTTACGGATGTGTCACATGACCAATGTCATGTGACACAAGCTGGAGTAGGACTGGTGGGAGCTCCTGGCTGACGTCTCAGTTCAGCGTAGGTTTGTTTCTGTGGATGTTAATTGCCTCCTTTATTTTTCTCCTGTGCCAGTTCTCCTCGTGGTCTAGAATATTGATGTCCTTCATAGAACACTGATGACCTGTGTTCAGTTTGTGTTCACTTATAGCTGATAGGGGTTGGCGATAACATCCACAGAAACAAACCTACGCTGAACCGAGACATCGGCCAGGAGCTCCCACCAGTCCTACTCCAGCTTGTGTCACATGACATTGGTCATGTGACACATCCGTAACTTCAGTCTGCTGAAGAAGACTGCGAGATGCAGTCGAAATATCCAGAACAAACTGTTTCTTGAGAGGTAATTATGATTAATATTAATAACCAAGAAACCGGATCATCTATCCATTCAAGGATTAATGTAAGACATTACACAAACTTTGGTTTCAAGAGGTGGGCAACTGTTTCATTTAATGTCGATGTATTTTCCTGAAAAACATTGTTTAATTTCCAATAACATTTCATAAGGGCACTGACTTCAAACTCATGCAGACAGTTTTGCAGAAGTGCCACCTGTGAATACGGAGTTGCACACAGGTCAATGTAGTTCAAGCTTTATGAAGTGTGGGTCAGAGGTTAAATGGCATTGGTTTCTAGCAGTCTTTTGATGATTTGAGATCATGCTACTAGTGTTACTGAATCCAACAGACTTTACAATCAGGCAGTGTTACAAACATCAAGCCAGAAAATGGAGAAAGCAAACACAGAAATACCTCTTGTAGACTTTGGCGGCCACCTGGTGGTGATATGACCAGGCGACGCCCATCACAAAGGCACTCTTCCAGTCTCCGAGTGCACAGGTCAACCAGACAGCCTCTGGCAGTAGGCCACTCAGCAACAGGTAATGGGTGACACGTTCCGTCGTCCAGATGTCACCCAACTGGTCGTGACGCACGATGCTGGTCATGTGATCACGATCCAAGGGCACGACTCTGGAATCTGGTCAAAGAACAACACAGTGATGGAATATAACCATTAACGACCTGCTACGCATTAAAATTAAGTTGACTTATTAATGATGCTGATGGCATTGTAGGATATCAAGTAAGCCCAATTTAAAAGTATATATGTAAAAAAATCAGCTAAAAAATATATACCGATACATCAAAACTTGTAGGCAAACCTGGGTTTGATTATGAATGTAACAGTAATAAATTGTGACAAATTGTATAAAACATTGTGATTACTTACAAAGTGTTATCGTAAAGTATGTAAAGGGTGCCACCTTAACCATGTCATGCAGTTATTGTATTCAACCCATGCAATCAATTATGAATAAAGCAGTTATTTATAACTACGCTACTATTTGATCAAAATGTTCCTCACGTAGTAAACCCCCTACCCAATTGTAGACATAAATTCTAGCTGAAATCCTAGCCCAGGCAACTATACAAGAATACATTTTCTGCAGCTGTAATCGTCAATGTTGACAGTGGGCTTGTAACCATGAATCTTAATTACAATTTTAATCACGTCCGTTTAAGCAAATCCAGATTTGGTGGTAGAATGTTTCATAGCAATACAGGCAGCAACACACATGCATGTGATGATTTTCAAAACAAATGTGACAATATTCAAAACAAAGCAATCAGCCTAAGCAATATAATAATGAATAATCTAAGAAACATAACAAAGATACTACACAAAAGGCATTACACAAATTATAATAAAATTATCACTGTTATAACATTCTTACCAATGAAGTAATGTGTGTGGAGAGGGGGGATTCTCTTGGGTGCGTGTGGAGGGAACACATACAGAACACTGTTAGTGAAGTATGCGGCCATGACGCGGGCCAGTGACTGCACCATGTGGCGCACTGAGCGGTTCTGGATGTACACTGGTGGTGCACTTGTCTCTGTCAGGGGAAGCTATGTAAAAATGAGCAGAGGAATTAATTCAAACGATCTGTGTAAAGAAAATCGTTACCAGATTTGAGTTCGTAATTTTTTAGGGATGTCAGATATGGTACAACACAATATATAAATAAACATTTGTGTATGAATTAAATGATTTGAAGGATGGCTGATCACAAAAAGCAGAACATAAAGGCGTAAATGCTGTAAACATGAAAACAAATTGATAAGGCTTACATACATCATCAGAATGGAATAATTAACTAGACATGCAAAAATGGCATTTGAATGCTAGCATTGAAACAAGGCTGACTAAAGGCAATACAGATACGCAACTAAAGACATATATGTCAGAGAAGATTTAAAACCATGAATATTAAAAAAGAAAATGTAACTTTTCCAGAATTAAGAAGAATATTTTCCAAATAGTAACGTGCTAAAAAAGATTTTTATTCAATTGTCCAAAGCACATTACCACTACCACTACCACTACCACTACTACATACCCTGTGCACCAATAATTAAATCTTCTTAGAGAAGGAGTTAAAACAAAGTAATTCATCAACCGAAAAACAACCCAATTTAGATATTGACGGGCTTCACCCTTTACTGACATAAAACAAACAAGATAGTGGTGGATTAAACATAAATGAAGTAGATACACTAGTTTTAGAATACCACATGCCTGCTGCAGTAGCGGCAGAGTCAACGTTTCTGATTGCCAACTCTTCCAGCAGAGGGTGACAGCTCTGCTCATGTCTTCCTGTCGCAGCAGAAACTCGACAAACTCAACCGCCGACCTCAGTCGACCTTGAACCAGCAGCGAGAAGAGGACGGAATGAAGGAGAGCATCTCCCTTTGGACCACAGACCTTGGCTTCTGTGTACAAGGAGAAGACAAGGGATTAACATGGGTAGACTATACTAGACATTGGCACAAAACTTGCGATCGGGACAATGGCTCTATATGGGACTTGTTGGTTCACTAATCACTTATTAAATATATTGGCACTCTGCAAATAATAAGAGTTCATGTTAATTTTCATTAAAATTTGTATAAAAATTATATATTAACTACAAGACATTAATGAAGAACAATTAATTGGTGTTTACTGACAGTTCAGAACTGTGTATCCAGCTGGATATCAATACTATAGATAACAATAATAATAGTACTATTAAATTGAGATACAAAGGAAATATTTCTTGAAGTTCATAAACAACTTGTTTATTGTAGCAAGTGAATTTTACTAAAGCTTCTTAGTAGTCAGATTAAGCAGACGTTATAACTATGCAGTGCTTGTTACTTGTGTGATAATCTAACCATGGCAGATTCACAATGAGATGGACGCACCCGACAAGTCTTCAAGCTCTCGGACCCAGGCATGTATAGCAGCGAACGGCTGACCATTGATTGACAGTTCAGCCCCTGTAAACACAAACAAAACAAGCAATGTCATTATGTTTCCAGCTGCGCCTTGTACCTAAACAAGCAACCATCCTGTGTTTAAATGTCTCACCAATCTGAATGGCTCCATGAAAACAGAATATGTTGGACAAATCCAGATATAAATAGATATAACAGGTTATTTACAGAGAAACACTTTCAATGTCAGTCTCACATAAACAGTAATACCATCCTCACATCCCAACCGAGTTAGGCATCATCACAAAATATTAATATACAATACTGCACAAAACAATGTCATTTAATCTTATCACCCTTCCCCCTACGTGAAACTGAATTACATCAACCTGTGTGCAGCTTTGGCAACTTCATACTCACCAGGTGGTGCTTCAGCTGTCATAATGCAAAACTGCCCGCATGCACTTACAATCACCACCCTTATGAACAGTGACCAGAAAAATAAACAATGTTTTGGGGATAATACACTTATGCACGACGGTAAACCAAACAGGTGCTAACCCCTCCCATCCTTTAGTATCAAAGATCAATATTTTGAGATGCCCCCTTACAATTTCACATTAATCATCACATCTAGAATGGACACTGTTACACATAAGCACGATGTGCTGGTAATCTACCTGAGTTGATGGCGAGTTTCTTGCACACAGGGATGTCAAGGTGGAGCACACGCAGCCTCTTCTGAAGCCACGTGAGCAGGCGAAGACATTTCTTGGCACGTTTCCTCATCGCTTTCTCCTGGCCACCATTTGTGGTTGGTTTGTCTGTCAACTTCCGGTGCAGGAGCACTGTCCTCTTGTACAGCAGGCGCCACGTCACTCCAAACCTAAGTCATAGGAGGGGATAAAGCAATTTAACTCATGACAATACGCAAAACAAATTTCCAGTTTCTGAATAAGTTTCTAAAATAGTGCCAATTAAAAAAAATTGTTCAACCATATTTGCGACTCACACAGAATAAGACGAGTACCCTTTCATACACAGAGTGCTTTATTTGTATCTAAGAACAAATATATATACTATTTAACAACACATAACAATGATATATAGATGTAACTGAACCAAATTGAGTTTGTTTTGCATTTCCCAGGAATGTACCAAAATCAAAATATGCATAAATATGAAGATTTTGTGGGGACATATACGTAGACCAAAAATACTGTAACCCTATTCCTGCCTTAGCAACACATAATGCATATATAAGTTAAAATAAGCTGGCATTATAAGCCTGCATAAGCTAGCAACATTAAAATAGCAAATTTAGTGAACTAGAATTTTTGATGATTGCTCATATCCATCTATAGTTTGTAATCTATGTATCTGTCTAAAGTAATAAAATATTTGGCCGTTTTAGTTTTATTGAGAAACTTATGTAAATGCTAGTTAACAAAGCACACACCTGTGAAGAGTGCTGAATCGTTCAGAGATTTCCTTAGATGGCTTCTCATCAGTGTATGGCTTCTTCACATCAGTTGCTTCATTGTCAGCATCCCTGGATTCTGATGTCTGCTGCACACAACTGTCTGTGTCTGAGGTCGGATCTGATGATACCTTACTGGCCTGACCTCCCACGTGTGCACCAGTCAATAGGCGATTATAGCAAGTGTCGAGAGCGACTTCACTGAATCTCAGCAGAGCACAGCTGCGGTGTAATGCGATCAGACAAGACTTGGTGCGCTTAGAGTCACTGCTACGCAGCAACACATCAACTGTGGCGTGAACCAGTTTAATGGTGCACGCCATGAGATGACGACAACCATTGTCGAACCGCAGCAACTTGAACACGGTTCTGAATAAATTAAGTACCTTTGTCAAGCCATTGTTCTCGCAGCAAGAAGCATCAGATTCCTGAATGGAGTTGAGCTGATGCAGTGTATCACCAGAGCAACATAGTAACACCTCGAAGAGCCACAACATGCTATGTTGAAGCTCATCCACAACATCTTCATGTGCCACCGTCCACAGACCGACATGGGACACAGCGAGATTCCACGCCAACAGAACATTGTGTTTCGCCATGTCTATATGCCCCGAATCAGACACTGCCTTGCAGCCAAACTCTGAAAAATCGATTGTCGCATTCATGTTACCGATATCGCCAAACTCGATCTGACCACCATCCAGATGCAGCATGGCTCTCTCGAGCGCCGACACTCCATCGACAGCATCTTCTTCCTGAGAAACGTCTTTGGTCGCCTGTTCGAACTGATACACGGCATCAATGGACCGCGCACTAGCAGAAACCTTTAAACCAGCAAGTTGTATGTTTTTCCTGCGGGCATGGCCTGGTTTCTGCCTTCGTGCATTGTTATCTATCTGTTCCAGGTGCCACTGTGATTCTACGACTAGGTCGTACACAAGAGATATGCACGTCATGTCTCGTGACAACTGCATTACTGTCACCATGTAGCCATCAGAGCAGAGCATGATGGGAAGGTAGGGGTGTGTGGTAACAGAGAATCGTTGCTGGAATGCGTCTTGTGTATTGACCGCCAACTCTCCCGGGACAGTGGTCACTCCAGATGCACTGAAACCAATATGAACAATGACTATTATTTTTTTATTATTAAAATCTGTAAAGCACTATATATCCAGGACCAGCCCATTCATAGGTGCACACATAAATATATAACATAGTAAAAAAATACATCAAAAAGAGTAATAATCAAGATAATTAAATAATAATAAATAAATAGAATACATGTTCATAAAAAATGTTCCTCATTCCCACTTGGTAAACTATAATAATCCCGGGCCAACTAATAGATATTAAGTATTTATATATATATATATATACTAAGTAAATACATATAATAATAGTCACAGACGTAAAATTCGAGCAATTCCTGAATTTGACCCATTTTGAGATTCTCAATGGATATCGCAATACAGACATCACTAATGAGATATATCGCCCATTATCGGTCCTTCGGAGTGTAAATGTCCAACAAAGTTAATTGCTTCGAAATTTTTAAACATATTTTGGTATTTTACAAGGACAATGATCACTATGGCAGATTTGTTGCGCCACACTGGTGATGTTGGTGGCCTTGATTTAAATATGCCACATTTCAATTTATCAGATGAAAATGTATGCAACTATCCGTAATAATCATTACAGTAAAGTTAATGAACGGACCCGTTGTGGTTGCACATTTAATACATTGTATCTTACTGCACAGTGACGAACACACGGAGTATTTAGCTCAAACTTAAGTGGGAGCCTCATTTCGCAGCACCTATTGTTTGTTTTGTTTATCATACATATTTCCCTCAAAATAACTTTTCCAACAATTTGTTTGCATTGAGTTGATGAAGTAACTGTTAGTGAATTGGTATATCAATCTCTTGCGCAAAAAGATTTTTGTGAAAACAGCATATTCCATTAAGTAGCTTGAATCTGACCCTGACCAGTATAAGTAAATAAGTATATGTGTGTGTGTATGTGTGTGTGTATATATATATATATATATATATATATATATGTATGTACATATATATATACTGATATATATATATATATATATATATATATATATATATATATATATATATATATATATATATATATATATGTATATATATATATATATATATATATATATATATATATATATATATACATATATATATATATATATATATATATATATATATATATATATATATATATATATATATATATATATATATATATATATATATATATATATATATATATATATATATATATATATATATATATATATATATGCTTAGCACTGTATATCTGTATATTTATTCAGAGGTGCTTAAAATGTATAGGTGATAAAATAGATGCCATCTTTGAAGGATTCTGTAGATGAAGCTCAAAGCAATTCCTAACTCCTTACTTTACATAATAAAGAAATTTATTAATTGTATCACCTGTAAAATATGCCAGATGTATATTCAGGGGTATTTTATAGAATCTTTTTTATTTCAATACATAATTTCTCATTTCACTGTCATTTCAAAGGAGTTTGGAAAGAACAATGAACACAAAACACTGAGACAAAAAACCAAGTAATATGGTTTAACTTCAACAAGAGAACAGCACTTTCTTTTGGTATAATCTATGGGAATATTACATATTAATGCAATCCCCTTGCAAGAGGTACTTTCAAAATTTTCACAGAAAAATAGACTGCATTTCTAGGAGCCATGCCTTAATCTGTACATCGCAAGCAACACTCACCGAACCACAATGAGAGGGTGCAGGGGTAGATAGAGCTTAGGGCCCATCTCCATGGAGCACCCTTGAGTCTGTAACAAGATCGGCTCCCCCAGTCGAGTCAACACACACATGCTGCCCTGACCAGTCACACACACCAGGAACAGGTCATCCGATGTCCACTGCATGTCCACTATCGAATACGACCATGCGCTGACTGTTTCTCTTGCTCCGCATCCCTTCAAGGAAGCTGTAATCGTCGTGCCAGACACTGGGTGGATGTAGGTCATCCGAGTGTCATGTGACATCACCTTATTGACTGCCACGGCCAGTAGTTGGGTGTCGTGTGTGTGCCGTGCGACATATGTGATGCTGCTATTCATTGGACAGGCTCGGGGTGAAAGGTCAGTCATGCAACAGCGATGTGTCTTCCATTCCACTGTGTAGCTTTGTGAACAATACAGCAAATATAAGAAAATTAGTTAGGAATAGTATTTGTCTCAGTATCAAAGTTTTATCAGTTTTTAAAACAACCTTACACGTGTAAACAACATCATAATGCTCACAGTGAACTAGTTTGGATAAACAGCAACAATGTCAAACAGCTAATCTAAATAATTGGTGTTCAATAAAGATTCCATTTTGTTCAGCCCACGCGATCAGTGCAAAAAGCGTTCCGGCCGATTTTTTTATCACTCTGCAGGAACAATTTTCGTTTCCATAACTAGTACCTCACATGGGAACAAATGGTATCATTGGATAGCCGAATCACTCTTCGTTCTGATACATATTTATTCATGAGTACAGTCGATGATAACTAATGATGATCTAGCTTACAAAACACGTCACATAGTTGGTGATATGTAACACATTATACCTTTGGAAAGCTCTATGATTGGCCTATTGGAATACATGTGAATGAGCGAGCGGGCTATACGCAACGAATTAGCAATCATCGTTACAACACATGTTGTCTGGGCTGTCTGAGGTTTTTATTTACTAATTCGCCATTTTGTTTTCTCACTTCATTCTGTCTCAGTTTCCGCATCAATATTTCGGCAAATTGAATGACAGCATTAGTGAATCACATTATTGTACTAGTTCAGACAGTTAGAATGACTTTTTTAAAAGCACCCTTACGAATAACTCCGATTTGTGTACACCATGGAAATTTATCATTGTTCACTCCTAGGGTTAAACGCACTGAGCATTGGGTCTTAATGTTAAAGCATGACTGCCTACTGGAAAGCATGGTGTTACCTGTTGGTAGCTTGGCTGGAGGGCCAGCGAAGGAACAGTGTCGACACGCACATACTGTCTGTCTGGGTGAACACTATGGAGCAGGCACAAGTCAGACCGGACACCTGAAGGAAACCAGCTTCTGTTACACTCAAAACACAGAGTTCTCGTTTAAGAACCAACCTATGAAGCCACCCATTCAAAATGAGCATAGAATTGCTGCTGAGTTGAGCAGTTTTTGGTACATCTTACTTACATATGACGCATGTTTCTGATGTAGGCAATACATGCACAGGGAATATGTACATGTATTAGAAACACTACAGTTGTAACCCACATTTGTATAATGCATATGTATAATCAAACACAGAAATAACATATTCATTGTTGCTACATGTATTTTACGTCATCATGGCAACACACAGAACCACAGAAATCAAACTGTTTCTTGATGTAATTTATTGAAACCCATGATATGCGTATAAACAAACATAATTTTACTAAAATGTGGAACAGTATAGGTTATAAGATACAGAATACTAAAGACAAGTCAAAGTTTAAACACGTTATCTAAACAATACTTAGATGAATACCATCATTCAGTGCACCGTTTACACCCTCGATGTATGGAATGCAATTAGAAATGTTTGAAACCACAAACCATTCAAACCACATGGAACTGTGGAAGTATCTTGTTTCTGCTGTTAAGCTTATATGTCAATTTGTATTTGGATTCAGTCTTTCACACTACATTACTAATACAACAGAACAAATTTCATCAATCCGTTGCCACGTCTTGAGTAATGATAATTAGTTTCGATTACATACAATGTAACACATTGAAATTATGTATATTGTAAAAAAAATTTATTTATTTTTATGCATTGCTATGTTGTTATATAAAGTTACTTACTTATATAATTGGCATTGTTCACTCAACAAGGCCTTAGGGAAGATCTCAAAACATTGATGTATGATGTAGAAAAAATTACGCAGTTTTTGAGACTTTATTTTGGAATTTTGTATGACACTACATAAAATTGGTTTATGGGGGATGGGGTATGCAGTTAAACGACATCAATTATCGCATACTCACACATCCATCATTGACACAGAACACTGCATGGATGCACGCCTCTGCGTGACTTATGTCCGGCAATTCAATTGCCTCCTCGCTGCCATGTCCCACCCTTGACCAGCGCCCCCTGGTGTCTGTTGGGGCTGGATCGAAGATGGTGATGCCAGGACTGAGCTGCCACAAGTAGACATCATTGAAGTTAATGACCACAATGACCTTGGCGCCATCTCCAGCCACGCACATATAGAGTCTCTCTGCACCTGGCACAAACAAAAGAATCATGTTATATAGTATAAATAAAGATGTGTTTTGAAAGTTTTCTATACAACAAATTGGCACACTCTGAGTGTATTGTTAACCATCCACCTGTCAGCCAGCTGCAATGAATGTTGCTCCTCTAACGTACCATTTGGTGAACTGTTGTCATCATCTCCACCGGTCAGTCTGTCGGTCAACTCTGGCAGGCCAGGAATGATCTTGAGGAGGTCGGTGTCCTTGTGCCAGAGGAATACATCTCCACTGACCAGCACACCACATACAAAGTGACCTAAGACACAGAGAACATAGTTAGCAAATTGTTAAATGTATGTCATGCCTCTCCAATAGTTGATCAGGACGTGCTACATTTTGCCCTTGGCAGACCTGTTCATGTAAACACCATTTAAACTTTTCTCGGAAGCATCCAGTCAAGCTAAAATTGCTGCTCACAACTGATTTCACTAGTTTTTCATATGACGAACTTTACCTAAAAAAAACCTAACAAATATACTGTATCACACAAGTTGAAAATCAAAACGTATTTATAACACTAGCTTACATAATCAAGGGAATATTCACAAGTGAAAATGACAGCAAGAGTTGACTTGCTTATGTAAGAAGTAAACAGAAAGACCATTGGAAAACAACAGTGAAACCATAAGACAGGTTTCAAGTGGCAGAGTTCCTGAATGAGTATTTCACTTCATTTTACCACAGACGGTACCAGCTCATTTTCAGTTCCAGTTATAAAATTTGAGGACGATAAATCAGATCATTTAGGGCAGTTATTTGTAACTCCTGAAATGGTAGCAAAGAAAATTAAGAAGATGAAAGATAACAAATCATCTGGAGTTGATGGGATACCACCAAAACTGCTTAAGGAAATTGTACAGCAAATTAGTACACCACTTGCAAAAGTGTTGAACTTGTTACTAGAAGAAGGAATAGTTCCTTCAGAATGAAATGAAGCAAATATTATGCTATTATCTAAGAAGGGATTGAGGAACAAGTCAGAAAATTACAGACCAGTGAGTTTAATATCAGTTGTATGCAAATCACTAGAAACATTAATAAGAGACCACATGGTGGAATTCCTTGTAAAACATAAATTAATGCATACATGGGTTCCTAAAAGCAAGGTCATGTCTAATCAATCTCTTACATTTTTTTGAAGAAAATACAAAGTGGGTAGATGATGGGTCACCAGTGGATGTTGTCTACGCAGATTTACAGAAAGCTTTCGATAAAGTGCCTCATGACCCCACATCAAAGATATTCACATAAACAAAAAGCTTGTGGTATTGGAAATGATGTAATCAACTGGATAGAAAATGGCTTACACACAGAAGACAGAGAGTAATAGTAGATGGTGAGATTTCAAACTGGAAATCTGTTTTGAGTGGGGTACCACAGGGATCAGTATTAGGACTTATACTATTTTTAACACACACGCATGCACGCACGCATGCACGCACACACACACACACACACACACACACACACACACCTAGCAAAGTACTGAAATTTGCAGATGACAGAAGTATTCAGAAAGGATACAAATGATATAGATAAACAAAGTTTACAAGATGATCTAGATACATTACAAAGCAATAGTTAGACCGCATTTGGAAAATATTGTAAGGACATAGACAAGCTAGAAATAATACAACGAAGAGTAACTAAAATGATTACTGAATTAGAGACATTAGTTATGCAAGCTGCTTATTAGTTGTTGGACTCTCAATAAGCCAATGGCTTCCTTGTCCACTTGCCACCTGGAACTTGTAGTTTGGGATTGCAATCTTGTTAAAGTGTACCAGAAAAATAATAAACTTTTATAATAACCAGACGGTCCTGCACAACCCAAAATCTATGGTTCAATGCTCTGCCTTGGCACCAACCAGTATATGAAATTCACTTATTCCTAACTATAATTGATTTGTACATTTACTGTAATGAAAACTGGATTTAAGTAATTGTAATTGATTTTACTACAGGGTGTATGTGTAATCAGACCCAACCATAATAAAGTTGTAAGGATGATTATAAACATAACTTGCAGGAACTCACCATTATCAGAGTAGCTGAGGATGACTACATCAGGCAGAAGTGGATGAAGTTTCGGGATCTTCCTGCTGGTCTTTCCCGAGGGAACATAGAGGACACTGAGCCGGGCTGAGTCGAGCAGGAACAGACTCTCCTGTACCTGTCAAACACTTGCTTCTTTGTACAACTCTTATGGTGATTATGGCAGCAATTCTATGCTCATTTAATAATCAATCATTCTCAACACTTGTTTTGGGATGTTTCATACTTTCAATTTTTATTAAAAAATGAGTTGCCCCAACCACCTTAGGTAACATTTTGTTAAACTACCACCAGAAGCATGTTTCATGAGTACATAATGCCATAAAGGAACTTATCTGAAACCCAACAATTTAAATACTTCATTTGGGTGACTAAATATACTTTAATAAGTTTCAATGCCAAGGGCCTGTTTCCATCATTATCATCATCGATTTCAAGTTTCAACAACTCAGTTGTCACTAATTTAATTTAATGGTATTTGCATAGCATCACAGTACATCACATCCTCGCCACCAGGCAGACTGCCGAGTACAACAATACCCCGGGCAGATAACCCAGTCGAAACATGGAATTCCTGGAAACTATATTTGAAGTTTGGCACGACACATCTACTGATCTAGTTCCCAGAAGGACAGGAAGTGGGACAAATGATCCAGCCTACATTCACACATGGCATGGGAAAAACTGAAAGTTCCATGTTTCGACAGGTTCATCTGCCAGGTGTAGTGTAGTACTACTACCACGGTACCACCCCTGATTAGTGAGGACGGTAGTCACGGTACACCACAGCACAAAAGAATAACTGAAGCAACTGCTGCACACTGAGGTGACTGAGCAAGTTGATGCCATGAAGAAAGAGGGTGAAAATCCTGTAATCTCCTTCTTGAAGACTTGTGTTTCATTTGCTGTTATTCACACATACCATAACACTATAATCCCAGCTTACTGGAGTGGCAACAACTGGTCCACAGTGCATGATTAGGTTAACACTACAGTTATGAGGAATTACTTGTAGTTGTAAGACTCGCAATAAACCAATGGTTTCATTTTCCACATGCCATCTAGATCTTGTTTTTAGGACGACAGTCTTGGTAGAAAAAATTAAAGTGGATCTTAGGCAATTCTATGTCAAATCAATCAGGTTTTTACCGACCCACCTCCGATTTTGCTGATATTTGGAACCCATGGCACAAAAACCATGCCAAATTCATAGAAACATTTATTGTATAGTTTTTGAGCTACTGCCCCCTGAAACAACTGATCACAAAATTAACCTTCATCTCTAGTTTGTTTCACTCGCTGACCCATAACTTCAATAATAATTAAGCGAGACCAATAAATCTTACATGTAAGTACAAGTAAGTTACGTGATTCCTGGTCAGATCACTAAAAAACCTCACCCTCTCTGATTTTTTTAATACTCAGTTACTTCAAGTAACTGAGTATTAAAAAAACCGGAGAGGGTGAGATTTGTTAACGACTGATCTGACATGGAATTGCCCTATTCTGTTTGATGCTGACCTGCATTGTTAGTATCACAGACCCAGTTTTGTGCCTGGTTATATGTTAACAACAGAACCTTGAAACCAACAAAGATCTCTGACAGTCAACAAAACAGTTACTCACATGACCAATGAAAGCAAGTCGGGGCCACGGTTTCTTCCTCCTGATACATGTCGATGCAAGAACATCCAGTTCCAACTTCATGCTTTCCACGCATGACACGCACAAAGTGCAACACTTAGGCTAGTCAGACTTGTTTGCATTTCTAATCCACCCAGCTCCACTGCCAAACTTTGTCCTTAGTTTTTTTTCTCCAGTTTGCATTTTTTTGTATGGTAACCTACAACAAAAATGAATTTTTATTGAAATATCACAAAGACATAAAGATTCAATCTGTGCATAAACATTTAAAGCGATTTGTGCAACATACAGATGGTGGTTAAATCTGCTAAATAAAATCCCACTCCAATTAGCCTCAAACCTGACACTGTTGCTTGTGAATATGTAACAGGTGGTGGTAATTGCAAACAGGATCAAAGAATAGCGACCGGCTGTGTGTCACTAATCCATAACACACCCTTGAGTGAAGTCTGACTGCATCAGCAGGTATTTACTGATAAACTGGATCGATAAAACCACCAACAAATTAATGATACATAATACAGCACAGTTCTCCGTAATTCTCAGGCATTACGTTGGATAACACTACATATCACTGCATTTTTGTCTATTTGAAAATGCAGAATCTGAGCTGCATATACCATGATACATTAGGTGAACAACCTCTCACAGTATGCTGGAAGTCACAGAGCTCAACCAAAACAGCTTTCAGCATATTTAAGTGTTACAATAGCATTACAGATTACATACAATCAAAATATTTGTATGTCACAATAGTCCCCTGAGCATTCTGCGTTACAGAATACATACAATAAAAATGCGCATAAACAATTGATCATATTGTTCCTTAGCATTATGAAATGTCAGTTTATTATGTCGCTATGTGAACTCTAATAGAAAATGAATGTAATTATAAAAATACCATTTGTACCATTTACCTGATGATATTTAACATCAATACCATAAATAACATGTTGTGAATGTTGCTATGCCATTGCCATTCAGCTTACAAAACAAAAGATTAATTTTAGGATTATGTTGCTCCTATTCATGCTAAACGATTCGTATCAGTTAAAAGTCGTTGTCCTGTACAGAGATCTATGCATGATGCAAACCCTGGTACTGATATAAATATCTACCAGTTCAAACATTGTTTAGTAACAGGAATCAGTCTGCCATGTGGTCAGCAGCATGTTGCAACTGGCTTAAAATACAAAACAAACACACGTAATGTACACTGTACATTTCCATGGTAATGGGTACACATTTGTGACATTACATTTGAACAATAACGTTGATGATTCATATGCCCATGTATCTTATGCTCTAGAATCTCAATGACATAAAATAATAAAAGAAAGATGTTTCCCGTGACAAAGATGCCGTAGTCAACAATGATTGTATTTGCCATAATGGGGACATATGATCAAAACTGGGTGTCCCTAATCCACTGATTTATAAAGTCTTTCATGTCTATAACTTGGACAGACGCTGTTATGAACATATATATATAACATTTTTTAAACTACATCCTCAACTGATTTAGCCTACTACAAATCCGGTTCATTGATGTCCAAATATGTAGTGTGTGAATAGTCAGGACAAAAGCCCTACTAATTGGATGTGGCTTTTTTAGCAATTCAATAGCATAGGTGAGCATAGCATGACTTGAGCATAGGTGAATTCATATTTGGGAAGTACGTTTAGGAGGTTACAAGTACGTATAGGAGGTTACAAGTACGTTTAGGAGGTTACAAGTATGTTTCAAAGCAAACTGACTTGAAATGGCTTCTACGAGTGGATTTGAGTGAATGTGTGAGACTGGTCATAGATTAATTGCGATTTCCAATGGCTGCTTGACTGGGGTACTCGTTTGAACTTCACTGATTGCATTCTTAGCATAGGTGAGTACATATTTGGCATAATATATATAAGAGGAGGATGTTCCAAATTAGAGTAATAATTTCTATTATTTTTTATTTATACACATTTACTTAATCCAAAAAGAACTTAGATTTAACTCAAGAAAAACTCTGATTTCTGCAAAGCCACTTTTGTACTGAATTGCTACAAAGAAACCACATCCAATTAACATTCTGTTCATTTTGAAGCCAGTAGCTAGTAGGGGTTTTGTTCTACCACTCCGAAAAAGTGAGGGATTTTGTCCAGAGTGCTTTTGTCTGTGAGGGCTTATGTCCTACGCTTGTGAATAGACTGTTATCCACAGTGGATTTAAATTTAAAATGTATATTTTTGTCCAAATGAAAGAATTGAATTCAGTCGTTAGATCTGGTAAGGCTCAAATAGTTGATATCCAAAATAGTAAACACTGTGCAGGTCAATGCCGATCATGGGCATGACTTCCATCCTCTGACTGGTCCAGAGTTGGCACATTTCTGATGTGACGGTAAATGCCCGGTTGATACCGTCTCGTCAGAGATACCTTTCTGATGTGCAAAGCAGCAATAAAAGGCTAGGCAAGGATTTCTTTGTGGAGCTCTTGGTGTTAATATTAAGCAATACAAATGTTATCAGCCAGATTGGCCAGTTAAAAGCTCCCCTTGTTGCAATGCCACTGCATAGGCTCTGGTTTATCATCAAAGAAGACTTCAATTCAGTTCCAGACTGGTGTACTGCCCAAATTAAAAGTTAGATTGCTACTCTGAGCTAATAGCGAGCCACAGTTCTACCGACTGGGCTTGCTTTCTTGCTATTATCACCCTTGCAGTACAAAGTGCTTGTTTCAAACTGATTGGCCCACTGCTTTGACTACCTGTTGTTAGCTAAACCTTCACATAGAGATATATTGTTAGATGTGAAAGTAGTGCAAATTGATTACCCATATGTTTGTGGCATTTAACAGCTCATTGTGCACCATTTTAAGGGTGGCAAACCAGCTAAAGCTACGTGGGAACACTTTGTTAAAGTACAGAGTAATGTAACATTACTCACGATTCTGTTGTTGCTTCTATGCAAGAATAATGTATATAAATATAATTGATCTATTCAATTAACCATATAATGAGCAATACACAAATGTCCTATTTTAATCATCTATATAGTTGAGAGAAGTAAATATGAATTTTCATACCAAGGAATACAGTTTCAAGTAACTTTCTTCCAACAAAATTATCATAACTAGGCTATCTCGGAGTGTGCTTAATGGTACATAATTAATATACAACAAATCAAGGTAGTTAGGACTGTGGACAAATGTCATAAGTAGTTCTGGTCAGTTTATTCAAACGTTTCGACATTTACAAAGTATGGCACACCATACCCCATTGGTGTGAAATGCCCATATTTTCTTTTGGGGCTTTTTTCAGATCCCAGTCTTCATTATAGTCAGTATTAACAAGAAGCACCAATGCTAATAAAATTACTAACTTAGATGAGATGAGACAATAATCACTGTCTACATGTTAAAATTCTCCTTCTAATTACATCAATGTATATAATGAGCAGAAGATGAATAGAGGTGATTGTTGTAATGCTACCTATTTATTCTATCAAGGCCATTGACAATGTCCTCTGTCTCATTTTGTAGTGCCTGGTGAGTAAATATAAATTCGGGTGTGCATCATTAATGTTTTTATTTTAATTATCTGTGCAATCAAGATCACGTTTTGTTGGTAGGCCTTGGATCGTTGATGTAAGTTATGTTCACTACTGGCATTTGCCATAACATGTCAGGTACCTAATTACATGGCATAATGTCTGTTTTTTTTCAGATTACAAACACACGTTATTAATATGATTAGACATATGATGACATATCCTATGACATGAATCATGATTAATTAATATTTAAAATTAAAGGTTTAAATGACGCTTAATTAATAATCATACATTGTAAACGTACTAGTCTACAGCTGAACAACTGGTCACGGATTATCATTGTTCACGGCCGTATTACATATGTCGCGCCTTTGAGTAGAAGCGAAGTTAAGGCAAAACAATCCGCGCGGGCTCCTTGGCCGAAACATGTTGAATCCTGTTGTTTAGCTGACAACGGCGATCACCGACACCGTACCTGTACAGCCTGATGCCGCCGTGGGTGTTTTTGTTACATTACCGCGCTACGAAGATTTAATTACTGCGAAATGAAATGGAGATAACCTAAACCTGTATGTTTTATCGTGTTGCGTGATGCTATTGCAAGGCATACATACCAAGTTTAGTTATGTTTACGTTTTTCCAAGTCGGCATCTGCCGCCCGCAGCCATTTTGAACGCCATCACTAGTTACGCCCTCTGCCGGCTTGTTCGCATGCAATAATTTTTCAACACGGTTTCCAATTCCACCGATTTTCGGATAACTGGGATTGTTCCAGCTGACAAAACCCCCAATGCAGTTCAGATGTGTCTTCTTCATTGGTCCATGGTTGGCTGTTTCTGATTGATCCAATGAGAATGTATACATGTAGTCCACCCACACAAAACATCACTACAACGTATTGTAACACAGTAATATATTACGATGTGTTGACAGAACCAGGCCATACCAAGAGCCAATTAAAACACCATTGGCCATTTACTGTACCCAGTTAGAAAAAACCTGATTGGCCCAATGAAATATCAATGTGCCTTTCTTGTTGGCTCATGGTTGGGTGTTTTTGATTAGGCTAATGTCTTAATGAAAATTGCGCACCAGGCCATGCCAAGAGCCAATGAAACATCACTGGGAACTTAATGGCCCCAGCTAACAAAACCCGATTCTTGGGCCAGTGAATAAATACCAATGACACAATGGCCCATGGTTGGCTATTTTTGATTGACCCAATGATACTTTACACACCATGTCATGTCAAAAGCCAATTAAAACACCAACCATTGTCCCTTTAGTGGCCCTGACTAACAACACCTGTTTGGACTAATGAAATGCCGATATATGCCTTTTCACTTGATCGGCTGTCTTTGATTAGACCAGTCAGTATTTACGCACCAGCTAGACCATGTCAAGGGCCAATGAAAACACAATTGGCCCTTTAGTGGCCTAAGCTAACAAAACCTGATTGGGCCAGTTAAATGTCTTCGTTGGCCCATAGCTGCCTATTTTTTATTGGCGCAATGATAATGTATACACCAAGCCATGCCAAGAGCTATAATTGAACAAATGACAGCCATAATTTGCTCAATTTTTCTTCGCTGGGAAGGAAATGCCGGTTGAGCAAAGATATGAAAGCCATTAGTTGCCCAATCAGTTTTTTTCAATGGCAGTCGGCCGCAAGCCAATTCCATTAGAGCCAATGACAGCCATTATTTGCCCGGTCCAATGAGGTTTTCCCGATGGCTAACCAATATGCCAGTTGAACCATTGACATTCATCATTTGCACAATAAGTCGCAATTAGACTAATCAAGGTTTACCAGGTGGGAATCTTCAAATCCGTGCAGGCTTATTTACCCGACACAACTGCAATATAAAAGCAAGCTAGTGTTTTGGGCTCATTTGGATACGAACACTATGTTAATTGTATGTGCGTGCATGCGTGCGTGCTTGCCTGCCTGAGTGCGTGCCTGCATGCGAGCGTGCGTGAACAGCCGTATTTATTTATATCATTTGTTCAATTGTTCCACGAATATTGAATTATCTATCCACACAATGGCATTATTGTGAGGTGACGACATCGATCTCCCAATTAATACCAAGCAGGAACACGTCTCCACGGTGAGACAGAACACACAGCTATAGGCGCCAATACTAGACTAGAACGGACTTATTCGCGACCTAAAGCCGTTCTCATAGAGCGTGTCGACCTGAAGACCGAGGAAATTCGTGTCCCGATACAAGAGTTGAAACAAGTAGTGGAGGCCGGCAACGCGACGTCTACGAACATCAAGTTGTTCGCGGGCCGGTGCACTACAGCAACTACAACAAGAGGACCTCAGGAGACACTCGTTCGCTGTATCGAGAACTTGACCTTAATCATCTATCCGGCGTGGATCCGAAAGCGACGCGTCCGTTGAAATGGGCAATGCCGCCGGTAAAAGTGTCAGTTGTAAAATGTGCCCATACATCCAATATAAGCTGTTAAGTACAATAACAAACTTGATCAGAAGATATTACTAAACACCTACACGATCTAATAAGTAATGGCATTATATATTTGTTATACTCACTGCCGTTAGCTCCATTAATGAATGTACGTTAACGACATGATGCCGACAATACGTTCCCATTCAGTATCCTTTAAATATACGACAGGGTGGACTTAATCAAATATTGTTCTTACACAGCACAACATATTACTATATACATGCTGATCATATAGTGAGGAACTTGCAGGATTTGCAGAAATATACAACAGGTTCGGAGAGACCAATGGGGGGAAAATAGCGACGCGAAGCCGGGCGTAGTCTAAAGGCAAAGGAGGGAGATGAGTGATGTGAAACTGAGCATATGGCCATAGGAACTGGAAACTTAACGCAGAGGACGAGCAGAGCGAAAGCCGAGTGAAAGGCTAGTAATAAGTATGAAAATGAGTGACGCGCAGCATAGTTTAAAGCCAGGGAGGATGAATTCTAAAAAGGAGATGAAGCGACGCGAAGGCAAGCGGGAATTAATGATTTTGATTTTGCGATCGATTAGCCTGTATTGGCTGTTTTTGTCCTGTTGCCCTTCATGAAAATTGCTGTAACTTTGCTTTGTGAGGCTAATCATAATCTCTTTAAAACATCTCTACCCAGTTGTAGATACCAGGAGCGTGGTTCAAGTATGGCACAAAGCAAGAAGACTACAGTTGAGTGCAGTGGCTTTGGAGGAATAATATGGAATAATAGGGAATAATGGGGATATAATTACGTCAGGCTCTTAAAACTAAGTTTCAGTTGTGCTGCAGGTTACAAATTGTATTTATTTGTAAAATAACACAGCACAATTAGAGTATTACTGACACTCGGAGTGGTTTCACATTCAGTCGCATTCACACACTGCGACGGAGATTGTAAATCAGATGTTGAATAACTGTTTAGTTCCCAATTTATTACATTGTTCTGTTTGTTATTATGTTTTTATCTGTATATCGTGTTAGGCATTTAAAACGTATCCTTCGGTTATTTGTTGGCTATTATTAACACAAAAAGTACCCTCTTATACCGAACTATATTGTACCGAACTATACTGTACCGAACTATATTGCGCTACAGCCTGACATATCGAGTTAGCTCGGTCTTACTACTCTTTGTGAACTCAATTTTAAACCGAATGACCCTCTGTCGTGGCGGTCTAAATGCGGTAGCAGCACTTATGCATAGCCGTGCAGAAAAGGAGCAACTGTATTTCTTCACTGATACATTATCTCAGCACGATATGATACTTTCGTTCTGTTTTTGTGTACCGCTTACTGTTATCAATATTCAATTGACGCACCAAACACATCTGCCTTTGATACGTTATATCGTTATAAAGTTTCATATTTTTTTTATATTTCTCATAATCAACCCAAGAATTTGATTATCCTTTCAAGCTGCAATGCCACACTACTCTGAAACTTTCACATCAGCACTTATTGTAACTCCTAAGACATTTTCTTTTACAGTAATACCTAGAACAGTATCTCCCATTTTATAGTTTACATACAAGTTCCCATGTCCTGTATGTATGCATTTATATTTCCCAAAATTGAACAACATCTGCCATTTCTCAGACCATTTAACTAATTTGTCTAGATCGTTTCGCAAATTTCAGTACGTTGCTTATATATATTATATATATATATATATATATATATATATATATATATATATATATATATATATATATATATCAATGACGTGGACGATAATAAATAAGCAACGTACTGAAATTTGCGAAACGATCTAAACAAATTAGCAAAACATGCGAGAAAAGGTTGGACCACTAGAAGACAGTGCTGGAAATATAATATCACAAGGTTTTTTAATGGCGGAATACCTAAATGGACACATCAGTTCAGTGTTTACCAGAGACGAAATTGGTTCATTACCAGTTCCAGATGTTAAACTTCAGGAGGCTAAATCGGACTATTTAGGGCAGTGAATTGTAACTCCAAAAATGGTAGCTACGAATATATATATATATATATATATATATATATATATATATATATATATATATATATATATATATATATATATATATATATATATATATTAAGAATAATAAAGGTCCTAATACTGATCCTTGGGGTACCCCACTCAAAACCGATTTCCAATTTGAAACCTCCCCATCTACTACAACACGCTGTCTTCTGTCAGTCAGCCATTGTAATCTTTGATGTGGCACTTTGTCAAAAGCTTTCTGAAAATCTAAGTATATAATATCTACTGACGATCCCTCGTCTATCCACTTAGTGATTTCTTCCAAAAAACATAACATATTTGTTAAGCATGACCTCCCTTTTAGGAATCCTTGTTGAGATGGATTTAATAAAGTATGTCTAACAAGGAAGTCCACCATATGATCTTTAATTAACCTTTCTAATAATTTACAAATCACTTATGCTAAACTCACTGTAATACTCTGACTTATTTCTCGAACCCTTTTTAAATAATGGTATGATGTTTGATTCTTTCCATTCAAAAGGAACCATTACCTCTTTTAATGACAAGTTGACCACTCTTGCAAGTGATATGCTAATTTGTTCTACTGTTTCTATAAGTAGTTTTGGAGGAATTCCATCCACTCCAGGTGATTTATTGTCCTTCATTGCCTTTATTTTCTTAGCTACCATTTTTGGAGTTACAATTCACTGCCATAAATAGTCCGATTTAGCCTCCTGAAGTTTAACATCTGGAACTGGTAATGAACCAATATCCTCTTTGGTAAACACTGAATTGATGTGTCCATTTAGGTCTTCCGCCATTAAAAAACCTTGTGATATTATATTTCCAGCACTGTCTTTTAGTGGTCCAACCTTTTCTCGTATGTTTTGCTTACTCCTGATATATGCATAAAAACTCTTGCTATCATTGTTTATGTTACATGCTAATTTTTGCTCATAGCTTCTTTTAGAGTGTCTAATTTCATTCGTAGTTGCATTAAGTGCCTCTTTGTAATTTGCGTAGTCTTCATCCTTTTCTGGTACGCCTATAAACCCTCTACATAGTTTGCCTTTACGCTATTTTTCTAATAGCTTCTTTTGACAATTGTTTCTTTGTAGACCATTTTCCTTGTTTTTCAAGGGAACAAATTGATCAATGATATTATCAAAAGGTGACTATTGCCAGTACAATTAATGTTGCATTTCAATGTGCTCGTGTCTACAACGTGTAAATATAGTTCACGATACCGGCCAACTAGTAATTACTAAAAAGTTAAAAAGGACCTCCAGGTGGCGACTCGTAATTTCGAGCTGAAGGGGTCGTGAACTCTATTTACATGTCGTGAACTCTATTTACATGTCGTGAACTCGTATTCACGGGAAGTACGAGCGCATTCGAACGCAGCATAATTTAGGCCTTCGCTTGCGTGTCATACGCAACTAGATCTTTCCTTATGAAAACATACCATGGTAACGGCATAGTATACCATGATCTTCTGAAACATGTAAACCATCGTAAATCATGGTAAAATACCATGATATACCATGGTAATCCATGGTTCTTTGAAACAGGAAAGCCATGGTAAAATACTATGTCCATGGTGTTTTGAAACAGGTAAACCATGGTATTACATGGTATATTTTCATAAGAGCTGTGTCAAATTTTGGCCAAAAAAAAATTTAGTTTTAGTTTTTTCTTTTCTGTCATGCGCGAAGCATCAGCCGTGACGTCAGCGAGTATCTGACGACGAGTATCATGCAAAAGACACTTCTGTTATTGCTGCTGTAGAGGTTCCGCAGCAGCAATTACACATTCTACCTTTTATTTATGCTTAACTTATGTTTGCTTTTTAGATGTAAGGGTAGCTGGCTGCATATATGGTCGTCCATGCCCTTAGCTAGCCCCGAGCGCGGCTGACCCGGCTGCAAGTTCCCGGAAAAGGTCCCTATCCAGGTTCACGAAAAGGACGTTCAAGACGACATTTCGCAAGTAATGCAGATATTTTAACGGTTCTGATACTTTGATGCTATTCTTTGTTCAGTTTCTGCTTTCTTGTTCGACGTATCAGTCGTGACGTCAGCGGACATCTGAAGGAGTATCAAACAAAATGTACTTCCGTAATTGCTGCTGCTGTTACAAATTCTACAATTATTTTGTTCATTCTTAGCTTATGTTTGCCTTTAGAAGATGGGTGGCAGGCTGCGTAAATGTATGCAGTCAAGGGTATATATATATATATATATATATATATATATATATATATATATATATATATATATATATATATATATATATATATATATATATATATATATATATATATATATATATATATATATATATATATATATATATATATATAATAAAATAACAACACAAGTCCAGCGTAGATTGAAATAGGCCAAAGAATGACATTTAGATTTATTAATTAAGGAGCATGAAATTAGGCAAGCATACACCATCAAAATAAGATACATCCAATAATCTCAGCAAGCATGCCGGCCCCCAAAAGGTGTTTACACAAAATTAGTAAATCATGCCTATCAGCTACCCACTACCAGTACTATCTGTACCACTACTGACTTATATACAATTCACATGGTATCGGTGGGGGTCACTCCGCCGTGAATTAACCTTACATATATATGTACAAACAGAGAGGCTGGAGTACTTGATCCCCCAGCCAAACATGGTAAATGAAAAAAGTGGGCTAACCACCCAACATTCTTGAACAATTCATAATGAACATTATGGAAACACAACACACAATTAGTCACTAGACATTAGTCAACCAATAACTACTAACCCATCAGACCGAGAGGTAGAGCCAAACAGCCACACAAATGTACTCGTAAAAGTACCCGCACTAAAAACCCTGAGTACACTACTGAAAACATAGTGGAGGGAAAAGCGTTAATGCAGAACCTCGTGTACCAAACTATAACAGGGAAAAGCGTCAAAAAATTCAAAAAACTTTGTGAACTACCTCTCTGTCTTCAGTGTTCCAGTGTATCCCTACATAATGCACCACTTGATTTATTAGAGAACACTGGGTAACAACTGTTAACACAATATTAGGGAGGGAGGGTGGGATTTTTCAAACGGATCGGAATAAACCGAACAACAAAACTGATCTTGCAATAAAATCAACAAATTCAGCGATAACGAATAATCAGTAACAATAGAAATTCGGAAATATTTGCAGCGCAAAGGTCTCACAACGACACAAGCTAACTTGGAAATCGAGAGAGGCTGGCTCTAGGTCATGTGGTTGGTGTATCCATACGCGTGAGCGAGTAATTAGGCCAATACTCTCTCTACCACAAAAGGTCTAACCTCAAATCGCCTTCATTGCCCTGTCATCTCGCATAAAATCCTTTATGCGCCGCTGTCACATAAATTCATTTATGCAAAATAACAACACAAGTCCAGCGTAGATTGAAATAGGCCAAAGAATGACATTTAGATTTATTAATTAAGGAGCATGAAATTAGGCAAGCATACACCATCAAAATAAGATACATCCAATAATCTCAGCAAGCATGCCGGCCCCCAAAAGGTGTTTACACAAAATTAGTAAATCATGCCTATCAGCTACCCACTACCAGTACTATCTGTACCACTACTGACTTATATACAATTCACATGGTATCGGTGGGGGTCACTCCGCCACTAGGTCACCCTCTGTGACCGACCCCACCATATATATATATATATATATATATATATATATATATATATATATATATATATATATATATATATATATATATATATATATATATATATGTATATATGTATATATATATATATATATATATATATATATATATATATATATATATATATATATCAGTTTACTAACTTTGTATGATAAATTATATGTTCGGTGGTTGGTTCCCCCACCTTTGCTGATATTTTGTAAGCTGAGTACATAAACTAGGTCACAACTGTTTTCATCTTGTATATACATAATGTATTTATGATGTATACATAATGTATTGCATTTTACTATTTGGCTTATTATAAAGCTCGTATACAAACATGCATTTGATTTTGTTGTCTTCAGCAAACGAGCCACGTTTCCAAGTCATTAACTCTTATGTAGGTAGCTTAAATTTGTCCCAATATATATATATATATATATATATATATATATATATATATATATATATATATATATATATATATATATATATATATATATATATATATATATATATCGTCCCTGTCCTAATCCCGGGCGCAGCTGGTCTGGCCGTCAGTACACGGAAAGGGTCCAAAGGCTAGATTGTTGGCGAGTTCACGTCCGCAACCTATTCAGATAGGGCAATGGTTCCGATATTGCAAAGCTATCATTTGTCCTTTTCAATGTTGCGCCCTCTAAAAGTGCTTTAATATAATCTGTTTTCAGTTGCAAAAGAGCTCAACACAGACAGATACGTCAACAAACATCCTATGAAGGAGTATTGCGCTACACGTAAATCTTTTGTTTGATATACGAGTGATGATGATGACGATACTAATTTTTAACTTTACTGCGTTTTCGTTCCAACATTAGGGTTGCAGATTACAAAGAGGTATGTGTCGCTGCCGAATGGGAGCGCGTGGTGCTGACATCTTGACGCCGCAAACTTCGAAGATAAGGCAAGGGAATGAATATCGCGATGGTATTTTGAACTATTCTGCGTTTTTATTTCATGCATTAGCTAGGGTTGTAGGTTGCAAAAAAATCCAAATTTAACATAGAAATTGTGTCTAAACCCACTTTAATGTAGTGTTTTGCGCGGTAAAGACAACAGACCAACCTTTTTATAAAATCACAAAGCACACGCAATGTCACTCCTGTAAATCACACACACGGCTTCGAGTACACGGAACCAACAACGTATAGTACTACTATGGCACTATACCACACTACTTCTGATTACATAGTCAGTCAAAGTCAACGCCTAGTATTAACAATACGTCAATATCCACATTTTAATGACGGGCGCACGATTTTATTCGTTCAAAGTAAAAGCACCTGTTCGTTAGCGTATAGGAGTGGTATTTCATGAAGTATATTTACCATCTGCATAGTTAAATTATAAACGCATTGGCTAACGCCGAATTTTGTAAAACACATCACAAAAACTTTAGACTATTAAACAGAACATCATTATCATATGAACATGAACTTCATAACTACAGTTTTAATACAGCAACAATCAACAGGTAATCTTACACCATTATTAATAAAAAAGTTAGAGAATACTGGTCCCTGTCTGACAAACATAATGATGTATAGCAAGGGCGTATTTTCTGCTAAGTATGCATGACTATTCTGATATACTATATCATCATCTATGTTTATAGGACAAGTTCTCATTTAGCGCAGTATTCAGTCCTCTCGAGTGACAGTCCAAGGCCCTGAAAGTAGATAAAACATGTTTCTGAAAAGGTGAAAGTAGCAAAGGTGGGTGGCCAAATGGCTCACCACCATCCAAATTTGAATTAGAGAAACTGTAGATTAGCAGCAGTATGAGAGGCTGGCAGGATTTGGAATTGAGATTAAGAAAATACAACGGACTACTATCATCTCTCAGCAAAAAGTGAACACATCTCGTTCAAGCTAAGATTTCAGCACAATTGACTATTAATGCGTTACCCAAACTCCAGACTGGCCTGTTGCCAAGTGGTTCTCTTACTACACACCGACCAATAACCCACTCTAAATATTAGTGCAATATAAGATTGGGTTAACTTCAGCAAATGCAAACTGGAAATACAAAATGTGATGCTGTGTAGAAAGTGAAGAGATGTTAAAATCTTATTTTTAGATACTTCAAAAATAGTTTTCTGCTGTTTGGTAATTAGTTGGATTGTCTGAACCCAGGTGTTTATTGGTTTCTCCTAAGGTAACGTTACAGAGATGGATACGTACGTGTCAGGCAGCTACTTAGATCTCTCCCCAATCTTCGCCTGATTGAACAAACAGAATTTCCACCATTGTGAGTTCAGTGCCAATAATGATACACCTTTTCTTGCACTGCATAGGGCCTATTGTCTTTCATGCAAGTGTTACCAACAAAGTGTATATTTCGATAGTAGCTCTAAATACATATTGTGACTGTGTCTCTAAATTAATTGTTATGCTCCAATGCATTTATATACTATACAGTTGTGTGGCTATGAGGCTACACCAATTTCATTATTAGGAATACAGATTTGGGGGACATTTTTGTTAGGGGGAGGGGGAATAAAAATAAAATTCACTGTATGAGAAATGTGTGAATTGTGTACATATCTCGTCAGCAATAGTATTATGCACGGCAGCATATCTAGTTATCGTGCCATGACCACATGATATTGATTACGTAGCTTGATATGGCAACAGGCTTTCGGTTACAAAACAAAGAAATCAAATTGCTAGAATAGGTTACAGTTGTGCATAACACATCAGTATATTCTAAAAACTCACTTGCACTTGTTCTTATTAATATAAAAATATATCTACGAGCTCGTAGTACACGCACCGACTAAATTTGAGTTATTCAACCCTCCTAAACCTTTGAGGTTTCATTGAACCGTACACTGTAAATACCCCAAAACCAAAAGCACATGGTATGTATAGGGGGTGGTATAATTAACTGGACAGAAAATAAATCATCCATTGAAAAACCATAGTTCACCTTCAAAGATGAAGATTTACTGATTGTGCTCTCATTACATCAGAGCGGTCTCTACATAGAAAAATATATCGTAAGACTAGAATGTTTTATTTTATCGCCAACCGTGTTTTTTCGAAAATATTATCTTATGATATTATTATTAACCAACTGAAATGCTACAAATACTAATAAATACTTCACCTGAAAACCCGGGGATCCAAAATTGACATCATATAGCGCGCCTGAAACATGAATAACAATATTTTATGAATATCATATTTTCTCTCGACTGCAACTGTCATTATTTACATTTGTACGACTTGTAATGTGTTGTTCAAAATGTATTAAAAACTCAATTAGCAGTCCAGTTGGTTGGCAAGAGTTGGTTTGAGAAATATATTCTACAGGGTCTGCAGCCAATATGCCTGTGGTCAAACATAACTGGCATGGAGTCTGGACAGATATGAAGGTAGCTAAATGTTTCTAGAGTTAATGTATGTTCGTTTTAGGAGTGTGATTTATTCTTCATCTTACGTGACTAATGGTGTAATTAAAGTATGGTGAGTTGGTGACTGAAGTACATATGCAGCTAATCATTGCAACAGTAGATGGGCAGCAACCATGTATTTAGTGTGCAACCCAGAACCACTCAACAAGATTTAACAATATTGCCATCCAAAACTATAAGTTCCAGGTGGCAAGTGGACAAGGAAGCCATTGGCTTATCGAGAGTCCAACAGTTTGTTTATCTATGCATAGCCCACCCTTATCAGATATCTGACAATTTAATTTTTTTATATTCACACTAGTAGCATTAACACAAACATTTGACAGTTGGTTCGTTTCATTTATCACCCTCTGCGAGAATTTTTTCTCATATCCAAACTACACAGTTCCTAAATAATGTGCCCTCTGTTGTTGTTGCTCCTTTTGAATTGAAAGAAGCAAACATCATACCATTATCTAAAAAGCGACAAATATGTTATGTTTTTTTGAAGAAATCACTAAGTGGATAGACGAGGGATCGCCAGCAGATATTATCTACTTAGATTTTCAGAAAGCTTTTGACAAAGTGCCACATCAAAAACTACTACTTAAATTAAAAGCCCATGGTATCAGGAAGCTATAATTGACTGGATATAACATTAGCTGACTGACAGAACACAACGTGTTGTAGTAGATGGAGAGGTTTCATACTGGAAATTAGTTTTGAGTCGGGTACCACAAGGATCAGTATTAGGACCTTCATTATTATTAATGTATATCAATGATTTAGACGACACAAGGTTAAGAGGAGATCAGATTGAAAAACTTCAATCTGATCTCCTCTTAATGGGTATGAAAATATTGATAGAAATATGTTTATCTCACTCAAGAAAGATAGTAGAACTAGAGGACGAGATAAAATTAGTAAAGGATCAGTGTAGATTGGATATCAGGAAGTACTCATTCTCACAGAGGACAATAAATGTGTGGAACAAATTGTCTATGGATTGTGTAACTGCTAGCAGCATGAATATGTTTAAAATCATAGTTGACACATATCTCAGGAGGGCAGGTTACACGTAGATGAACATTTTCGACTCTCCATAAGCCAATGGCTTCCTTGTCCACTTGCCATCTGGGCATTTGGCTTGGATGGTAAATCTTGTTAAATATCTGGTCTACTGCCTCCTGTTTAAGTTTGTACATATTCCAATCAATATCTTGTCTTGTTATTACGTTATTGTGGGGGAATTCAAAGGTAGCAAAGATGACTAAGATCCAACACAATAAGACAAACAATAGAATTCAAGTTTAAACGTGCAAACAGTATAGAGGCTATAAGCAAGGTATGCTGTCAATAGTAACTGCATTAAATCAAGTGTGCCCTCTACTTCTCAGTGAATTTATAACATGTGGTATATCTCACCTGTAGTATAATTATCATTACACACTGCACTATCGATGGATCAATCGATCGGTCAGTCGATTGATCGATCGATCAATCAATATCAACATTACCTGTCTTCAGAGCCATGATACCTAACGTTGTGAATGCTACAATGGCAATCACTGGGATGAAACTGGCATTGGGCTGTACTCGACATGAAAAAGAAAAGAAACATCACATACCAAGAACAACATAAAATCCTTTCCTGCACAACCGTATCAAACAATTGTCATTCTAATTTGTGATCGTGAAGCTTGTTTCAAATCAATATGAAAATTAGTAATAGTAGAACATGGTACATATGTAATGAGAGGTTTACATTTTACTTCCAGTCAAACAAAAGTAAAACACTTAATATTGCACAGTCCCGTCTGTTTTAAAATTATCAGTCAATTATTCCTCTTCACCATTACCTACCTTCATGAAGAAACAAAAGAGGCACTCCAGCAATACCACGAAGCACCCCAATTCCACAATGGCATTCTTTGTGTGAAGTGTCGGATCCGCAAACAAAACAAGACAAAGATCAGCATGTAAAATTTAGGTTTTGCTATCTTGAAAGTACCGCCCCAATTTTTGGGGTAAAATGCCTTATTACGGTAACATTGTTATAATCGCAAATTTGACTCACAAGGAGTAATGTCATTTTAGTAAACGTTGGCTAAAATGTTAATTTATTATTTATCTCTATGTACAAAGAAAAAGTACCAGACAAAAAAAATTATTCCCTCAGGCTGTGATTTAATGCTTTGAAATATCTGCCACCTTCTTCTTCGCTGCACCACCTTTGCTGCACACACTGAATTCTGATCATCTTGTGTTTTCTCTTAAACAAAATTTTATTTCACACAACGATTCTTCCCGGTAGTAATGTAGTTAAATAAAGTTGCCATACCGCGCATCTGGTATTATATGGTGCTATGAACCACAAGACTAACTTCCTGTAGTTATGTTTATATTATACTGTTTCGATTTGTATTAATGTTCTCTTGCCAATAAATTAATCATTTTTGCTGATGTAGTTTCAATCAACAGTATAACTTTAATGTTGATTTCATTTTACGACCACGTGAGAGTACCACATGTATAGACCGATGTGCAGTTAGGTTGTTTTCAGGGTAGGTGCCTACCTTAAACTGAATGAGAACCACAATTTAAATAAAAATATTAAATTGTCTTTGTTGTAATAATTATTATTATCTTTGAATATGGTTGGTTATGGTATAATACAATTTTTAAAAATATGCTTATAAAACATACAATATGATAACATATACCTATTCTGATAGTAATCATGACATTTAAATATGCTTAAACAACTCTGCTATCAGTGTTTACATTGTAACTTTAATCTAAGAGTTGCATATGAAAATGTTTCCACTGACACCTTGAAAATGTCCAGCCATAGTTTGCAAGCAGTATTACTGTTTTAGCCAGAATTACTGACTTTTCATTGTTACATGATTTCTCAGTGAGAACTGTAGTATCATCACTAACTGCCAGCAAGGCTTTGCTGCATTTGGGACACTGCTAATTATGTCTAATTACCCTCATTATGGCACACGCATGCAACATTAGAAGAACTGATATATGTATTTCATTCAAATTTGGTACAGATATTGTCTTTGAATGATTGATAGAACTATTGGCTGTATAGTAAAAACTGTTTTTCTACCGAAAACAACTTAGCAAAGACTTGTTTCTCCAACCAATAATTGGTATTCAATTGATAAATTTTGGGATTTATGTTTTATATCCAGTCACACAGGAGTAGAGCACATAATTTTGCACAGTTCTGTCTGTTTTATGATTATCAATCAATTATTCCTCATGACCATTACCTACCTTCTTGTAAAATGCATGAAGACATGCCAGCGATACCACGACGCACCCCAATTCCATCATGGCATTCTTTATGTGAAGTGTTGGATCCACATACAAAACAAGGCAGATATCAGCATGTAAAATATTAAATCTGTCCCTATATGACCATATCATTATCAAACAAAGACAAAACAAAGAGTGGTACAGTTTTGTTTGTCTACAAATCAATGGAGAATGACACAATTTTTTGTTCTACGTGTTTTAACATTCCATTATCTATGATAATAAAATTCTACACATGTAATAATTTTTAGATAAAACATGTCCCACATTTTACACCAACACATTTTGGACAAAAATAAGAACAATGAAACGTTGATGGTTATCAAATCTGCAGAATATTATGCTTAAAGGATTGTTAGTTACAGCAACAACAAAAGCTTAGTTTCATTAACTATGAGTTTCATGATCTGACTTTCATGTCTAACAACCTTTGGATTTACATTAAAAATGTTGTCAAACAGCAGAACACATAATATTGCATAGTCCCGTCTGTTTTATAATTAACAATAAATTATTCCTCTCCATCACAACCTACCTGCTTGTAGAATGCAATGACACACCCCAGCAATATCACAAACCATCCCCATCTTGCAATCACATTCTTTATGTGACGAGTTGGATCAACATGCAAAACAAGGCAAATATTTCAGCATGTAAAATATTAATTCTTTCCCAAATAAGCTGTCTGAGAGCCACAATTTAAGTGTAAAATTACAATGTCTTTGTTGTCATGTTATCTTTGAATATGAATGGTAATGGTACAGTGGACTCCGCTTAACAGAATCACAGATAATAGAATCAGCCGTTTAGTAGAATAAAATGTATTAACTGTGACGGAATCATTCCCTATTTCCGTTGAACTAAAACGTGCCACTTAAGTGAGTTTGTCGCTTAACAGAATCAAAAAGTGAGTTTGTCGCTTAAATAATCAAATTGTTATGTCCCGAACACACTCCGCACCAGTGGCACCACTAACAATACTTCATCACTGCCACATTTTACATTTCATGTACAATTCAACTTGTCATATGTCATGGCTGTGCTGCCTGTGCATTGTGGTACTACCATGTTATTACCATCAGTACCATGCTTGTACCATGGTATTAACATTATAGATATAATTGTAATCGTACACATACCATGGTTAAACCATGATGTTTTTAGATAGGATGGAAATACCAGGGTATTACCTTGGCTTTCATGATTATATGAGTATATAACCATGATATAACCTTGGTATTAAAATTTATTTAACCCAGATCTGCTGGTACCGGTGGCTGCTGTCCAGTTTCCACCAAGTTAGATTATTTAGTAACTAACTTATCTGTGTCCAAATTACTACATGCTCATCCACTAGCCATGCAATTCCTATACTGTTCCATCATCACATTAAAAATCAAACCATTTCAGTTGTTTATATAGCTAGGCTTTCGTACATTATAATACTAAATAAACTCAAAGATTGCAGAAATAAGCCCAGAAAAAGTTGGTGCACGAAAAAAATATGACAAATATTCGACTCGTGCTTATTACTATTCAGTATTAGTAGGCCTTGTACGGCTATAGCCTATACTATAGTATATATATTACCACATTATCAGTTATATGATTATCATAAATATTATAATTATGCATGTTGTAGTCCACAGTCACATTTAATTTTCACCAATGTTCTTTCAGGTTACTTAGATATGCTTCAAGCAGGACAAGAGGCCATTAGTACAGATAAACCGATAACAAAATGTCCGAAAAACATGTCTGAAGCAGGTTATAGATGCGTGTGTTTAAATGCTAGGAGTATAGTAAATAAGAGAAACAAATGAAACATTATGATAGAAGATACTGACCCTCACATAATTGGTATTACCGAATCATGGGCCAACATAGACATAACAGATGCTGAATTAGAATTGACAGGATACGTAATGTTTAGGAGAGATCGAATAGGAAGAAGGGGAGGGGGAGTTATTTTATATGCTAAAGAATCTATTCAGGCTTATGAAATAAAATTAGAAAGGAAAGCAGATTACGATGAAGCTGTTTGGTGCAAAATAGTTTAAGGAAATTCAAAATTAACTATTGGATTAGTTTACCAAAGTCCAAACATAAACGAAGAGGATAACACAAAATACAAAATGCTATAAAGGAAGTTAGTAAAGGGGAATGTATCATAGTGGGAGATTTTAACCATGGACACATACAGCAGAAATCTCTAGAGAGTACAAGGGGTGAGGACCAACAATTTCTATTTTTAATTCAGGATAGCTTCCTTACTCAGCACGTACTAGAACCAACCAGGGGAGAAAATGTATTAGATATAGTTTTATCATCACAAAAAGAATTAGTAGACAATGTAAAAATACACAGTGAACACAACCAAATACATTTTGACATCAATGTAAAATCAGAAAGTCAAAATAAAAAAACGTATAGGAGAAACTTCCACAAAGGTAACTTTAAAGATATGAGAAAATACTTTGCAAAGCTAGATTGGAATAACATGCTGATGAATAAGACTGCAATTGAATGTTGGAATATTCTAAAATATGAAATTGAGATTATCATCGATAAATTTGTTCCCTTGAAAAAACAAGGAAAACGGTCCAGAAAAAAAAACTTTTCAAAAGAAACTATTAGAAAAATAGTATTTAAGCAAACTATATGGAGGGTGGCTCCTACGACAGCGATTATTTTTTAGTCTTAGTAGGACTCTCCCGTCCCTTATAAGACATTATCTTTTTTTTCAGACCGTACTCTATATTCTTACTAATTCGATTTATCATGTCGACATATATGTAATATATTGTATGGTTTTTGTGTTGAATACTCTGTTTTGTTGTCTTTGGGACGAATAAATATTTCCTGTTTCCTGTTTATAGGCGTACCAGAAAGGATGAAGACTATGCCAAATACAAAGAGGCACTTAACCTAGCTACAACTGAAATTAGAAAATAAAAAAGTGGCGGGTAATATAAAAAAATGACAGCAAGAGTTTCAATGCTTATGTAAGGAGTAAACAGAAAGTTCGAGATTAGGTCGGACCACTGGAAAACAACAGGGGAAACATAATTTCAGACGGGTTTCAAATGGCAGAGGTCCTGAATGAGTATTTCAGCTCAGTTTTTACCACAGAAGCCTCACTTCCAGTTCCATTTACTAAATTTGAGGGCAATAAATCAGAACATTTAGGGCAATTATTTGTAACTCCTGAAATGATAGCACAGAAAATTATGAAGATGAAATATAGTAAATCACCTGGAGTTGATGCGATACCACAAAAACTGCTTAAGGAAATTGTTGAGCAAATTACTACACCACTTGCAAAATTTTTTAACTTGTCATTAGAAGAAGGAATAGTTCCTTCAGAATGGAACGAAGCAAATATTACGCTGCTATTTAAGAAGGGATTGAGGAACAAGCCAGAGAATTACAGAACAGTGAGTTTAACATCAGTTATATGTAAATTACTCGAAACATTAATTAGAGACCACATGGTGGAATTCCTCGTGAAACAAATTAATAAATACATCTCAACATGGGTTCCTAAAAGCAAGGTCATGTGTAACCATTCGCTTATGTTTTTTGGAAGAAATTACAAAGTGGGTAGATGACGGGTCACCAGTGGATGTTGTCTACTTAGATTTTCCGAAAGCTTTCGATAAAGTGCCGCATCAAAGATTGTTACATAAACTAAAAGCCCATGGTATAGGAGTAGTTAGTAGAAGTTTTTGGGACCTCCTTATCAGGTCGATCTCTAGATCAAAGGAAGATCAAGGGAAATGCCTCTAATATCGCTCACCCGTTGAAGAGTGCGCGCAGCCAATGAGAGAGCAGTAGAGCGCCCCCTGGCGATCGTAGGTGAGCGGAGTGCATGCTGGGTAAGGTAAGCGCCCCCTAGGGACTGGAGGAGGAACGAATATTGACCAGTAGTCATCGATGATGGACATAGGAAAAAAGAAAATACACGTAATACACCCACCACCCACCACCCACCCACCCACGTAGACACGTGACCGTGGGACCTGAACCATGACCCGACGGAGTGACCAGTCCGAGTGGTTAGCTAATGGCAACTGGACATCGGAACGACTGGAGTTAAGTGTAAGCCGAGGCGTTTATCCAGCTGTGAGCCGTAGCGCGAGATCAAAGGACGCTAATCGGTACAATGTAGCAAGGGAGCCGAGCTAATCGGCGATAAACAGCAACTATGTGGCAGAGACGTCATTGATGTGTGTTATAGCGGGTTATATGGAGTGAACAAAAGACGTAATAAAAGTAAAACCGATAAACATAAGGGGAATATGTAATAGTTATTAATTAGCCGACATGCATGGCTATAAAATACCCGCTGGACGACGGAAATCGGACCGTTGGTTAAATAAAATGTAGCAGGACGAAAATGGACTATATATATATATATATATATATATATATATATATATATATATATATATATATATATATATATATATATATATATATATATATATATATATATATATATATATATATATATATATATAATATGGCATTAAATAAAATGTAGCAGGACGAAAATGGACTATGTGGAAAATATAATATGCCAACAAAACGCAATACAAGACGGGAATATAAGGTGATGCAAACTTTAATACATGAAACAATGCAATACAAGACGGGAATATAAGGTGATGCAAACTTTAATACATGAAACAATGACGGTAGTAAAGTTTATTAAAAATGATCGTTTGTAGAAGTGTTCATTCGGGCTGACAGTTGAAGGCCGGCAAGAGCGATCGCCGAACGGAACGAGCAGTCAACTTGCGGGCCAATGCAATTCGGAGCGACACCGATCGACGACGATGGCAGAGTGATGGATGATGGATGGGACCTCTGTGAAGGCGACGGAAAATAGGGTAGGGTGACGGGGCATGTAAGATGAGTAGCTGGTGCATGACGCACTCCCACTGTAACATGTGAGCGCGGAATGCCAGGCGGAAAGCGTCCGAGTCCTCGTGGGTGTCGTAGTCGGTGGCGGCGATATCATCGTCGTCGTCGTCGTCGTCGTCGTCTGACCACGACTCAGGGACTGTGGAAGGGTCACGAAAGCCAGGTCCGTAATAAAATTCAATGTCAGACATGACATGTCGCCAACGACTGGCATGTTCGCCGAATGCTGTCAGCAGATCGGCGTCATACAACGCGTCCCGAAATAGCGCTGTCGCCTGACAGACCCGTCGGCGTACGGCATCCTCCAGTAACTGGGACATGACACATGCCCAGTGAAAGCGAGGGATTCTGTAAGTAAAGGACACAACCAGAGTGATAACATGCATAGACATCTATATATATATATATATATATATAACAGACGTAACCAAGCAACGAGGTAATACGAAACCGATCGGCTGGCAAGCCGCTACATATGGAACTTGGACCCGACGAACACACGGCGAGACATGTATACACAGGAACGATAGAACAGTATGTACAGTGAAAAGAGTTATTATCTATGTACAGTTATGTAGAGCTATGAAAGTATAATAGTAATAAATAAATAAATAAAAAATAAATAAATAAATAAATAAATAAAGAAATAAAGAAATAAAAGAAATACTCACACACGACGCATTAGAGGGATCAACGCATCTCCCATAACAGTGAGAAGAGTCAAAAACTCGGGCACCATAACGAGCACCATAGTCGAGCACCATAACGACAGGAGGCATGATAGCAGTGTTGAACGGTATCGAAGGCAATGGCGGTTGTAATGACGACACGACGAACGCAGCGTCTATATATACCATGCTAGAAATAAACCAGACAGCTGACGCAACCCGAGGAACAATACGACACTAATGAGAAAACAGATAAGCGGCCGGCAACTGTCAGCCTACCGACACCGGGCATCCATCACGCAAGGAAAAAAGTGGGGGTGACTAGTACTCGAGAGCGCTAGAACGGCGTGTATTTAAGACAGTAACTGTACAATTTAACGTTATAAAGTCACCATGAACCGTGATATACGCTTCAGAGGCGGTCGACATTTCCTGTCAAACTTCTACGTGTGCAGGATACGTGTGTGGAATAAAGAATTTACGAGTGTCGAAAGCGCTTACCAATGGCGGAAATGCATGCATCACGGTGACCTGCAAACCGCAGAAAAAATGCTGTCCACGCGCACTGGTCTACAGGCGAAACACCTCAGCAAGAGCATACGAGAAAAAGAACAGTTACGCGCATCATGGAACGAACAACGATATTCACTAATGTATGCGTTAGTTGCTGTTAAATATCGCGATCCAACCCTACGTAAACGACTCCTAGACACTGGGTATTCCCAGTTGCAGGAATGGGTCAAGAGTCGGGAAGGATACTGGGGGACGCTAACATACAGTGGTCAAGCCGGTCAGAACATGCTAGGACATATACTCGAGCGAGTACGCGAGTTCATTCGATTGCATCAGCAGACGTAATGCGAGCCGGTCACAAGACCGGTGAACAGAGTACAGCGAGATATAGATGCCAGACATCCAGCATCACGCGCGCGCGCGACCAAGGGGTGTGATAAGAAAGCGCGCCATAGGCAGTTGGAGGTGTATATAAACCCGGCGCAGAGTGAACGAGACACACAACCACACTCCGATTCACAGCATACGTCAAGACCGCTAGCAGCATCCGCAGATATAGAAATGGCCGCCCAAGACGCCGATATGATGTTGACAGTCAGCCAACTCGAGAGACAGGTAGGTAACGGGACTTATATATTTAGACGGCCGTTAACCATAGTACAATGTGCTGTTCAAGACAAATATATAGTTTATCCATCATGTCAGCAGTGTAACAAACGTGTGAGTCCCGAAAACAACGGGTATGTGTGTCCGGTTCATCGATGGCAGCGTGGTGTAGTGTATCAGTTCGCTATGCGTATCCTCCTACAAGACGCCATCGGTAGTGAAGTGTGGGCAACCTTATTTAATGCCAAGGCTGTCCAGGTGTTGGGATTCACTGCTAACGAATACATGAGCATGAAAGGAGACGCCGAACGGTATGCAGCACTGGACATGTTGCGGGGGCCCAAGTCATGGTGACCGTTAGGAAACGCGAGGCGGGACAGTATGTAAATTACACGGTGTCAGACATGGAAATAGTCACAGTGTGAATCCATCTGTTGACAGGCTACTGCGACCAGCGCTGCTGCAGCTACTGCAGTTGCGACCGGAAGCAGTGACGTCATCGACAGCGATGGACGCTCTAAGGTAATGGAATGGTTACATGCTAATAGCTCGGAGATACTATTCACCTCCTCTGCGGACAGCTGTTCACCGCCACCATTAATTTCAATATCAGATGACTCGGACGATAGTGCGTCACAGCGTGACGTCATATCCATAAGCAGTAGCGATGATATGGAGGCTACGGTGAGTGGTTTAGATAGGCTACGTGATCGAGCCGAAGCCATGACGAACGAACAAACCTTCTATAAGGCACTAGAGGTCGCCAGCGTGCAATTTGCCTGTGACGAGGTGCAACGCATAATGAATTTAAATGATGATGATACGGAACGTTACGTACCATCGGTCAGCATGGTCATGCACGTGTTGCGGTGGCTATCGATAGATGTCATCGCAACGTGTGGGAACATGAAATGGCGTCAGCAAGTGACAGATTTGGTTAGAAAGAGTATGTACGCCCAATACAACGATATACAGGGCGACGTGGATGAAAATATGTCGAATGTAACCGATTCTTTCTATTCAACAGACGGGTCTAACGCAGCTGGAGACAGCATACAAGCGCCAGTGGGACGAGCTCTATGATGCCGATGACGAGGACGAGGTGACGCCATCGGGGAAACGGCAGAAGACAGGCCCGGTAGATGAATATCCAGAGACACAGGAGATACCGTGGGGGTCCTCGTCGGAGACTGAGTCGGATGATGAGGCGACAGATGACAACACCAGAGGGGGGGGTGTTGGTGGCGGCGACGCAGCAGTTACCGTGGGGTCCTGTGGAGAATATATCGGACACTGAGAATGAGGAGGAGGATGTCGAAGATCCTTGGATCATCAAGACCCCCCCTCATTACTATGATGATGTTGATGAGGATGCTATCGCCTCATCCCCAGCACCCGAGAAAGACGATGACGACAAGGACTTCGAGTTCAGTCCCGCGTCACCACCACCATCTCCACCACCGACAACAACATCAACAACATCAACAACAACAACAAGATCAACATCAACAGCATCTACACTCTACGTACTGCCCAACTCAACCATCGCCCTGTCGTCAGACGGGGGGTACACGCACATCCCTGACCAACGGACCATAACTCCACCGAAGCCGTCGACATCGACCGCCGATGATGATGATGAGGATCGGAAGCCGTCGACGTCGACGGCCAATGATGATGAGCGACAGGTGTGTTCCCATCATATACAAATACAGAACAATATAGTATCGTTAATAGCTCGTAAGTGGAGGACATCCGCCCCATCCACGATAGAAGACACGACCCTGGATGTGAGCCGAGAAGTAGCGTTTAGTATATTGGCGGCTTCATACCAGAACATGTTAATGAACTATGTGCGATGCGCCATCGGACGACCCGATGAACCGTAGTCGGTAGTCGGTAGTCGACAGTTAGTTAGGTAGTATGCACTTATAACCATGATAGTAGTAGTAGTAGTAGTAGTAGTAGTAGTAGTAGTAGTAGTAGTAGTAGTAGTAGTAATAATAGTGTTGTTGTTATGTAGAATGAAGTGTACGACGAGGCACCCGTACTCCCAGCCAGCATTCGGAATCGAACTGTAATACTGAACGGTCCGTATATGATGTCGTCAAGAGAATATTATTATTAGTAGGTAGTATTAAGTAATATGGAGTGAAATGTTAGTAACTTTTAATTTGTTCTGTAGGATGATGATGATGACGTACCTGTGCGACCGATTGAAGCACGTAGGCGTGCAAGTCGTCAATTAATAGTGCTACTAATAGAATATATCATATCGACGCACGATGAACAATAGGTGTATTTCTTTATGTAGGAGGAGGTGAAGGAGGAGGAGGAGGAGGAGGAGGAGGAGGTGAATGAGGAGACACCCGTACTAGCACGAGACGAGAGGACACGTGCACTACATAGACTATTACAAATAATTATTGATTTCATGGTAGAAACGCCGGCATTTAATTAGTGTAACGTGTTGAACTGTATGGGAAATAGTAGCTCTCTCTCTCTCTTTTATTGTATGTAGTCATATTACAGATACTTATTCACTGTATGGTACGTAGTCATATTAAGAAGCACCGTTTGCAACGGTAGCTCTCTCTTTTATTGTATTTAGTCACTGGCATATTGTAGTGGTATGACATAGAGTAATAGTTCTATACATATATATATATATATATATATATATACATACCGACTTATATAGTACATCATCACCATCATTGCACGTAACCTCTGTCGCGGTGTAAAAGCCCACAAGTTAATAATCATGTTACTAGCCACTGGCGTGTCGATAATCGAACGTAAGCTAGGGTCCCTGTCGAGGATGGAACACTCCCACAAACCGTACAGTCATCATCATAGTAATTATATAAGTCTAACCGTGTATATGTATATGTATAATATGTATATGTCTATGTCTATGTCTATGGCAGTATATACTCAATAAAAGTCATACAATGATTGAAACGTGTTGTCAGTGGTGTTGCCACGGTATACATAGGTGAAAGAGAACCCGTAGCCATCGATATCGGACACACAGTAGCCAATACCACAGGATCGCATCTTAGGTCATACACCCTTCACCACCACCACCACCACCACCACCACAACCACCACCACCACCACCACACGTACTATATAGCTGTACTAAGGACCACTCTCTCTCAGTTGTAGACACGTAGAGCAGCATGAAACGACACCAATGTCGGCACTGCGGGCTGGTGCTCGACACGTACGCAGCGCTAAAACGCCACCTAGTGAGTCATGCGACACCGGCAGTGAGCGAACACACGTATTCGGTGGCGCAACCAATAGAGGTGCCACCTAGCGATCAGGCAAAGCGAACGAAATATTCGTGTAAATGTGATGCGACGTTTGAGATATGGGACGATCTGCAACAACATGTGAGGTCCGTATGTCGTCTTAGCAGTAGCAGTAGCAGTAGCAGTAATAGCAAACAGACCACAGTGTACACATGTGCGAAATGTGGACAGAGGTGCCCTAGCCGTCGTGCCCTGACCAAACACGCACGAAAACCGTGTACCGACGACGTCACGAAGCCACCATCTCCAAAGAGACCAATCAGGGAACCCACCACACCCCACCATCCACTCGTTACCGATGCAGACCCCATAGACCCACCTGCTCGACTCCCCTTCGCTGACAACCTGTCGACGGAACTGCTAGATGTCGTACGAGCGCACTGGTCGAGCATACGGACACGTGTAGCGAGAGGTCCTCTGCAGTCCAGGTACGAGTACAGGTTAACGGCTCTGGACACGACCGTTCTAGAGACGCCGTTGAGGAACGTGTTCCAGGAACAGACCAACGCTTTCAAGATTAACCTCAGTTACGGGTTCATTCTGAGGAACAAGAACACGGGTCAATACAAGTACTACCATCCCTCGTGCAACTGCTGTGGACGCTACCTGGACGAGCCCAGTCTCATCACCAACAGCAAGGACTTTGATGAGTTCCGAGAACGCATCCGAGAACGCGACGTCCTGCAATGGGCCATCAATCAAAGACCGGATTCGGCGTGGGTGTGCGAACTCGTGACCAATGTCACATTTTACGTCAATCGCATCATCGAACACCCGATAGGATGTGTAGGAATGACCGACCTTCCAGCCTACATCAAGAGGAACAAAGCCGTAATCGCATTGGAAAAGGAACCCATCCATGCCAACAGGTACAGTGACAACCTGTGTCTCTTCCGATGTCTGGCCCTGCATCGAGGATGTGACAAGCGTCGATTGGAACCAGCTGTGAAGACGCTGTACGATACTTACGCCCAAGACGACGTACCCATGACAGCTTTTGCCGGGGTCACGATGGACGACCTCTATCGTGTAGAGACCACGTTCCAAACGAATGTGTGCGTGTACAGTCTAGTACCACCGGATGGAGAGGATGGACAGCCAACTGCAGAACTCGTTCGTCGCTCGGTATGTAAGTACCCTGACACGCTCTACCTCAATCTTCACGGGACGCATTTTTCCCTCATCCAGGATAGACGCATGTACTGTCACTCGTACAGATGTCGGAAGTGTGGTGACTCGTTGTGGAAAGACGCATGGCATCTACGCAACCACGAGAGCACGTGTACGGGGGGTGTGCGCCGAGTCTATCCTGGTGGCGTGTACCATTCGACTCCATCGGTGTTCGAACGCCTGGCCGACGAGAACATCCGAGTGGCCGAAGCGTTGCAGTACTATCCGTACCGAGCCACCTTCGACTTCGAGTGTTGGTTCGACACCGAACACCTTCCGTCTGACAGTGCCCAGGTTCACTGGGTTGCGCGTCACGTCCCGCTGAGCGTCAGCGTGGCATCCAACGTACCCGGACACGAACAGGTGACATGCATCGTTACGGACGGAGACACCAACAAGTTGGTGAGCGCCATGATGACCATCCTGCAATCGATGAGCGAGGCCGCGTACGACAAGATCAAAGGCTCATACGATCATGTGTTGGACCAACTCGCCGAAGAGATGTCGAAATGGGACGCACGGGAGGAGGCTGCACGGGAGGCAGCTTCCCGGGAGGCCACCGAGAAGAAGGCTCGACCGGCAACCAATCCGTACAAAACGCTGATGGGACAACTGTATGGATGGATGCGTCAGTTACCTGTCATCGGGTTCAATTCGGGGAAGTATGATCTCAATGTCATCAAACAGTTCCTCATACCGTACTTTCTGGCGACTTCAAAGACCGTGGAACAAGACGAGACCGAGGACGAGGACGAGAGGGAGCAAGAGGGCAACAAGAAAGCCGAGGACGATGGCGTCGGGTCAATGTTCGTCATCAAACGCAACAACACTTTCATGTGTCTTTCGACGGATCAACTGAAATTCCTCGACATGATCAACTACATAGCCCCCGGGTTCAGCTACGACAAGTATCTGAAAGCGTACGGATGCGAGGTGACGAAAGGTCATTTCCCGTACGAGTACATGGACCGGCTGGAGAGACTCGACGACACCGCTCTTCCACCGAAAGAGGCCTTTTTCAGTCGACTGAAGAACGAAGGTATTTCCGACGAGGATTACGTCAGTTGTCAGGAGGCCTGGCGCGTCAATGGCATGACGACGTTGCGCGACTTTCTCGTCTGGTACAACAACAGGGACGTGGTTCCCTTTCTACAGGCCATCGACAGACAGTTCGCGTTCTATCGACAACGGGGAATAGACATGTTCAAGCAAGGTATCAGCGTACCTGGTCTGACCCTGCTGTACCTGTTCAACGACCTTCCAGAGAAGACCTACTTTACCGTCTTCAACGAGAAGAATAAAGACCTGCACGACCTCGTCAAAGAGAACATCGTAGGCGGGCCGTCGATCATTTTTCATCGCTATCACGAGAAAGGTGTCACCACGCTACGTCAGAACGAGTACGGAGAGGCGGCTCGTCCGTGCCGAGCGATCGTCGGATACGATGCGAACGCGCTGTACCTGTGGTCGCTCATGCAAGACATGCCTATGGGATGGTACACGCGACGACGAGCAGAGAAGGACTTCCGCCCCGAATCGGCGCAGCTGTACGGACAGATGGCTGGGGAATGGTTGACGTGGGAATCCGAACGCACGGGACGTCCCATACGACATCAGATCAACGGACGAGAGAAGAGAATAGGCAAACATCGGGTGGACGGATGGTGTAGCGAGACGAAGACGGCTTATCAGTTCCAAGGGTGCTACTTCCACGGTTGTGCGTGCAACCGTGACGAGGTGAACGCAGTCAACGGGAAACCAATGGCGGAACTGCTCGCCGAGACCCGAAAGACCACCGCCTATCTACGTCACTTTGTCACAGTCGTCGAGCTGTGGGAATGCGAGTGGAAAGAGATGAGACGAACCCCGGCCGTACGTGAGTGTCTGGATGCTGCATTTCCTCGACGTCGACACGTGCGCTGGACCATGACGTCGCAACAGATCCTGAACGGAGTGCGTGCGGGAACCGTGTTTGGCATGATCGAGTGCGACATACGCGTACCGGAAGAATTGCGCGCGCACTTTGCCGAGATGCAGCCCGTGTTCAAGAACGTCAGTATGATGCGCGAGGATCTCGGTCCGTTCATGCGTCGATACGCCGAAGAACACGACATCATGAAGACTCCGCGACGCATGCTCGTGGGTAGTTATTGCGGCGATAAGATACTGCTCGCAACGCCACTGCTGCGATGGTATCTGGACCACGGTCTCGAGGTGCTGCACGTGTACCAGGTCGTCGAATACGATCCTATTCCGTGTTTCCGGCGGTTCGGCGATTCAGTGTCCAAGGCCCGACGCGAGGGCGACGTTCACCGAGACAAGACCATCATCGCGGACACCATGAAGTTGCTGGGGAACTCGGGCTACGGAAAGACCATCACCAACGTTGACCGACATCGTGACGTCAGCTACTGCACGGAGAAGGCGGCATCGCTCCTGGTCAACGATAAACGGTTCCGACAACTCGATCTCGTCGTCGACGACGCGTACGAGATAGAGTTGAACAAGAAAGTCGTCAAGTACACCCTACCCGTACACGTGGGATTCTTCGTTCTGCAATACGCCAAGATGCGCATGTTGCAGTTCTATTACGACTTCATCGTCAGATACGTGGAGCGCCCTCTGTTCGAGTACTGCGAGATGGATACAGATTCCGCCTATTTGGCCTTGGCCGGCGAGTCCGTCGACGACCTCGTGACCCCGGAACTACGTGAACATTATTTCCGACATCGTTCCGAATGGCTCCCGTCGGAATGTTGCGACGACCATCGGAACGACTACGTGCGCTGTCGTCTCGCCAATCGACCGTGGGTCGGAGACGATGCGTGCTGTAAGGCGCGAAGAGCGTTCGACAAGAGGACACCGGGTCTGTTCAAGGTCGAGTGGTCCGGTGCCGGGTTCGTGGGCTTGTGTAGCAAGACGTACTATTGTTTCGGAGCGACCGACAAGTACAGCACCAAAGGACTGAACAAACGACACAACACAATCGACAAGGACGCGTTCCTGGCGGTGCTCACCAACCGTCGGAGCGGAGGTGGATCGAACCGTGGTTTCCGGGTGCATAAATCTAGCGTGATGACGTACGTGCAGGAAAGGGATGCACTCACCTACTTTTACCCCAAACGCGTGGTGCACGAGGACGGGGTGACCACGGGTCCGGTGGACGTATAGAAAAGGCGATGCACGCTGCACTCGTTTCATACGCAATCATGGATGCCCGATGGAAACACCCCTTCACGTGCATCGTCGCCGGACCGACGGGATGCGGCAAGAGTACTTTCGTGACGCGTATGTTGCGTCACGCCGCTGCGATGATCGATCCGCCACCCGAACAAATAACGTGGTGTTACGGAGAATGGCAAGAGGCTTACGCAACGACGGACTTGGGTCACGTGCGATTCGAGGAAGGGTTACCGACGGCGGCCATGTTCGTTCCGACAACGAGGAACCTCATCGTCATAGACGATCTCATGGCGGAAACGGACGAACGGGTCACGACCCTGTTCACTAAAAAAAGTCACCACAGGAACACGTCCGTGCTGTATCTCGTACAGAACCTGTTCCCTAAAAAAAAGAGAGTCGCACCATCTGTCTGAATTCCCAGTACATGGTGGTGTTCAAGAATCCACGCGACGCATCGCAGATGGCGACGTTGGCGCGGCAGATGTATCCGGGACGCGGCAAGTTCGTGCAAGAGGCGTTTAAAGACGCCACGGCGGTACCGTACGGTTATCTATTGATCGATCTCAAACAGGACACGCCCGAGGACATGCGTCTGCGCACGGCCATATTTCCAGACGACCGTGTTCAGTACGTGTACCTGCCGAAGGTATAAAACGACCGCGTGTGTGGATAGTCTCTTCATTCGCATCATGTCTGCCCTGGTGAAGAGACACATCGTGTGCATACAGGCCCTGGCCAGAGTCAAGAACAACAAAATTAAAAAGGCCATCATCGCCAACGCCGACGCCGATCTGCTGTGTGCACTGGCCGAGTGTGCCTACAACATACTAACAAAGAACATTCCATTGAGCGCCATACAGAGGCGACGATTGAATAAATACAAGACGAAGTTACGCGAGTTGGCTAATAAACGAACGCTCGCTGCCAGAAGAAGACGCATCTTGCTACAGCCGCAGGTTGGCGAGGGACAGAGCGGCGGTTTTCTATCGGCCTTCCTAGCACCGTTGGCAAGTACGGTCTTGCTACCCTTGCTCCGACAGGCGCTGACCTCAAGGTAGATACATGGAGCACGCACGTAGGATGGCCTTGGTGGACCCGCGACTGTTGGACACGCTGCGGTCACCCCCACCCCCACCCGCAACCGACACCTTAGGCAAGAAGGTGCAAGCCCTCGATGACGAGATGAAGACCATCCTAGATAGAACGGACCTAGACGACGGGACCAAGGTGACCCAGTATAATCAGGTGTTGCAGCGGTACAACGCCTTGGTCGATAAACGCGTCAAGGAACCGCTACGCGTGGTCACGGTGAACGAGCCGGAGGTGACGTCGGAGTCGGGGTCGGAGGGTACAGCACGAGCCCCTATTAGCGGACTGGAGGCCACCGTCTTGGCCACCGTTCCCAAGACCATGAAGGCCAAAGCCAGCCGTTTGATGGAGCATCTCAAGAGAGACGTCGCGTGGACCGCTCGCGGCGAACTGATACACGAGGGCGTGCCGGTTGTCGGAAGTAACGTGGTGGATCTCGTTAATGATCTGTTGCGTAAGAGTAAGAGTAAGACCGCTCCGACGGGTTGGCAGCCATTCGCCCGACAACTCCGTGCCATCAACCTACCCATGACGTTGGTCGGTAACGTCTCCAGGAAAGCCTACATACGTCCGGAGCCGACGGTCACTCCTCTCGCCGGTCACTTACTACTCCGCGTGCTGCATCGGGTAGTGCACGACGATCGCTAAGTTGGTCACCCTCGCCCGTCAGAGCCGTCGAATGGAACATACCATGCCCACTCCACCCCCGAATCACGCAAGGCGTTGTCGTCATTGGCTGGTTGGGACAACCTATAGGATGGTACGATGCGTGTCCGGAGCGCAGTGTTCGTCATGTCGCCCGATCCACAGGACCACGTGTACCGCTCCATCGTCGGTGCGATATTTATCAGTGGACTTTACATGATTGCTCACGGTATACTCCAGAGTTATATGCAACAGGCGTTATTCGAACCCCCTCGCTCGACGAACGGACCATTCCTCGTCCACCCACCCACCCTCCCCCCGCATCACGCAAGACTTCGTCGTCATTGGCTGGATGGAACACCGTATAAGGTGGTACGACGCGTGTCCGTAGCACAGTGTTCGTCATGCTCGTCGATCCACAGGACGCGTACCGTTCCCTCGTCGCTGCGCTATTGTTCGAAGGACTTACCTTGCTGGGAGACGTTGCAGCCGGCGTTCTTATACAACAGGTGTTATTCAGACTATGGTTACGCTACTAGACCGTTGTTGTTCCACCGCTTGCGTTGTGGGTGCCATAGTGTGTGTCCTAGTACACGTCGGCGTGCTCCTCGTCATTCGTCAGCAGTCGTACTCCGGAGTCAACGTCACCGCCCCCGTCAACGCATCGGTCCTCCTCTTTGATGGCACAGAGGGGAGACCGCACCTTGAGTGGGGTCTACTTCGATCCCACGAAGGTAGGCAGTTATGGAGGCGTCGCTGGCTTGCGACGCGTCACGCGCCTGCCAGAGAAGACCGTCAAGGCATGGTTGTCGGCACAGGACACCTACACCTTACACAAACCAGCGAGACGTCATTTCAAGAGACGACAAGTCATCGTGGGTGGTATGCATCAGCAGTGGCAGGCCGATCTCGTGGACATGTCGAAGTTCAAACGCTTCAACAACGGCATGGCCTTTCTCCTCACGATGATCGACGTCTTCTCGAAAGTGGCCTGGTGTGTTCCCATGAAGAACAAGTCCGCGGCGTCGTTGGTGGCGGCGCTGCAATCCACGTTCGTCGACGTTCGCCCCCAGACCTTGCAGACGGATAAAGGCACAGAATTCCGGAACAAATCCGTTCAGGCGCTATTGAAGCGTTACGACATACATTACTTCTACACGCACAACGCGGAGACGAAGGCAGCCGTCGTGGAACGGTTCAACGGAACGTTTAAGAAGCGCATGTGGCGCTACTTCACGAAACGCCAGACGTGGCGGTACATCGACATCCTTCCGGACCTGATGCGATCGTATAACAATGCCCGCCACCGCATGATCGGTATGGCTCCGTCACAGGTGAATGCACAGAACCAGGAACAGGTGTGGCAACGTCTGTACGGTCACGATGGTAAGGGCGTGCCCAAGTTGCACGTGTCGGATCGCGTGCGTGTCAGCAAGTACAAACGCACGTTCGAAAAGGGCTACGACACGAACTGGAGCGAAGAGTTGTTCACGATACACGAGGTTCACCCCTCCGATCCACCCGTGTATCGGCTGCGGGACGATCTCGGCGAAGTGCTGGAGGGTACCTTCTACGAACTGGAGCTGCAGAAGGTGACGGTACCCTTTGATAAGGTGTACCGTGTTGAAGCGGTACTGAAACGCCGTACAGTCGGTAGACGAAAGGAAGCTTTGGTGAAATGGTTCGGCCATTCCTCCCACTTCAACAGCTGGATCGATGCCAAGGGACTCGTCAACTATAAAGACTAGCCTCGCACATGCCGACACTGCATTCGAGCAATGCCACACGACGCGACACCACCACCACCACCGACCTGCACCACCACCATCATAGACGAGGAGAAAGAGGTGAACGAACACGAGGACTGTACTGACGCTGCACCGAACGAGCCAGACAGCACTCCCTGGCATCTGTTCGGTACCGAGTGCCCCAAAGAGGAGATCGTGTTTCTGTGTCAGGTCGTCGTCTTGTACACGGTCATTCTGATCAGCATTTACAACCTGACGAAAGGTCACGTCGATTCTAATCTGTGGACGGCTCTGTTGAGTAGTTCTTTGGGTTACCTACTGCCCAATCCCACGTTGAGACGTAATGGCGACTGATTTCTACATGACGCTGCCTAGCAACGCTTCCATGAAGATGCACCCCGGCAACACCTTGACCCATTACGTCACGGCCTTGCCTCAACGCATCGATCTTACCGGCGAGTGGGAGTGTGGGTTGGCTGAGATCCAGTATCCGCACACTTGGTACAACGTCACGGAGAACGATGTCTGGTTCTTCCTCAACACGATCGATGCTACGGACTCGTCCCGACGTTCGAAGTTGCCGTGCGGGTATTACGACGATCCGATAACATTGATGTATCACGTCAACAAGGGACTGTACAGTATGCAGACCGAGGAGACAAAGGCTCAAATGAGCTATAGTTCCGTCACTCAGAAAATGACGTTACACATGACAGAGAACACCCTGTTCACCATACCGCACCACAGCGCGACCGCGTCCCTGTTGGGATTCCGTGAACCCGTAGCCAGCGAGCCGAAGGCGGTTATGTCATCTCCCGTCCTCCCCAACGACTCCCGACATCCCGACTCGGCGTACCCCTTCCACATCGAGGCGCACGATGTGGTGAACCTGACGCAGGGGTTCGACACCCTCTACGTCTACACGGACATCGTGGAGTCTCGTATAGTGGGTGACACTCTCGCGCCTCTGTTGCGTACCCTTCCGATTAGCGGACGTCACGGTGACAGGGTGTCCGCTAGTTTCACTAACGTGCACTACGTGCCCCTGATGTGCTCGAGCTTCAGCTCGATCGAGGTGGATATAAGGAACGACATGGGTCGACGCGTGCCATTCGAATACGGTAGAGTGTCGGTGACGCTTCATTTTCGTCGACGCAAGACCGGACTGTTCTGATGAATTACAACGATTATTACGCGCGTCAGGCTGGCGGTGCGCTGCCCTACTTCGCCGGTGCGCAATACCAGCGAGGTCACGGACTGGGCAGTCTGTTCGGCGGTCTGTTGCGCAGCGCCATGCCGCTCATCAAGAGAGGTGCCGTGGCGTTGGGCAGGGGAGCGTTGAAGACCGGCGTTCGCATAGCTGGCGACGTCTTATCAGGCCAGAACATAAAAACGGCTGCCAAACGACGCGTCACCGATGCCGTGCTGAGCAGTATTCCGCGACCCCCTGGTAAACGTATAAGAGGAGCGGGTGCAAGGACGTTCGGCACTGCAGTAACGAGACGTCGCAAGAAACGGACGTCCAAGAAACGCACGGCCGACATATTCGACGACAACGATGGCGTTCGTGCATAGACAGTCGTGCGAGGGGGTCAAGACCGAGCTGGATCTCTTTACCGTACCCCCCACTCAGAACTGCATCGCCGACAGTCACGTGGTGGAACATCAACCCATGGCCTCTCTGGACTCTGGAGGCCCGATAGAATTCTTCATCCCCGGATCGGGTGACGACTACATAGATCTCGCCAACACGATGCTCCACCTGCAGGTGAAGGTGACGCGCGCCAACGGTAACCCTATCGATGCGGGCGAGCCTGTGGGACCGGTGAGCAACTTCTTGCATTCGCTGTTCAGCCACGTCGACCTCTCCATGAACGGCACGCTCGTGACCTCTTCGTCCTCCAACTCGTACCCGTATCGTTCATACATAGAGACGCTGCTGAGTTACGGATTCGATGCCAAGTCGACGCAGCTGACGAATCAGCTGTGGTACAAGGACAAGGCTAGTCGCATGCACGCCGCCGAGCTGGCCGCCGGACCCGATCCTAACCCCGGGTTCGTGACTCGACGAGACTACATAGCCGGCAGTCGCGTGGTCGACATGATGGGTCGTCTCCACGTGGATATGTTTCTGCAGGATAAATTCCTGATCAACGGTGTCGACGTCAAGTTACACCTGGTGCGCAGTACGCCCGAGTTTGCGCTGATAGCCGGTGGACAGAACGAGTACAAGGTAATCATCGTCAACGCGTCCTTGTTCGTCAAGAAGGCTACCATCGCTCCGACCGTGCAGAAGGCTCACATCATGGCTCTCGAGCGGGCCACGGTCAAGTATCCGTTACGACCCGTCGAATGCAAGGTGTACTCCATTCCCGCGGGCGCTCTGTCGCACACGCACGAGAACCTGTTCCTCGGCTCCCTGCCGAAACGTCTCGTACTGTGCTGCATCGACAACGACGCCTACAACGGCACGTACGCCACAAACCCCTTTCACGCCAAGAACAACGCCATCAGCTTCGTCTCCGTGTACGTGGACGGTCGTCAGATACCCGCCAAACCCTTCCAGCCCAACTTCGCAGAAAACCTCTTCGCCAGGAGCTACGCGAGCATGTTCACCTCGACCGGCAAGCTATGGCAGGACGAGGGGAACGGTCTGACTCGCGACGACTATCGAGACGGATACACCTTCTTCTGTTTCGACCTTACCCCCGACCAGTGCGACGGTCCCTGCTTTCATCTGATACAAAAGGGCAACCTGCGCTTAGAATTCCATTTCCGCGTAGCGCTTCAGGCCACCGTGAACGTCGTCGCCTACGCCGAATTCGAGTCCGTGCTGGAGATCGACAAGAACCGCAACGTCATCCACGACTACTGAGATGGACACCCTGCAGATCGCCCGTCTACTGGCGATGGATCCGAACACCCAGTCCGTCTTTGGCGGCGTCGTACCCCGAGATGGACTGCCTGCAACAATTAACGCTTTGCCGATCGCCTTCGTGTGCAACACCGACGACGGCGACGAACCGGGCGAACACTGGATAGCGCTGTACCTGTCCTCCGACGGGCGCGGCGAATACTTCTGTTCGTACGGTCTGCCGCCTCGTCACGCGGCGTTCCGCACCTTCTTGAACAAACACTGTTCCGAGTGGACTCATAACAGCAAGACGCTTCAGAGTCCTCTGTCTAACGTTTGCGGACAATATTGCGTCACTTATATCATGTTTCTTTGTAACGGCGCTCCTATGAGCACTTTCGTCAATGCTTTCCGCACCGATCTGGTCGCTAACGATTGTCGCGTGTTCGATTGGATTAACCTGCTGAAAAAGGGTATACCGTACTATCACGTATCATACTGAGCCTCTGGCGCGGTGGTCGCTCCACCCGTAAGCTCGCCCTCGAACCTCTGGCGCGGTGGAGACACCCCTAAGTTCGCGACCTCTGGCGCGATGGTCACCATTCGCAAGTCGCCTCGTCATCGTCTTCATATTCATCATACCCAGCTCGTTGTATCCAATCACACACGATCGCCTCGTTTGTACTGCTGCCGCTTTGTTGTATTCAATAAAATACGTGTGCACCGTACGATTGTGTTCGTCTCCTTATTAGGTTAATGACCCTCCGGTAAACGTAACTAGGTCACTATTCGTTCCTCCTCCAGTCCCTAGGGGGCGTTTACCTTACCCATCATGCACTCCGCTCACCTACGCTCGCCAGGGGGCGCTCTACTGCTCTCTCATTGGCTGCGCGCACTCTTCAACGGGTGAGCGATATTAGAGGCATTTCCCTTGATCTTCCTTTGATCTCTAGATCGACCTGATAAGGAGGTCCCAAAAACTTCTCCTAACTACTTATAGGTAATGTTGTAATCAACTGGATAGAAAAGTGGCTTACACACAGAAGACAGAGAGTAATAGTAGATGGTGAGATTTCAAACTGGAAATCGGTTTTGAGTGGGGTACCACAGGGATCAGTATTAGGCCCTATACTGTTTTTAATATATATAAATGATTTGGTAGATGACATATCTATAGCAAAGTACTCAAATTTGCAGATGACACAAAAGTATTCAGAAAGGTTACTGTTGATACAGATAACCAAAGTTTACAGGATGATCTAGATAAATTAGTTAAATGGTCAGAAAAATGGCAAATGTTATTAAATTTTGTGTAAATGTATACACAAAGGACATGGAAACATGGACGAAGAATACAAAATGGGGGATGCTGTACTAGGTAGAACCACACAAGAAAAGGACTTAGGAGTAACATTTAGTGCTGACATGAAAGTTTCAGAGCAATGTGGGATTGTCGCTTCAAAAGGAAATCAAATTCTAGGGCTAATTAGGAGAACTATAAGGAGAAACAGCTAATTTTACCCCTGTACAAAGCAATAGTTAGACCACATTTGGAATATTGTATTCAAGCATGGAGGCCATATCGTAAAAAGAGCATAGACAAGCTAGAAAGAATACAACGAAGAGCAACTAAAATGATTCCAGAATTAAGAGACCTTAGTTACGAAAGTCGCTTATTACAATGTGGTTCGACAACACTAGAGACCAGGAGACTAAGAGGAGACCAAAGAGAAGTGTTTAAAATAGTGAACGGTTATGAGGATGTTGATAGGAATATGTTCTTCAAACTCAAAGAAGGCAGTAGAACCAGAGGACACAAAGCAGCATTAGTTAAGGAGCAGTGTAGATTGGACACGAGAAAGTACTCTTTCTCATAGAGGGTGATAAATGAATTAAACAAACTGCCAAATGATTGTGTTAATGCTAGTAGTGTAAATATGTTTAAAAATAGAATTGACAGATATTTGATAAGGGCGGGCTACACATAGATGAGAAAATTGTTGGACTCTCGATAAGCCAATGCAATGGTTTCCTTGTCCACTTGCCATCTGGTACTTGTTGTTTGGAATGGCAATCTTGTTAAATGTGTCCAGTCCACTTACCCCGCTATTTTCGGACATTTTGACCAAACAAATGAACCCCTTGCAGTGCCAGTCACTCTACTCGGGGAAAGATCATTATTTTACTTCTTGTTTCAGAGAGGGTGATAAATGAATTAAACAAAGTCCTGGGCTGAGGTCCAGGCAGATAGTTTTAGTTTTGAGTGTAGGGGATGCGCAAGGATGAAGGAAATAGAGGTGGAATTGGAAGAGCTGAGGCTGCTCGTTGTGGCAATGGTGGGAAGGGAACAGGGGAGTTGTGCCAGTAGTTCCGGTGAGGGAACAGTAGACGATAAAGTGGGGAAAGACACAAGAGATGCTAGGGAGAGCTCACCTCAGCCTGGGAGGAAGCTGAGAGGAGGGAAGGTGACAGGTCATAGGGAGACAGGACGTAAGGAGACGGGAAGGAAAGGAACGGGAGGGAAGACAACCGGGGTGAAGGAGAGGGGAGTAGGGGAGACAGGAGGGAAGAAGGGAGTGGGGGAGACGGGAGGGAAGACAACCGGGGTGAAGGAGAGGGGAGGGAAGGAGAAGGGAGTGGGGGAGACGGGAGGGAAGACAACCGGAGTGAAGGAGAGGGGAGTAGCGGAGACAGGAGGGAAGGAGAAGGGAGTGGGGGAGACGGGAGGGAAAACAACCGGAGTGAAGGAGAGGGGAGTAGGGGAGACAGGAGGGAAGGAGAAGGGAGTGGGGGAGACGGAACGGAAGGGGTCAGGACAGAATGTGATGGAGGGGATCGAAAGGAAGAGTTATTCTGCAGCAGTGATAGAGGGGGTGAGGAAGAGAGCGAGGGTGTTTGTGGGGGATTCGATAGTTAGGAAGACCGACAGAGTCTTAAACAATGGAGATGATGTGGTGGTCTGCTTGCCTGGAGCCAAAATAGAGGCGATAACTGAGAGGGTAAAAAACATCGTAGGCTCGGGTAAGGGTGGATCTGTTTTAGTACATGTAGGGACAAATAACGTAGAGAGGGAGGGTACAACTGCCATAGTTAGGAAATATAGGCAGTTGGTCAGAACACTAAAACAGACGCGGGTTGAGCAGGTAATACTGTCAGGGATTTTACCTGTAATGGGCAGGAGGGTCATAAATATCGAAATTGTCGGGGATGGCAATTAACATGTTAGTCCAGAGGCTGTGTAGGGAAGAGGAAGTTGGATTTGTGGATTTATGGGGAAGTTTTGTTGGGAGGGCTGATATGTACATGAAGGATGGGCTTCATTTAAGTGGAAAGGGGGCGGCAGTATTCGCGGACAAACTTTCAGCAGCAGTAGATAGCGACTTGGGTACAATGACAAATATTTTTGGAAGTAAACATTCTTTAAACTAGAAGTGCAGGGGGGTTACCTAGAGGTGTCTCAAGCAGAACAAGAGGCCACTAGCACAGATAAACCAATATCAAATCATCCGAAAAACATCTCTGAAAAAGGTTATAGATGCGTATGTTTAAATGCAAGGAGCATAGTAAATAAGAAAAACGAATTAAACATTATGGTAGAAGATATTGACCCTCACATAATTGGTATAACTGAATCATGGGCCAACATAGATATAACAGATGCTGAATTAGGACTGACAGGATACGTAATGTTTAGGAAAGATCGAATAGGAAGAAGGGGCGGGGAGTTATTTTATATGTTAAAGAATCTATTCAGGCTTATGAAATAAAACTAGACAGGGAAGCAGATTTCGATGAAGCTGTTTGGTGCAAAATTGTTTCAGGAAATTCAAAATTAACTATTGGATTAGTTTACCGAAGTCCAAACATAAACGAAGAGGACAACACAAAAATAAAAAACGCTATAAAGGAAGTTAGTAAAGGGGAATGTATCATAATGGGAGATTTTAACCATGGACACATACAATGGAATTCTCTAGAGAGCACAGGGATTGAGGATCAACAATTTCTATGTTTAATCCAGGATAGCTTTCTTACTCAGCACGTACTAGAACCAACCAGGGAGAAAATGTATTAGATATAGTTTTGTCATCACAAAAAGAATTAGTGGACAATGTAAAAATATTTGAACCATTGGGTAATAGTGACCATAATCAAATACATTTTGACATCAATGTAAAATCAGAAAGTAAAAATAAGAAAACGTACAAGAGAAACTTCCACAAAGGTAACTACAAAGATATGAGAAAATACTTAGCACAGCTAGATTGGAATAACATGCTGATGAATAAGACTGCAATTGAATGTTGGAATATTCTAAAATATGAAATTGAGAGTATCATTGATAAATTTGTTCCCTTCCGAAAACAAGGAAAACGGTGTAGAAAGAAACACTTGTCAAAAGAGGCAATTAGAAAAATAATGCTAAAACAAACTATGTGGAGGGTTTATAGTAGTACCAGAAAGGAAGAAGACTATGCAAAATACAAAGAGGCACTTAATGCAGCTACAACTGAAATCAGACAATCTAAAAGAAGCTATGAGCAAAAACTGGCATGTAACATAAAAACTGACAGGAAGAGTTTTTATGCATATGTCAGGAGTAAACAAAACGTACAAGACAAGGTTGGACCTCTAGAAGACAGTGCTGGAAATATAATATCACAGGGGTTTTTAATGGCGGAAGACCTAAATGGTTACTTCAGTTCAGTGTTTACAAAAGAAGATATTAGTTCATTACCAGTTGCTGATGCTAAATCTGACTATTTAGGACCGTTAGTTGTAACTCCAGAATTGGTAGCTAGGAAAATAAAGGCAACGAAGGATAACAAATCACCGGGAGTGGATGGGATTCCTCCAAAATTACTAATGGAAACAGTAGATCAAATCAGTATACCACTTGCAAGAGTATTCAACTTGTCATTAAAAGAGGGAGTTGTTCCGTTTGAATGGAAAGAAGCAAACATCATACCATTACTTAAAAAGGGTTCGAGAAATAAGTCAGAGAATTACAGACCAGTGAGTTTAACGTCAGTGATTTGTAAATTATTAGAAAGGTTAATTAAAGACCATATGGTGGACTTCCTCGTTAAGCATAAATTATTAAATTCATCTCAACATGGATTCCTTAAAGCGAGGTCATGCTTAACAAATATGTTATGTTTTTTGGAAGAAATCACTAAGTGGATAGACGAGGGATCGCCAGTAGATATTATTTACTTAGATTTTCAGAAAGCTTTTGACAAAGTGCCACATCAAAGATTGCTACTTAAATTAAAAGCCCATGGTATCGGGGATAGCATAACTGACTGGATAGAACAATGGCTGACTGACAGAAGACAACGAGTTGTAGTAGATGGAGAAGTTTCAAATTGGAAATCGGTTTTGAGTGGGGTACCTCAAGGATCAGTATTAGGACCTATATTATTCTTAATTTATATCAATGACTTGGACGAGAGTATAACAAGTAACATACTGAAATTTGCGGACGACACAAAACTGTTTAGAAAGGTTAATACTGATGGTGATAAACAACATTTACAAAACGATCTAGACAGATTAGTGAAATGGTCTGAGAAATGGCAGATGCTGTTCAATTTTGGGAAATGTAAATGCCTACATACAGGACATGGGAACTTGAATGTAAACTATAAAATGGGAGCTACTGTTCTTGGTACTACTGTAAAAGAAAAGGACTTAGGAGTTACAATAAGCGCTGATATGAAAGTTTCAGAGCAGTGTGGTATTGCAGCTTCAAAGGGTAATCAAATTCTTGGATTGATTAGAAGAAACATAACATACAAGGGAAAAAAGTTAATTATACCTCTTTATAAAGCAATAGTTAGACCTCATTTAGAATACTGTATACAAGCATGGAGACCATATCGTAAGAAGGATATAGATACGCTTGAACGCATACAAAGGAGAGCAACTAAAATGATTCCAGAACTTAGAGACCTTAGTTATGAAGAACGCCTGAAAGAATGTGGTTTAACAACTCTAGAGACAAGGAGGTTAAGAGGAGATCAGATTGAAGTTTTTAAGATATTGAATGGGTATGAAAATATTGATAGAAATATGTTTTTCTCACTCAAGAAGGATAGCAGAACTAGAGGACATGAGGTAAAATTAGTAAAGGATCAATGTAGATTGGACATCAGGAAGCACTCGTTCTCACAGAGGACAATAAATGAATGGAACAAACTGTCTACAGATTGTGTAACTGCTAGCAGCGTGAATATGTTTAAAAACAAAGTTGACACATATATCAGGAGGGCGGGTTATAAGTAGGTGAACATTGTTGGACTCTCGATAAGCCAATGGCTTCCTTGTCCACTTGCCATCTGGGCCTTTGGCTTGGATGGCAAATCTTGTTAAATGTTGGTTGAACTTTGAACTTCACTTTTGTTTTGCTGTCGTCTCGCTTATCCAACTCTCGCTCGTGAATTCACCGAGAAGAGAGTCTTGCCGCAGAGGCGTGGTCTCGTTGTTACCCACTGTCACCACTACATTTTGTGTAATCGTTCCATTGAAGAACCAGCAGCGAATCAGCGTCATTATCGAGATTCTATAGACTATACATAATACACAAGAAATGTTTTGGCCTGATTTAACTTTTCAGTCTGACAGTTGTGTCAATCTAATCAAAGTTTAGAATTAATTCTAACTGCATCGTATAAACTGATAAAAGTTCGCTCCTATTTTATGAATGAGCCAAGTGCCCGAATGACATCGGAATTCAGAGCTATCAAGTTATGTCGGGAAACATGCATGATATCATGGACGGGTCCAAACTCTGAAATGTCAACAAGGGGTGTCTACCTTCCTAACAGGACACCGTGTGGCAGCACTTCTAGTAATCAATTGTCCACAGAGGACAGCACTTTAACACTTAACAAAACTTTCATCCGGCAGCAGCTTTTCCTTCATAGCTGAAGATATATGTTCCAGAATTGTGCATTTTCATGTTACAAGTATGAAATTCGGCAGATTGTTGGTTTTGATGTGTAGAGCAATTCTATATGTAGTTTGACCTCAAAGCAAAATTTTATTATGTAATCCAAAATGGTCGCCGAAACAAGCCTTTTTTTACAATTAGAGATACAAAATAATGTAATAAGGACTACAAGACGTTTGAAAGTTTAAAACACATATGTAAGAGGGATTTGGTATCATTCTACGACACTTCTGTACACATCTGTTATCTGAACAGAACAAAGACACGGAAGAGGGTGGGTAATGATGGCGATTCACATGAGTGTCAATTTTAATGTGGGCATCTAAACCAAACTTGAATTTTTTACACAAATTCTACATTCAGATATGATATAATAAAACAAAATAAACATGTGCAGAAGCTAATATAATATAAAAAAAATAAACATGTGCAGAAGCTAATATAATATAAAAAATAAACATGTGCAGAAGCTAATATAATATAAAAAAAATAAACATGTGCAGAAGCTAATATAATATAAAAAAAAAAGACCATCTCTGAGCTTGAATGGGCAGACCACATTCTCGTCTGTAAACTGCTTACATGCACTTTGAGCCTTTCTGCAGACATTTCAAGGACTCTGGTATAATTTACACTCAGTCCAAGATTGAAAAGAGTGTCTACCAGATCACGCTTACGAGTCCGTGCATGCACCGTCATGCCTAGGAAGAGTGGTAGTGGTGTTTCCCTCTCCTTCAAATGCCGTGTTGATCTGCAACCACTTCCTTTTGTGCTCTTGACACAGTTAAACCCAATGAGCTGGGAAAGGGAAAAAGCTGCCTGTTGTTTTGCAGAATTGACAGCTTTCATGCTGGGGCCCTGTAGAATCATTGTCATGAGGGCATGGATCAACTCTGGAACACTGTCCTGCTGACAGGCTTTGACAAATGATCCACTGAACTTACTGGTATCTTTAAAATATCCCTCCGCACAATCTGGGGTCAGACGCACAACTTCATCGTCATAGTTTTCCTGGTATGCATTCTTGAATGCACCACCCAACTGGTTACTGAACCCAAGGAGAATGTCTATTCCGTCCTGTATATAATATGAACATATCACTGTGTAATATTCCAGCAAGTTGTATATTTTAATAGTAAACATATGTAATGTTGTGATTGATTATTATGAGAGCACAGTATTTGCTCATTTTGCTGCTGACATAGCTGTTATTATGTCATATATTAAAAAACATCGCACAAGACCCTCCGTTGTTTTGCCTTTTTGGGTTCAAATGGAATGCAAACACACTTTAAAAATTAAGGTTTAATTATTTTTATTTCCGCTAGGGATTATTCATCCACACAGGATCACCAACGTCGAACCAATTCCGGTCATCACAAAGATCGTAGTGGCGCTTCGCTCTACCGTGTGTCAGCTGGGTCTGTGAGCGAGCAAACTCATGAACAGAGTCTGGCCGATCACGGAGGTCAGTCACATACCTGCAGTACTCCACTGGTTCTTCATCAGGGCGCCCGTATGCCAGGTCGACGGGCATTATAATCTCGAGTCCATATGTCAGCATACTCGGCGTGTACCCGGTGGTGTCATGCATAGCCGACCGATACGACATCAGAAGCAGTGGCAGCTTCTGGTCCCAAGAATATTGGTATTCTCCGATGAACATCGCAAGCTGCCGACCTAGAGTCCGATTGTACCGCTCCACCGGATGTAGAGCAGTCTTCGTCTTGTGGATGCCCAATAACTGGTACATCTCGGTGAACACAGCAGAAATTTCGCCCTTGACCAGAATGGATCTCCGCCGGGACCCCGTGTCGAGATTTGAACTCGTTGACGAGCACTGACGCAACAGTACTAGCCTCTTGGTTAGGCAACGCATAGGCTTCCGGCCACTTCATAAAATAGTCCATGACTACCAACAGGTGTCTGTTACCAGCCTTGGTCTCAGGGAACGGACCCATGAAGTCCAGCGCTATCCTCACCATAGGACAACCCACACCATATTGCTGCAGTGGTGATCGTGCCTTCTTGCCAGTGCCCTTCTTCGCAGCGCATATGTCACATCGCCTACACCATGCATTTACAGCGACACGACATTTCGCCCAGTAGAAGCGTTGGCGCACCTTAACCAGTGTCTTATTTCCACCTAAATTGGCCTCCCGTCGGTTCGTCGTGAAGCTGACGCAGTATCGCTGCTCGTTCAGTTTTGGGCAAAATAAATTGCCACAAAACTATATCGCCTCTAGGTGATTCCCAGCGCCGGTAGAGAGCTCCCTCTCGCATCTGGAGGCTGTCCCACGGGGTCCAGTAGATCTTCACGTCTTCGCTCATCGCGGACACATCCGCCCAACTTGACCGCTGTCCCAGTTCTTTCTATTTCAGGACAGGTGCAATAGTTGCGTCTGCGAGCTTCTGCTCCCTTAGTGACTTCGACTCAATTTCAGTGTCCCTCACCACACATACGTTTGTAGTAGTGTCATCCTCCCGATGCTCGTTGAAAAGACAGTTGCGAAATTCTGATACCAGACACGGTCGCGGAACCCCGGACAAGGCGTCAGCTTTGGTATGACTCTTTCCCGCGCGATAGATCTCCTTAAAATCATACTCCTGCAGTTTCTGCAACCACCGGGCATTCATGAAGTCAAGGCCCAGTATATAGTCGTCTATGATGTCAGACACGAACACTTGCTGGCAATTCTTGAAGTCGCCAATCTCCACCGTCACTTCGCCACGGCCATAGATGGGAGTCACATCTCCTGTAGCAGTCTGTAGTTGCGTAATTCCCTGTTGCTGTTCAACTTTGTCGACCCATTGCAGGATGCTCTTCTTTACGACAGACACACTGGCACACGTGTCTACGAGCATCCTGCATGGCTGCCTTCAATCGTGCCTTCGACGTACAGTCCCCATCTTGGCCGTCAAGGGTGCGGACCTCGATGACCTTGGTAAGGAATTACTGATTCCTCCTACTCCCGGTCTCTGCCTCGTGGGGCCGGCTGCTGCTCGTTTCCTGGATATCGCGATGGCGTCGATGCCCACTCGGTCTGTCTCGGCGACTGACGAGAGGCTCGCCTAAATTGGCCTACTTTGCCGCAATTCCAGAATTTTGCAGCGTTACGTACGTCTAGCGCCTACCGTCCTTGGGTGGCGCCGCCCGCTTTTCCAGAAGCAACTTCTGCACTCCTTCGGCCACGACAAGTGGTGTCTCTTTCAGCTGCTCGTACTCCGGCGCCTTCTCGTTTGACGCGGAATCCCCAGTCACTGTCACGCACCGCCACATTATACGACTCAAGCTCCATGACGAGGCGCAGAGCTTCGTGCAAGCTGGTTGGCCTAGCCTGCATCAAGCTGGCTGGATTATAATGCCCGTATGCCAGGTCGACGGGCATTATAATCTCGAGTCCATATGGCAGCATACTCGGCGTGTGCCTGCATCAAGCTGGTTGGCCTAGCCTGCATCAAGCTGGCTGGCCTAGCCTGCATCAAGCTGGCTGGCCTAGCCTGCATCAAGCTGGCTGGCCTAGCCTGCATCAAGCTGGCTGGCCTAGCCTGCATCAAGCTGGTTGGCCTAGCCTGCATCAAGCTGGTTGGCCTAGCCTGCATCAAGCTGTTTGGCCTAGCCTGCATCAAGCTGGTTGGCCTAGCCTGCATCAAGCTGTTTGGCCTAGCCTGCATCAAGCTGGTTGGCCTAGCCTGCATCAAGCTGGTTGGCCTAGCCTGCATCAAGCGGATACGTAGGTCGTCATCGGCTAAAGCGTCTATGAACTGTCCTTTGGCTTGCTCTTCTTGCAGGCTAGATGGAACTTCCCTATTCACAAGACGAGATCGACACTCTATGTCCTCCGCCAGTTCAGGCAGAGGCTCACCTCTGCGCCTCCGACGACTACGGAGCTTCAGGCGACTACGTTCCCGCTGCCCTGTCGTTCCACACCTTGTCTTTAGAGCTGTTATGAGGGAGCAGTAGTTGTGGCGCTTCGTGCTGTCCATACCAGCAAGCACATTGGCTGTTGAACCTTCCAAACTGGTGGCTAAGAAAGCAGCATTCTCAGTTACATTTCACTCATTAAGCACCGCTACCATTTCAAACTGTCCGTGATGGCTCTCCCATGTCGTCTTGCCGTCGAACTTAGGTGGACGCTGACGATTGTGCCCACCCAGAGAAGACTGAGGTATCGGTGTAGGGGTGACATCTGCAGGCACGGACGGTGGAGCGGCATGGCTGAGTGGAGTCGCTCCACTCACGCAAACCTCCAAATTTTGCAGCCGAATCTCCAGCTGTGACGCCTGCACCGCGAGCTGTGATGTCTTCTCTTCCAGCTTCCCTTGCAGCTTCTTTTGCAGCTGCGACGTCTTTCCCTCCAGCTTCTGCTCGAGCTATTCGATTTTTGCCGTCACTGTGATGTGTAATGCCAGCTTTCAGTTGTTGCTGCTGTAACTGCTGTTGCTGGTGCTGCAGCTGCTTCAATGGCATAATTTCACTCTCAGAATCTAGTACAATTATTTGATATGTAATGATAGCAGTTTATTCAAAACAAAATAAACACAACATTTTGATAATACTTTCTTTATTCTGATAGCTAGATATATTAGCTAGATATATTAGATCAGGTGACAATAAACTGTTTTTCCTTGTACTTAGATCTACAGTACAGGAATAAATGTCTTGCCATGCGCAGCTGTTTTGTGCATTGGCGTCTTTTCGGGAAAAAACGTCTTTGTTCTTCTGTAATAGTAAGTTAAGTACATCACCAGAAAAATATAGAATATAGATCCATTGTACAAACGTTTCTTAAGAAAGGCATTTCCTCGTAAGTATAACAATAATTGTCGCAACCAGTGGCAGTGCACTCATTGACATTTTCGGGGACTTTGAAATGACGGCGCAAATCACTCAACTTTACATTAAGCAATATTTAGAATATAACAAAATAGAACTTCTGAACTATTGTTAGATCTTGAAGACGACGTTCTGATCATTGATCCTTAAAGTCGAGGAACCGGTAAGCTTGCATATATTATATTGTATTATAGCCAATATTCCCAATAACCCGATATAGACTAGTCGATTTAAAAATATTAATAATTAAATAGGAACGTTCCCTTTTTGACGTTAAGCATAATATTATTAATCACTAACCTCTAACAGTATCCTATGAACCACAAAATACAAAAGTATACTTGTATACAGGCAGCAATTTATCATCACAGTTGAGCGTTTTTAGACTGCGAATGCCTGCCTATTGACAGCACTGATCTATCCAAGATGGCGGCACGGTGGGGTCAAATTTACAGGCCGACGCGCCATCCAGTTATATACAGATCAGTGCTTTTATCCCGATGACGAGGAGATGCATGGCCGTTTTAAGTTGGTGGGGCGATGTATCTGGTTAATTCCGATAACGAACCCCATACCGCTCGGGTGGCCTGGAACATTTGGTGACACAAACGGCATTTCGATGAGTGGACTGCGTGCTTAGAACTTCGAAAATGCCAAGACGTGTCGCTTTCCGCAAGTAGCAGCATGGAGATCTATCAGCACAGCTAGAAGAGACAGTAATAGCCACTGACATGCAAACGTTCGCCAACGATTGAAGGCAGCCATGCAGGATGCTCGTAGACACGTGTGCCAGTGTGTCTGTCGTAAAGAAGAGCATCCTGCAATGGGTCGACAAAGTTGAACAGCAACAGGGAATTACGCAACTACAGACTGCTACAGGAGATGTGACTCCCATCTATGGCCGTGGCGAAGTGACGGTGGAGATTGGCGACTTCAAGAATTGCCAGCAAGTGTTCGTGTCTGACATCATAGACGACTGTATACTGGGCCTTGACTTCATGAATGCCCGGTGGTTGCAGAAACTGCAGGAGTATGATTTTAAGGAGATCTATCGCGCGGGAAAGAGTCATACCAAAGCTGACGCCTTGTCCGGGGTTCCGCGACCGTGTCTGGTATCAGAATTTCGCAACTGTCTTTTCAACGAGCATCGGGAGGATGACACTACTACAAACGTACGTGTGGTGAGGGACACTGAAATTGAGTCGAAGTCACTAAGGGAACAGAAGCTCGCAGACGCAACTATTGCACCTGTCCTGAAATAGAAAGAACTGGGACAGCGGTCAAGTTGGGCGGATGTGTCCGCGATGAGCGAAGACGTGAAGATCTACTGGACCCCGTGGGACAGCCTCCAGATGCGAGAGGGAGCTCTCTACCGGCGCTGGGAATCACCTAGAGGCGATATAGTTTTGTGGCAATTTATTTTGCCCAAAACTGAACGAGCAGCGATACTGCGTCAGCTTCACGACGAACCGACGGGAGGCCAATTTAGGTGGAAACAAGACACTGGTTAAGGTGCGCCAACGCTTCTACTGGGCGAAAAGTCGTGTCGCTGTAAATGCATGGTGTAGGCGATGTGACATATGCGCTGCGAAGAAGGGCACTGGCAAGAAGGCACGATCACCACTGCAGCAATATGGTGTGGGTTGTCCTATGGTGAGGATAGCGCTGGACTTCATGGGTCCGTTCCCTGAGACCAAGGCTGGTAACAGACACCTGTTGGTAGTCATGGACTATTTTATGAAGTGGCCGGAAGCCTATGCGTTGCCTAACCAAGAGGCTAGTACTGTTGCGTCAGTGCTCGTCAACGAGTTCAAATCTCGACACGGGGTCCCGGCGGAGATCCATTCTGGTCAAGGGCGAAATTTCTGCTGTGTTCACCGAGATGTACCAGTTATTGGGCATCCACAAGACGAAGACTGCTCTACATCCGGTGGAGCGGTACAATCGGACTCTACGTCGGCAGCTTGCGATGTTCATCGGAGAATACCAATATTCTTGGGACCAGAAGCTGCCACTGCTTCTGATGTCGTATCGGTCGGCTATGCATGACACCACCGGGTACACGCCGAGTATGCTGACATATGGACTCGAGATTATAATGCCCGTCGACCTGGCATACGGGCGCCCTGATGAAGAACCAGTGGAGTACTGCAGGTATGTGACTGACCTCCGTGATCGGCCAGACTATGTTCATGAGTTTGCTCGCTCACAGACCCAGCTGACACACGGTAGAGCGAAGCGCCACTACGATCTTTGTGATGACCGGAATTGGTTCGACGTTGGTGATCCTGTGTGGATGAATAATCCCTAGCGGAAATAAAAATAATTAAACCTTAATTTTTAAAGTGTGTTTGCATTCCATTTGAACCCAAAAAGGCAAAACAACGGAGGGTCTTGTCCGATGTTTTTTAATATATGACATAATAACAGCTATGTCAGCAGCAAAATGAGCAAATACTGTGCTCTCATAATAATCAATCACAACATTACATATGTTTACTATTAAAATATACAACTTGCTGGAATATTACACAGTGATGTGTTCATATTATATACAGGACGGAAGAGACATTCTCCTTGGGTTCAGTAACCAGTTGGGTGGTGCATTCAAGAATGCATACCAGGAAAACTATGACGATGAAGTTGTGCGTCTGACCCGAGATTGTGCGGAGGGATATTGTAAAGATACCAGTAAGTTCAGTGGATCATTTGTCAAAGCCTGTCAGTAGGACAGTGTTCCAGAGTTGATCCATGCCCTCATGACAATGATTCTGCAGGGCCCCAGCATGAAAGCTGTCAATTCTGCAAAACAACAGGCAGCTTTTTCCCTTTCCCAGCTCATTGGGTTTAACTGTGTCAAGAGCACAAAAGGAAGTGGTTGCAGATCAACACGGCATTTGAGGAGAGGGAAACACCACTACCACTCTTCCTAGGCATGACGGGGCATGCACGGACTCGTAAGCGTGATCTGGTAGACACTCTTTTCAATCTTGGGCTTCTAGCTTCTGCACCTGTTTATTTTTTTTTATATCATATCTGAGTGTAGAATTTGTGTAAAAAAAATTCAAGTTTGGTTTAGATGCCCACATTAACACTCATATGAATGGCCATCATTACCCACCTCTTCCGTGTCTTTGTTCTGTTCAGATTGTATTATTTTGGTTTACATAATAACATTTTGCTTTGAGGTCAAACTACATCTATAATTGCTCTACACATCAAAACCAACAATCCTGCCGAATTTCATACTTGTAACATGAAAATGCACAATTCTGGAACATATATCTTCAGCTATGAAGGAAAAGCTGCCGCCGGATGAAAGTTTGTTAAGTGTTAATTTCAAATATAGCGGTGAAATTACTGTGCATTCCATTTCGAGGGAGAATGCATTGCATTTCCTTGAATATGTCACTGGTGTTACAGTCACTGGTGTTAGTCGTGAAAGATAACACCGGCGACTCCCAGATTGCATGATTTCATGGTGAGAAACAATTACCCGGACAAAACCATCCTGCATGTATTCCGCGATGGACCGACCACCCAGTATAGGCAGAAGGGGAAAGTACAGGCAAAAAGGGAATTTTCATCTCTTGTCATCCGAACCATAGCAGTTAGGATTCAGTGCAGTGTCTTGGCATTTTTTGAGTCGATACACGGCAAAGGGACCCCGAATAGGATTGGTGGGTCGATGAAACGGTCTGCAGATCGCCATGTTAGACTCGGTCGGGACATTCCAAATGCAGAAACCCTTTTTGATGTATTTCAAAGCCAACAATCCTCAATCCGCCTTATTATGATGAAAAGGACATAATCGTCGGGAATGCAGAGGAGTTCAGTAAGCTCAACCTATACCAACCGTATATGAAGCTCCACCAAATCATTTCAACGGAAGCTGGGATCGTCAAGTACCGTGACGTCAGCTGTGTCTGTGCATTGTCGAATGGGGTTATTGACTGTCTTTGTTATGACTTGAGATAATTACGCTTTTAAACGCAATAGATTCATCTAGCTAGTTGCTACAGTTGGCGCGCACTTCTGATCTTTTCCACCGACCGTTGGACAAGTCTTGTGACGCGTAATCTTGTGTGAATGCGTACGGAATGTAGGACTGTTATGTGTGCAGATTTTTAATTATCATTTTTAGTTATATGTTTATTACAGTTGTATCATTCCAATGTTTTAAAATAAAATAAAATTTGCTTGTGTTGATATACACTACCGTGTTGTGTTGGTTTCTCGTTCCCTCAGACGTGTGTACTAATACCTATCGTACATGTAACTATGCTGACAAATCAAAGATGATCAATTTTCATCATACTACCAGATATTAATTGAGCGGTCGAATGTCGATACATCCAGCGGCAGAACTACAGCCATACATGTAGGCTATACAATAAATATAACATCATCACATTATATTAAGAAGTTTTAATTGTATGTCGTCTTATGTCGACGCATATATACTGCCTATACTGCCTTAGTCTTGTATAAATACCACACTTGCAACATTATAACTGATAACGTACTTTGATCTCGAAGTACGCTCTAAAGTTGGATAGTAGCAAACGATGCATACTCAGTCTAACACACAGGGCTAGTCTTACACCACTACAACCGACAGCGGGCTAGGGTTAGGGTTTCGGTTAGGCAGGTCCTTTGTTCTCTCTTCTCGACGGTTAGGGTCTGGTTTGGGGTTTCGGCATGGGTTACGGCACGGGTTATTTACAGTCGCCAGGGGCGCGGCTAGGGTTAGCTAAGTCGCCAGGTGGCGCTCTTGCTACCCAGAAGGCTGCGCGCGCAACCGGAAGTAACTTGTGTACATGCGCCCGAATTCTATCCTTCAGATGTTCACTATAACTACTCACCAATTCAAGCGTCACACGAATGTCACAGTGTTCGGTCTGTGTTCCTTCCGTAGTGTTCTGATACGCCCGGATCAACGTATCAGCTATTAGCATAAGTGATCCTCTCTTGTACTCTACGTTGATATTGTACTTCTGCAGGGCGAGACGCATGCACTGCAGTCGTTCTTTCTTGAATATAGCCTTCAGTGGCTCGTGATCACTTTCTACTGTGGTGACGTCCCGGCCGTAAAAGAACTGATGGAACTTGTCACCACACAATTGCTAACAGTTCTTTTTCTATTTATCTATAACAAACCGGTTGATCCTCTTGCAACAACACAGCTCCAATACCAGACTGGCTGGCGTCACACTGTACCGTGACTGGTACCGTGACGTCATAGTACCTCAGCACTGGCGCTTCGGTGAGTGACTGTCTGAGAGTGACTGCCACAGTGTGCGCGTTCGTCCACTCGTACTCGATATCTTTGTCGTCCAGTCGTCGCAGTGGTTCTGCATATCCGCCACTAGGGGCAATAATTTAGACAAGTAGTTTACCATGCCCAACAGTCTCTTCAATGCTGTCACGTCCTTTGGCTCCGACATCTCCAGAATCGCCTTGATATTTTCTGGGTCGGGCATCAATCCCTCTGGAGTGAGCAGATGTCCATGTAACGCACGCTCATCTGACATCTTTTCACTTTCTGTGGATTTAAATTCATATTCCACTAGCAACATCTCTCGAAGAACGCATGCTCATTGACATCGAGACTGCGGAATACTTCTTGTTAAGTATCTCCAAATTCTGCGATTAGAAACTCATCAGCTATGACTTTCACGCCTTCCAGATTTTCAACGAACTCGTGCATGGTCCATTGCCAGACTTCCGTGGCTGAGCAGATACCGTATTTGTCTGAAATACACCCGGACAATGAACACATTTTTTTATATGATTTGTCGTAGAGAATCCAGATTCGAAAAAGTACCAGGAATGTTTGCGCAGCCTCGCGTAACCCTAGAAACCGGACCGGCACCTTCGTCGCCCAGAAAAGCACAAGGTCGTCTTTTGAAGCGAGAAACAGTTCTTTCAAGAACGGCACAGAAATCGATGAAATCATCCTGCAACGCAGCTTCGTCGACTCCAAACGTCTGCGAAAACTTGTGACACACGTCAGGCTGGGGTGTAAATGGACTGGCAAAACAACAACAAACGTCATCGATAGATATGAAGTCGACGAATCGCTTGTTGAAGATTGTCTGCAGACTATCCAACACACCGCTAAGCACCTGCTTCGCGTCTCCCGTGCGCGCCTCGTCTTTGCCTCAGACTCGTAAACCGGAAATGCAGAAAGTTGCTGCTCTCTGCATGAAATTTTAAAAGAGAAAGCTTACCGTCAAACTGCTTTACTGCTTCGCACATATTACACAGCAGCTTCTGCCGTCCCTGGAGCAACGTGTTCAGATGTTCAAAAATGTATACCAGAACTCAGAGCCGAATTTGAAACTGAGTGTCCAACCTAACAACAGGACGACCGATTTCTTCAAGACAGTTGATGATGTGAAGAAGCAGTGTAACAAATCTCTCCAGAACTGCTCCACGGCTCAGCCAGCGAACACTGTCGTCAAGTGATTTTGGAATCATCGTTGGTTCAGAGCATGGGCGCGAATGAAATTAACGATTTCAACAACAGTTTGCATCGTTTCCTGCAGGCCGCAGCCTCCGTTTGTACACAGAACTTGCAGATGAATAATGCAGTGATAAGAAAGCAGTTTCGGCTTTCCGATTCGCTGACGGAACGTCGTAATGAGTCCAGTTCGACGACCAAACATACTTGGGGCACCATCCGTGCAGATTGAAACAAGGTTGTCCCTTGTCAACTCGTTCTCTTGACCGAATTACAGTAATACATTACAATGTCCGCAGCTGTCGTTGTGCCTTTCAATGGAATAAGGCACAAGAAGTCTTCCGAAACGCCGTTGTCGAAGTATCGCACAAATACCAGCAACTGAGCAATATCACTTATGTCTGTGCTCTCGTCAAATGAAATCGACCAAGCAGGGCAGGCTCGCAGGTTACTCAACAGTTGCTTGAAGACGTCGCACTCATATCCTCACAGCGACAACACGTGTCGGCTGAAAGCGGCTAATCTGTTCGACAATTTTCTCTTTGTTCAGAAAACCCGCAAACATAACTTCGGCACCAGCCAAGAAAGCCGTTTTGAACACTTCCACATGAGCAAACGGCACCTGGTGTTGAGCAAAGGAGTGACAGGTGCGATAGTTTACTTCGTTGAGATGACTCGCACCTTGAGCAAAAACCTACATTCTCTTCGCCTCGCCCACGTATGCATCAAAGCGTTTCTTGAACTCCTTCAGCCGGTCACCTTTCCCGGGATAAGCACTGTCAAAATCCTTCTTATGTTTCGAGTCGTAAAGTCATTTCACATTGTACCTCTTCATCTCAGCGAAAGCTCTCGCGGCAAATAAGATTCGCGGCTTTTTGATCGTATTTGCGATAGCAAAAAATAACTCATGCTGCCAGTTGTTATCGAACAATCGTTCAGTTCGACGTTTCTTTTCACCAGATGCCATAGTTTTCGGGATCGCAACAAAACATGAAGTCAACGTTGATGTTACAATGGTTGGAAGAACGGTTGAAACAGCTACGCCGCTACGGTCTTCGGAGGTCTTTTTTGTAGTGACGAATTTAATGTAACATAAATGTTGGGCGCATTTTACCATTACCCAAACGGCATCTCGTGCGCCTAACTTACAGGGTTAATCTACGACCCCACGAATGAAATGTAACGCCTTTATTTTTCAGAAATACTCCGTATATCAAGAGTTCTTTGCGGTGTTTATGGTAAATCAAATGTTCACTACGTTCACTATTTTTTCGGAAAACAACGCCGCTGGGCACTGACCACAGTCACTTTTCCCATAGACGACCATTATAACATTCTTGCGCCTACATTGAAAATTTATCCTACAATTTTTTTTAAAAATTCACAGAAAATGACAGACCCACTAAGACACCTGGTGTGCGAAATTCGTGAAAATGACATACCTCCTTTTCGCACAAATTGCTTCAAAGCATGAGGCCCGTGCATTTCTGCCATGAAATTCCCCGGTTTCTCAAATATGAGTACATCCTGCCTAACAGCCACTGTGCCATTACGCAACTGGTATACATACTGACAAATGGCATCATTTCAAAGCTTAGATGCTACTGTGCACAAAAACATCACTTCTACTCACTCATACACACAATTTCTGCTCTCACAAATAAACCCTATCTGCACAATGAATTTTTTCCTTGGGACTCTTTATGTATATAATGGCGGATGGATTCTGACTGTGGTCCGTGCCCCGCTAGTGTCTAGTAATCGAATTATTTCAAGCACGTCACCTAGTGCATAGTGACCGCACTAATGAAGCGCCCCTTGCTGGATAATTTTGCTGCCCTGGCGACTAGTGAATGAACTACTTTTCGTAAAACAACACTCCTAACGCTTAGTAAACGAAGTATTTTGCGTGTTAAAAATGCCACTTATCGCCCAGCGAGTGTATCCGGTTGCGCATGCGCAACCACCCGCTTCCGAAAGAGGCGTCTTCTAGGGGAAACGAAATTTATGAGATTTTGACACGTTGGTGGTTGGCGGCGCCTGGCGCCAGTTCCAGTTGCGCATGCGCAACGTGACTATAATTTGCGTAGTAAAAACGTCAATTATTGTCCAGCGCTAGTATCCGGTAGCGCATGCGCAACCGCCCGCTTCCTAAAAGGCGACCTCTTGGGGAAACGTATGCGACCTGTTTTAAACATAGCAAATAAGCGCCGACATGCCATCACATCAAATTGCTACCCTTAGACCAAAATAATACTGTATAGGCAGGCAGGCAGGCAGGCAGGCAGGCAGGCAGGCAGGCAGGCAGGCAGGCAGGCAGGCATGTGAGTAGACAGACAAGTAGGTTGGTACAGTGTAGTCAGGTAGACAGGCAGACATAAATTAATGAATTTTGCTTAACAGTTTAACATTTTCTTTAAAGCTGACATTTTTCTTAAAAGTGCGACATTTTTGTAACATTTGAAGCAGCAAATTAGCGAAGTAGCGAAGCAGTGAAGTAGTGAAACGGCAACGAAACAACAAAGCACCAAGGGCAAGGCAACAAAGTGACATTTTCTTTAACCTTGTAACATTATCTTTAACTTTATAAAATTTTCTTTAAAAGTTTAACATTTTCTTTAATAGTGTGACATCTCTGTGATATTTTCTTTAACTTGTGACATTTTTGTAACATTTGAAGCAGCAAATTAGCGAAGTAGCGTAGCAGTCAAGTAGCGAAGCAGTCAAGCAGCGAAACAGTCAAGTAGCGAAGTAGTCAAGTAGCGAAGCAGTCAAGCAGCGAAGCGACGAAGCAGTGAACTTCATATTTGTATGGACCTAGAATTATTTTATATATAGATATAATAAATTAAATTTGCAATTTATTTACCTGACCATGTCTGGAATTGGATGAGGTCAGTTTGCATAATTTCTTGGTCAGTTTTGGAAGTTGTTTTACGATTTCGTATATATATGAGTGTCATCTGCAAAAAAGCGCATCGGAAATTTGATGTATTTCGTGTATGTAACGCAAGCACTTAGAAGAGGACATGTCTTAGAACTATTTGAATCGAAACTCTATAGCAGCAAATACAAACGTACCCGTTGCTCGATAATTCTTCGCATAATGTGTGCAGATGCCACAGCTGATGCTTCGCTCGAAGCAGAAAACATACAGAGTTAAACTGAACGAAACTAGTAAATATGAGAACCGTTACTTTAAGTGCACGAGTTGCGACGTAACACGACAATACGGCTTGACTTCCAGAGTGAACAGCCTAATACTTCGCTGTAACGAATGTTAAGTCATACTTATCCGCTAGGGTGCAGCTCTGGATATATTATATTTACCACCGGACAGTGCGGAACTGGCACGAGACGAGCCCGGCAATTAAACGTGTTGTTAAACTCAGTCATTGTTTGTGTCACATAACAAGACAAACATTTACATGGTGTCAGATCAGGGGATGTTTCTTTTAGTAAGTGGCAATTGACCAAGAACTGTAAGTAGAACATTGCAACTAGCAAATATCAGTACTACGGTGACAATATTGCATTTACCCGCTCACTCGCAATTTGGAATGAACTGACGACAAAATGGCTGACGTAGGGCTTCGAAAACCTTCACCGTTATGTTTCGATGGCAATGCAGCCGAAAACTGGCGCATTTTCGAACAAGAATATAACGTATTTGTTCTTGCTGCATATGACGATAAACCAGACAAAGTGAAAGCATATGTTTTATTGAACTTGGCTGGTGCAGAAGCTATTGAACGAGAGCGTTCGTTCACGTACGAGCCGACGGAGTCACGTGAAGACCCGGAATGTCTAAAAAGAAAGTTCAGAGACATCTGCAATCCGCGAACCAACATCATACTGGAACGACACAGGTTCAACTGTCGTGTACAACAACCAGGCGAGTCAATTAAGACGTTTTTGAGCGATCTAAAGATAAGATCAATCGGCTGTCAATACGGAGAACTGGCGGACAGTTTGATCAGAGACAGGATTGTGACGGGCATTATCAACGATGGAGTGAGGAGACTTCTTTTAAGGGAGAGTGACCTCACACTAGCGAAAACAATGCAGATTTGTCAGATACACGAGCTGTCTGAACAGGATGCAAAAGCAATGCAACCACCAAAAGTGGAGGTGGATACAGTGAAGCAGCATCGGTTTGCAGAGAAGAAATGGCAGAATCGACAATCAACAACACATTCAAAACAAATGTGTGACAAATGTGGACATTGTCATGGCAAGGCCAGGGAGCAGTGTCGCGCTTATCAAAAACAATGTCACAACTGCCGAAGGTGGAACCATTTCGCATCTGTATGTAGGTCGAAACCGAAAACAGAACCACTAAATCGACATTTCAAGAAAAATGTTGCAGAAGTAAACGAAGAAACGTTCACTATCGAGACAGTAGATGGTTTGACAAAAGGAGACATACACACAACGTTGTGTATAAACAATGCGAAGATAGATGTCAAAGTAGACACTGGAGCAAAATGTAACGTGATGAGTCTTCGACGACTCAATCAGCTGCATAGTAACAATCGTTTAGACACATCGAGAAGAATAACACTGGTGGGGTTTGGTGGAAATGCACTGAAATCTGTTGGAGTAGCAAGACTACTATGTCATCAGGGAAAACAAGAGTATGTCATAGACTTTCACGTAGTCGACAAGAAAGTAACAACACTACTTGGACTGAAAGACAGTATCAGGCTAGAACTAATCACTTTAAGCGCTGATGTGCATGAACTTTCACATGCTGAACAGATAGCAGAACACAAACTGCCACCAGGTATTCTACAAGAATACAGCGACCTATTTGACAACACACTTGGAAAGTTGCCAGTCAAATACAAAATAACAATCGATCCGAGCATTACACCAGTCATAAGGCCTGTGAGGTCAGTGCCAGTAGCTTTGAAACAGAAACTGAAGAGTGAGCTGGAAGTGATGGTCGAGAAAGGTATAATCACACCAGTGAACAAACCAACCGATTGGGTGTCGGCATTGGTAGTGGTAAAGAAGAAAGATACAAATGACATTCGCATTTGCATGGATCCAGGAGATCTAAATCGAGCAATCAAGCGACCACACTACCCGATGCGAACGATCGAAGAGGTAGTCGAGAACATTCCGAATGCAAAGTACTTCACAGTCATGGATGCAAAGCAAGCATTCTACCACATCCCATTGGAGAACGATTCATCATACCTGACAACCTTTGGAACGCCATTCGGAAGATTTCGCTATTTGCGCATGCCAATGGGGATAAGTTCAGCATCGGAAGTGTATCAGCGAGGAATTGAACATTTGTTAGCTGGATACCCCTGTGCAGTGATCATGGATGACATACTAGTGAGTGGAGCATCTGAAATGGAACACGACACTAATCTTGAGAAAGTGCTAAAACGGCTGCGCGAGATCAATTTGAAGCTAGCACCGCGAAAATGCAAGTACAAACTGCAAGAAATCCCGTACATTGGACATGTACTATCTAAGGATGGACTCAAACCAGATCCGAGAAAAGTGCAGGCGATCATAGAAATGCCAGAACCAGAAAACACAACAGACTTGCTACGATTCATGGGAATGGTTAAATACCTATCAAAGTTTGTCCCTGATCTAAGTGAGAAAGCTGCTGCTCTCAACGAGCTTCTGCACAAAGACAACGAGTGGGTCTGGGATGTTCCACAGCAGAAAGCTTATGACGATGTGAAACAAAGTATAGCACACGCAACTATTCTTGCGTATTTCGATGTCAACAAGGATGTCACTCTGACATGTGATGCTTCACAGCATGGATTAGGGGCTGCCTGTCTACAAAATGGCAGACCAGTCGCCTACGCGTCAAGAGCGTTGACTGAGACGGAAACAAGATATGCGCAGATAGAGAAAGAGCTGTTATCCGTAGTCTTTGCGTGCACAAAATTCAAAAACTACATTTGTGCAAAACAAGTGACAGTCGAGACAGACCACCAGCCTCTCATATCAATCACAAAGAAGCCGTTATCAGCAGCACCAGCAAGACTACAACGAATGTTGATGAGATTACAGAGTCATGACATTCATCTCGTATATAGAAAAGGCAAAGACCTTGTGCTAGCTGATGCGCTATCGAGAGCGTATCTACAGACAGAACAACAGGAGAATGAGGAAGTGACAGATTATGAGGTTTTGTCACTACTGCCGATAACTAGCAACAAGCTAGACGAGCTAAAACAAGCTACTGCAGCCGACAATTCACTCCAGAGAGTATATCGAGCAACACAGTCAGGCTGGCCAACTCAGAGCAAACACGTTCATCCTGAATTGAAGCCATACTTTCCATTCAGAGATGAGATGACGTCAGAAGATGGAGTGATACTCAAGGGACACAAAATTGTTGTCCCATCAGCTCTGAGAAACGAGTATGTTAACCTCGCGCACAAGGGACACATCGGTATCGATGCAACAAAACGAAGAGCGAGAGATGTGATGTTTTGGCCAAACATGAACAGTGACATTGAAAAGGCAATTACTGCTTGCGAAACGTGTCAAAGCATGACATACCACCAGCAGAAAGAGCCTCTCATGTCATACCCAGTACCAAATCAGCCGTGGGCAACTGTGGGGACTGATTTGTTCGAGTGGCACAACTGCATGTACCTCATAACCGTCGATTCGTATTCAGGTTGGTACGAAATAGATCTGTTGAGAGACACGTCGACATCGGCAATCATCAAAAAGATGAAAACACACTTCTCGCGATTTGGAATACCTTTGATGGTAATTTCTGACAGCGGATCTCAGTATAAATCACGAGAATTCAAACAGTTCGCAAGAGACTGGTCATTCAACCATGTAATGAGCAGTCCACACTTTCACAGCAGCAATGGCCTAGCTGAGAAAGCAGTGCAGACAGCAAAGAAGCTGCTAGAGAAATCATACAGAGATGGCACAGATGCGCATTTGAATCTGCTCAATTGGCGAAACACTCCACGTGACGCAGTCTTAGGATCTCCTGCAGAATGCAACATATCACGCCGCACAAGGACAACATTGCCTACAACACAGACACTGTTAAAACCACAAGTTCTCAACAAACAGACAGTGCAGCATCAGTTGTCTAAGAAAAGGCTGCAACAAAAGAAATATGCGGACAAGTCGGCTAAGCCACTACCGTTGCTGCACACAGGTGACAACGTCCGCATGCAAACGCCAAAAGGCTATGGTAAGCCTGCTACCATCACACGGCTGGCAAATGAACCTCGTTCCTACTATGTGCGATCCGAGGAAGGAACTGAATACCGGAGAAATCGTCGACACTTGCTTAAAGTGCCAACAACTGTGCCAGCAACAGTCGATACGACGCTTCCAGCGATCTCCGGAGAGACTATAGAAACACTGCCAAGAAATGAACAATCGAACACTGTCTTAAAACCAGTAATGTCACGCAGTGGTAGGTTAATTAAGACCCCTGCCAGATATGCTGAATGAACAGACATATAATTAAGAGACTTGTTAATTGTCATACACGAACACTTAACATAATATTAATATTGTTTCGCTATAATGTTTAAAGATGCATACATGGTAAGATAGCATGTTACTTTACAAAGGAGGGAGGATGTAACGAATGTTAAGTCATACTTATCCGCTAGGGTGCAGCTCTGGATATATTATGTTTACCACCGGACAGTGCGGGACTGGCACGAGACGAGCCCGGCAATTAAACGTGTTGTTAAACTCAGTCATTGTTTGTGTCACATAACAAGACAAACATTTACACACGCTGCACTCCTCCATTGAGAACGGAATTGATGAGGTTCGGCAGCAAAGTTCGGCAATCGGATGATCGAGTTCCGCTAGCAGCGAGTCTGAGTCGTACGGCGGGAGTTTTGGGGATGTTGCTTGTACCGCGCGGCACACGAGACGATCTTCGCTCATTCTCAGAATGTGGTCAAGCCACCTCCAAAACGGCCAGTGATTATAATAATATAAAATACTTATGTTGCTACACTAATGGAAATCCTAAGTGTTATACTAGGCCTACTACTACATTAGCATCTAAACAGATTGGCCGCCGATCATAATTTATCTAGATTTCGCAGTCATCTGTATACCGCTACACGTCCAGATTGTCGTTTTAGAGAATACTTAGTCGATGATGACGTGACAGTGACGTACATCATACTGACTATCGGCAAACGTTCTGATTTAATTAATACAATAACATACTAATTAAGGAGGATAATAACATTCATATGTTAAAGTAATATAACATCAATACAACAGCATGTGTAATATCCAGTGTTAAACATTTAACATCAACTGGTCACTCAAATATATATAGACTTAGCTTTATCCCTTCATTTCAACGTGGTCGTGGGCAGTAGCCAAAACAATTGACTTGAAAGTTAATGTCGTACGTTTCGACTTCTTTTCAATATCGGCCGCGAAACAGTGTTATCAATCTATACATAAGTACCGGAGTTTCTCTATTTGTTCATTCCCGTGTTGGTGCCGAGTCCTAGTGCGCTACGTTTTGTTCACGGAAAAGTTGCAGCCTCGTCATTTCCGCTCAACACAGTACGTCGTACGTAGTCAAGACAGGCAGAGATGATAAATAGTAGGTAAATAGACATTAGATAGCAGAACTGATAGGCTAAGAAGAAAAACGACATTATTGATCCTTTTAGCGGATCGGTTAAAGCAGATATATAGGATATAAATTTTGTGTAGACTGAGGCGGAAGAATTAATGGTTCAGCCAACGCCGCAGTGCCACTTATGAAGTTGTTTTCCGTGGTACTCGTCGCAACAAAGACGTAGAAACACGCTGCGCCATGCATCTGAAACTCCGTGTGTACATTGTTCGCCATCCGGGTCTAGGGCTTTACCATGTTTCGATCAACGTCTGGAGGGCGCTGGCAAGTTCATCAGATGATAAAATCGGTGTCTTCAATAGATCAGTGACTTATTTTGATATGTTCCTGTAGAAGTCACGATCAGGGTTTTGGAAACAAACGTTTTGTTCCATCTCCATGCCTAGAGCATCTGGTGGTGCAATGGCCGTTTTCGCAGATTCTGTGTCACGTGATTTGACGTGCTGTTTGTACAGCTCGCACTCATCATCCCAACACGGGATACAGTTCGTTATTGTTGTATCCACATGACATAGCATTTTTTCTTAGTTGATGTGCATTTAGCAGAATGCCTTGTATAGGAACAATAGATATAGTGTAGTGTCGGGTTGTGGTAGTCGTGAGGTGGCGTCTTTCCATGGTTGTTTGTTGCAATGTTTCCCAGTTTGCTTTGCGGAAGTTCCACCGCTTCACAATTTAGGTTTCTAAGCGATGGCCCCAGGTGCCGCGAAGCATGGTTAAGAGATTAACGATGGACGGTGTTATGATCGAGGAAGCTGGCTGGCTCTTTAGGGTCGCGTGCATGCACACACACGCACGCGCGCGCGCGCACGCACGCACACACCAAATTGTTACTGTAAGCTAAAATGACAGTACAATTGTATGTAAATTGCAACTACAACTTCTCACCTCTCTCACCTATCCTCTTCGGGCCCAGTGGCCCATAAGGCTAAAGTGCATCTCCTCCAGCTCGCTCTGTCAGATGCTACGTCTGGTTTCGTTCCAGCAATTCCACCCCAGTACGCGTCTTTCATTTTCAACAGTTGATCGCATTGTTGTGTTTGGTCCACCAATCTTTCTTCTACCTTCGGGCGTCCAGGTCAATGCCGTCTCACATTTGCTGTTCTTGCACATTCGTACAATATGTCCTACCCATTTCCATCTTCTTAACTTGACCTCGGTGCTGACTGTCTTCAATTTTGTTTTTGCAAGAATATCTTGATTTGATACAATGTATGGCCATGTAATTTGTAGGATTCGTCTTAAGTACTTGAACAAAAACTTATCTAACTTTCTGTTGTCGCCATATTTTCCATGTTTCACTTCCATACAACAACACAAGTGTCTCAAGTATCTCAATGTATATATATTTGAACTCCATATTTGCTTTAGCTACAAGTTCACATAGCCAGAACAAATTGGTGTGGACCACATTCATTTTGGTGCATGTGATTGATCAATATTGCATTGCTGCATATACTACCACATGGCCATACTATAAAGGCCGGTATACACAAGCGATTAATTGCTTAATTGGTCGGCTGATAAGGTGTCGTGTGGTATCACGGTGAAAGAATCGGTTCCAATTTGAATGACAGTCCGCAGAGTTTTGAAAGTGGGCAATCACTGACTGACTGCAGGAGCACATGACGTGGCCTTTCATCAAAGCTCAAATCGGCAGGGGTACGAGTCAAGATCTAGGCCACAGTGTCTAGCCACGTCCCAGTTTAAATGCATACATAATAGGCAGACATTGCCATGTAACACTTTATCGCCTGACAAATTGATTGTGTAGACTGACCTTAACTATGATTTGTAGAAATACTTTTACACTGTATTAGACAAACAGTGTTTCTCATGTGTATTTCAGTTACCGGTATCAATGATTGGTACATTGCATCACATATGCATCAGTATGTGAATGTACACCATTTGTACTTCAGCATGAAACTATTATTTGGAAAATATACATGATATTTCAAAATAACAACTGCAATAACCACCGATGCGATAACATCCACAAACCAAATATAATTTATTAAATGCAATTCACACGTCAGTGCTATTGCGAATCTATTCCTGGTACATAGCGTACACGCTTCCAAGAGCGTAAAGGTGTGCATTTTCAAAATAGGCTGTCGAGAAACTGTCACGATTTGGATCCAACAGACACCTGCTGCCGATACGTACGTCCTGGCCTAACTTCTCGCCGATGGCTGCGTGGCACACAAACTTATACCTGCAAACAAACGACAAACACCTTCCGAAACATGTCAGTTGACAGCAGAATCACCAAACAAATCATAATGTTTATTTATTGATGCAGTTATACAGTGGACTTCACTTAGCAGAATCATGGATAACAGAATTTACTGTTTAGTAGAATCAAATGTATTTGCTGGTATGGAATCATTCGGTATTCTTGCTGTATTAAAATATGCTGCTTAAGTGAATCACCCACTCTATAGCATCAATTGAATCAAAGTGATTAAATTAATGGTCTGGATTATGATTGTATGATAAAAACGATCAGGTTGTGCACGCTTTAGACAACACAATGTCTGAAGCTGCTTAAAGAGTAGGTGTACACACAAGCTGCTTAAAGAGTAGGTGTACACACAAGCTTGCAACATTCACTGCAGCAAAAATTAACGTTTTCTTTGTTTTCATCTTACCTTTTCAAGTTGAGCTGTTTCACTTTGTTTCTCATTTCATCAACAAGTATCTTGATGATCTTGCTGCTGTCACAGGTAGTATAACTTTTATCTGCAGCAGAAGCTAATCACATCATGTGTTCATGCATGAATACCAGCCTGGATGTTTTAATGTGGTGCAAGCTAATGAATGTGCTGTATATACATATAAACCAACCAGATAGAGAGGGAGCCACTAGAACATGTCAGCACTGTGCGTGTACATGTGTGTATATACAGTGGTCTTTCGTTACAAGGACTGCTTAAAATGAAATCTTTTTTAAATCCCCATTATGCCACTGTTTTATGCAACCGTGGATATAAGGCACATCGGTTATTTGGAACAGTTTGACTAACATGTTCCTTATAGTGAGAATTCACTGTATGTATTATATATGGGGATGTGCATGTTTGTGTGCATATATATTTAAAATACATGCCCACCTAAATAGAACCTATTGGTTCTAACATTTGCATTCCTTGCAGAATTCATTCACATTTTCAATATATTTCATAAGAAAGGATAGGTGAGAGAGAAGGGGAGGTGGAGTATTTTAAAGAATCTATCAAAGCATATGAAATAACACTGAAAAGTGAAGCAGATTGTGAGGAAGCAATGTGGTGTAACATAGTTACCAAGAACTCGATATTAACAATAGGAGTAGTTTATCATATTCCAAATATAGAACAAGAGAAAGATGAAAAACCACAAAAGGCTATAAGGGAGGTGAGTACACCAGTGTCAGGGAATGTGTTATAACAGGTGATTTTAACCATGGCCATATACAATGGATATCATTAGAGAATGCTCGGGGGATGACCATCAGTTTCTACTTCTAACACAGGATTGTTTACTTACTCAACATGCCTTGGAATTAACCACATGTGGGAATGGATTGGATTTAATTTTGTCCTCTGAAAATGAATTAGTTGACAATATTAAAGTACATGAACCTTTGGTTTGGGTTCCAGTGATCATAACCATATCCATTTTAATATAAAAGTAAAAGCAGGGAACACATAAAAACAATGGAGGAGGAACTACAACAAGGGCAAATATAGAGATGAGAACATATCTAGCGAATAACTTGCTGAAGAACAAGACAGCAACAGAATGCTGGACTTGTTTAAAAGATGATATTGAGGACATTACCTAGAGATTTGTTCAATTAAGAAAACAAGGGAAAAGGTCCAGGATGAAACACCTGTCAAAAGAAGCTATTAGAAAAATTTATCACAAGCAGATGCTGTGGTGGTACATAAACACATTGGAAATGTAGAATAGTACACAAACCACAAAGAGGCACTTAACCTAGCTACAACTGAAATTAGAAAATCCAAAAGAACCTTTGAAAAAAAATTACGTTACTGTAAGAGTTTCTATGCTTATGTAATGAGTAAATAGAAAGTTCGAGATAAGGTCGGACCACTGGAAAACAACAGTGGAAACATAATTTCAGATTGGTTTCAAATGGCAGCAGTGCTGAATGAGTATTTCAGCTCAGTTTTTACCAAAACAGATATCAGCTCGCTTCCAGTTCCATTACTAAATTTGAGGGTGATAAATCAGATCATTTAGGGCAGTTATTTGTAACTCCTGAAATTACAGCAAAGAAAATTAAGAAGATGAAAGCTAATAAATCAACTGCAGTTGATGGGACACCACCAAAACTGCTTAAGTAAATTGTAGAACAAATTACTACACCACTTTAACTTGTCACTAGAAGAAGGAATAGTTCCTTCAGAATAGGAAGAAGCAAACATAAGCCACTGTATAAGAAGGGATCGAGGAACAAGTCATAAAATGACAAACCAGTGAGTTTAACATCTGTTGTATACAAATTACTACTTACTTGTAAAACATAAATTAATAAATCAACATGGGTTATAAAAGCAAGGTCATATCTAACCAATCTCTTATGTTTATTGGCAGAAATTACAAAGTGGGTAGATGATGGGTCACCAGTGGATGTTGTCTACTTAGACTTTCAGAAAGCTTTTGATAAAGTGCCACACCAAAGATTGTTACTTAAAACTGCATCCTCAACAGATTTAGGCTATCACGAATCAGGTTTGTTGATCAGAGTGCAGATCCAGAAGAAGCTGATAAGTGATAAAGAATTTTCTGATCACGTCATCGATGTTAGCAGCCAACCAGTACCATACCAACTAAATCGACTACTACCTACGACTGACGAGGAACTGAGGAACATCATCAAACTGTGCCCCTCAAAGACATGCAGTCTGGATGCCTGCACAACTGAACTCCTGAAGAGAACACTGTATATCCACATTCCCTATTTGGTAGCCATAGTAAATAACAGCTTCGAACAAGGAATATTTCCTAACAAGCTGAGAACTGCAGTTGTGAAACCACTGCTGAAAAGTGACATGATAAATAAAGATCTGCTAAAAAACTACAGACCAGTCTCCAACATAACGTTCATCGGCAAAGTGTTAGAGAAAGTTGCAGTCCATCGGCTAACAGAACACCTAACTATGAATGGACGGCACGAAGAATACCAGTCTGCATACAAGACGCTGCACGGTACTGAGAGAGCCCTGTTGAGAGTAAAGCATGACATTGTAGGAGCTTTAGACAGGAACTATGCTATGATGTTTGTCATGCTAGATCTATCAGCAGCATTCGACACTATCGATCATGCACACTTGTTTAAACGTCTGCAAGATGAATACGGTGTGCGTGGAACGGCACTAGCTTGGTTCCGGACATACGTGGAAGACCGCACATATCGCATCCAGATTGACTCAACAACATCAGAGTATATTCCTCTACAGTGAGGTGTACCACAGGGCTCAGTCCTTAGGCCAGTTATATTTACTCTTTACACCACGCCAATGCAGCGCATATTCAGAAGACATGGAGTACACTATCACAAATATGCGGATGACATTCAACTATATGCATCCTACAATCCAGCTACCAAGCAGAAACAGTGAGGCATCTCACAGACTGTATTAGGGAAGTTAGACAATGGTTGACTCTTCGTATGCTAAACTTAAATGATGACAAAACTGAGATGATAAGCCAATGGCTTCCTTGTCCACTTGCCATCTGGAACTTGTAGTTTGGGATGGCAATCTTGTTAAATCTTGATAAATAAGACAAGAGTATAAATTTATTCACCAATATCTTACCCTGTAGGTTTTCTTCCAGAATCTCTCTGATCATGATCGTCACTTTGTCAGGGGTGTATTTCTTAACAGGATCCAATCGATATGTATTTTCATAAGTCACCTGCCAGAAAGCAAATACATTAAGGTGCAAATGATATATTTCACATGCTGGAATTCAGTTGCCATTCATTACCTGGTACATGTAGATGATGTGACATGTCACAATTGAAGTTGTTACAAATTGTTACAACGTACAAAGTTTGATCATTTTTATTAAAAAGTCATATTATAATTATACATTATACACTGTAGTATAAAGTATATCTATTCTGTTCTCTTGACTGTCCTAATAATAATGTTATCTTAATTAACCATAATTTTATCTTAATTAAACATTATGGTAGAAGATATTGACCATCACATAATTGGTATAACAGAATCATGGGCCAACATAGACATAACAGATGCTGAATTAGGACTGACAGGATATGTAATGTTTAGGAAAGATCGACTAGGAAGAAGGGGAGGGGGAGTTATTTTATATGTTAAAGAATCTATTCAGGCTTATGAAATAAAACTAGAAAGGGAAGCAGATTGCGATGAAGCTGTTTGGTGCAAAATTGTTTCAGGAAATTCAAAATTAACTATTGGATTAGTTTACCGAAGTCCAAACATAAACGAAGAGGACAACACAAAAATAAAAACGCTATAAATGAAGTTAGTAAAGGGGAATGTATCATAATGGGAGATTTTAACCATGGGCACATACAATGGAATTCTCTAGAGAGCACAGGGAGTGAGGACCAACAAGTTCTATTTTTAATCCAGGATAGCTTTCTTACTCAACACGTGCTAGAACCAACCAGGGGAGAAAATGTATTAGATATAGTTTTATCATCACAAAAAGAATTAGTGGACAATGTAAAAATACTTGAACCATTGGGTAACAGTGATCATAATCAAATACATTTTGACATCAATGTAAAATTAGAAAGTAAAAATAAGAAAACGTACAAGAGAAACTTCCACGAAGGTAACTACAAAGATATGAGAAAATACTTAGCAAAGCTAGATTGGAATAACATGCTGATGAATAAGACTGCAACTGAATGTTGGAATATTCTAAAATATGAAATTGAGAGTATCATCGATAAATTTGTTCCCTTCCAAAAACAAGGAAAACAGTGTAGAAAGAAACACTTGTCAAAAGAGGCTATTAATCAAACTATGTGGAGGGTTTATAGGCGTACCAAAAAGGAAGAAGACTATGCAAATTACAAAGAGGCACTTAATGCAGCTACAACTGAAATCAGACAATCTAAAAGAAGCTATGAGCAAAAACTAGCATGTAACATAAAAAATGACAGCAAGAGTTTTTATGCATATGTCAGGAGTAAACAAAACGTACAAGACAAGGTTGGACCTCTAGAAGACAGTGCTGGAAATATAATATCACAGGGGTTTTTAATGGCGGAAGACCTAAATGGTTACTTCAGTTCAGTGTTTACCAAAGAAGATATTAGTTCATTACCAGTTGCTGATGCTAAATTTCAGGAGGCTAAATCTGACTATTTAGGACCGTTAGTTGTAACTCCAGAATTGGTAGCTAAGAAAATAAAGACAATGAAGGATAATAAATCACCAGGAGTGGATGGGATTCCTCCAAAATTACTAATGGAAACAGTAGAACAAATCAGTATACCACTTGCAAGAGTATTCAACTTGTCATTAAAAGAGGGGGTGGTTCCGTTTGAATGGAAAGAAGCGAACATCATACCATTATTTAAAAAGGGTTCGAGAAATAAGTAAGAGAATTACAGACCAGTGAGTTTAACGTCAGCGATTTGTAAATTATTAGAAAGGTTAATTAAAGACCATATGGTGGACTTCCTCGTTAAGCATAAATTATTAAATTCATCTCAACATGGATTCCTTAAAGCGAGGTCATGCTTAACAAATATGTTATGTTTTTTGGAAGAAATCACTAAGTGGATAAACGTGGGTTTGCCAGTAGATATTATCTACTTAGATTTTCAGAAAGCTTTTGACAAAGTGCCACATCAAAGATTACTACTTAAATTAAAAGCCCATGGTATCGGGGATAGCATAACTGACTGGATAGAACAATGGCTGACTGACAAAAGACAACGAGTTGTAGTAGATGGAGAAGTTTCAAATTGGAAATTGGTTTTGAGTGGGGTACCTCAAGGATCAGTGTTAGGACCTATATTATTCTTAATATATATCAATGACTTGGACGACAGTATAACAAGTAACGTACTGAAATTTGCAGATGACACAAAACTGTTTAGAAAGGTTAATACTGAGGGTGATAAACAACATTTACAAAACGATCTAGACAGATTAGTGAAATGGTCTGAGAAATGGCAGATGCTGTTCAATTTTGGGAAATGTAAATGCCTACAAACAGGACATGGGAACTTGGATGTACTCAATAAAATGGGAGATACTGTTCTGGGTACTACTGTAAAAGAAAAGGACTTAGGAGTTACAATAAGCGATGATATGAAAGTTTCAGAGCAGTGTGTGGATTGATTAAAGGAAACATAACATACAAGGAAAAAAGTTAATCATACCTCTTTATAAAGCAATAGTTAGACCTCATTTAGAATACTGTAAACAAGCATGGAGACCATATCGTAAGAAGGATATAGACATGCTTGATCGAATACAAAGGAGAGCAACTAAAATTATTCCAGAAATGAGGGACCTTAGTTATGAAGAACGCCTGAAAGAATGTGGTTTAACAACTCTAGAGACGGGGAGGTTAAGAGGAGATCAGATTATTTTTAAGATATTGAATGGGTATGAAAATATTGATAGAAATCTCACTCTCACTCAAGAAGGATAGCAGAACTAGAGGACATGAGGTAAAATTAGTAAAGGATCAATGTAGATTGGACATCAGGAAGCACTCGTTCTCACAGAGGACAATAAATGAATGGAACAAATTGTCGACAGATTGCATAACTGCTAGCAGCGTGAACATGTTTAAAAACAAGGTTGACACATATCTCAGGAGGGCAGGTTATAAGTAGATGAACATTGTTGGACTCATGATAAGCCAATGGTTTCCTTGTCCACTTGCCATCTGGGCCTTTGGCTTGGATGGCAAATCTTGTTAAATTTTGTTTAACCACAGTTTGTTCATATAAATTATATCATTTGACTGTTATCTGTTTAATTAGAATGTTTCCAATCAAATACATTATAATATGAACAACACCAACAGAGCAAGTGGCAAATGTATAATCATCAGTAAGTTGCTCGGATATCCACTTTTCAATAAGGTATAGATGGCAGAACTGATATAACAATTAAAATAGCAGCATGATCTTAGAATGGCAACATTGATTCTACACAGCGCTGATGATTTAGAAAGAGAACCGTTAAACACACCTTAGATTTTGGACAAGATTCTTCATGTGGATCACGGGAAAATGACATGATGGTTGAGCTTGCATGGGGAAGATGAGTTGAAGGGACCTCAAATATGCTCATGCGAGGTTTCCTCAATCTAGCTGCATTCGGTGGTGGCTCGGCAGCCATGTTTGATCAATTAAACAAACCTACAAAAGAGATGCATTTATAACACATAAGGAAACGGCATGATTAACAATACTGAATATATTTAATAGACAATATTTACAGCAACGACATTCCTGGTGAAAAGACTCAAATGCAAGGAATAATATATACGGACATTTCTGATCACCTACCAATATATTTGTTAACCAAACTAAATAATAATACAAAGGATGATACAATAATTAAAACTAGATTATATATTGATCAAACCATTACCACTTTCAGATGTAGTATAGATAAAATAGTTTGGGATGATGTTTATGAATGTCAGGATCCCGAAGAAAGCTACAAGATGTTCTTAAATAAAATAACACAGGCATATGATAAAGCATTCCCACTTGTTAAGAAAAAACCAGAAGAAAGAAATATAAACCCTGGATTACCAAAGGGATTAAAAAATCCATAAAAAAAAATTATACAAGTATTACTTGAATATACCTACAATATTTAATGAAACCAATTATAAAAAAATAAACTAAATAAACTTATTAGCATTGTGGAAATGTACCATTATCATAAGGAATTTCACAAACATACAGGCAATGTACAAAAAATGTGGCAAGTACTGAAGGATATTATAGGCAAAAAGACTGTATCCTTATGTCAATGAGAATTCCTAGTTGATGACAAAATTATTCAAGACAAAAAGATGATTACTGATAAGTTTAATGATTATTTCACAAACATTGGCCCCCAGTTGGCTAAAGGAATACCAGAAGTTACCAAAAAGCCTGAGGATTATCTATGTGGAACTTTTAAAAAATCTATGTTTTTAGCACCTGTAACTACAGATGAGATAAAAGGAATTATTGAAAAATTTAAAAGTAGTTCTGGTTGGTATGGCATCAAACCTAATATTATTAAGCAGACATATCCTAACATGCTTGAACCATTATGCCATATTATAAACTTATCATCCGATGAAGGATGCGTACCAGATCAACTCAAATTACCCAATGTACTTCAAATTTAAAAAATGGAGATGCTAAACTTATAGCAAACTACAGGCCCATCTCTGTGCTGCCAGTATATTCAAAGATTTTTGAAAGACTAATGTACATTAGATTAACCAAATATGTGACTAAAAACAACATTTTGTCTAACTCTCAATTTGGACTTTAAAAAGGTCACTCCACATACATGGCTTTAACAATACTAATTGACAAAATAACCAAAGCTATCGATAAAAAAATCATACAATTGGACTATTTCTAGTTTTTGCTAAAGCTTTTGACACTGTTAATCATAACATCTTACTAACAAAATTAGCTCATTATGGAATTAGAGGTAATGTGCTCCAATGGATTCAAAATTATTTAGCTAAAAGAAAACAAACAGTAATATTTGATGGAACTAACTCTGTTCTAAAAAATATAACATGTGGTGTACCACAAGGTTCAATTCTGGGGCCTTTACTATTTCTCATATACATAAATGATCTAAGTGCTGTATCTCAAGTTACATTTCCTATTATATTTGCAGATGATGCAAATTTCTTCATACAAGGGGAAAACTTAGAAAAAATGGAAAACGACTTAAACATTGAATTAAAAAAGCTGACAATATGGCTTAAAACTAATAAACTTTCATTAAACATCCAAAAAAACACATACAATGACCTTTAGCAATACTCACAGCATAAGAACCAGACATAATAAAATCTACATAGATGGGACAGAAATAGGTACTATAAATTATACAAACTTTCTAGAAATAGTAATAGACAACAAACTAAACTGGAGTGAACATATAAAACATATATGTAACAAAATATCTAAGAGTAGTGGCATAATTAATAAGATAAAATACAAGCTGGACATGAAAATTCTTACAAATTTATATTATTCTTTTATTTATCCATACATCACTTATTATAATATAGTATGGAGAAGAGCCCCAAAGATATACCTGTTCAAAATTCATGTATTACAGAAAAGATTAGTACGTATAATTAGTCAAGTGGGTTTCAGAAATCAAACTCAACCATTATTTATAAAACAAAAAATTGTGAACATCTATCAAGTAAACAAGTACACATGTTGTGACTTTATGTATAAACACAACAGGGGTATGTTACCAGAAATATTCAATGACATGATTACTTTAAATGTCTCTCCACATAGTCATAACACAAGGCAAGGAACAACTTATAAAATACCATATTGCTATACAAAAATCAGACAAAATACATTGGCATGTACTGGTTCCAAATACTGGAATACTAAAGTGATAAAGAATCATCTTGAAGATTGCACATTGCTTGAAACCTTTAAAAAGAGAATCAAAGCACTTATTCTTGATGAATGTATGAATGCTGAATTCTAATAGATGGTAATAGTTTCATACAGGCAATATATATACTTATTTATGAACAATTTATGTTGTGAACCAAATACTATGTTGCATAATAACCTCATTGTTGATATATTACACTACAAAGTAGTGGTTATGTGCCGTAGTCAGCGGTCAAATTATATTTAACCGGGTAGTCATATGAACTACGTGAATATATATATATACATACATATATACACATAACAACTGATCTAATTTTACTGTAGTAAACTTGTAGTACAACTGTCAACTAGTGAATGATGTACTTCATCAAATGTAATACATATAGAGATGTCCTAGTATACTTCAATCTTTTTACACTGCACATGTTCTAACAGTTTTGTACTACTGCATGATGCACTGTACATTAATGAATTATTTAAACAAGGAATTATAAGCTATATTGCTTCTTTTCCATTGTCTTCGTTGATATATGCTATGTATCATGAGTATATGAACTGTATCATCATGAAGACAATAAATTATTATCAATATCATTGCATGCAGGGTAAATTTTTTCTGTAGTTAACTATTTCAAAATCACAGTTGAGTTGAAAGAGTATTAAAAGATTACTGTCAATAGCAGTGCACATCATTAAAAACATCACTATCATAATATCATAATATAAATACGTCAGTAAACATGCTTACAGTCCTCACCTTGTATTCAATACCAAAGAAGCTGGTGCACAAAGCAGCTGCGTTAATTTAGAACCCTGACCGCCATTCGCATGTCAAGAGTAATTAAATGACCAAATACTAAGTGTTTCAACTAAAATGTCCCCTGAGTTATGGTGTTGCTATCGAAACACTAGTAAATTATTTACTGCTAATAATGAAATGGCATGCCATCTCCAACATAAATAAGAACCGTAAATTAATACCTTATGAGAGTGTCACAAACACTCCCGGCTGCTGTAAACACACTGAATTATTTACAGATGATTGACATTTAGGCTTTACTTATCAAAGTGAACTCTGGAATTAACTGGATAACCAGATGAAACAAATGATGACTCATGTTATCAAATAGTTGTAGACCAAGTCAAGGCTCTATGAGGTGTGATTCACTAAGGAATCTGGATTATAGAATAAATTGCTTATATCTACATATTTGTTGTTTGTATGCATGAATGGAATAAATATCAAAGAAAGTGATTCATGAACTTAATTATTATCATCATTGGCAGAAATGTCTTCAAAATAAATTGCCTTTATTCAGTTTTTTGTCTGTCTATAACTATGGAATCCCCTATAAACACCCTTGCTTTCATAATGACACCCTCTATCACCACCTCAGAGTAGCATATCTAGGCATTTCCCATCTGTCTTAATCTGTTCCCCAGTTTTGCCACTTGCCACCATGTTGTATGTCTCCTTCAATCCTGTCATATGTCCCTTTCCCTCCTGTCTCCTTGTTGTTTCTCCCTTTCCCTCCTGTCTTCTTGTTGTTTCTTCCTTTCCCTCCTGTCTCCTTGTTGTTTCTCCTTTCCCTCCTGTCTCCTTGTTGTTTCTCCTTTTCCCTTCTGTCTCCTTGTTGTTTCTCCTTTTCCCTCCTGTCTCCTTGTTGTTTCTCCCTTTTCCTCCTGTCTCCTTGTTGTTTCTTCCTTTCCCTCCTGTCTCCTTGTTGTTTCTCCCTTTTCCTCCTGTCTCCTTGTTGTTTCTCCTTTTCCTCCTGTCTCCTTGTTGCTTCTCCTTTTCCTCCTGTCTCCTTGTTGCTTTTCCCTTTTTCTCCTGTCTCCTTGTTGCTTCTCCCTTTTCCTCCTGTCTCCTTGTTGTTTCTCCTTTTCCTCCTGTCTCCTTGTTGTTTCTCCCTTTTCCTCCTGTCTCCTTGTTGTTTCTCCCTTTTCCTCCTGTCTCCTTGTTGTTTCTCCTTTTCCCTCCTGTCTCCTTGTTGTTTCTCCTTTTCCTCCTGTCTCCTTGTTGCTTTTCCCTTTTTCTCCTGTCTCCTTGTTGCTTCTCCCTTTTCCTCCTGTCTCCTTGTTGTTTCTCCTTTTCCTCCTGTCTCCTTGTTGTTTCTCCCTTTTCCTCCTGTCTCCTTGTTGTTTCTCCCTTTTCCTCCTGTCTCCTTGTTGTTTCTCCCTTTCCCTCCTGTCTCCTTGTTGTTTCTCCTTTTCCTCCTGTCTCCTTGTTGCTTTTCCCTTTTTCTCCTGTCTCCTTGTTGCTTCTCCCTTTTCCTCCTGTCTCCTTGTTGTTTCTCCTTTTCCTCCTGTCTCCTTGTTGTTTCTCCCTTTTCCTCCTGTCTCCTTGTTGTTTCTCCCTTTTCCTCCTGTCTCCTTGTTGTTTCTCCTTTTCCCTCCTGTCTCCTTGTTGTTTCTCCCTTTCCCTCCTGTCTCCTTGTTGTTTCTCCTTTTCCCTCCTGTCTCCTTGTTGTTTCTCCCTTTTCCTCCTGTCTCCTTGTTGTTTCTCCTTTTCCCTCCTGTCTCCTTGTTGTTTCTCCCTTTCCCTCCTGTCTCCTTGTTGTTTCTCCCTTTTCCTCCTGTCTCCTTGTTGTTTCTCCTTTTCCCTCCTGTCTCCTTGTTGTTTCTCCCTTTCCCTCCTGTCTCCTTGTCGTTTCTCCTTTTCTCTCCTGTCTCCTTGTTGTTTCTACTTTTCCTCCTGTCTCCTTGTTGTTTCTCCCTTTTCCTCCTGTCTCCTTGTTGTTTCTCCTTTTCCCTCCTGTCTCCTTGTTGTTTCTCCCTTTCCCTCCTGTCTCCTTGTTGTTTCTCCTTTTCTCTCCTGTCTCCTTGTTGTTTCTACTTTTCCTCCTGTCTCCTTGTTGTTTCTCCCTTTTCCTCCTGTCTCCTTGTTGTTTCTCCTTTTCCCTCCTGTCTCCTTGTTGTTTCTCCCTTTCCCTCCTGTCTCCTTGTTGCTTCTCCTTTTCCCTACTGTCTCCTTGTTGTTTCTCCCTTTCCCTCCTGTCTCCTTGTTGTTTCTCCCTTTCCCTCCTGTCTCCTTGTTGTTTCTCCCTTTTCCTCCTGTCACCTTGTTGTTTCTCCCTTTCCCTCCTGTCTCCTTGTTGTTTCTCCTTTTCCCTTTCCCTCCTGTTTCCTTCCATTGTGTCACCGTTCCTCCTATCAGCTTTCCTCCTGTCTCCTTCCGTCCTGTCACTATTTCATCACTTTCCTTTTCTCCCGTCACTTTCCTTCCTGTTGACATGTCACCTACCCACTTGTCTTCTTCCCTTTCTTGTTTAATAATGGAGCCTGCCTCCTCTATCTCCTTTATCAACTGTCTTAGCTCTGCCACTTCCTCCAACAAACAATTAAAAGGCTACCCTTGTAATCTCTTCATTAGATATGTCATTAGTCCGATATATCAGTCACTGGGGGTGGAAACGTCTGACAAAGTTAAATTGTTTGAAGAAAATCAAGTATAAACAGGTTTCTGAGTGGAACGGATGTTGGAACACTAGTCACCGGACTGTTGATGTTAACATACAACACATTTCAATTTGTTGGACAAAAATGCATGCAGGTATTCATAATAATCACCACAGTAAAGATAACGAACAGCCCCATGATGTTTATACATTTAATTCGTTGTGTCTTATGGTACAGCGAGGCTTTTTGAACATGCCGTAGAAAATTCGACCTATAGACATCTTCTTGTGAAACATGTTTTTGTTGTTCAATAATTGTAAATGTTTTCATTCAAAACAATTTTTCTGACAATTTGTTTGCATTCAATTAATGAAATAACTGTTAGTGATTTAGAATATTGATTGTTTATTAAGATAATATTCTTTAGAATATAATACCAGTATGCTGTTTGTTTTAGGAATAACATAGTATAAAACTGGGGTCATTCCATATGAAATCAATCAAAAAAAGGCAAAAATATTCTCGACCACCTCCAATTTTAATTAAATTTGGTACACATGTTGAACCTGCACTGAAATTTATTCTTACCAATTTCCAGATTTGTGAGTGAAATAGTTATTGCATATGAATTATACAAAATGAAAAAAAAAACATTGTGTTGCCTCTTAACACGTATAACTTTAACCCTAATGATGCTAAAGTAGTGGTCTTAAAATGAAGCTGTGACACTGTTCTATCCATAAATACAAATATCACATTGCAGTTGAGAAAAATTCTGAAGGTAACTGACATTGACCTTCGAAATTTGTTTTCTACTTCATTATATAGAAAATATAGTGTATTATTACACTTCAGGATGGAACCACCTAGAAAGGAGTAGTCTCTAGAGTAATGATAATAAAAATGACTCCAGAGTTCTGATTTACTGAGCTATGAAATGGTGACAGATTCGCACACAGCTATGCCTATGGGTCAGTATAACTGACACTGTTTGCAATCTACATGTTTGAAAATACGTTCCATAATGATATATAAAATAATTCATATATGCGTAATTATGATGTATTAACATACTTCCATAACTGTAATGTTTATTCATATACTTCCATAACTTTACAGACTTTTGGCAATACCTAATGCACCCGTCTGAATTTAGATTTTTCTGTGTCACACACGTAATGGTCCATGACCTTGTAATATTTAAAAAGTCATTAATGATGAAAAAAAAATGTTGCATACCCTAACTATTAAACAACATGTAGAACAATGGCCAATGCTGTGATTAAATTAAAAGTCAGCAATAAATTAGCAACAAGCTAATAAATGAAATTATTTTTACATTGTAAAATAACATGTTTGTTTAAAAATCACAAACGAGACAGTTTTTATATATGTAACTTATGCATACCACTACTAAGCCAAAACTGACACGCTGATCTTGAATCAGCTGAAAGGTAAAGTCGACTGTGTATTTCACGTTGACTGTCTGCGTTTAAAAAATTAAGTTTGATGACACAAAACTTATCAAATAATGGCGCATTCTTTGTAGATGTTTTTTCATTATAGGTATACTAGAAACATGATACTTGCCGGTTACGTTGTTTAATAAAAGTCAGTCAGTTGTTATATATAATTTGACTACACTACTAAATAAGATGTGGCAAAACAGCAGACGACATTTTAGATGCTCCCTTCCTACGTTGCGTTTGTTGAGTTGCCACCTAACGGGATGTTTCAGAACCAATCATAGCTAATACGCTGGTAACTGCTGGTGGGTAGACGGTAACGATAAAATGAATAACCACGTATATGGTAGTTGAAACCATCAAAATACCATGTTCACTAATTAGCCGGAATACAATATGATTACCATGCGAGATAGTTTAACATGCAGCTTTTAAGACTGTGAATAACTGTTTTTATTGTATTATCGCCCACAACCAAGGCAAAGCGAGTTGCAGCGCCGCCGGTATCATAAAGAGATGGGGCCACCACAAACATAAATAGAATACCATAATGATGTAACTGTATGGGGGAGGGGGCACATACCACCCTTGAGATTAGTAACAATCCTAGAAACATGAATTGTGCATTATATTTGAACTGCTTATAGCACTAGCCTGCAGAATGAGTGAGTTGAAATAGAATAAGAATTGACATTTGGAACTTTTGAGTTTTGTGCACCAAATATCGTCTTCAGTAATTGCAGCGTGGCTGAATGCTTCCCTGAGGCAGATATGTCGAGTCAGAGTTGGAAAAGAAAAGAGGCCATATACTCGATGGTCAGAACAGTAAATGGTTGTGGTATACCATGGTTGTTTATCCTTTTCAGTGAACGTTGATGGCTGTAATTTGTGAACTTGACTGTGGTTGGCTTGTTAACCACAAGCTAGCAATAGACAGAGTATATTACAACACATATACATTGCCGGAACAAATGACTGTTTCATCACCAGAAACTACGCCAGTGCATTACCATTGTCTGCCAGACCTCTTTGATATCCACCAAATTTTTATGATGGACTCACAGTTTGATAAGTTGAAGAAAAATACCCGTATTGAATCACAGCCAGAAGAAACAGCCAGTGTCAGTGATACTGGATCGGCCAGAAGAAAGAAAAGGGTGGGTTGTGTGTATATCCTGCATGAAATTCCTTCCTTACATTGATCAGTACGACAAGTCATCAATGACTGGTTTAATTAAAATCATAACTGTAAGACCACTGAAGAAATCTTATTAATAAAGATCATTTGATTAAAGAAATCTAATGACCGCTGAAGTGTGCATTTTGTGATGAACTTTGACTAACTTCGATGGAAATAGGTTTTGTTACAGTGTTTTGCCCAAATGCCTTCTGTTTGCACAGTAGAAGAGGAAATTGCCACTGAATGAAGGGGAACTGGCAGCTCTGGGCTTCCACAAGAAGGTTGGTTTTAAATTTGTAGCACATAGACAATCCTTATGTAGGCAAATGTTTGAGCTTTTCTTGGTTATTGCATGATTTATATTACCAGACCCACTAGAGCTGTTAATATTATGAGTAATATTTTTCTAAGTAATTGCCTTGAAAATCTTGTGAAAATTCATTGCACACTTCCATGATTTAGCAATGCAATTCTTAATGTATAAATAATAATAATGTTTTAATTCAGACGAAAGTCCATAGATATACATAAAACACAGTTAGACAAATGTATGTACATATAAAAACACATATTGAGCATAGAAAAATACATGTAAAAATTATGTCAGATAAACGTAGAAATGTACCAACATGTTGTATAATAAAGGTGTAATATATATATATATATACATACATACATATATATACATACATATACACATATATATATGTGTGTATATATATATATGTGTGTGTGTATGTATATATATATATATATATATATATATATATATATATATACATTTATTATTTTTGTTTTGTATACTCTTCTTGAATAATAAAATCTTTTAACACAATTATTAAGAATTAACTTACTGTTTCAAAAACCTTTGGTTTTCTTCTTCGGGAACTGAATTTTAGGAATTAGTTCTCATTCTGCTCACTAGATGATTTGGCAAGCAGGCTGTCCCCTGTGTGCCTATGGATATGTATTCCCTTGTCTCGATTCATGAAAGGTGTTTTTGGTTCATACCATCTAACGAGCAGAATTCAACTGCTGGTTGCTGAAGGGTTGAAGTGAGTAAACTTTAATAGTTGTATTAAAAAAAATTTACATTAAATTTATTCCCCAAACTTGATGAAAAGTTTCACCAATATACTCGTATAGGTTTGTTTTAGGTGAATCCTATTCTAGACAAGGCTCTCAGCCATCTTGTGGGTCTCGGGAAAGAGAAAGGTTATTTTATGGAGAGGAGTAACGATGGCCGAGGGACAGACAACAACTTGGCCGCCCGCCAGGCTGCCTGTCTGACTGACACCTTCCTTGTCGACATAGTAGAGCTCGCCAGACAGACAGACACAGAGCATTCAGCCACCATCATTCTTACTGGTACGTCTCCTGTTTGTGTGACATATTATGAAAGGAACTTATTATGTTTATCTTTCATAGTTGTATAAAGCAACCCTAAGTTTATGTACTGTATGGTAAGAATTTGCAACATTTTCTTAAAAATCATGCCTTTGTTGTAATATAATATTGTGTATTATTTAATTAAAACATATGCACGCATGCACACACGCATACACACACACTACTACAACTCTGCAAAACTATGTACATGTGTATTTGTAAGTTGTGATGATTGTCTCTTGTACAGATGAATCAACTGAGCAAGAAGAAATATTAGTGAACCACATGATTAAGCATAAGAGTGACAAGGCGACACTGAGACGGTGGATGGGTCGTTGCTATCTCCTCCCTCCACACTGCTCCTTTCTCCTGTCTGACCTTCATCACCTCTCTCCTCTTCTCAGGGGTATGTGTCAGCACTCTTCATAAGCTTTTTCTTAGGGGGGAGGGAAAGAAAAAGCTTTTCAGATATGCAGTAATCGGTCACGTAAGTGTACTAGTTAATCAGAGGTTTTGTACGAGTGTTATTGTGTGTGTGATGCAAGAACAGTAACTTTGGTCTTTCTAATCTTTGTCCAGGTTGCATGTGTATGTAATTATATGCGACATGTTTTAACAATTTATTATTATTTATTTAGCACATTATTTTTCTATTTATGTATATTTTACCATGTAGCTATGTTTTATTATGTATCTATCATGTTTAAACTAGTTGTTTGAACTAATTAATTTTATATTTACATACACATAATATTATATTTTTATTATGTATTTTAGCACCTGTGTATTTTTAATGACTCTGAATGGACTTAATGTGATTTACTAGTTTGATTTTATGTTTCAGATGCCCAGCAGTACAACTTAATAGTTATTGATCCACCGTGGCAGAATAAGTCTGTCAAGAGGAAGAAAAAGTGAGTTAGACCCTGACAACATTAACAGAGAGGAAATGTCAAACATTACAACTGTTGAATGTTTACTGACAGTGGCATTTTAGACAAGGCAAGCTCCATGATGATTGATTGCAATCAGGATAGGCTTATATATACCATTTGGTGACTAGGGTAAAACAACTGAAACAACAAAAGAATTGCCAACTGTTTAACACCAGGCGGCGACACTTAAATTTTTCCACACTATTCAACTTACAATAATTATGGGTCCTGCAGACTAAAAAAGGGGGTGTATGCTTATTAAGGCATGTACACTTAATATGTCGAATACGATATGTATGTTATATGTAATTGATGTTGTGCCCAAAATCTGATATTGCCATAGAGAGTTAGAACAAGTAGTGAACTGAGAGATTTTGCGTGTGGAAATATCGTTGCAACATATGGCACTTGACTTTTGATGAATTGTACTTCACAAGGACACAAGTGGCGATCATCAATTTATACATTTTCTTTTACCAGGATAAATGCAGTAACAGGTTTTTGTTTCACTGCATCACCTGTATGTAAGTTTATGTATTCCAGATACTGGACACTCGACAATGGCGACCTTCAGCGATTGCCTGTAAAAGAGCTCTCGGCGGATGGATGTCTGGTTGTCATGTGGGTGACAAACAGGCAGAGCATTCACCAGTACATCACGCAGAAGCTCTTTCCGTGGTGGGGTGTCAAGTTTGACACCTGCTGGTACTGGTTGAAGGTAGGTTCGTGCAGGCTTACAGCTGGTATTATTACTATAATTACCTAGTTCACTGATTGGTTTGGTAACATTATTATTAGAACTCCCCCCTCAATTCATTTAGCACATCGTGAGTGCATGTTTTTATTAAAAGCATCAAAAGTATAAACTCATTAGATCAGGTAGGCCTAAATTCCAAACACATGAATAGCCTTATGCTATAGTATATATATATAAACAGTTGGACCACTTTTTTGCATAATGTTGACTGGACCTGGTCAAAAATGTAATAGTTTGCTTGATGACGTCACCAAACTTAATAACATTTGCATAAACGATATAGCATGTTGTAGTGGATGCTAGATAAGTTTGATTTTTCACGGAATGACTAACTTGTGACAGCGTCGCTACAATCTTTCGTCCCTCTATAACATGCTTGAGTGACAATGGCCTGTGGGGTTTCCAGTTGACAACGCAAGGAATTCCAGTGTGTGACCTTGACCTGGCAATGAAGAAGCCATATGAAACTCTGATCCTTGGCCATGTCAGTCATACAGAGGCTTCATCCATGGAAGTAGATCTGCCAGATGCCCGGGTCATTGCAAGTGTGCCATCTAGTGTCCACTCACAGAAACCTCCACTTCACGGTAAGACCGAGTGAAAGGTTAAAAAGGATGTTTATTGAATATTGATTAGTGTTGTGTAAGAGTACATTGATTATGGCAAGTCCCTACTCGACTTGAATAAGTGCTTCTTTGAAACTTGGAAATATCACCCGACATAAATTTGTTTTGTAAAAATTTGTTCTCTTTTGCACAATATCGAGTACTTTTTGGGTTAAATTTGCACGTTAGCCAAGTCTGATGGATTAAATGGGAAATTACATGTTATTTCATAACTTCAACGTTTGTAGGTATATACTGAAGCAAAGTCCTGCTAATGTATTGTTTTCTGTTAGTCTCCTGTTCCGTCTGGTAAAAAAATATGTTGTTTGTGGCTGCAGATATTCTCAAAGCTTATCTGCCTGACGATGCGAGATGTCTGGAGTTGTTTGCAAGAAATCTTCAGCCAGGCTGGACAAGCTGGGGTAACGAGGTAGGTTGTATCCTCATTGAAACACTTGATATGAGAGGAATAACGTGCCTAGAATGACGGTCTCGTATGCAACAAATAGATTGATTTTAGCATTGAAAATAACAAATTCGGGACATTTCATCAAAGTGGAACCAACGTATAAAAGTGGCATTTCTCACTCAAAAGTGGTTGCCACCTATGCTGTAATTAGATTTCTCAAATGAATTATACAAAATAATAAATATAACCGTGTTATTAATAGAGACGATTTGCGCGACGCATGCGCATTAGCACTATATTATTGAAGTCCAAGCGTGGTTTCATTCTTTGCCAACAGGTGTACTTGTTATAAATAATGTCACTATACGACAACAAAAAAAAACTGACTACATACGTATTTACTTTTAAAGACCAATTTCAAAATCTACCAGTTTCAGGTGTTGCAATGATGTCTCAATCATATCGCAATCAAACCCGTCCCACAACCCTAGTTTTATGCTTAGCTGATAGGTGTCGTAAATGTTGTGAATAATGTCTGTTGGCTGCTGCATCAACTTGCCAATTAATTAATCATGTCCATTAATGAAAATGCTGATGTGCTTGTTGTTAGTTGTGCAAGTGATATAGAAATTGTGTGGCTAATGTAAATATCTGTCATAAAATACTTGTTTTTTTCCAGGTCCTCAAGCATCAGGAATTGAAATATTTTGAGGAGGTACACAGAGAAGAAACATCCACGAGCTGACATCATGAGCCAGTTTTCACAATCTTCATTAAATAAACTTAACAGACACAACATTTCTGCGGTATTCATGATTATTATATCCTTGTATCATTAGTGTTCAGTTGCCGTTTCATATAACAAACCAAAACACAGAAATTCTTGCCACTAGCACACCTCCTCTCGGCATTCTGAACCTACACACCACGAAACAATGGCAGTGTGGCTAATAGAAGCAAAAATCACCCAGTTATACATAAAGAGACTGCTGCGGAAATTCTGAAAGAACTAAAAAATATTATATGTTAATAAAATTTTAGTTCTCATGTTTGTTGCGAAGGTGCTTATACAGTCCCATGTTTGTTGCGAGGTGCTTATACGGTACCTATGTTTGTTGTGAGGTGCTTATACGGTCCCCATGTTTGTTGTGAGGTGCTTATACGGTACCCATTTGTTGCGAGGTGCTTATACGGTCCCCATGTTTGTTGCGAGGTGCTTATACGGTACCTGTGTTTGTTGCGAGGTGCTGATATGGTCCCCATGTTTGTTGCGAAATGCTTATGTGGTGCCCATGTTGAGATGCTTATACGATCCTCATGTTTGTTGCAAAGGTGCTTATACGGTCCCCATGTTTGTTGCGAGGTGCTTATATGGTCCTCATGTTTGTTGCAAGATGCTTATACGGTCCTCACGTTTGTTGCGAAATGCTTACACGGTGCCCATGTTGAGATGCTTATACGGTCCTCATGTTTGTTGCGAGGTGCTTATACAGTTCCCATGTTGAAATGCTTATACAGTCCCCATGTTTGTTGCGAGATGTTTATATGGTCCCCATGATTGTTGAGATGCTTATATGGTTCCCATGTTTGTTGTGAGATGCTTATACGGTCCCCATGTTGAGATGCTTATGCTGTCCTGTTTGTTGTGAGGTGCTTATATGGTCCCCATGTCGAGATGCTTATACGGTCCGAATGTTTGTTGCGAGATGCTTATACGGTCCCCATGTTTGTTGCGAGATACTTATACGGTCCCCGTGTTTGTTGCGAGATGCTTATGCGGTCCCCGTGTTTGTTGCGAGATGCTTATGCCGTCCCCATGTTTGTTGCGACATGCATATACAGTCCTCGTATTTGTTGCGAGATGCTTATAAGGTCCTCGTATTTGTTGCGAGATGCTTATACGGTCCTCGTATTTGTTGCGAGATACTTATATGCTCCCCAAGTTTGTTGTGAGCTGTTTCTATGCATATTTCTCAGAAAGGTCCTGGTAGAAACTGGTAAAAATTATTGTGTTTGTTCACCCGAAGCCAAGTAGTTACAGTTTAAGATATCTGAAGTGAGAAACTAAATTAGTTTGCTCTGCATTAGTTGCTGCCTCAAAGGAAAGATGATTGACGATTTTTAGTTCTGTTCCCCCATTTTATAGTATTAAATCAGGTTTTGATGATGTCATGTTTTGTGCATATTGCAGCCATAACTAGTAGAAAGTATTCTACCATGCAGGTAATTACCAGGTTTTTACTTTGCATTGTGAAAACCTGCCAACCCTGCACGTCTTGTCACAATCTCTATATGCTTTACCTATATAGTAAAATTTGGTTTCCAGACTATCTCGGTGGTACATCGACGAGTAAAATATATTGCATGATACTGAAAGTACACATCTTGCACAATTTGGAATATACCCAGCATAACATTTTGAATTTATTAAGCACATGACTGAATGTAGTCATATAACACACATAGCACAAGTTTTTCATACAAATGTAAACCGCAATATTCACTGTACGGTATGGATACTTATTTAAACTGGCCCAAGAGTTGCTAGCAAACAGCCTGATAGCAGATGACAGACAGCCAGCCACAAGAGTGACTGACCGACAGTTGTGAAAGCAGTGAGAGGTGTGACGAGAAAGCGGACACAGAACAGCTTCATTGGTGACACCAAGTGATTTAATCTGTACAATACAGCAGAAGACAAGTGCCAACTGAACAAATACAGTTAGTTTAGTAGTGGTAGTAGCAACAGTAGCACATTATCTTAACGAAGACTGAAGTTACACAGAGAAAAGTGTACATGTTCAAAATGCAAGAACAGACAGGATTAGAAACTCAGTGCAGTTTCCGAAGAGAGCATTCGATCAAGACAGCAAGATCAGTGACGCCAGATTACTTTTGGTGCTCACATCGACACCTCTCTGTACACGTGACAATGGTGTTACCCCACACTACCAAAGTAACCGGCGAAAGCTTAGTAGAAATCAAGAAGGCAGTGGGCGATTCCCAAGAAATACAATAGAAAAAGTAACAAAAACCAGCCAGTGTATAATATATACTCCGAAGTATTACGAAAATAGTTTCCTCGCCAATTACAGTTAAACTACACCTTATTGTTATATTATGAAAAAATACAATTTCATCACTACCAACTAACATAAATATGTATACTCGGACTTTAACGTGACCTGCTGCCCTGCACCCTCACACCAACACCAACATGATGCAATCTCAACAATGCTTTATTAGAAAACAATAAACTTCTTCACACGGTCGTCACGCAAAGGTTCCGCTTGAGTAAATTCGTGCCGGTTGCGCTTTGATGACGACGTGGGACCACGCACACGTCCCCAAAAGGGGCCATCTCCAAATTAACAGCTTCGCACGATGTCAATAAATAAAAATAATCCGTAAACAGTCTGATGATAAAAAAGCTACAAATGTTTACATATTGATCCCGATACTTAGGCACGTAATACACCCGTGTAGGGCGGCTGTCCGAGCCCCCACGACTGCTGCTTCTGCACCCCACCAGACACCCCCTAAACTTTCACATATAGCAACACACGTACAACAGGACAGCAGAAAATAGCAGATAATTAAGAAAATATAATATATAGTCCCGTAAGCCCAATTCTTCCATCTAGGATACATCAGTGCACCGCTCCAGTAGTGGCACTTGTGGCCAGTTCTTTGGAGCAAATTAAAATTAATCACCAAAGCAGTTACTGTTGTTGTAAATTTGTGCTCAAAGTAACAAGATATATGATTCCCTGTAAACTCGATTGTGATTTGAAGTTTCCAATACTCGACACAACTGTTCAACTCGGCTTGGACACCTGAGCGCATTGTACATCTTTCCAGTGTATTGAGAACTTGTAAGTACTAAACAAATCCGTATTTACATTTTACAACCACCAGCATATTTTCCACACACTGTCCCGTAATTCGTACGAGTGTCGAGGCCCAAGAATGCATTTGGAATGGCGAAAATCTGACTATCGAATTTAGCAACAAATCAATTTCATCCTAATCAGTGATTGCAGTATATCAAAAGAAAGCACAGAATTCAGTTGCTGAGCAGATTGGCTCGTGGCTACAATGCTAATGTCTAACAGTACACCAATTCCATGTATCATAATCACCTGAGACAAATAAGGTATCAGTTAAACGTCGTACGTATTAATTTCAAATAGATATACAGATTTCAATCAAAATCCAACCAGCGATATACAAATAACATACAAACTAATAATGATCAAAGAGAGCTACGAATCATGACGTACCACTATCAAACCTTAAAAATACTACCTCAAAATTTATTTCCTCACTGCCATCTTGCTAGCATGGCGTCTATACAGTGCACTTTACAAATAACCCACAGAAAATGACGGACACTGATGGTCAAATGGATTCCACGCGGCATTCTCGCAAGCTGCATGGAGATTCCTTGTGTCGGAAACAATGGAATGCCATATAGTTCACCCTGTTCCATCTCTGCGTCTCCCGCCTGCTGTTTAACGCCACGACAAGACATGTGCAAGCAAACAGCAGCCGATGCCTCCCCCAATTGTTGCTACAAAGAACACTCAAAAATGCATTGCAGGACCTATACCTTTTGTACATCACAACTAATATAATAATAATGTCGCTGACGGCTGGATGTACAGAAATATACTGTGGCACACGGAGAAGTCATGAGCACATTAAAGCAGTCCAGCTGCTCGAGTATGTTGGTAGATTTTAATCACATAATTTACACTGACAAAACATGTCTACCACTGTAGGTGATGTAAAATTTGGCTTCTACCATGTTTTTGAAAATTGTTTCATCTTTGTGTAAAACACAAATAGAATTCAATTTGAGTACCCAGACATTGCCTAATCAAGCGCCTTGCTGGCAACATATTTAGAAAACAACTACTGTCAGTCAGATAACAGACTTCTAAGCATTAGAAAGTGACAGGTCAAAATAATGTTGATAAAACAATGATTCAGGCAATATGAATCCGAGACAAACAGAAGTGCAGCATGCTGCTGTATATGCAGCCGTCAAAAAATAGACATTTTCCAGCATAACTTGCCATAGACAAAAATAACAATAACAGAACATGCGTACATTCCGTGGTGCACTGTCGTGCTGGTGGCTTCATATCACAGCCATGTTCCTATCATGAAATAACGCTTGCAAACTGGGCTTTGAAAGCGGCAACTGAATGGCATCCGTTGATAAAACGTTAGCTGAACGAGTCACCCACTACCGAACTGTTTGTTTGGTTCTATGTAACAGCGGTGGACTAGCAACGGTCAGAGTGTAATCCTGCTGAAAGGCACATTAATTAGGACAAGTCACTGATTACTGCAGTTGTTACAAAATGTCTGAGTGGTGTCAGTCAACTTTGTAGAAAACAAATTGAGTTAGTGAGTTGTCGCTGTGGATTGTCAATGAAGGGACACTGACGCGTCACAGAGTTTAATCGCAGGACACGATTCCCTAAACGTGAAGCCACCATCACCACAGCACAACACGCCTTACATGTAGGTTCATTATATTTATATATATCTATATACATACACACACACACACACACAAATATATATATTTATCGTCAAATGTTTAAATTAGTTTAACTTAATTAACAAAACCATTGCGAGCGTGCACAGGCACACGCGCGGCGCGGTTACTGTGCGTGTGCGATGGTTGACTTTGAGAAGGACACGCGTAGGTGCGACGTTTCGGCGAGCTGGTGGTTATGTAAGGCCTGCAACAAGACAAAGGGGGAGGCGGCGACATTAAGAGCCCTGCTCGTTAGACAGGTGAACAGGCAGGTAGGCAGGTGCAAAGACGCAGAGACGAGCAGAAGAACAAGAGAGGTCTGCCCGTGGTCAGGAGTTAGATGGCTGATTTGCTGAAGGACACACGCAGGTGGCTGGAGCTGGCCTCCAGCTGCGAGTTGTGAAGGGCCTGGAAGACAGAAAGATAGCACACACATAGTATGAAAGCTGCAGGAGAGACGTGGTAGAGGTCTGCCTCAATGGCTAGCAACTAAAAACGAATATTTACCTAAAAACATAAAAAAGAATATTGGCCATAAACGAGAAGCAACTTAAAAATGAATTTAATGTAGATTTGGTTTTTAATACAATTCAAATTAACTCACTCCAGTGTTTCTATATTAAATATCTCTCAACAAGTTGTACATTTTTACCAAAATAAAATGGTAGCAACCTGAATAAATGGCTATCAACATAAATACTTGGCCAGACAATGGTGGAATTCAGCCAGAGTAATTGGAAATGTAATTGTATTGTTGAATTATAATTACTTATAATTTCAAACTTGAATCAACTGTCTTGGAGCATTTACCTGAGAACTTACTGCATTTACTACTTTGGTTTTCAAGACACTATTTTATCAAGCATCTTGGCATTAGGTGAAAACCTATTCTTATGAATTACCCCTCATGGCTGAATAACAATCTTTTTAAAATCAAGATGTGAACAACTTCAAAAGTTCCTCCCTGACGCTGGCGGTGTAGAAATGTGGTTTTGGTGAAGCCAATGCCCAAAACACCACAAATAATAAAATCAAGAAAATAATTGCATAATTCACAAGCAGTTTAGTAAACACAAAGTATAAACAGTGTTGGCAGCATGTACCAGGCGAGGGGAAGGCATTTCCCAGAGAAGTAGGTTGAAGGTACCAAGAGCACAACATCTGGCACTACAGTTTGTCAAGCAGGGAACAGATAAGTGGTCATTCAGAATCAACAGCTAAATGTTCGTATTCATTATGGTTCTAAAAACGTTCATTTAAAACACAGAGAATACAACGGCCAGTTCTTTGTATTAGTCTTACTATGTGTACATGTTCATGTTACTGTACACAGCAAAATAATCTTAAGCATGCATTAGCATTACAATTACACATTAAGCGTGTGTTAACATTTCAATTACAGATATTCAACAAAGTTTACATAAAGCTAGCAGCATGAATGTTTGAAAAAAAATTGACAAATATCTCAGAAGGGCAGATTACACATAGATGAAAAATTGTTGGACTCTCGATAAGGCAATGGCTTCCTTGTCAACTTGCTATTTGGGCCTTTGGCTAGGATAGCAATTTCGCTAAACGACACAACAAAATCTAAGGTACTTACCATCAATGCCAACACGGCCTCCTCCACAGAGTTCATTTGTATTAATGCCATCTTCTTGTCTTTTCTAGAGTAACAACAGTTTGTGGTATAACGCATGTGGTCTCATATGTACATCACTTACAAGTCCTGTTTCACATTTTAAGATGACAATAAAGGTGTGTTCTTAGCATCTATAATGTATACTCACTGTTGAACAAATGTATATCCACTATAGATTACAAAAGGCAAACCTGCAAAATTATTTTAGAATGGCACATTACATGTGAAACATGAAGCTGGGGGCCTGAGCCAGATTGCATAAATTTTGTGGGTTTTGAGCTGAGCAAGTTTGGGGACCCAAGTTTGGGGACCCAAGGTGTACATGACACTGCCGCAGTCATGACGTTGATACTTACTGGAAAAACTTAAAGGCCACTACAGTTCCGTGCTCCGTGAAGAGTTCCTGCAACTGTTCTTCCGTTGTGCTGGGTCTGAAAATCATCAACAGACACGTGAATGCGAACCAATGGCTGCAGGTTAACCATTATCTTCATAGCAATCAATATAAATTCCGTCTTATCAAGAATCCTGATAAAATCACAAAATTAAATCTGATACAATATAAGTGCAGTTTACAACAATGGTTTTTTGTCTGTACACTTCGGGTATCACTAACATATATGCTCAGTGAATCAGATATGAATCACGTTAACGCCTAGCGTTACACCTCTTTATACAGATATACAACACTGCATCATCATGTGTACCATTTTTATAAGCAATGATATTGATCCCCAGATTACGTTAACCAGTGTATAGCTTGTCTTATCCAACTGCATTGTTTCAAGACAAGTTTTGCTTCAAGACAAGACAAGTTACACATGATATTAAGGAGTGGTGAACTCACGGAATGTTGGAGAGATGGAGCGTTGCTGATGGAGGGAAGATGTTGTGGTGATTCTTGGAGTTCGGTTTCTTGAACCGGTGCAGCGGAGAGTTGGTGTAATCTTTGGTGAGTCCTGCATCCTGAAATGACAAGCAAACTCAGTTTTCTTTCTCAAATGTAAAAGCATTTTCGTCACTACACTGATGGAAAATCTGCAAATACTCCCAAAGTTTTTGGAACATAGTTATACCATGTTGCATACTAAAGTGAGATCATACTCCCAGGCTGGATTAGCTTGTAACCAGAGATTTTAATAAATTTTATGATCAGAAAAAAAACCGAATAAACTTAATAACTATGGATTAAATAACATTAGCAACAGACCAGATGCTGCCTACATGAACAACAGATCATGCGGTGGACTCCGCCTAACAGAATCATGCATAATAGAATCAGCTGTTTTTGTAGAATCAAATATATTGGCCGGGACAAAATCTCTCCCTATTCTCCCTGCATTAAATGCGCCACTTGACTGAACCAAACTGCTCCAGCCCAGTAACTCTACTAACACCACCAGAGACTGCGAATTGTAACCAACTAACAGAGATACTCACTGGCTGGCCTTCCTTGGGCAGCTGCACCATTGTGTGTTTGGAAGGTGAGCATTTGATGTTTTTACCCCACAACTTCAGCTTGTCCAGATGTTGCATGGCTGTACACACAAACATGACTCCATCAGACACCAGACTCTTGGTACAATTCTACATGGTTATTTCAGATACCGCATTCGACCTATTAAGTGTACATGCCCTAATTAGTAAACACCTCCTTTTTTAATCAGTAGGATCCATAATTATTGTAATCTGACTAGTGTGGAACAACTGAAAAGCATCGCCATCTGGTGTTAAACAGTTGCAAACACTTTTCAGTTGTTCTATATTAGTCACCAAATTACACTAGTGTTGAACAGTTACCTTATTGTCTAGAGAAACAAATTTTGGTGTACGCTTATAAGAACAGATTCCTTGACTTTTTTCATGGCCCAATTTTTTTTTCAGGTGTCTGTACAATTACTAGGTACTTGATATGAAAGCTTTCCATGCAGCTACCCCATGAAGCTGTGGGCACACGTGGTATTGCATGATATCGTGCAAAAGAATTGGTCAAGTAAACACACGCAAGACTGGTTAGTGAGGGCAATTGTTTTTGCACAACTGTGTTCTTTTCTTCATTCATTCTTCATCTCTTGACCGGGATGGTCGTAGTGGTGCCATTCACACAGTCCTCACCAGCTTTGCCTGTCCGCTGCTGTGCATAGCAGGGTCAGTAGGTCTTGATCATTGTCCATTCTTGTAAGTTATCTAGCTAGTTTTTCTCTGGCAGCTCCATATTCTCTTGCCCTCCAGGGCGCCTTGCAGGATGACTTTTGCAATGGTGCTGTGTCGAGCGATGTGGCCAAACTAACAGAGCAAACATCATTTCACTGTTGCCAACAAGGGCCCTTGCTTTCCAGCAAGGGAGTCCACTTATTGTCTCACATATTCGTTTGTCTTGTGTTCAGTATGCGAAATGTGGAGGAGTCTCCTGGAGCATTTCGTTTCAATTGTGTTAGGGAGAAACAAGACAGTTGGCCATGATTTTAAAGCAGTGGCCAATCAGTTGCTTGTCTAAACACACACAATTTAGTTGTGTGTTATCATGTGACAGTGTTGTCCAACAAATTGGGGCAAAACTTGCACGTGTAAACCCGCTTTTACACAGCAAGTTTTCATGGCACCGTCTGGAATATCTGATTCCATAATGTTTGATTCAACATCAAATTTACAACTTCGCATTTACACACTGCGGGGCACCAGTGTTGTATCAATTGACAGGAAACAGGGATTATAAGCACTGGCTCTATGGACTCCAGTGGGCTAGAAATGAGTTAACTTATTTAGCTAATTCATTGAGACTGACGCAACCTACCAAGTTGAGCCTGAGACGGATCTGTGAACTGTACCAGTGCATTATCCTTCTTGTTGAACATAATCTTCACCCGTACCACATCACCGTAGACCCCTGATAGAGAACAAACCAACAGGAAACAATACCCTTATTAAATATCATTACGCTAAGTTTCTCACGCACACTGATCTGTTATGAATACTAAAAAAATACATGCACACGTTAGCACCCACACACACACACACACGCCCACGCACACAGAAACTTTCCACATTATTTGGTCAGTTGAAAGACATAGGTATTCAGAGAAAAAGCGAAGTGTCACACTATATTTACAAAAAAATTAAAATAAATTATTGAAGTTACATATACAAATAACAAGCTGTCACAATACTAATTCTGCAAATAAAAGGCTAGGTATGATACAATGCCACACACAAACAACATATGAATTAATATCAGGCATTTGTAACAAAGTCAAATTTAAATGTGGTCAGAACAACCTTCTTAACTATGTCCATCAACACACTTCCATTATATGTACAGGCACGTGAAACAACAATCTCAATCACTTTTATCTTTACTATTATGTTTTGGAAAATTGCAATTTTTTTTAGATATTACAAATATTTTAAATGTGAAATTTAATCAGTGATTGGCCAATGCATAATGTAGCTTGATAATTGAAATGCAAGTTTAAATCAAGTATCTTTCCATTATATGTAACTGAACACAAATTATAAATACATATGTTGATTACAATGAAAAATAACAAAACTTGCAATTCAGCTAGCAGATATCATTTTAAAATGTGCCGAAGCCTTAGATTAGTAGGAAGCTGTGTATATATTTCACAATACACTGCCGTACCCTCACCAACCACTCCCATCCCACACCCTCGTAGTATAGCTAATACTACCCCCGCAGTCGCTACGGTTATGTCTATAAACTAGAGACACGAGAAAACAAGAAATAAACAGTGTGCTCGTAAACGTACCAAAAAGGGTAAAGAGAGCGTCGGGCGTGACCATCTAGAGTTGAGAGCGAGGCAGCGCAGAGGGCAGCACAGAGAAGAGAGGCGAAGTGTCCGAAGGTGGCGCAGGGTACAGAGTCCACATGTAGAGACACCAATGAGTGGGGCGAGGTCAGCGGGAAGAGAAAAAACACTCATTCAAATCATCGTATCGGACGCAGCTAAACACGCCACAGTGAGGCGAGCTGGTCAGCGTCGCTACGAAATTGGTGGACACGAAAGTGTTCATTAGTAGCTCGTCACATGCCAGTCGAAACAAAACACGCACTAACAAGGTATGAGCGAACGAACGAATACGACATGCATACTCGCGTCCGCCACCATAGATGGATTATCGGTTTTAAAAGGCTGTGAGAAAACGGGCCAGCAGGTGGCAGCACAGTCACCTGTGAATATAAACGTTCCGGCCTTCACCATGCAAAGTGAATTCATGGTTAATCTGAATTATGTCAAATAGTCGGAAGAAATTTAAGACAGACTTGTAGTGATGTGGGAACCGTTTGATGGCGGGATACAAACTGCACGGATTCAACCCTCTGTGATTGCAACAAACACACTGCTTAATTTCCATAGCAATTTAGACAATTCTGTTTAATCTTTTCTCATACAAAATTCTCACTGAAACTCAATCATCGCATTTTGAACATAATTATCCAAACACGTGTAAAACAACCGAGGGTGAATCCAACACACGGGCAGTTCTGATCCCACGTCAAACCACACACCGGAAAGGTGATCAGTGAACTTAGCAGCGATTCCAGAGCGCAACTGCGAAGACTAGGTCGACACACGTACCTCCTCGTTTAGTCCAGAAACAAGCAGCACGGGGCCAATCTGCAGCTGGCCTGGAAATCTCATTCCCCCTGCCCCGAGGGCTGCTGGGTAGCCTCCGAGGCCACCACCAAGGCCACCACCAAGGCCAAATGGAATTGGGCCTGTATGGAAGACAATAACATGAGTCACAAACTGAAAGAAAACATACTGGTGAAAACAGTAATTGTGACAGAAATGTATGCAGCCTACATAGGGAACTGAAGACGATACCCACCTTGCAAACCTGGGAAACCAGCTGCAACAAAAAAAATATCATCAATTAAGGAAACGAAAAACAAATCAGTCGTCCAACAGTAGACTTAATTAACTGAAAAAGAATCGCAGTAACTGTGCGAACATTAGCCTATCACCTACCGTTGTAGCTGTCTTAGTCAGGTGATGATGTAATGACGTTAGCAAGCAATCGAACGTAAATGTAACTACCAACTTACCTTGCACGGTGAAATCTATTCTAGTGCCGCTGATTGCCATGAATCACTACTGCCCCCTACTAGCATCTTGGATAACCAACATTCCTCATGTCAACAATGTATGGCAAAGGGTTACACAAGGACTGCATATTGTGGAGAATGCTTGTTTCATTTCACGGACCAGCATCCTACTTTTTATATACATTTCCTCCACTACTGCAATTAATTTTAGAAATACCTAAGCTTCACAGAAGTTTACAAAACTGGTCTCAAATTCTGCTAAATTCATGCCCTACTGTGCACTTTTCGGCTCTGACCAAATTCCTCAAAAAACCCTTTTCATTTCGGTTTTCTCGATTCTTGTAAACCCCCACTGCATGATAGTTACTGCATGCACAACGCTCAACAATCAGCCACAGCAGCTATTCTTTGGTAGAATTGAGGGTCTTCAACAGGTGGCCAAAAGTAATTGACACGTGAAAATATGGGGATCGAAACTTTTCATACCCCTACATAATGACATTTTCAACAGGCCTAAACAAATTTCACATGGCAATGTAGGCCATGGAAACTAGAAGGATTTAACAATGCAACAATGGAGGGCTTTCAGTAGGCCCTAAAAAGTAAAACCACATATAAATGTAGGGTGGATGAAAATTAGGTTATATACATATATTTACACATATAATTACATAAATATATATACACACACCCTGTCATATTCCCATAAAGTTTCAAGTGGCCACAAAAATAGTAAATCCCTTTTCAAAACACAGGGGTGTAAACTACAAATGGTCTACACCATTGCACAGTCACACAGGATAGCTGCTGTGGCGACACGGGGGGCGGGGCCATCATCCCCACCCCCACATCACACAAACACATACACGCAAGGCAAACGTAATAAATAAGTGCAATTGGATTACTACCGTTTGTGGCGGCTAACAGCGGCGAAGCGTGGAGGGGATTAGTTGGTGATTCGGTGCCATAAAGCGGCATACCTCCCGCCGTGGCCGCGTCGAACGTGGTTAGTGCGGTCCCAAAACCAGGCACAGCGGCGAATGGCGATGTGAACACCCCAGGGGTACCTTAAGACGGTGCGGCGAACGACCGAGGGGAACAACGAGACAAAGCATGCTATTAATTCAAACACAAATCATTGCTAAACTAGCAAACCGGGGCGGAAACAAATATGGTGGTGTGGGGTAGTGGTGGCGTAACGTAAGCTTCTTTCCGGCACGAGTAGTGGTCTCTTTCAGGAGAGGAGCTGCAGCAGTCAGTGCTTTGGAAACAGGACATCGGAATGTGCAGAGAAGAAGAACAGCCAGGAAGTTTCCATTCACGGGCGTGGACAAATGTCACTTTAATTCTCGCAAACAAATTGCACGACACTAGTGAATCTAAAACACCCAGCGTGCAGCTGAACATTTGATTACGTTGAATAATTAGCAGATTCCATGATTGTTTGTTGAAATGGTTCTTTGTAGTATAATAATGTGTTTATGGGCCAGGGGAATCTTTTGTTTATGTTAAATTTGTATGTTCAAAATAGTGCACATGCAGGTAATGCAACATGCTTGTTACGTTGTGATTATGAGGGGGCTATTAGTGAATGGGGTGACAAAGGACATCTTTATTAAGAAAGGGCATGAGTTCAGGGAATGAAGAGGTGAACCAACAGGCAAGGAGGAAGCATTCGGCTATTGGCAAAACAACAGGTTAGTAGACAGCGAATGTGAGAAAGCCAAGAATGAAGCTAGGAACTGTTGGAAGCCATACAGGACTATTCCAACAGGATTGGTAAAGCAACGAGTGACGTCTCTTTCAGAAAAGAAACTTTTCAGCAGACAAAAATTCTGATAGCAATGGAGCAAAATTAGCTATCTGAAAAAATTACCAAAGAAATTTCAACTGCATTGTAATATATATATTAGATCAAGCAAAATATGTTTTATATCCAATTTTGTAGACCCAAACAATATAGGTGCAGTAAGTCTTCTCAGTTGTGTTGCACACAAGAAACTGTAATTTGATCACTTGAGCAGGAAGTGTGTCTGATCAAAATGTTAGATGCAAACATATTCAATACGTCTACCAAGAGGCAAATCTATTGCGTTTCTTCGCTTGCAGAAATGATGTCAGTGAAAATGACAGCGTTCAACAGGATAGCATGCAGACAGTCCATGCAAACAGAGATATCCCAAATACCCAAAGATGCAAATTACCATCGTGGACAGTCAGTGGTCAGAATAGGTCAAGAACGACTCAAAGGTCAAGGTGAAAGTACCGGTAGATGCTGGTTTTGGGATTTTGTTATTGAATCAAAACATTGCAGGAACGTTTTCATTAACAAACGAGTTACGAACGGGAACAATTATTCTACATTGTAACGTGTTACATAAAATCAACAATTATTCTAATAAGTTGTTGTAACAACAATTTATCTAGGTGAGGTCAGTCAAATTTTGACATTTCATTTAGTGCAGTTTTCTTGTCTTACATTTAAAAAGTCTCTCCATCATTCTGACTAAACTAGGATCATGACCTCAACTAGAAATACTTGAACACATAGTATTTACTATACACCATGAATAGTTAACTATGAATGCACATACTATCATTTATATGTATTGTCTAAAATAGTAAAGTATGCAAAAATATAACATGTGTAATACTTTCTTCATCAGTCGAAAAATATGTTTCAAATTTTTCTGTAATAAAAATAAGTGAACTCTGACGCCTCAAAGGGTTGACATGTTATTACTTATAGGGTTGTCAGGTTATTACTTAATTATTACTAATCAATTATTATTATAATTGTCATCGTCAATATAATTATCATCACATAACTGATCACATGACTCACCACCGCCGAAGCCCGGAGGAAGTGCATGAAGGGGCACAGGGTCGTTGTCACTGCTAGGCAGGCTGGGATTGGTATAATCACGACTTTTGTCATTGTTGTACTTGACATTGAGACAAGGCAACTTCGAGAAGTCAATCCTCAGCGTGCAGCAGCCATTGTAGATATTCTGACCATTCAGTGACTGCGACACAAACACATTGTTTTTTCTTTCACAAATCAGTAACTGCGACACAAACACTCTATTTTTGGACTAATCAGCATATATCAAAGATCAGTAATTGATTTAATACTTATTAAAGAAATAGACAAAACAAACAAATTGAACAACCTTAAAGTGCCACAATGCTGTATACGAATGACAAGGTTTGCCAAAAATAATGTATATATTAATATTTAATCCCCAAAAACAAAGTTATGTCTAACAGGCCAACAAATGTTAAAATTTAAGACAGCATATTTAATAAATCATACAATTCTAGAACCGTAAGCATCAGTAATAGATTATTATCATAGCGGATAGACCCAGCATATAATTCATAACAATGAGAATACTCACCACTTTGGTTGTTTGTGCGGCAATTGGGTCTGAATATTGAATAAGAGCTTGGAATGTGTCTACAACAGAAACAAAACCACAAAATGCACCTTGGAGAATTTAAAATAAAATAAAATGGTCACGGAATGATCTTCTGTCGACAAACATTAAACATGCTTACACCACACGCAGGCAAAATAAATCTCAAAACAATAGCCCCCAAACAGTTCACTAGAGGGCACTTGAGTGGCACTGATTTCCAGTTAGTCACCAGATGGCGACACAGAACAAGATCTCAAGAAAAACTGTTTAGCAGTGTTTTAGCATTAGATACCAATTTACTGAATATGCAATACTGACGATAATGAAAGGTGTATGTCTGGTACCATAAAGTAACTAACACAACACAGAACAAACAATGTTCATATGTCCCTGAAATCCTAAGTGATTTCCATAATGATTCCCTTCATATGGATAGCCAGGTTAAAGGTATATTTGTTGAAATTTTTTTCTAAAAGTCAACAGACCCTTGAACATCAACAGAGTGCTGTGAAAGATGACCAGGTCTGGTATCATTCTAACATATTTTATCATTTAGCCATTTGGCTACTGTGTTTGTTCTTCTTAGCCAACTAACTTTTTCCCATTCAAATTGGCAAAAGTTTTCCATTTTTGTTTAGCCTGACAACATTTTTTTCCCCATCAGTTAATTGGCGAATGGTTAGTGTGAGCATACTACGACACAGATCCTAGACCACACAGCCATAAAACGCCCTGACATCATGTGATGTTGGTTCCATGAGTCAACAGATACATTATTCATGTTTGCAGCAGTGATGACATAAACTAGTTCCTTTAGCCATAGGGCACACACTCCACCCATTCAGGCTCACAGAAACGTGTCCTATTACTGTCACATAAACCACCAACTTTTCTTAGGTAACCCCACTTTGGTAGTGCCGCGGTCTGCATAGATCTTGAGAATGGTTGTAAACTAGACAAAGGTAGAGCACTGTGTGGCATCAGTCCTTGTGGGAGACGTGCCATAGACATGCCTGAACAAGAGTGAACGATCAATGACCAGCAGATCCGGGCTTATAATTGTCTGTCACTTGCTCGGCTGTTAAAAATGGAATGACATTTAAGCGAACAGTGGCAACGCGAGACTAATCCATTTCACCTCGACATGCGACTATGCACACATTTCTGCTTGTTTGTTCGTGTGGGCTCTCATAATATTTGTTTGATGCACAGGAAATGTCAGTTGGAACTACTAATGCAGCAAGCAAATTAACAGGCTGTGATGATAATTGTTCCCCCTATCTTCCTTCCCTATTTTTCTCCCCACCTCTCCCTACCTCCCTCCCTCTGTCTCTACCCCCTCTCCAGCCTAATCTTCAGACAAAAATACCCATAACGAGAGGTGTATTCCATCCATAGAGGATCATGAAGTGCAGACTATTAATATAGCAATTTTGTTTACAACCACCAACTAAAACATGAGAGGAAACGCAGCCATTAAACGAGTCAATACCCATTGCCCTCACTGATAACCCCAAGTGGGCAGCAATTAGACACATCATTAGCATTCTTCCTAAATGCCATGTGTATCTACACATCCAGTTGTTCTGCAAATGCCATAATCACCAGAGCAGTCAAGAGATAATGCAGTGGCTTATTACTTTCAACTGCAAACAATACTGCCAGTTATTCATCAAAGTAACTTATCTGATACAGCGTTCAACATCTGGGATAAATCAATTATCATCATGCATGTGTTTGATGTATTGCAGGAAGGGTTGAGCTACCAGACTGGTCTGGGGAATAGGCTTTGTCTGCTGGCCATTACTGTCCACTGTAAATTGTTCTCTACCATCAGGCTTATTATTGTAAGTTTGCTCACTGCATTAGTAGATCAAACTATCGATGTTTCATACTAAATGAAAACCAATGACATTTAACCTCAGACGCTCTCTCTTCTATGAAACTTTTAACTACACTGATCTGTGGATACCCATAAAAATATTCTCATTATTCAGCCTCACGATGCAAAACTGTCCGCATGTGATCAAAGTCAGCACCCGCATGAACTGTGATCAAAGTCAGCACCCGTACCCTCATGAACTGTGATCAAAGTCAGCACCCTTATAAACAATGTTTTTTTTTTAAATACATGAATGTAAGACGCTAAACAATGCAGCTGCTAACTGCTATTCACCAATTAAAACAACTTTGATTGATTACCAAATAAGTTTTTAGATGGCACATAAATAAGCAACCTGCATTGCAAAAAAATCAAGAAACACTTCTCCTTCAATGTACGCATACAACAATCAACCCACTATATAAATGCATTGTGAAAATGAAAGTGAAACTAATTGATACTTACTGTTTTTACTGAAGGTGACAATCTTCAGCACCTGTCCATACTTGGAGAAGATCTGAAACGGACACATTTAATTTAGACCACACGCAAGAGAGATATCCACTGGTCAGTATCCACCAAAGAGAAGGACCACTACATACACATGTACACTGACCACACATACATACACCTTCTACTTCCCATCTATATCTATCCATGTACACAGCAGCTTGGATTCGTTACCTGTTTGAGAATGTCAATGGTGACCGGGTAGAGCATGTGTTCTATGATGACTCGTAGTACTGTCTTGGGTTCGTCCATGCTGCCTGCGAGAGACTGCGCAGCCTGCAGAGCAGCTTGGGCTCCCATGTTCTGAAGGCAAACAACACTGTCTGAGTGCTTCAAAGTCCCGACACGTTCAACATAAATATTTTTTTTTTGTGTCTTGTGTTCTACATCGAGCACAAAACAAAAATGCATAAATAGGGTTACTGAAACAGTACGGAAATTAAGAAAAAATGATATAGGAAAATTAATTAAATGTTTATATGCTTGCAACATGAATACGTTTAAAATCAAAATTGCCAAGGGTGGTTACACATGGATGCATAAGCATTAGACTCTCGATAAACCAATGGATTCACCGTCCACTTGCCAATGGTTTGGATTTTGGCTGACAATCTTGTTAAATGTTGCCAATAAATATAATAATTACAACACTTAAAGTTTGGATATGTTAATATTGAGCATGTTTCTAAAGGTGGCAACTTCATTCAATCTAGAAGCAAGAGGAGCCCGGTTACAAACATACGCAGGCCATGCTTGTACAAGACACTGGAGGGTACAAATGAATGCATGTCTCAGTCAATGTCACATGACTTCAAGGTGTATTTATGAGCTAAGCCAGGGTGGGTCATGCCATCTCTTATCAACAGATATTTCAAGTGGCTCATGCACTTCAGTCTCTGCCTCTGTGTATATTATTTCCTGAGTTAATTGAACGTGAAATATAGCATACGCAATGGCAGCAAAATTCTACACCTACCATGCATACATACCCTGGTAGTAAAACAACAATTTCTCATAAATTGCTTGGAATACTGAGCCAAAACTTCAGATTTGTTCAAGTAGATGATTGTGGAATATTTGGTAAAAATGTCCAATGAATCTGGCACCAAAGTGAATGGGGCATTTGTTGATTTGAGATGGACTAACCCGGAGTCTGTTAAAATATTGCAGCTCAGTTGAAATGAGTTTAATTTTTTCTGATCAAAGTCACATCACATCAAGGATGTAATTCCACTTAACAAATCTGGTGGTACTTCAGGCAGAACCACACTACTTGATAGCATATGGAAAGCAACTCAGTCGAAAACAGACAGTTTTGCTGACAGCGTTTCCACTCGACATACATCTATAATTCAGACGTAACATCATAAATATTAATTATTCAGCCTGTTGCTGGTCCCAATAAATGCTCGTTTCATAATGGTCCATATCAATTATTAATTCAGTGCCATATGTCAAAACCCTTAAAGCTGCGGTGGCAATTTCTGCCAGTGACAGAGATGGTAGACTGACAAAGCACACACCATTAATATCATTGCAAAAACTGCATTTCTAGATCTGCTAATGGATTTTATCTAGCTGAATACTCAACATGAAAATTACTTTTATATGTTACGTGTCCTCAAATTCACCAGGGATCAATTATCTCCTTGGTTTATTTATTGATTCTATAAATAGCAATGGCTCTAAGTCATGGAAAACACCCAGCTGCAGGTGCGCATCTAGTGATTCACCTGGATGACGACCAGATATATCAATATGACATCACCAAATGCCATTGTCACTAGATACAAAAGTGTCACGACATGAATTCCAGAATGATCAGACGTGCACCTGTCACTGTTTGTCGTTCACAAAAATAATACATTTCTGTGAAAACAGATTCCAGGTTGGGACAAAATAGTATGCTACCATGCAGCACCCAATTCAAACCCACATCCAAGTGGAGAAATCTAAGAGTGTACCTTTTGTGGATTTAATTGAAACAATGTTTTTTAATTGGTTTAAGATAGATTTAAGATAGATACAGTTGTGGTCAGTCTGGTCAAAGATTGCGCAGATTGATCACATCTGTACATTCTAGGGGTACAAGCACCACCTTCTTCAGTGCCTCTTGTGTGACCTTTGACTCAAGGGTGCCCTACATTTCACAGCTGAGCCACAACAATAGTTGTTGACACCAAGTGTGCCTTGTGCCTTAGGGGAATGATAAAAACACTACTATTTTGTCAAACATAACCAAGTTACAACTCTACCTGCATCTATCTTAAACCAATAATAACATCTTTATTAACACCGGGGTTATCAGTAGAATGTGTTTACAGTTGACTGGAACAGCTTCATAGATGCAACTATGACACAGGAAATATTTGCCCATGATACAAAACTAACGAACAGAAACGTGACCACCAGCAGCTTCTAGTGACACAAGTCACTGTACAAGGCAGACCCGTCCAAGAAGAGTTAAAGGACAGTAGCCAAGAATAGAAAATAACATGTCTGGACTTGCGCCTGAACAAGCGCCTGCCAAGTTTAGCTTTTGTCGTGCTTGAGTGGCGGGTTACTGCACTGGTATTACAATAACACATATTTTTCAAGACATAAAAAGCAACACCCAATAAAAACTGTTATTACAAATTACACAGAAGACGAGTTGGATTCCATATTATATCTGCTACCGTTATTGTGTCTGTTACCATCCACTCACAGTCCGTCCATGCCGTAATCCACTCAGTATTTGTTCATCATATCCAACCTTCCTTGAAGCCAAAATACCCCTACTTTCCTGCTTGGAGCAGAAATTCCATCAACATGAATTTACTGCAACTGCGAATTTTTTTAAAAACTATTTAGTATTTCTTAGCAGCGACAATCACACACATACGCAAACTCAAACATCAACTTACCTGACTGGACGATTCAACCTTGAGCTCTTCGTGGTTGGAGAACTGTATGTAGACGGTGCGGCCACGAACCTGAGGCGGTCGGTCGGCGTAGTAGTTGACCATGGCCTGAGCACTGGCGATGTCGCCCATCTCTAGTAGCGCCTATAGGCAACAGTTAGCAGGGTTATTTATGTATTGCACCACACTTGGCTAAAATGTATTTAGGCTGACACAAAATTTTTTCTAGACATGATAAGCCAGCAACAACCAAACTGTATAGAATTAAGTGTACAACTTTTTATATCACGACTGGAATACTCATCCTACCAAGCTATGTTCAGAGTTATGTTAACAGGGTAGCTCCTTTTGATCAAATGTTTCATTTGCTGACTGACTATACTTTTAAGGCAAACTCAATGGCCTACCATTAGTAAACATAACTCATTAACTGGAAACACAACAAATAATTCCAGTTACATGATGTAGACTTGTGGTTTGTTCAGTTGAACAATCCAACTGAGCCAGCACTTCATGTATTCAATATTAATTACAAAATGCAATCAGCCATAGGGCTTTTAATGTACCTCTGATGGGCCATTAAAGGAGAAATAGAGAGACAGGCCACTAAGTCCTCTCATCAATAACACAGCAAACAACACTAAAACTCCAGTAGGTAATAATGGAAAAAACAAGGAACAATCTTACCGTGGGGCAACACAATATGCATTTTCCAAGCCAAATCAAAAGTGCCAAAGTAAATATCAATCTGGGTAATCCCTGTACAAACTGTAAACAAATTCACCCCAGCAAACATACAGCGTTGCATTATGGGACTGTCAGTACAGCCCATTTGTCAAAAACAGCATCTGACCACCATAAAATCTACAGACATCTGTGCAGTATTCATCAGGTTTATGATGATTGGTCCACCCACCGCCTGAGATTTTTCTCCTACTCTATCCAGGATCATCCTTGTAAACGAGCCACTTCATCAACGTAAACAGATCACAGCTGATGACTAATTGAATACTAAGTTGAAGAACTGTGTACATGTCATTACCTGTAACTGTTGTCACCAGTGTCAACAAGCCATGTGGCAGGGGTATCATGTTAACGGATAAAAGAGCACGACAATACTTTTAAGACACAGTGTTCTATTCAAATCGATTTGGTTACTTGTCTTTTTGCTTATATAAAGACATTAGGCAATGTCCACAAGGCCTCACCCCCTGTAGTTGTATAATCTGTCTTGGAAAGGAAAGCATGCTGTGTGTCTGTGGCTGTAGCAGTGCTAATTATTGTTTGCAGAGAGAGGATGGATTAGCACCTGTCCAGGGCTCTGTGTACTCTATGGGTCTCCAACCAGACTGCAAACTGGTACAGTATTAAACAATTGTCACTAAAACTGTCTCACTTGAGTCAACATACTGAATTGGTAACAACTAGCACAAGCTCTAGGTGGACTTTAACACAGCGCTTCTGACTTGAAAAGATACTTCCTCTTGAAAACAAGTTTGTGTGGCTTCACTGCATTCAGAAAGGGAATAGCTCAGACATACACAATGTCATAAAATATTTGACTATCAGGCTATCTGGTGACAATACAACTACACAAGTGTGCACATATTGTGCTTTTGTATTAAAAATACATACAAAACTTTGTTGATCTCGAAGCTTGTAAACAATTGTTTGTTTTAAATTCATATAAATCAGCGATTAATAAAAAAACAAAAACATAAATCAATGATTTTTTTGGAGTGATTTAAATCATGACTTAAATCAAATGATTTAAATCAAACAACCCTGATCTTATGACCCAAGTACACTGCAGTCAGGGTCATCTGACAAAATACACCCAGGAGGAAGATATTCACAAATGGCCACAGATGTTTGTTGGTGTTATTAACCAGGCTGTTGAAGCATTAACTTTTAGATCAGCTGTCAACTATCACAGATTGGGGAAGATGTTATTTGCATTTGCACTACGTCTGTGTGTCACACTTACTGTCACGATGACCTTTCACCACCATGGCAATATCTCAACAAACCTGAATAGAACTTAATAATTTATCAGCACATCTCTTTGAGGTGTTGTTCTACCACTCAGCAGCCCGAACCCCCATGAAGTGACAACCTGTTGCTCCAGCCCTCAGCCCTACCAGGATGCTCCCACAATCAGAAAACCAACAAGGCTTATCATAAGTGGCCACTGGAGAAATAAATTACAGGACCAGCAATCTTTCACTGGCCAGTGCCTTATGTCAGCACCTACTGCCCTGGGTACTTAGCAGACCAGGCATCAAACATACAAGACATTCATCAAACAGTGGCACATGGCCAGAGATGTTTGCAGCCTGGTAGTGAAACCAAGCTAGCTTGGCAACATGTGGCAATCAATGACATTCTATTTAGAAAAGGTTTAATTTAGCATAGCATTGCTGCACTGATGGTTAAGGCTACACAAAGCAGCAGTGATAACTCTCTGGTGGCACACAAATTAAACTTATTGTTCTTGTTCCTGTGGTTAATTGAAACATGGCAAATAATGGCAATTTTTTGTAGATCACTATTTCTATCAGTTCCATGTCTTATTTAGCAAGATATTAAAGCGTGAAACCTCTCCAAACCAATCTTTTCATTCCAAAAAGAATAGGACGGTTCATCGTATTACATTGGTGCTGTTAACCTTTACATTTTGTCAGATTAATACATAATTACATTACATGTTGCGACTAGCCTTTATCTTCAAAACACAAATTTTGTTTGTCGCCATGGAAGCAGGATCAACTTACTAAAAATAAATATTATCCAACCATCCTCTTTTGGTCACTTTTATTTGATCTCTTTCACCAAACTAAATTGGCATTTATCTTTACACATCCATCACAATAAAGAATAGCACTCAAAAATAACATGCACCTGTATCAGCATATAAGTCACAGAAATGCTTCCAGCCTTCTATTTATGCAGCGTTGTTGCCAGCATAAAAAGAATGACATTCCAGTAGGCAATCACAGTTATTGGAGAATACTTAACTGTCTATGTCTTTGTCATGATCACAATGCACCTGTTTATGCAGCAGAAGCTACGACTAGTCTCATGTTGGCATTCACTCAAAGTTCACAAGTAATAAAACCTTCTAGGTTAGATACTATACTTTAATTTCAGGGAATTATTTTGGGGCATTCAAGTAAGAAATGAAGCGATTGCACCCACCGTGACAACTCCCTTATTATCACTAGAAGGGCTTACAACTATACATTTTTTTTTAGCTAGGTGCCACTTATTACAAAATGACTGGTAATGGGGGTCTGAATTTGAATGTTAAATCATGTAATTATTATGTTAGTTATACATAATGTAATTAATGTTACACATAATGTAAGTGTATATTCAGTAGGAATTATTCTTCTATTACAGGTCATACCCCTGTGTTAGTCATGTATAATGCAACAAGAGTACTGTCAAGTGAGTATATTCACACCATTGGTTGGTTTGAGATACAGACCACCCACCACAGGATACACATCTACCCATGTGTGGGATTTTTACTTCTCTTGGCATAAACACCAGGTAGTAGGATTTTTCCCTATAAACTGCTAGGTTGGTCACTGGCCAGGGATTCGAATGGAGTACCTCAAGGTCAAGATACCAGCATCAAACCATTGAGCTGCCCCACTTAACTTAATCAATGTACATTACACACACTGCAAACACATCAGTTCAAGGCCCCACAAATTGTTTACTACAGGGAAATGTGAGAGCTATTTTAAGAGTATTAATTTGTGAGTTTTCCCAGGGGGTTAAGCCAGCTTTGCATTTGAAAGCTCAGATCAGACAGACAATTAACTGTGCCTTGATTGTTCTCTACCTTAAGGAATCACATTATTTCACAACTACTAATTGGCAGGCTTGATTCTACAGAATTCATGCCCCCCCCAATTGATGTAACTTATCTGGGCTTGCACACCACACTTTGTAACTTGCCACAATTAAAACAGTGCTAGGCGTAACAGCCGCATATATTCTCACATGCAGTGGCAATGCGTAATGTAGCATGGGACAACAAAACAACGAATGGCGCATCCATCTCACCGAGGGCCCCCCTGGTGACTACTGCTGCAACTGGCAATTTTACTGGCTGATAGACCCACTATGTCAACATGCTCGTAAATGCTAGCGAGCAATTTAAAAACAAATTTTCGCCAACCCCCCCACAATGCTGTCTATGCAAACTTTATGAACCATAGATGATAAATCTGTTAACAGTACAGGCGTTGCATCCAGTAGCAAAATATACGATAACTTCAGGATGCTACCATAAGTTCTGTTTACTGCCAAAGCTATGTGTTAGTTACATTTGTCAAGCAGCAAACAGTATTTTATAAGAAATCTGCATAAAGATGGCAGGACATGGGGTTAGTGAGTAACTATGTCTGCCATACTTATTTATAAATTGTGCTGGCATACCAGGCATTAATTTTCATGGGAAACTGGTGGGAGTCCAACGGACTTGGGAGTTAACAGAAAAATTTGGGAGTCAGCACTTTTTCAACAAATCAAAATAATAACTTAAACAAATTCAGTCCAAATAATGCTTTGTGTACTTCGTAATACTAATTAGTAATATGGCTTGTTGGGTAGACTATTTGGCTAACAAGGGATTTTGCACCTCACTTCCGGTAACATTGTCACGTTACTGTATGCGGCTTGATGGGTTATCTGTGCATACAGTCGTTAACGTACCGCTTTTCATAAGAAATCCATATATGTTTTTAATGACATGTAGGTATAGTGAAAGTTTATTCATTGGGACATTTGTGTAAGGTCATAGTATTCGGATTACACATCGCAACGCCGAGATACGGATGTTGAAAGGTGAGTGGGGTCATTCCTAGTTGCATACCCTTATATATATATCAGTTACAGGGTCTCAAGCTGATTCAGTTGCCCGTGTTCCAGATGGTACGCCAGCCCCCAGCCCTTTTCACAACAAGCACTTAGGCCATACACAATAGCTATATATCACAACACCTCAGCCATTGACCAATCTATGATGAATTGGGCTAGGGGTGCTGAGGGGTGGTTGTCATCACGCTTTGAGTTCTTGACTATCTGTGCTTCTAAATACTGGTGATACAACAGCTGCATTCCAGAGCAGCTCAATCCCTTTACTGCCTCCCTGGAGTAACAACATGTTACATGGGACAGACTGGGCCTGTCAGAATGAAGACAGAATGTGGACCAGGGATGTCATAAAACAGCAGCAGTGTCAGCTCAGCTAACCTGTCACATGCATTAACTTAATCAACAGACATTACACAGGCTGTAACCACATCAGTTGTGGGCCCCAGGTGCCAGCAAAGATACTCAGGCAGACATGAGTCTACCTCCTCCATGCCACTGCAGCAAATTTACTACACTGAAACATGAGACATATCTCTGAGAATTAATCTGTGACTGTTCCCAGGGGGGTAACTAAACCTGCACTTGACTGCTGAGACCTGACAGATAATTAACTGTATCTTGATTGTTCTCTACTATAAGCCATCACATTCATCCACTAGTCCAGGTTGATTCAACACAATTTAGTTATATTTCTGTGATGATTAACTTCCAGCCACTTTACATCAGCTGGCTGTCACATGGAGCCAGAGACAATAAATGTTTCCCGTTCTAACGACAATGATTTAACGGCTAAAGCTGTAGCATTTCCATGCTTGCAATTATCCACCTCAGGAAATTAACTGTCATGTGGCAGCAGCTGAATTTATTTTCAGTACCAAGAACATCCAATCAAAGATCATCCAGCTTGTTCTGACCAACTACCATGCCATTATCTAGTACCGTGGAACTGTACAGAATGTACAGATACAATTTCTTGTACTGTACAACAAATCTAAGCTACATTTCACCCCAGCACAGCTACCTTGCAAATACTACATGAAAGAAAGGTATTTGTTCATAATTTCACCACTGTGAACGAAACTGTCCACGTTTCAACATGGCAGCAAGGGGATTCGAACCAAGGTTCTCTCAACTGAGGGTCTGGCGCTTTAACCTTGTACTACGGTGTCCCACATAACATCAATGTCTCATCCCAGTTGCACGAAGCAAAAAGTAAAACAGACAAAAAATCACCAGATAATTACAGGACAGATAACATCAATTCTCACTTAGAAGATAAGTGAAATTTCACTCTAGACAATACAACGACAGCTAAATAAAGGATGCGAGCAATGGAAGCAGACTGATGACGACGACTGTTGAGTCGAATGACAAAACCATTGGTGGAAATTATATGGTTCTCGTGTTTTATTCCCAAAAAAATTAGCGCACATGCATGTTTATAGGTGTGACAGTACCAACTGTCGGCAGTCGCTACAAAGAAGCAGTTTTACAACCATTACACACAACCTTCCACACCCACCTGATTCTTTTTCTTCGCCAATACTAGGTTGGTCATGTGACCAAATGGCAAGCCCAACTGAACGATCTCTCCCTCTGTCGTGTCACTGGGCACTCCGCGGAAGTGTAGCACCTTGCTTGGCTTGCCAACCTGGTGCTGGTCAAGTTTTACCTGTGAACACACGTGCATAATAAATCTATTTTATATAGGGCAGCTCCATGCATTGCATGGAATAAAATTATACATAGAAATACGTATAAAACTGTGTTTAAAAGATAAAATAAATTTAAATGCAAATTAATTAAATAATATGTAATAAAAAATTATAAGTAAAACCTAACTCAATATAGCTACATAAAACACACATATGCAAGCACGTCTGTACTTTACTAGTGTCTTGGAAGTGCTTCATAGTAGAGATTTACATGCTAGAAGCTGTGATGAATGGCACTGGTTTTGACATGAGATTAAAAGGGGTTTATTGATGAGAAAAGAAACTGAAAATGAAGGAAACGTTTTGTAGAAAAATATGGCTGCACTAAAAGCTTTTGCCTGAAAAGTTAGTCTTACCATGAGATGTATGCATGTGTGACATTTACTGTGTATGCACGTTAGTGGGTGCATGTAATAGAGATTTAAGTAAGTAATTTGCCACGTTACTATGACAACCGTCCATGCATTAATTTTCACACAGTTGCCATCCGACCCCTATTAACTGCCCTACTCTTGTAGACATTGCAGCAGAATCAAATTGAAAGCAACATTGTAAACTGCTGCCTGTAATAAAAGCCCAGAGACTCCAATAAGTTTACAGCAGGCAGCCTGGGAAACTGCTTCAGTACTAGCAGAATGGAACCAATTTGACCACAGTATTGTGTCTGTAAACAGACAAACAATGGGTTCAACTAGGCATGAACCGGGAATAAACAAGCATTAGCTCAGCAGTACATGAACAGCACTAATACAGACTGCTAAACTCGGACAGTTTCCTGTATGCAAAAGTTTTTATAATTTTTTCATAATTTTTCAAATGACATAGTCAGACATACTTATAATTGTTGAAGCATGACGATTTTTGATGCAAGGCAAATTGTTTTTGATGTAAGTTTATTTTTTAGCCTAATAGATAATGACACTCAATCAGAATAGGAATGCCAAATGCTGATTAACCAAGGAAATTCGTATACGGATTTATACAACTCTATTCAGAATTTCAAGTAAAAAATACGAAGAAAAAAATGTGGCTGCTAATGTGCTTGGTTAGACTCAAAGTTTGGCCTCTTGTACTGCTGGATTGGCTGTAGGCTAACAGCCTGAAACAGGACAAGAAACCAATAATGTTTTGAATCACACATATGCTACCAGGCAAAAAACTACAAAACAAGATAACCAAGAAAATATGGATTTTCATAAAAGTATGATTGTATCGATCCAGATCCACAACATTTAATTGTAGCTGTGGACATGCGCCCGTAACATTATGTAAACAGCGCATTACCGTAAATGTCACTTCAAAGTTGATTCGTATAATAAATATCCTTAAATGCCAACTGAAAATTAATGTACTTGTTCGGAAACCTAAAAGCTCTATGGGAAAACACTGAATTTCTATTCAAAAACAGCAATATGCAATCCATTAGCAACTGTTTTTTTGGTCACAAACCAATCCATTATCAACGCTTACATTCGTCAAACTAACACTCACCAAACTACCTGCCTAGGAGTCATTCCCTAATTATATTGCCCTTACAACTACGGCAGTTTTGGTAATACCATTTGTAGATGAATTTATATTTACAGAAGAAAAAAACATTGTTTTCTACATAAAAACAAGGTAAGAAATAAAAAATTTTAATAATGAGAGATCAGTCAGTTTGGTATGACGATTTGGGTTATGGAGGTGCAGACAGGAAATTTCAGAAAAAAGGGTTGGGTAGAACAAATGGAGAGAGGTTTTATGGCAAATGGGCGACAATGACAAAGGTAAACAGCGCACAGTGGACTGTTCAGCAAACAAACGTTTAAATCATACACAAGAGGTGGTATCTGCCAAAAAGTCAATTCACTGAAGAGCTGGTGTTTCCTAAACTGGCCAAATGATTTAAGGGGACAAAGACATAATTATGTTATAAAAAGCAACACATCAACCTAGTTTTGCTAAATAACACACACACACACACACACACACACACACACACACACACACACACACACACACACACACACACACACACACACACACACACACACACACACACACACACACACACACACACACACACACACACACACACACACACACACACACACACACACACACACACACACACACACACACACACACACACACACACACACACACACACACACACACACACACACACACACACACACACACACACACACACACACACACACACACACACACACACACACACACACACACACACACACACACACACACACACACACACACACACACACACACACACACACACACACACACACACACACACACACACACACACACACACACACACACACACACACACACACACACACACACACACACACACACACACACACACACACACACACACACACACACACACACACACACACACACACACACACACACACACACACACACACACACACACACACACACACACACACACACACACACACACACACACACACACACACACACACACACACACACACACACACACACACACACACACACACACACACACACACACACACACACACACACACACACACACACACACACACACACACACACACACACACACACACACACACACACACACACACACACACACACACACACACACACACACACACACACACACACACACACACACACACACACACACACACACACACACACACACACACACACACACACACACACACACACACACACACACACACACACACACACACACACACACACACACACACACACACACACACACACAAGGAAATATCATATTACCTTTTTGGCTTCATTGTTGAGTTCTGTCTGTATTGGACTCATCGCTGTGCCGTTGGTCACCATGGAAGTTTGAGCGAGCAATTCGTCAGAACCACGCTAAAACCAACCAACAGAAGGTCACGTTAGCATGTTTGATGACAGATGTTAAATTCTTAATGACACATCAAATGATACAACTGGAAACTGAGAGATTGGAGGGAACGCAATGCAAAAAACTCTGGCCCACCAGTATTATGTAATGATGATGCTTCATAATAAATTAATCAGGGATACAGGTCTATTGCTCCCTGACAGAGGGCCATTTTTCTGTGCACAACACTGTCTCCCCAATGTGGACAGTTCGGTCATTAACAATTTGTTTTCACATACATCACTACAAAAAAAGGTCAATCCCCTGACCGACTTCCAACCAATCTGAGCCCATTTGTCTGTTGTGTGCTGATTTAACCTGGACGAATCATGCCACATATGGGAATCAGCCAGTGGCATCAGCTAATTAATATAAATTCCCAGACTGGAAGGCTGGAGAAAATGGCTGCAGGGGGAACTTTCCCCTTGGTACAGGCATGTCAGTAAACTTCACCTAGCCTTGCAGATGCAGAAATTGAACATTTGGCACAGGCTGGAAATAAGACGTGTCCGAATGTTAAATGAAGATTACTAGGTCATGTTTTAAAGTTTATTGTTGGCAGGTGCAGTTTTGTAATGTTTCACAAATAACCAATGTTGCAAACTCCCTCTCGATCGTTGATTGTTTCTGTTGACACAAACACCGAGTTCTTACATAGCGCAACATCCAGTCCTATTATTGCACGAAGGCTATTCATTCATGCATATCCACCACTGTCTATAGCCAGGTACTCATTTGTACAGCTGAGTGAACTGAGGTATTGTGGAGTGAATGTAATTGTCCACACTTCGAAACAGCAGAAAGACGATCAAAACTCCAGTCGTCTCGACTGAGAGTCCCACATTTTAACCACTATGCTACTGGGTCCCACAAACTGTGACATCACACCAATAAAAAGACGCAAGCCTTGAGCACCCTGCTTCTGTCAGTGTACCTGGGCCCCGAAATACCCCACATTCCAGCTGATGAGGGGAATTAAGTGACAACTGCAGCACGTTCCTGTGGCTGACACACCTGCGTAGGTACCAGGCCGTGCTAACCCCAACTGTCCAACAGAATGAGGCGTGCAGTTTGATTTCAATTAACCTTTTCACCCCTCAGGTACACCCAGCCGCGCTACCTACTACAGCCTCTGGTTATCGATCAAGGTTAAACGTAACTTGAATCAACCATCACACCTTCCAATGTTCAAATGCTAAAATTGGAAATCCCTTGACATTTCGTTGCCTGTTCTAGACACAACATGTAGGTAATGGTGGCAGTGGATATGCCATTACAGAAGTTGTGAATGCTGCTGCCTGAATGTGTGTGGATACTAATCCAATTTACATAGCAGCAATTACCTGAAGATCAAGTTAATTGCGTCAATCAATAGGCATACAAAGTGTGTCTGATGCATACACAAATCTGCTTTTAGTTTCAGGGAGTTGCCATAAAAGGCCCATTAACAAGTTCACATTATTCCGCACTTTGAAGGCTAAACGGTGAGAATATTAACCAAGAAGCTGAACACAAGATAAAATGCTTCAATGGGTAGTTGGCATGGAGCACGGCGGCCTGTGTGAGGAATGCTTGACCAACATAAATCCCACCTATTGTGTTCTTTACCACATACAGCTATTTCTGTTCCCAGTCACTAATAAATATTCATAGGGGTAACCAGCTATCATTAGAGGAATATATTATTCCACAAAATGAGCTGTCATAAAAGGTGGGTAACAGTAGAAATGTGGGAGTCCTGAAAGTGATACATCTATATTCCACTGCAGCATATTGATACCCCCAGTTGAAATGTTTTTACTTGTTTTTCAATGTACAAAGGGACGGATAAGAGATGGATTCATCCCTGCAGTGCCTTATCCCTACAGACACTGGCCACTGCATGGATACTGAGAACCTGACTCCCCTGGCCCTAGTAAATGAACTGTACAGCCACATGGGGGGTGTAAACACCATCATAAATCTCAGGCCTACAAGGGTCAGCATTGACTCCACATGGCCATTCCAGCACAGACCACAATCCTAATGCCTCTGCATTTAACAGGCCCTTAGCCAGAGACCCGTCTGCTCTGTCTTGAAGATGGACAAATGTCTTATGGCGAGGGATAAAATAAAAAGACGGGTTTTTCTTTTTACAAGATGAGATTTTTTAAATAATATAATTGTTTGAACTGTCTTAGTGAATCTTAGCACACACGGTCGTGATTCGATGAATGTTGTCGGCGGCAAAATAGCGGATACTGCCAATTTATAAGATTATATATTTTAACCTTGACATCGTCGGAAAATAATGAAACTGTGGTTGATCTCTATTTATTGTAATCGTGTGTCACTGGTTTGGAAATGAATTTCTATGGCCTTTCTTAGTGCCTATCCATTGGCGCTCTCATTTGAAGAAACAATCCTGCGACCCGGATGTCGTGGGGCGAGTTCAAAATGGCACCTACCAAGCAGGGTTGAAAAAAAATTTGATTTTTTTTTATTTAAATCGGATTTTTTTATTTATTGGATTTAAAAAAAATCTGGTATACACATTTTACTATTAGGCTATGTGGTGTCAATACAGCTACAAGTGTGTGCACTTTGTGCTTTTGTATTAAAAAACACAAAACTTTGTTGATCTCGATGCTTGTAAACAATTATTTGTGTTAAATTCATATAAATCAGCGATTAAAAAAAAAACGGAAGTCAAAAACATCATAAATCAATGATTTTTTTTGGAGCGATTTAAATCATGATTTAAATCAATGATTTAAATCAAACAACCCTGCTACCAAGCGACTGAAAAGATGCGATATGTCAACATCAAAGTTCATGACAATCGATGCCTTATTCGTAAGCATGAATAAAAGCAGCGTTCCTGTGATTGTCCCTGAACAGTCCGAGTCAGCATCCTTTGTTACGTTGGTGAAGATCCATAACGTTGATGTGCCTGCCGCTAGTAACTGAGATGCTTGTCGCCCACCGCTGGCACTACGCATTGGCCAAGCGTGATCGTGGTAGACTTCAAAATTGAGTCTGATTCGGGCCCCGATTCACATACATAACCGGTGTATAGGTGTTACCATCGGCAACAGTTTCCCTGTTCCTTAACTCAAACGGCATGTAAACCATGAATGATTAGGCTCTGCTCAGTCTAGTAAATTCATATTGTTGTTTTCCAATAACAGGGCTTCACGTTTGAAAACAACAGGCGAGCGATAAATCGCTCGCCTAAATATGCCAAATTAATTTAGGCGAGCAATTTTTTTACCATGTGGTGGTGCCACCATTTCCCAGTCGGATTCTGTCGTTGTCGCCATGAAATTTTAATTGATACTTGCTGGCGCTATGACGCTGGTCCACTCATTTGATAACTGCGATCGCCATCCCCGGTGACGGATGATACGTTAACTCTGACTATTGGAGTTGGAACACTTTATAAAGAGAGCAGCCTTTCATAGTGAATCTAATACTCAAGAAACTCCTTGTAAAGACGAACACTTGCAGGCAGCGAGCGATTTTAGCAATTGACGTGAGCAATAAATCGCTCCCTAGATTATTGATTTGCGCGAGTGATAGGGAGCAAAAGCGATCGCTCGCCTCAAAAATTATGCCCTGCAATAGTACTGAATCTGGATGATTGCTGTTTTATCAAAGAAGTAATGTTTCAATGTATTACTTTCAAAACCAGTCGTATTACTGAGTGCTACATCTTTCATTTCTATTTGTTGTATTGATTTACTTGTAGTGTAAAGCATTTGATTTTGAGTGTGATTGTAATTATATTTGTTCATATTAAACGTATTTGCATGCATGTACTTAAAGTCTTAAGATGCTTCAAACATTACTACCATGTTTATATATAAAAAAGCTTCAAGTTACTTCTTCATGAACCTTCATGTGTTGCCTCTTCTTCTACTAGTATTAATGTACAGGTGATAATGCCAACCACACTGCACAAGATTCGATTGGGCCAATAATGGTTAAACCGGACTTGGCCTGCCATTAAAAAACCTAATTCGGCTAATAATAGCTGTCATTTGCTCAACTTGCATCGACTTACCAGTGCAAACACCAAATGGGCCAATAATGGCTGTCATTATATCAACCAGCATTTGCTTGCCATTGAAAAAAATAAATCGGACCAATAATGGATGTCAGGCGTTTAATGTTTTTTAGAATGTTCAAGACTGGCAAAATTTTATTTCTGGCTAAGGGCCTGCTCTGCTACAACTAATGGATGCAGTATCCCAGAAGTAGATTATGATTGAAAACTAGCATCCCCTAACGCTGGGTTTCACAAAGTTTCTTAGACTAAGCCTCCTTCCATGTCTGCCTGCTTTGTGTTTCACCCACAATGTGCCATTCAAAAATAATTGTGCATGTTTATGGAGGACCCCCTGGAACTACTGTACATGGCATCCCCTCCAGCCATCATTTTAGGGAAGTCCTATCCTAAGGCAGATTATTTCGCCCTCCCTGCACTAAACGACACCTCTGAACACAATTGGTCCTAAATTGCAGCAACCATGTGAAATGAAACTTCATCAAAGTGTGAGACAACAAAACCTAGACGCCAAGGTGGCTGTATATATTACAAGGTCTTCGCTTGAGCACCATCAGACACCAAGAGAGTGTCCCATGCCAGGCCACCAAGTGATAAACCCAACACATGCATGTGGAAACTCAATCGCACTATTTACCAGGTAAATGCATACCTAACTAAGATCTGCCTCATTCAAGCCGTCAAGCATAGTAATCAATCCTGACAAGTTCAACTGCTTGGAAAGATGCAGAATGAATTAGTTATACAAAGCTGGGAGTCTTTGTTGACAAAGCATCAACAGCTGTGTCAACAGCCAAGACCTGAGTCAGCTTGCATTCAGACCTGTGGGTGTACCTACAACAACAGCCCTCCTTGTAATTAATTGTGCATGTTTTTAATCAACAGATACTCTATCTCTTGCCTTCAGCATCTTTCTTATTAATGTTCAACCACTGCTGGTGGTGCCACAGCATATATATATATATATATATATATATATATATATATATACACACATACGCACGCACGCATGCACGCGAGCACGCACCCACCCAACATCTGACAAGGGCTACACAAAACACAGGTGACACATTTGTGGATTTTTTTACTAGGTAAACTGCTTCCTGCGGCAGTTCAATGTAACTGTCCATAGCCCAATGTACCTTGAGAGGATAGCTAACTCCCACCAAGCTCTTCCTGGCGTGTGAGAGGTGCCGAGCAGGATGTACAACGCTCTTAAGGAGCCCAGTCCTTCAGTGGAAGAAGCTCTGTCCATAGCAAAATGTACCTTGAGAGGACAGACAACTCCCAGCAAGCCATGTCCACAGCCCACCAACTTACCTTTAGAGGACAGCTAACTCCCACCAAGCCATGTCCATAGCCCAATTAAGGTATCTTGAGAGGACAGAGAACTCCCACCAAGCCATGTCCACAGCCCACCAACTTACCTTTATAGGACAGCTAACTCCCACCAAGCCATGTACATATACCCCAATCAAGGTATCTTGAGAGGACAGCTAACTCCAACCAAGCTCTCTCTACAGCCCAACTTACCTTGAGAGGACAGCCATCTCCCACCAATCCATGTCAACAGCCCAACAAATGTACCTTGAGAGGATAGCTAACTTCCACCAAGCCCTGTCCATAGCAAAACCAACGTACCTTGAGGGGACAGCTAACTCCCACCAAGCCCTGTCCATGCAATGTTGCCAGATCAATGATAGAGATCATCTTCTAGTAAAATGTTCCTGTACACTGTCAGCATCAGCAGACAAATCGTACACAGGAGAGCACGGCAGAAACTAAACATTGCCTGCGACATCAACTGACTACAGCCACCACAGTCAGATCAGTTGCCTCTGCATACATTAGCAACAATGGTGAAGCCTGACAGGTTGACACAGGCCCAGCAGCAGCCAATGACAGCTATTAATGCAGTATGAATGTCAACAGTAAATCACCTGGGAGGAAAGGCTCTAGTGGCCTGGCCCGCCCTCAGAACAAAGCTAACTGGTTGCCATGGCCAGCGTGGCAAACAAACCTTGCTGTTATGTACAGAGGAAAGTAATCTGGTGGAGGTAATGGGAAGCTAATATTATCTTTGCACACTCAACAGTCACTCCGCAATAAAGGCTCCGGTGTGGTCTAAGTAATCTCCATGGAGACGATCCAAATAATTTCATTACTGTCCATTTATGTGATCTACACAGTAAGTGGATTGAGATCACACTGCGGGAGACCGAGACAAGATCCTTTTCAACTCAGAATTCGCTATTGTTTCTCAGTCATCCAATTTGGTCATCTCTGTGTTAAATCTGTGGGCCAAAGTATGTAACAAGACTCCACGAAAACTCATAACAGATTTCTAGCACAAAACATCGTCAATATGGGTACTTTTGAAATTGACAAATTTACCTGCCTAAAAATTAGGGTTAACTTGTGACAATCTAAAATGTCATTCCACATGTTAGAATGCAGCATGGATTCTTCCCAACACTGGTTAATGTCAAATACAAAACAACAAACAAATACTATCCAATACAGCATGCAAACTGATATCCTTTGCAAATGGCACATCCTGTACTAATCATCTAGTATCACCGACTGCAGTTCAATACTGGATCAATGTATCCAGAGTATCCATTTTCATTTCTCATGCTGTACGTCATCACAACACTCGGGGCACATCTGTGCAGCAACACACACCTGTCAGATGATTAATGTATAATTCACTACTGATGGATCAGCTAATTCTGACCAGTTTTTATCAAATGAGAGACTGCATGCGAGTCACGGACTACACGGTTTTTGTGCTTTTATCGTTTGTCAGATGCAATCATCGTGACACAGTGTTAAACCTAAACCTCACAGCATCGCAGCCCGCTTTGTCACAGTTTCTGTATCAACAGATTAAAATTAATGGATTCTTGTCTGTCAACCGGTTATGTTTCACTAATATGCAAGGTAATGAATACACATGTAAAGTTATACCCATGTTCTTGTCATCATTGCTGTGATACAGCTGTATATTTGATCTGTTTTCTGCATAAGGTTTATCAGAATCCACTAAGTAGCTAAAACGGTCAAACTCATCGCTGCAACATGGACGCAGATAGCCCACAAATTAAGATATTCTGTATCGTAAACCTAAATTGTCTGTGCCAGACATACAACAATAAAAATCAGTATAGCCAAATGCCCAAATCTGTAAAACAGGATCACGAGGGGCAACATTAAAACTTCCTCCTCAACTGATTTAGCCTATCACAAATCAGGTTCGTTGACGTTCAAATATGTAGTGTGTGAATAGTTTATGTAACATCTACAGTTGATTAAATAACAAATGCCTATTTTTTGTTCAAATCATCAAAAGAATTGACTTTAGTCATTAGATCTGGTAAGGCTCAGGATAGTGGATAACCAAAATGGTAAATGCAGATCACGGGCGTGACTTCCATTCTCTTGTCGATCACATGACAAGTGATACCATTCTTTGAATGTTAGACAAAATATTAAGTAATTTAATTTGTCTTATGATTTAACAAAAACTATATATAAAAGTTGCACAAACGAGCTAGCATGTTGCAGTGGATACTAGGTAGGTTTGATTTTTAGCATAAAGAATTTGAAATGAGATTAGCAGTTTTTTTATTGAGGATGGACCTTTAAAGAACATTCTGTTGTTCACATAATTTCCAATGACCACACTCAAACAAAGCATGTCCTTCTATAACTGTGTTGGCACTACTCAAATTAATCACAAGTAGTGGTGTCAAATTAGTACAACTTCTTTCACATGAAGTAACATAAAAAAGAATGAAAATTACTAACAGGAAATAATGATGTGGGATCAACATCCAAGAGCAACATAACCCGAAGCATTGTTACTTCCCGGATATCATTCATCAATTAATCTGCAGTGTCCGTTAATAGTAATTAAGGAAATCAGTTAATGAACAAGTTGATATGTCCATCCGCAAGATGTTTGTCCATATTGGAAAGTTCACACGCCTTATATGTTATATTTGAGAAGTTTATTAAGTGTGACCACCATACCCTCCAGTAATAATTATACATGATGTCCAGGAGGGTCCAGGAGGTAGCTATGCACAGGGTGTGGAACATAAACTTTGTAGTAATATCGACTTGGTGCAGCGACTTGAATTTGGTGTAGATCATTTACAGAAATACGTGGAATATCAAATAGAATAAGTATTACTATTGCATATATATTATACACAAACGTATTGTAGACATATATTAGGAAACAGGTTTTGTTAATTATTAGTCAGAGGGAGTATTTTAGAGTAAGTTAGTTTCGGATTCTGTCAGGGAATTCAGCGAGCGTTAATAGGGGTGTTTACAATTCGAAAAATTAGATAACATAGTGAATAGTCAGTAACAGTGAATATTGGTTAGAATAAGTATTAGTATTATACATATATTGTTCACCAACTTCTTGTAGACATATATTAAGAAACCGTTGTTGTTAACAGAGGTAGTATTTTTTTTTCCCGGATTCAAACTCAACGAGTGATAAAAGGGAGTTTGTTTACAAGTCATTCAACCCGTGCATCGAGCTATCGTTTACATTAGCTAATATATATATATATAAGATAAAGTGATTTATTTACTTAAATTACATACATAAGGTAATATCTGACATAGTGGTAGTCAACGTTTTGGTAAAAGGAATTAACAGCAGGACTTTAGCGTAAATTAGTACACACTCACTTCGTTGTTTTGTTACACAGTGTTCTCCGTATTCGCTAGGTGGCAGGATTTTTAGCCTAAAGTGTTCTTTTGATCACAAAAACAGCCTTATTCAAGGCTAACGTAGCACACTAATTAAAACTAAATTGTATGATGGCCCCGTGCAAACGACAGTTAAAGGCCACAAGGCACGTAATTTGTGGCAGTTGTAGTAACTGGGTAGATTTCGTCAAGTCTGGGTGCGAAAAGTCCTGGGCTGAGGTCCAGGCAGATAGTTTTAATTTTGAGTGTAGGGGATGCGCAAGGATGAAGGAAATAGAGGTGGAGTTGAAAGAGCTGAGACTGCTCGTTGTGGCAATGGTGGGAAGGGATCAGGGGAGTTGTGCCAGTAGTTCCGGTGAGGGAACAGTAGACGATAAAGTGGGGAAAGACACAAGAGATGCTAGGGAGAGCTCACCTCAGCCTGGGAGGAAGCTGAGAGGAGGGAAGGTGACAGGTCATAGGGAGACAGGACGTAAGGAGACGGGAAGGAAAGGAACGGGAGGGAAGACAACCGGGGTGAAGGAGAGGGGAGTAGGGGAGACAGGAGGGAAGGAGACGGGAGTGGGGGAGACGGGAGGGAAGACAACCGGGGTGAAGGAGAGGGGAGTAGCGGAGACAGGAGGGAAGGAGAAGGGAGTGGGGGAGACGGGAGGGAAAACAACCGGAGTGAAGGAGAGGGGAGTAGGGGAGACAGGAGGGAAGGAGAAGGGAGTGGGGGAGACGGAAGGGAAGGGGTCAGGACAGAATGTGATGGAGGGGATCGAAAGGAAGAGTTATTCTGCAGCAGTGATAGAGGGGGTGAGGAAGAGAGCGAGGGTGTTTGTGGGGGATTCGATAGTTAGGAAGACCGACAGAGTCTTAAACAAGGGAGATGATGTGGTGGTCTGCTTGCCTGGAGCCAAAATAGAGGCGATAACTGAGAGGGTAAAAAACATCGTAGGCTCGGGTAAGGGTGGATCTGTTTTAGTACATGTAGGGACAAATAACGTAGAGAGGGAGGGTACAACTGCCATAGTTAGGAAATATAGGCAGTTGGTCAGAACACTAAAACAGACGCGGGTTGAGCAGGTAATACTGTCAGGGATTTTACCTGTGATGGGCAGGAGGGGTCATAAATATCGAAATTGTCGGGGATGGCAATTAACATGTTAGTCCAGAGGCTGTGTAGGGAAGAGGAAGTTGGATTTGTGGATTTATGGGAAAGTTTTGTTGGGAGGGTGATATGTACATGAAGGATGGGCTTCATTTAAGTGGAAAGGGGGCGGCAGTATTCGCGGACAAACTTTCAGCAGCAGTAGATAGCGACTTGGGTACAATGACAAATATTTTTGGAAGTAAACATTCTTTAAACTAGAAGTGCAGGGGGGTTACCTAGAGGTGTCTCAAGCAGAACAAGAGACCACTAGCACAGATAAACCAATATCAAATCATCCGAAAAACATCTCTGAAAAAGGTTATAGATGCGTATGTTTAAATGCAAGGAGCATAGTAAATAAGAAAAACGAATTAAACATTATGGTAGAAGATATTGACCCTCACATAATTGGTATAACTGAATCATGGGCCAACATAGATATAACAGATGCTGAATTAGGACTGACAGGATACGTAATGTTTAGGAAAGATCGAATAGGAAGAAGGGGCGGGGGAGTTATTTTATATGTTAAAGAATCTATTCAGGCTTATGAAATGAAAATAGAAAGGGAAGCAGATTGCGATGAAGCTGTTTGGTGCAAAATTGTTTCAGGAAATTCAAAATTAACTGTTGGATTAGTTTACCGAAGTCCAAACATAAACGAAGAGGACAACACAAAAATAAAAAACGCTATAAAGGAAGTTAGTAAAGGGGAATGTATCATAATGGGAGATTTTAACCATGGACACATACAATGGAATTCTCTAGAGAGCACAGGGATTGAGGATCAACAATTTCTATGTTTAATCCAGGATAGCTTTCTTACTCAGCACGTACTAGAACCAACCAGGGGAGAAAATGTATTAGATATAGTTTTGTCATCACAAAAAGAATTAGTGGACAATGTAAAAATATTTGAACCATTGGGTAATAGTGACCATAATCAAATACATTTTGACATCAATGTAAAATCAGAAAGTAAAAATAAGAAAACGTACAAGAGAAACTTCCACAAAGGTAACTACAAAGATATGAGAAAATACTTAGCACAGCTAGATTGGAATAACATGCTGATGAATAAGACTGCAATTGAATGTTGGAATATTCTAAAATATGAAATTGAGAGTATCATTGATAAATTTGTTCCCTTCCGAAAACAAGGAAAACGGTTGTAGAAAGAAACACGTGTCAAAAGAGGCAATTAGAAAAATAATGCTAAAACAAACTATGTGGAGGGTTTATAGGCGTACCAGAAAGGAAGAAGACTATGCAAAATACAAAGAGGCACTTAATGCAGCTACAACTGAAATCAGACAATCTAAAAGAAGCTATGAGCAAAAACTGGCATGTAACATAAAAACTGACAGCAAGAGTTTTTATGCATATGTCAGGAGTAAACAAAACGTACAAGACAAGGTTGGACCTCTAGAAGACAGTGCTGGAAATATAATATCACAGGGGTTTTTAATGGCGGAAGACCTAAATGGTTACTTCAGTTCAGTGTTTACAAAAGAAGATATTAGTTCATTACCAGTTGCTGATGCTAAATTTCAGGGGACTAAATCTGACTATTTAGGACCGTTAGTTGTAACTCCACAATTGGTAGCTAGGAAAATAAAGGCAATGAAGGATAACAAATCACCGGGAGTGGATGGGATTCCTCCAAAATTACTAATGGAAACAGTAGATCAAATCAGTATACCACTTGCAAGAGTATTCAACTTGTCATTAAAGAGGGAGTTGTTCCGTTTGAATGGAAAGAAGCAAACATCATACCATTATTTAAAAAGGGTTCGAGAAATAAGTCAGAGAATTACAGACCAGTGAGTTTAACGTCAGTGATTTGTAAATTATTAGAAAGGTTAATTAAAGACCATATGGTGGACTTCCTCGTTAAGCATAAATTATTAAATTCATCTCAACATGGATTCCTTAAAGCGAGGTCATGCTTAACAAATGTGTTATGTTTTTGGAAGAAATCACTAAGTGGATAGACGAGGGATCGCCAGTAGATATTATCTACTTAGATTTTCAGAAAGCTTTTGACAAAGTGCCACATCAAAGATTGCTACTTAAATTAAAAGCCCATGGTATCGGGGATAGCATAACTGACTGGATAGAACAATGGCTGACTGACAGAAGACAACGAGTTGTAGTAGATGGCGAAGTTTCAAATTGGAAATCGGTTTTGAGTGGGGTACCTCAAGGATCAGTATTAGGACCTATATTATTCTTAATTTATATCAATGACTTGGACGACAGTATAACAAGTAACGTACTGAAATTTGCGGACGACACAAAACTGTTTAGAAAGGTTAATACTGATGGTGATAAACAACATTTACAAAACGATCTAGACAGATTAGTGAAATGGTCTGAGAAATGGCAGATGCTGTTCAATTTTGGGAAATGTAAATGCCTACATACAGGACATGGGAACTTGAATGTAAACTATAAAATGGGAGCTACTGTTCTTGGTACTACTGTAAAAGAAAAGGACTTAGGAGTTACAATAGCGCTGATATGAAAGTTTCAGAGCAGTGTGGTATTGCAGCTTCAAAGGGTAATCAAATTCTTGGATTGATTAGAAGAAACATAACATACAAGGGAAAAAGTTAATTATACCTCTTTATAAAGCAATAGTTAGACCTCATTTAGAATACTGTATACAAGCATGGAGACCATATCGTAAGAAGGATATAGATACGCTTGAACGCATACAAAGGAGAGCAACTAAAATGATTCCAGAACTTAGAGACCTTAGTTATGAAGAACGCCTGAAAGAATGTGGTTTAACAACTCTAGAGACAAGGAGGTTAAGAGGAGATCAGATTGAAGTTTTTAAGATATTGAATGGGTATGAAAATATTGATAGAAATATGTTTTTCTCACTCAAGAAGGATAGCAGAACTAGAGGACATGAGGTAAAATTAGTAAAGGATCAATGTAGATTGGACATCAGGAAGCACTCGTTCTCACAGAGGACAGTAAATGAATGGAACAAACTGTCTACAGATTGTGTAACTGCTAGCAGCGTGAATATGTTTAAAAACAAGGTTGACACATATATCAGAAGGGCGGGTTATAAGTAGGTGAACATTGTTGGACTCTCGATAAGCCAATGGCTTCCTTGTCCACTTGCCATCTGGGCCTTTGGCTTGGATGGCAAATCTTGTTAAATCTTGTTAGACTGGTACCCAGGATGATCTGATACTAATTAGCTGCCGCCTACAGTGTGTGCGTGTGTGTGTGTGTGTGTGTGTGTGTGTGCATGCACGTACGTGCATGTGCATTCATGCGTACGTGCGTGCGTGTGTGTAATTACATACACTGTGTGTGTACATGCAAATACAACCTACGTGTGCAAGCCCATATCTGTTTCACCTTTCATGGGTGTGGTTCTGTGTACCAATTAGTTCAACAAATGCCTCCAAGTTCTGGGGCAAGGAAGACTTAGTCTTAGCATTCATGGTTAAGCTCCGACAAGACCCTCTCAACTTGCTCTCAGGATGAACAGGAGTTTAGTAGGATGGGCTACAGCGAGGAGGCCAACAGCCCTGAATGATATCCCTGTGGGTGTACATTATAACAGCCGCTTAGCAAGTTTCCTGGCACACTCCATAGTTGGTTCTGCCACCCAATGCCATGGTGCTTGCATCACGATTAACACCAACACGCCACCAGTTCTTTTTTTTGTGAGAGGCCTGGAAGATGAGAGTCAGATCCTCAGTGTTTCACTGACAAGTTGGAATATGTCTGTGTGACTGTTCATAGCTGTTTCTACACCACATTTTATGGTACAAGACAGAGGCCATTAGGAAATGACTGTATGTTTACAAAAATGTTCATTCCATCTCTGTGTGCATGCTAACTATCAAAACTGGTGTTAGATTCTTAAGCACCCATGCTAATGTTTCAGGGGAAAGTGTTGTAACTGCAAGTTTTTTAAGCAGTCGCATACGCAGGCACAAGATACGAATCATGGGAAGAAAAAAGCTTTCACCTCTGTTACATACTTAGCAACATCCCTGGTACATGCACACATATATTGCATACATCAGTTTGAATGTATGCATATTTCATGTGTCACACAAAATATGGCAACAACAGAATTTGCTTGCTAGTTGACCAGAATACACTTCTATCGTCAATAACACAAACACTTTTATATGGCAGGAAAATATATCTATCTATGCTATCGAGATGCACCACTAAAGAACTAAACAGCTAGAAAGTTCATTTACATTTGCTCTTGATATGCACACATAAAACCTCACCACAACCGTTTTATCGAGTATTTCCAAAATACGACATCAACCTAAAACCACCCATGTAACAGTACATCACACCTCGGAGTAGTATACCGATAACTCTTTAACTCTCACACCTCTCTCTGCATATCACCGGCAACAGCTGATGGGCATAAAACAAGACCAGATGAACCGGGTCAGATATTATGACAAGGCATGAACATAAATGCAGCAGTTTACCTACCACATCGCCCGTGGCTTCAGTCTCACATGACTCAATTTGCTGCTCGTCTTGTGTCAAAACTTCCTCTTCCATGGTGGATCTCTTGTGGAGTAGCAGACAGTTGTGTGTGTGCGTGTGTGTGTGTGTGTGTTACACTGGTGGCTTGCCGACGACGACCGTTACTACGCGGACAGCTGGCTGGCACAGAGTGGAACAGGGAGCTATGCCTCGCAGAAGTAGTGGCAATTGTACAAAGGGACAGACACGCGGCACACAACAGACATTTTACCTGCCACGGCCGACAGGCTGTGCAAATGAGAACTAAACCGCAGGCTCCATGGGCCGAAGGATGGTTGTCGTTTAAAATTAGTGTGGAGCTGAGGCATATGTGGGAGGACTAGTCGTTGTCGTACTAAGCAACACTATGCTGCCGGCTCCATATGCTGGTACACTGATAAGCATGCATGCATGTACACGCATACACTGTTGACAGGCTAAACATCTGTCACTGCGTGTCAATAGAATTTTGACAAAAGTTAAATGCATGATATCGGCCTGCGCCAGCCAGCAGCGGAATAATCCATACAAGTCGGCATCACCGCCACCATTGACTAGGGCCAATTAAAGGTCATGGCATCCAGACCTCCTTTCACAGTGGTATCATATGCAGGAAGCAGGAAACTGTCAGTTCAGAGCACTAAATGACACCATAGATGACATGAACGATTCTTTTTCTACACATCACCATAGTATCTGTAATGACTTCAGCTAAAATAGTATGTATTAATTTCTGACAAAGGGCCAGCCATTTCTCATTATGTTTAGTTGTACCTTGAACAAAAGCTCCCCCCCAAGCTCATTACTTCTTATCACACACATCTGAAATCTACCAAATGACACTGAGATACTGATGGTTACCACAAGGCACGCACAAAAATGCAACTTTCTGTACATATGGAACCACAAATCATTCAATTGCACATGGCACATGTGGAAAAAACGGCAGATCCTTGTCTGAACATCATATGTTTTTTTAAAGAATTACACTACCTCATCGAAACCTCAGATGTGCTCATTGTGTTGTTTTGGGGAAATGACAACTCATCTGAACGGAGAGATGAAGGGACAGGTTTGCATGTGGACAGCATGCACATTTCGTATGCCTGTTATCTGACATCATCATTAATCATTAAAGTGACATTTAGTAAATGATTCATCACCAGACAATGCAACAGGCTGCTGAATATGTTTACGCAGCAAAATTTCTATCGCAAAGAATGCGCCTATCAACTGCAATCTGCTGATGTGCTCTTCATATGAAAACAGTGTATCTATTTGATTATCTACCAGAGCATTTATGTTGACAATTCCCATGCTAGTCACACTTGGAAGCACGCCATTAATTTTGATCACATAATTCACTTTGGAAGACAAACATGCTGCGTGTGTGAACTGAATGGTTGGCTGGCCATAAGAGCGTGTATTGCAATAACAATAGCATACGTACTTAACTTGATGAATAAGTGTCATTAAATAATAACAGTGCTACTTCCGCGCTTGTCAAATGCTGGTATGGTTGACAAATGGTTCAGTGACTGTGCAAAACTGTCCAGATATGCTTAAGAACTGTCAACACATGGGTTAATTTATTCATGTCAACACAAAGGTTCATTTGTTCATGTGAACAAACGGGTTCATTTGTTCATGCCAACACATGGGTTCATTTGTTCATATCAACACATGGGTTCATTTGTTCATGCTAACACATGGGTTCATTTGTTCATGCTAACACATGGGTTCATTTGTTCATGCGAACACATTGGTTCATTTGTTCATGTGAACACATTGGTTCATTTGTTCATGTCAACACGTGTTTATTTCAATACACAAGGTTTATCTGTCCTTGCTAACAAGTCGTTTATGTGTGCATGGGTCTGTTTGTCAATGCCAACATGGGTCTGTTTGTCAAGGCTAACATGGGTCTGTTTGTCAAGGCTAACATGGGTCTGTTTGTCAGTGCTAACATGGGTCTGTTTGTCAATGCCAACACATGGATCTATTTGCTTATACTAACATGTGAGTATATCTGTTGATACCAATGCATGGATCTGTCCAGACTAACATGTGGGGTTATTTGTCTATGCCAATACTTTTTTATCCATGTCAATACACAGGTGAAGCTAACACATGGAATGAGTTCTCAGACACCATAATGTTTCACTAGAAAGCATTACACCAGCTAGCCACCCACACAGAGCTGGGACAATGATTTACAAACACATAATCTCCAGCTACAGACACACAGATAAACTGTCAGCTTCAAATTACATGCTTATTTCCTGCTTTCCATCTGTCACCCAGCAGCCAGTGAAGTCATTACAAACATGTATTTTGCTCCCAAACATGGCTACCAAGGACTCAAGCAATGCTCCTATGTAACAGTCATAGTTATAACCCTGTATTTTACATTTGCCGGCACTGAATGTACTGTGTCTATATGGCATACATTTCACTGTAAACGTTGCATCAAAAGCCAGAATACAGCACCAGTCTTTTGATTAAGTTATTAACTTTTGAGTGCAACCAATACACAGATGCCAAAATATAAACCATTAGCTGCATATATGTGTTTCAATGCAAAATGGAAAGACATGCATTTATTTTTATATATTTATTAATTCAATAAGATTGCTCCATTACTTGCTAAACCTGACATAGTTCATACACTATTTGCTTTACAACTAGCACTGCTGTATATTCCACAAGCTATGTGCTACAGTATGAGAAAGAGAAAAAAACATACGCATATATCTAGAATTTCGCTGGACAAAGATATACTGATCATTTTCCAATTTATATCATGAAAATTTCAAAACCTTCCAAATCACATCAAGATATGGGACTCATATATATATACGTGCAGTGCAAAGTGGGCAATAGATAAACATTGACCAAACTATTCTAGCCAGGCTTTATGCAGAATTAACAAACGACTGGAAATTAATCGAGATAAGTGAAACCAAACACCAAACAAATCTGAAGAAGCAGAACACATGGACAGTGTCATACTGTGGAGCGCCATTCTATGGCAAAATAATAAATCAATGGAGGGTTCTACCTAACCTTTCAGCAATCAACTAAGTGCATGTGGTTCAACTGGTTTCTTCAGGCCTCAACCCTGAGATGCCACACTAGAGAGACCCTAAAATGTCTACCTCAAACGTCGGAAACCCTACATCTGCCCGGGATTGTCATGCTAAAAAATATAGCAGCAACCTTTGTCTATCTGTAAGACCAGCAGATTTCACACATTTCAAGGCTACCCAAAGGTGAACACTTCTGTTGCACAAAGTCCTGTTTACAATGCACTGAGTGCAGTCACTAAAACAATGGCAAGGAAAAAACACGCTCCACGGATTTGCATCTCAATGGTAATTCAGGTGGTGGGTTATATGACACGGTGAATGCTTTAATAGTAAATGCTTTAACATGCCCAAATAAATTTTCTTATATTAAAGCCACATATTTTTACAATGATGCAAGTGGTGTTGGTAGACTACAATCTCAATAACATAACACTCAAAGAGAGTTAAATGTCACCAAAGACAACTTCTACAAACTGCCCAAATGGCCGCGAAATGGCTCCAATTCCAGTCGCCTAGCAACCGCTTCTCAAGTGACCAACCGGCTTTACACAGGTGTCAAACGAGAGGTGTCACGTACCTTTGTCATGTCTTCAGGTGTGACGCTAGGAGTGACGCTGGGAGTCCCGCTCATGTCAAACACACATGCAGGCACGACAATATCAGACTGAGAGTGCGTGACAGTCGGCCCGGGAACGCCGGCAGGTGTCACGTTGCTAGCTCTGACAGTCGTGACAGTAACACCTGACCGAACATGCACGCATACACCGAGTCTACATGGGGCCAAACCAGACAATCACACGTATCACAGCTGAATGAACAGCCAGATGACAATGACACTATGAATGTCTCACACCTCCGTTGATCCAGCACACATGTGGCAGTGAATATGCGCTTTCAGTTGTGCTAAATAGATCCTTCCCTGCGCTGACCTAATACCACAGGGCAAACAGAATGATCTGTGAGCCAGTGAAACATGTGTAGCATTATTTGTCTACACCATAAATCACCATCAGTGACTTGTAAGGTCACCGTCACAATGGTGAACCAGTACAGCCATGTCAACAATTCATATCAAAGGGTTCGAGTGTTACACAGCATTATACAGATATCCTACATATCCTCTTCATACTGATCAGCTCAGTTGGTACTTCATGGAGTGTGTGTGGCACATTTGACTTATAATTGTATTTGAATTCTTGCTCAGACCAATGGCGGTCCAGTATATTTTTTAAGGTATTTAATGTGGGGGGTGTCACAACATCTTCTAGCTTAGAAGTTTTGTGTAAAATTATAACAATAAAACATCCAAGAAAGTTAAAAAGCAGATTTTATTAAATGTTTTACATCACGATGTGGGGGGTGTCACAACATCTTCTAGCATAGAAGTTTTATGTAAAATTATAACAATAAAACATCAAAGGAAGTTAAAAAGCAGATTTTATTAAACGTTTTACATCACGAGGTGTATAGGAAATGGCACTGAACAATGTGGCACATTGGTAAATATTCTCAAACACAGGAATTTCAGCATACAGGATTACTCCCAAAGCAACATATTTTCCAACATTATGGAGTAGCCAGTCTTGTCCAGGAGAGTTATTCAGGTGTGGCCAGACATACTGACAGAGCTGGACAGACATGATAAGAAATGACCACAGCTGCATGAGATGCACAAATGAGAGGCCACATATATCTACTGGTCACTTTCTAAAAATACCACCTAGTACCCTTTCTAGGAATACTATATTACGGCAACCTGAAAGCAAGACACTTAAATCCCTCCACAGACTAACTAAGAGAAAAACTATGAATAAATAAATTAGATGTTGAGAAAATTTGTTTTGGTGCTAAAATCACTGCATACTTTTAGGTAATGTTCAAGAAAACTAACATATAACAGAAATTTATGTAACTCCAGCGAGTTTCTGTATAGTTTTGTTAACCTGATGCACCCTGAACACCGAAATTTCGGTGTTGGGATGTAGTGTTCATACTGATCGCTATGTGGCGCCACGCTCGTTCGCTTTGGTTATGCTGTTGGTGCCCGGATGAAAACAACACGTGTGCGGACGTTTTGAGCCGTTTCTCGAATTGATACGTCAATTATTAGTATTTTTGCGAATTTTTTGAAAGTGACCGATATTTTGTCAACGTTTTACGATTCATGGTTATGAAGACTATGAGCGGGCATTGCATCTGTTGGGTTTTACATCTGATAATTCGGATGTAAATGACATTAGTAGCGGCCAAGACAACAACATCGATGTGTCAATGATGTGTTTTTACTGTATTCATTGTCTTTTGACGTAACATTTGCAGAATTACTGCATTTATATTCCTTGAATTTTTCTTTTCTTTTCCATCAGTTATTATACTACAATACGTGGTGTACTCTGATATATATATATATATATATATATATATATATGTCAATAGATTACATGTACCTATGAAACATTCATTATTATGCATTTTGTGAACAGTTTTGTGTGCTTTATATGTATATATGCGATCAACCAAAATCATAGTACTTGCATGCTAATTGTAATATTTCACAGGTAAATGCAGATATTATTATAATTTCTCTTGCTGCTCATAGAGGACATGTAGGCCTACCTTGCAGTACCAAACTTGCCTTATTTTGTGCTTTATTGTGTCCATGAGTGACGAAATAAAACTAGATTTCGTATTTAATTTTTCACTTTGCGATTGTTTACATATGCTAATTATATGCTAATTAACCACAGTTAATCATAACATTGATAGTGTTATTACCATTGGTAAGATAAATATTCTGTGATTCAGAATATGTATATATTGTAATGGTTTTGATGAAGACTTTACGTCTTACAGTGCATTTCATATTCTGCATTTGGGTTGAAACAAAATCAACTCCCCCAGAAATTCAGGGCTTATCAGGTTAAACATTCCTTGCATGATAAATCTTTAAATCCCCAACCCAGTTTAGTTACTCTACATTGAACTTTCTCCAGCATCAACATCTTTAGCATAGTTGGGGCACCTGACTTGTACAAAATATTCAAAGTGTGCACCGCCATAAGCTGCATACACCAATAATAAAATGCCCAAGTTGCACTGTAAACTTCAAACCACATAATAATTAAGAGCTCAACACTGTCAGCTAATAGCACCTCTTGCCACTAACAACAAGATCAAAAGGTGATCCAACAAAGAAGGTTATTACAACAAAGAAGACACCTGGGCCACATAGGTGCAGCCGGTCACGCTCCAGTCGCTCTCAAGATATCACACACTGCATTTAGTCAAGTCTTAGATCTCATATCGTACTTAGGCACTCCATTGCTAAAAGAAGAATGGCTTGTGGTGTAAGTTACCAAGGTGATATCCGTTACTGTACACACATCTATAAGCATGTGCTGGCACAAAATTTTTTTACTGATAATTTAAAATTAATATTGTATTGTATGTTTTAAAATTGCGCCTATGCTTTTGTATGTATATATATATATATATATATATATATATATATATATATATATATATCACTATACACGTCCGGGCCTAATTTTATGTATTCGTTTATATGCAAATTAATGTTCTATTATTTAACTGTAGTTAAATGTTTATAATTTTTTTATATACCTATGGGTACCTCTATGGTTGCAAATAAAAAATAAATATTAAATTTGTGAAAGCTTTTTCCTGAAAGGGTCGACCCATGTTTGGTTACAGTATGCTCAGTATTGCTCACACATATAATGCAATCAGCTAAATGTTGGGCGTTAGGGGATTTCTTCTCACTGACTGCTACAATTGGCATGAGGTTCAACTATGAATATTTTAACAGCTTCAACACCCAACTCTGTGTTGGACACACATTAATGCACTCATACTGCAAACAACACAAGGAATTAAAAGCAATTGACGTAGTATCTGACAAGTGTAGAAGACAGATATTAAAGCTATGCTTGTGGCAGATTTAATGCAAAAAAAATTATAATCAATCATAAATAAGTTAAGTACCCACACCTTAAGGTTCTTTACGCTATTTCTGTACACAGCACTAACCGTTGTAGGTGATGGTATATAAATGCTTGTAAGACGATTAAAAATTTTGACAGATGAAAAATAAGGGAATGGCTTCCTTGTCTGCATGCCATCGGGAGCATATTGCGTTGGATGGAAATCTTGTTAAAGGCTGAATTTGATTTCTTCGTCTCATTTCCTACTCATTTCAGAAAAAAGTTGAAACTAGTATCCACCACAACAAACTAGCTCATTTATACAAATTCTATATACAAGTTTTGATGAAATCATCGGACAACCTAGGCACTAAATTATTCTTGACTGGGTCTGGTCAAAATTCGGCAAAGAAAAGGCAGAAGCTATAAATATTATGACATAAGGCTATTCATACTTTCGCAAGTTATTCGATCTTTCGATCAAAGTAAATTCTTTTGATAATTTCAACAACAGTATGCACATACTACTCTTGCACTGCCGTGTTCGAAATTAAGGCCTTTTTATCGGCGATTTCCCTTGCATTTGCGCAAACTCCGCACATGCAAGGGAAATCCCTTGTATTTGTAACATGGATGCCTATTGGATGATTCACATTTAATGACATCAGTATCTTGGGGAATACCAGGGAAACACCAAAGCAAAGATGGTGGACGAAGTTGCAAGAATCGTAGTTTGACATTTTAAGGATATTACGCCACTTTACTTCATACTGGTGATACTAAGGAGGCAGACAATCTGATTTATAATGTGCCAAGACATTCTGATTAGTGCGATATTTGGCTGTGAAAGTGAACTTTGGAGGCTTCGATTTGGAGTGAATTGAGAACGGCATAGATTTTTGTCCATGCCAGGGCAGTGCGCACGAAACGTCGGCATCAAACATAATGTTGCTTTCAACAATTGTAACTGTTTTGCAAATAAAATTCACATTGAAATATTTATTAAATTCAGTACTTTATTCGACAATATTTGGTATGGTTTATATTTATTAAATTATTATTCATTCTAACTTTAGAGCAGTGTATTTAAGTTTTACACACAAAAACTTTGCTTTATTACGTATACTTATAAATTATACTTTTTGTGGGGCCTGTTCAAACTCACATGGGCCGGTCCAAAATAGAACTGGGCCGGTTCAAAATAGAACTGGGCCAGTTAATTTCTTTTGCTAATTTCAGACACTGACTACATATCATTTGAATATCAGTGCACCTGATTCATGATGGGCTAAATGAACAGAGGGAGTTTTAATGATTGCCAAGTTTTGTGTGAGAGCAACCAGTAGCAGTGATGCTATAATGCTAGCCGAGTCAGAGGATAATGTGCTGAGCCCTCATCAAGACCTCCACACGGCCTGCTCATCATGTGACTGCCAATTATCAGAGCTCAGTACAAAAGAAGTGTTACAGATGGGACAGTTAATGACAGCTCTGACTGTGTGGCAAGGCCTACCTCCATCACTTCACATAATTAGCAACATAACCCTTCCAATGCTGCTACAACCAGATATAATAACAACAGTTTTATATGAACCACACACTGTAGAACTCCATTACTGGTCTGAGTGTTTATTAACACACTTGGCAATCAACACAGACAGCCTAGATTAATTGCAGGTCAATTTTCAAAACAGAATCGTAACCATAGTTACCATACCAAGGTAAAAATTGCTTACTGAAAGTTTACCTACTTTACCCCCAAAAAGTAATCAAGTAGGAAGAAAACTGCTTTGCTTGTAATTTTATTTAATTGTAATTTTTCTATCATAATCACTAGGGCCTGGTGGAACCAGGCCCTAGTGATTGTGATAAAAAAATTACCAACTACAGATGAAAAGCATAATGGTTCATATTAATGCTTTCTTGTTTGAATATTGCCATTTTTGCCACTATATTACTTTGATATTTTATACCAACATTAAAAATTAGACAATCTTAAAATGCAAACACAATAAATATCATTACCAAGTGCATCAGTAAAACCAAGAGGTTAATTAAGGTAGGTCAGAATCTTACAGCACAATCCGGATCCGTGTGTTATACATTTGACACATTTCGTTTTTTAGTTTGATCCTGACACTTCATGGGAGCACACAGCTGCCATTGCAAACCCAGTAACGACATATTTCATGAAACGTTTCATAAAACGTTCCACGAAACATTCCATCACAATCAGCCATCATGTCAACGTCACGGTTAACTAGCCATGGATTCAAGTACAACCACGTTTCTTTAATATCCACAATCATCAAGTAAGCAACACGCCCATTGGGAGTATTGGCCTGTGCGGTATCATAAACTATGATGATCCTTATCTATCTTCAAAAACAGCATTTTGACAGAACATCAAAGATGTAGTCTGTCATACCTCAGTCTATGATTAAAATATACACCAGTGTTATTACTGTAACATTAATAACAGGACTCAGTGGAACTCTGCCTAGCACTGCAAATTGATATCTATGGTAGGGACTGGTAAACCAGACACTGAGCAAGTTTCTTCTGGCCCTGCTGATAAGTAATAGGACATGCCTGATACTGGTTGCAGGACAAAGTGGTAACAGAGAACTCAATCACCACACAGCCATTGCCATCTGTATCAAAAGGATAATTACAAACATGTACCAAGGGAGTCTGGTGGCTAATTGGTCTGCCAGTATCTATACCAAACAGACCTGGTAAATCAGAATCCTAAAATGTAACATAACAAGTGGCTACTAATTAATACGGCACAGTTTATGCTGGACACAATATTTTGCCCACTGATCTGCCAGTCATCGTTATCAGTGTTCATTACACTAACTACAAACAAGTAATCTCATGCTTCCACAAGATTGACTTGGACTACCACATAAAGTATTAGTCCTGTGTCCCCTGTGTTCATTATCATAAATTAACACCTAATATCTATTTTGAGTGTTCCTAAAGGTTGCAAGGAATGCTCAAAATAGTTATATCAGCAACATTACAAAATATATGTCATCTACATACAAGCTCAATTTTAAATACGTCCCAGGATATAATAATAAAAAACGGTATGCTTATAATGATTTTGGGTGACTGGCAAACAAAGCAAAGATGTGAGGTTGGTCTATTCAATTTTACCTCTTTGTGGAGAGAACTGGCCATTCCATTTTTAGTGAAGAGGGGCACAGAACTCTCATAGACAAATAAAACAGCCCAGAGAGGCTCTTGGGGTCTTTGCCTGAAGGGCATGTCACAACAGAATAGGCTCAGAAAGAGACCCAAAGAGCCGAGATCTAGGTTGTACAAATTGTCTCAGAGAGGTCTCCGCCCCTCTCCACAGAGAGGACAAACAGAATATTTATTATACTTGATGACTTAGGTGTGTCCTGTTACTTTTAAAACACAAGGTGTCACATAACGCAGTACACAGTCCTTAGGACTACTTTATAATACACTGGCAGATCTGTTCATTCCAAAATCAACTCTTCTTCCAGACAAATGAATAAGTAAGATATTTTAAAATAAATTTAGATTAATTGAGATGGATGATAGACAGTGTTAAGAGATCTCAAAAGGGCAGAGGTGAACAGCCGAGAGTTGGGGAGAATGACAGTGACAAAAAATAAAAGTAGAGTGGAGTAAAACAATTGTTCATCATTTGTATTATCTTCTCAAGAAAAGTGACTTACACTCCCCAGGTTTGAAAGGAGAGCTGTTTATCCATTTGCCTTGTTTTTTCATTATTTATAGGAAATGCAGTGGTGTTGCTTTTTATTCAAAACCAGTGAATTCATGGCGAGATGTAGTTGCTTTGGCACTACTCTCAAGCTGTGGAAATCAATTTGTGACAGCAAGTTTCCACATCTAACATGAATTTTACATGGGTAGAGAAAATGATGTCTAGAAGTGCGCGTCAGGCAGTCTACTAATATTAGTAGGACAATTATGATGCTGTAACTTTTGCAGCTATTACCATTTGCATAAATTTTCAATTCACAATCTGTAAACTCAGCCATGCCTACAATGATTCCAACAAATGAAGTAAGAAATTATACAATTTCTCAGAAGCATAACAAATGATTAAATTTGCCAATACATTAAATTAATATCAGTATTACTGCTATGGTTCGCATTGTAATATGATTTGGCCAAGTGCAAGCAACCAACCACAAAGCTTTCATATTTTAAAACCCAATGATTAGGCATTAGCCATCTAAATTCTATTAATAGCCTTCCAGTAAACAGCCAGGACAGATGAACCATTGTACACACAAGTTCATTTGGCACACAAGTTCATTTGGCACACAAGTTAACCTGGCAGATTTATCTCTTAAATCTTGTATCTAAACACAGACAACAGAGATAGCACCACTGCCTTGGTAAACTATCAGATTGTTATGTTGTCACAGAGGCTGCAATATAGAAGGAAACAATGAAATCTACATAAATCAATGTGCATCTTTTCCTTACCATGCATTTTCTTGGGAATCCTCTTTTACTTTCATTAGCAAGGTAATAATGTTGGTGCCTTGGTGGACACATGGGGATATTACCACATTTATTGCTGATATGGAACTTTATGCGGGCAACAAAACAGATATCATAAGTGTTGGCTATGCTCATTGATTTTACTTTTTAGTCACGGCTTGTTACAATGTTATTATGTTTGTTTTCTGTGTGCTACAAGAATGTTAAACAATTAAAGAAAAAAATTAGACACTGCTTGTTGACCCATAAAACAGCTGATGACAATAAAATTGGAAATATCTGTCATACTAGAGAGCAATATCTCTGTGACTGAGACAGATTCAAAGGTGTACCAAATACACATCACATGATCTGCAGTACTCGATCATAAAGAATACACTAGTGGGAGAACCACAATAATCAGGCCGACGTGATTGTGAATTTTGCTCAACAATTTAAACAACATCTAAGGGGTCTGTTATCATTCACAGCACCATATCTATGTACTTCCAGTAAATTCATGCATTCATTAGCACACCAAATTGGGCTTTGTAAAGTGCTATGACCTAACAACACCTAACCAATGTATGGAAGTACATGTGTGCTAATATTGCTACAGCACACATAAGATGCATGCATTAGCCTGTAGGACAGAAGTTTGCACCAAATATATAAAGGTGTGGTGGCTTAGAATTGAGCTAAGATCACCTATAACAAAGATATAGTTCAATAAAGGAACCAGCAGACAAAGCCAAGCATGCCCTTTGATGAAGTGGTAGTGAATTATTAACAAGCATCATTCACTAAAGCATGTAAAGAAAGATTAGTTCTTTTCAGGCAAATAACATGCATAACTACACTTGCATAACAATAGATCTGTTAACAGTATCATTAGCGGATGGTAGTTTTTATTCACTATTCTTGTTCTCAAAAGTTGCAGTTACGGGGCAATACTGAACACTAGCCATACACAGTATTGCACAGAGAACTGTAAAAATTCCTTGCACGTAACGAAAAAATGTAGGCCAGAAAGCTACTGCAATAGACATTTTTATTCTTAAGATGACAGTTTTAACCTTAAGATATAATGCTTTGATTCAAAGTATCTTGTGTAGAACTTTGGTGTTGTATGTGTTGTATAAAACACAAATATTTTGTTGTCTTCTTTGCTAGCTCAACAGTATATATTACACATTTGCAGTATGCACTACTCCATGATACATGCACTACTCCATGATACACAAAGGAACAGTTGTTGGAAAGGTAGCAGTATCCAGACACTTAATATTTCTTCAACAAAATGTACCTTAATAAACAGAATGATAAAAATAAATGTCCATAATTTATTACAGCTTCATCTTCCATGACGTATGTCACCAAGTTGACAATTTTTTTTGTACTAAATATCCAAATCAACAGCATTTGTGCCCATGTGTCAGCCATTCCACCATAGGTATCTCTGGTATGCCATTAACTTTTTTATAAGAGTTATATTAAATATGACACATACCTAAATGTGTTAGACACTATAATTTCTGTTTTCACCAGTGTTCAACATGGCATGACCAGCATGACTGGGTATTTTTAAAGGCACCAGGGCAATATGTGATGACTATGCAAAAACCACATATAAATATTAGTAATTTATAAAGCTGCTATATATATATATATATACCCGTTTTTTTAAACCCATAAACATTATGAATGTTTTCAGAGCTAAAATACCTCAATAAATGTTCAATGACTAGTATCTCTAGGATAGAACTTTACTAGACTTGTTTTACCTACTGTAACTGCCTGTCATACTAAATAATCACGCTGTGGCCCCCCTCCTATAAGGCCACTCTACCATGCAAGAAATAAGCCCCCCCCCTATAAGGCCATTGCAACTTTGCAGAAGGGGTGGCCTTATTAGAGGGAGACTTTAATGCTTATAGTTTCGCTTACATGAACTAATTATGTTACAATGTGGACCACCAACTTTTGAGTGGGACCAACTTTACAAAGTTGAAGGACCAACTGACCACCAACTCTTCAGCTCAGGTGTAGATTGTAGAACATGATGTGAGATGTTTGGCTCTGGTTTGTTTACATTCACTGGTGCACAGTTTATGGGTGACATGAGAACGGATAGGCAGCAACAAGTGAACAACCAGCCAACTGATACAAATAGAAGGAAGACAACATACCTTGATGCCAGAAAGAAGAAAGCCACTGCAAAAGAAAAGGAAGAGAATCACATTAATAGAAGCAAGCAACAAGGTAGAAATCATAACAATTTAGTGATATTAGAGAAGCTAATATCGCAGGAATTAGTCAGGGGTGTGCCGCAGCAGAACAGGTGGTGCTCACAGACAAGACATCGGTGATTCGGTGACACATGCTGGAGAACACATCTAGCATTGCGTGTGGCTCTCGTGAATTTCTAGTTTAAAAAGACACAATAGGAAATTGCAGAGGATCAAAATGACAGGAAGAATGTGCAAGAGCAACGTGGCAGGAAATGATGGCACCGCGCTGATTGTCACTCAGTAGGAATGTAACGTACAGGTTAAAATGTCCCTAAATAAATTGTTTGCCTGTAAATTAATATTTTCAAACAAATAGACGATTCCTAGAATTTACATGCTGCATACAATTAACATCAAAGACAGCAAAATGTTTAGTTGTCACGTTTTAATGGTATTTTTTCAGCAGTGCCATTATTTCCCATGGTATCACTTGTACTGCTTCCCCTGTGTCATTTTGTATTCATCACATTACAAAACAGATCATTTGTTGCAAGCAAACAGGACACACGCGATAGAAACACACCATGCAAGTCCCTGTCGTTATGAATACACCAACAGAGATTGCGATGAATTGTGAAACTGTTTGTCTACCTGCTTACAACTTTCTCAATTCAAATTACAAATTATCATGGAAAGTCCCAAGAGTAAGCACGTAAAAAAAATCATCATGTCAATCAATTGCTACACGGTACATTGTGCACACAATTAACGTGCTCTAGTTTACGTCATAAATAATTGTTTTTAAAGAATTTATTGAAGCCTGTGGACGACCACTTCCATTTAACCACATTTAGCTAGTTCTTCGTGTATCGAACACATCATACTAGTGAAAACTTACAAAATATAGTGTCAAACATACACACATATTTATGTTGTTGACAGATTTGTTAAAATAAATGGCTCAGAAGCTCTGGCAATGCACACTGCCTTAAGGTAAGCTGAGTAATCCATTAAGCCCCTCTGTAATTTACCAGTTTTCTTGTAGAACCACTAATATTTGAGATTGTCTCTTCTTCGTGGCAACAGTGTTACTTGAATACAGCTACTTATCCTTTGTAACGATGGATTACCTTGCCTTGGAAATACTGATTAGGCACCAGTTAACAATTAGCCCAAATCCATGTTAACCCTTTCTGTGTTGTTAGACGTTCACCTTAGGTGACCCACCCTCCTTTACCTGTACGAAACTAGTGCACGCCACAAAACTATTTTATAAATACACTATCCAGCAAAAAAATTAAATATAGTATTATTATAAAGTTTATGCAGTTTCATGATTTCAACATAATCCTAAATAGCAACTTCTTGACACCCCAAATATCGCTAATTATCAATTATCGCTAACGCCTTGAGGCCAAAGTGTGGCTGCACACGTCATGTTTCATTAATTTGTGTGTGTGGTTAATGGCATTAACCAAGTTAATGCCATGTTACCAATGGTATAAATGCGAAATATGACCAACGTTGCTGCTGTGTAGACCGACGTTGCTGCCGTGTAGTGAAATGTTGTGACCTACAATTTTTTTTATTGTGTAACTACGTGTGGTGGTATAGAGACAACATCGTGGAAATTCACAACTTCATGGAAAGCAATGTTTGTTTAAAAAAAAAAAACAATAAAAGAAGAATACAAATTACATATTAAAAAACTATATAATGTTATATGATGTTAACGTGATATAATTAAAGTAATTAATAACGCAACTATCTCAAAATCTTACCCAAATCAACTGTTTTGGCTTGTCGAAATCACATAATCCAATGAAATTTTCAGAACTATTATGCTGATGTCAATATGACTATTAGTCAAGAGGGGGCAGAAAGTAAACAGGGTCAGGGGACAAATATTTGGACTTTTTTCTAAAAAAATAGGTGTGTTATAGTGAACAGATTGTTTAATAATTGTTTGAAATGTGTTCGCTAAATAAAATAATAAATTAGGCATTTGGGGCATTCCGTCCCAGATCAACCAAGGTATGTTGCACTCATATTTTTAATTCATTCACAATTTTACCAATTAATCCACAAGCCAGTACAACAACATGTCAAACCATAGGGCTGTAGCTCAAACGGTTTCTAAGTTATGACCATTTCAAATTTGGCAGATTCTGTTGCCACTTTTTGGAAATCATGAAGATTCCTTGTTCTACTTTAAATACCAATTACTAAAAAGCTATTTATGCCACAACTCTGAGAATTGGCCAGCTTATTCTCCACTGTATGCAGATAGCAACAGACTATAGTTCCATATCTATAATATATTAGTCCTCCCACAATCTGCCACTGAAGTTGTGTGTTTATACACTACATCTGTAACATGTATGCATATGATTTGGTTTGAAGATTTAGAGATAGTTGCGTGATCAATAACTAATTATATCACGACGACATTATATGATTTTTTAAACATATACTTTGTATTTATATATTTTTTAAAAACATTGCGCTACTAGATGTAGGAGTGAAATCGCCTTGATGGTTCTAATGCTACTGGGGTATTGTTAATGCGCATTTCGAAAGATCGCCATACCTTCATTACAGGCATACCAATGTTTCGATCACTTAACCATATCATTTTACATTTCATCATGGTAACCAGCAATCCAAGATAGCTGCCATGATTTCAATTTTTTTGCAATTGCTGAGCACAGTTGTATACCAATGTACACATTTTATGTAAACTACTCATGTTGATCATGCTACAGGAGTGTATTATGATATAAAAAACAATTACATTTTGTGGAGTATAAGAAAGTAAAAAATAAGTTATTTATCTGTATTTTATACAGATATGACACAAGTGTTTATTTGTATATTTGCTAACACATCCATCGCAAATGGACTGATTCCAATCAAACTTTGCATGTTGATGGATTCACAGACACCTTTTCCTTCTTACAAAAATCAAACTCCGGCAATGACGCATCATCCAGCATTGATAGCACAGTGTGCAGCTCATCCTCAGGGTTTACAGTTAATTTCATCATCACTAACGTCCGAGTAGCGATCGAAAATTCGAGTGTCCATTTTACCTCCGGCTCGGACACTAAGTTCCCCAACATCATTGTTGTTTCAATCATCGACATCTGACAAAGATTTGTGCTAAAACTATCAAATAATCTGTCCAAAACATCTGGCAGTAAATCGCCAGTTGAAGTAATGTGGTCCGACATTGTGGCCATCGTAGATGTTGATAATTCATCATTAAAAACCGCAAAAATCTCTGTAAAATTACATTGTGCGATAATCAACGATTGCCGTTACTGAATAGCTAATTCATTTGCCATGACAACAGTATATATTAAGTGGCTCCACATAGTGGATAATTAGGAGTAAAAGCAATTTAAATGGTGAACATAGCCAATGTAAAAAATTTGGCCTGTCGTACCGTCACACACCGCGGGGACGGAAATTCGGTCTGTCGTACTGAAATGGTTAAGTTACCCTAAAAGACAATATTTTTCAAGATTATTATGCACTTTTTGTACCGGAAGTGATGTGGGATGTTGCAAAGAACACATTAGCATAACAAATTTAGGTCAGAATGTATTTAAGAGACGTTAATAATTTAGGCCAATCTAGTTCATGTTTACCTAGTATTACTGTATACATGCCTGTCATAACATTAAAAAACACTGATGCGTCAATCTGGAAAATTATGAACAGTTTAAAGGGAAATAATTAGTACGTGTAGGAATAGGTAAATGTCGACAATTGTGAACGGCCCGTAAGCTTATGTTAAAGTTGTTAGGACTGGTAGTAGTAGGATCTATGCCTATGCTATGCTATGTACGCCGCTATGGCGGATGGGGGGGTACGCCGAAGTTTGGCGGCATATGGTAGCGGACTACGTGATCAAATATCATCCTGTATTGTGAATGTTAAACCAAACCACATGCTAGGTATCCTGGAATGGACCTAATAACACCGAAACTTGTTGACTGGCCAAACCAACACGCGAAAATTGCGTCGCTGTACGTGCGTGTATCTCGAATAAACAGTTCAGTCAGTTGAACACTTATCAACAATAAAACCGAAAGAGCAAACAATATGAAACATGTCGCATCTTAAAAATAACACAGTTAATAGAAACTGCACAATGTTTCTTGGGATGTTTCGTGGCATTTGTTTGCATGAACTCTTACCCGTTCATTATGTGGTTTTTACGAAGCAACCGACGAAGCCTAACCAACAGCTACTGTTGCAACTTCAAAATGGCGGCAAGATGTCACGCGGCATCGCGAAACAAAACTTTAGCAGTGAACGTTATTATATGCAACTATTGTGTCTCTGCAAGTTTAAGTGCTTAGTTCGTACTAAAAAGGTATGGCTAACAACTAGTATCACTTTAATTCAATAAAAGGTGATAAAATCGTAACTCTCGAACTCACGAGACAGGTTTGATTGACAGGTGATAAAGCCCAAGCTCGGTACGCAGGACGTTTATCCGGTGTTCCCCGAAGTACACAGCTCCCAGAAATACCATCAGTAGGCGGAGCTTACACCCCGCGAGCTATTTTGAACAAGATGTACACATTAACCACGTGCGTTTTCCCGCTGCAGTTCTTATCACTGTTACTAGTAACGATCAGTGTTGCCAAGGCCGCACTTCCAGGGGATAATCTAGAGTCGGAGAAGACAATCCGCGTCTCGAGCGCTGCTGGGATCAGTGAGGGGCAAAAACTACAGGATGAGATGGAAAACGAACTTAACGAAATAGATGACAAATTTCGTCAGACGCCAGCCTTGAATGATGATGAACTTTTCAAAGATATGTTCCCATTAACTTCAGATAATTTTACACGGAAGGTGCTAAAACGTAAAGATGCATGGATTGCAGTGATCCATGATGGGAAAACGAGTAGAAGTTGGATGAACATGGCACGAGCACTTAGGGGCATCGTCTGGGTGGGCATGATTGATCAGACAACCGATATGGAATTAATCAATAAAATAGTGAGTACAGTCTCAATTCTTTATATTTGTCTACCTGGCTTTGTTGTTACAAAATACACCTTCATAAGTCCCCATATTTTGAATGTATGTTTGCTTTGTTACTTCAACTTACTTAATTGACGGTTATTAGAATTACACAAAAACTGTCTGTACTTCAAAATGTCGCAAGTCCTTCCTGAACATATTCTGTGGTGATGTCTTTAGATACTTGGCATTGTATAATTGACTTTGTTGTGTACAGTCAGTGCAATGAACAGAATCAAAATATCTTGTTATGTTAATTTTAGTACTGTACGTGTGTGTGCACATGCGTATGTGTGTGTTGCAGTTTCAGTGCATACTCATCAAATTGAGGTTACTCAAGCAAAAAGAGCTGCACTACGAACTGAATACATACATAATTATATATTTTTTCTCCAGAATGTGACATCAATAGGAACCCCAAATGCAGTGGTGTTTCCCTATGGGTCTGCTGAGTGGAAGCAGAATAAAGCAGAGGCTGTAACCACCCCGATGGAGGCAAAGGCAAAGGCAGTTGCCACTTTGCCAGATCTCACACAGAAACTCTCTGCAAGCACGCTCAATGACTTCCTCATGACCTGCTACATGCCATCGCCTTCAAAGTTCCCAGCCATTTTGCTCACAAGTAAGAATATACAGTTACAGTGTTGGAAACTGGTTACAATTCAGTGGTATATTTGACTAGTTGTGTATTTGGGAGGAACATTATGTCATGACACCCATATGGCTTATATTATATATGACAATATTCATACTCTGGATTACTATAATCCTATTAATTTTACTCTGAAATTACTCCCTTCATACCTTGGTCCTGGCAGATCTGAAATATATAAAAGGAAATTGAACGTATACGAGTAAAATATTATTTTAACAACCAAATGGGTGAATAGTCACTGCTAACAAATATATGTGGGAAATCCAAGATGACATTCTGGGTTCGCCTTAATTGAAACTATGTTGAATCAATCCCTCCCTCCCTTCTAGCAGGTCTGTCTGTCTGATTCCACGATAGCTATCACTATTGTTGCCTTCCTCCACAGCGCTTTCCATCTCTTCCTTGTTTTCTCCCCCTCCCAATATACCTCAGTTATGTTTTCCTCTCCTGCCCCCTTCTTCCCTCCTTGAGCCTTTCCTCCTCCTCAGCCTTTACTCATCACTACATGCATTTGTTTTTCTGTTACTGATCTACCTCCTATATCTTCCTCCGAGCCTTCTGCTCTCTCTCATTCTTCTCCATCCCACACATCTGCATTCCTCTCTCCTTGATTGCTATCCACATCTTTACATCTCTTCATTATGTTATCCTTCTGCTCTACACTTCTTCCTTTCCCTACATTATCATGATTGGCTTCCTTCCCTCATTTTCTCCTTGCTTACTTCCATGGCTCCTTATTCCATCCCTACCCTGGTACTTCACTATTCAAGCGTCCCTGTCAACTTTCTTCCCTCTTGTCAGTCTGTCTCAATTTCTTACCCCGTTTCTCCCCACTCCTACTAGAATGTTATACAAATTCTATATAAATGTGTACACTCTATAGAAATAGTTTATATCTGTTTCAAATTTGTATAGAATTTTTATAGAATTCTACTGAGCATAGCAGAATATGCTATGGAAAACCATAGAAACTACCAATTCTATAGCTATGTCCACAAAAAACCTATAGAATATTCTATAATAAAAAATGCTGTATTCTATAAACAAAATCTATAGAGTATTCTATAAAAAAATTCTATACAGTATGTTCTGAATTCTACACAGCTGTGTCTGCAAAAAGCCTATAGAGTATTCTATAAAATTGTTTTGCCAAGGGTATCCTATCACCCTTTTTCATTGTAAGTTTGTCCACTTTAGTACATGCATCCCTATGAGCCATCTCAATCCCTGCCTTCCCAAATTCCTACTTCTTTTTACCCTTTTCTCCCTCCATCATTTACTAGCTGTTTTTTTTCTCCCTACCTGCCTCCCTCCTGTCCTGCCCACCTGCCTTCTCTTGCTCACTCCATCCATCTACATCCCCCACAGCTCACTCAGTGCTCGCTCCCCAGTGTCTCCGTCCACTGCTCCCATCTCCTCACATGGCTTCCCCCGTCTCCCTGTCTTACTGCCAACCGGGGCAGCACCTTACACATACTCCACTCACTGCCATGCATCTCCACATCAAAGATAGTCATAACCCAAAAAAATCTGAATACGTACACTGGCAATATTATAATGCCAAAATATGGAAAATAAGTGAATAAGACTAAATGCCAATCTGGAAGTAAAATTTCTTAATATTATATACTTAATATTATGATGATTAATAATGTTACAAAGGTATTCAAAACACCTTCATGTACCAGATTTCTTTAAATACCTGGTATATAAAACTAGAGTCTAATGATATGATAGTTTAAAGTAAAATGGTATCTTTATACAACTTCCATCATAAATTTTACACCCACTTATGCGGTTCCCCTTGCAAAATATCTACACAATAGTTAATATTCAGTACATCCACATTGGATTATAGTTTAACTTTATGGCCCAGTCTTAATACTGGGACTGGTAATAAATTATCTTCACTAAGCCACATACATGTAGGTATATACTACTTTTGGCATGAATTCAGGATCTCCAACTTCATGGACATGTAAACTGTGTTTACAGCTGCTGTGTATGTGACAGATAGATACTATTGTTGTGTATGTATTTCGTCATCTTAGGAAACAATATACATTGACATGGCTTTTGTGCCAACTAAAGATATCCCTTTGGTTTACACAGTAGCATTGCAACTTTACCTGAGGACTTGGGTCAACTACAATGATAAATTGTCATCATTCTCAATTACAGTTATGTTGACATGTTGTTACTTGGTTACGATTACAAAAAAGTTCAGTAACAATTCTTAACAAATGGTGGTTTAAAAACATCACGATCATGGCCCTTATTTATCTTTTGGAAGTACATTTAAAAATTTCAATGTCAATTCCCTGTAATTTCTGCATCAAACAGTGCCAGCAAATTAGCAATGAATTGATTCTGTGCATCAACTGTTTGTGCACACAGGCGAATCTCAGGTGCCGCCATTGATCAAGGCCCTGGCAATTCACTTTGATGAATATTTCCACTTCGGTGTCATGTCTAACCCGTCAAGCGACGATCTGAAGGCTCTCGGTTTGACAAGTCACTATCTCGATCTTCCTGTGTTTCTTGTCCTCATCAACACCGAGATGACGGTGGCGCAGAAAACCCCAGGGACAAGTGCAGCAGTGTTCGACACCAACGCCATGGGAGAGATGAATTATCCGAACATGTTGAAGTTTCTCTTTGCCACTAATAACATGTATAGGCACCTGTTGCTTGGCGATAATCAGGCTAACAAGGAGAGTGTCGCCACAATGAAGGATGTGCTGGTCAGACAGGAAGAGAGGTTTGATATAAAGGTGATGACCGATGACTTGCAGAAGAGGGAAGAACTTTAGACAGAGAAGCAGTGGTCTTTTTTAGCTAAATACAACAATACCATTAATTGCAGTGCCAATATGGTTAATTTCATATGTTCATATGATTCTTTGAACATCAAATTTAATTAAGCATCAATTTAATGATATGTTTTGATATTAATGTTATTTGTTAAAACATTTATATGAATGAAAATGTAGCAGACATCCCTCTAATCTGAAATAATGAGGTATTGTCCGAAATATTCAATATATTGCTGCAGCTTGAAAGACCCTATAGATTAGGTGAATTTCATTTTTGGACCATCAAATAATGGTGACTGCATAATTTTCATTTTGTTGTGCACATTGTCAGTTAGGTATGTGACCAGTTTTGTTAAATATTTATTTGTGTATTAACCAAACAAAAAGATCCATTAGGTTACTCAGAAGTGGACAACTTTGGTATAAAAACAGCAAATGGTTATGCTTTAGTGGACACAGGTAGTCGTAGCTATGCAACTAATGAAGTCACAGTTGACCGGTTGTCTCGCTTCACTAAACACAGGCCTTCATACCTGTGCATTTCCGCACTTGTCTTGGTCGGATGATTTATGCCTGAGAGTTGTCACCAGTGAAGTGCTGCCAGTGAAACCATTAGACAAAGCCTTTTGTTAGACTTGTTGATCCTCAAAGCCATTTATTGATCTGGGATGCACCGTGACCTGTTTTCCTCTGATCCTTGAACTGTACTGGGCAAACACTGTCACCTGTCATCCTCTGAATGTGTGCTGAGTTATTTACTCATAGGTGTGGTTTGCACAGCAGTGTCATATATCCTTGAAAGCATTCCCACGCTTGCACTGTATGGTCATGTTTGTAGTGTTTGCTATCAGGATTAATAAGTTTTGCATTAACTGGACATTTAATATGTTTTGATCCATGTTTACCAGATGAAATGCATTGTCATAATCAATTCATGACAATTGCCGCTTTCAGATTTGGTTAAAATATTAATTTACAGATATAGGAAGGGGTCAACTTATGTAAAAACCCAGATTATATACAAATCTACTTTTAATTGACACATGATGATGTTTTAAATGTAATGTGCTTTTGTTTCTTGTAAAACTGATATTTAATAAGATCGTTGTTTTAATTGTTAGTAAAGATTCAACACATCAAATCTTCAGAAAGTTAAAAGTAAATAGTCTTGTATACTCATACGATCTCTTATCATGTTTATTTGCTGGCTGCAAATATATCTCGCAACTAGATTTGTTTTCTGCTAAATACTCGGTTTTGTGGAAACATTAATATCTTAAACAATCGGACCTGCCTTTGGATTAATACTTCTTTACTGTTTTTTGCGGTGTTATTAATTGTTTGGTCTGACCCCAGAAGAAACACTGTGATAATTAATATTATTACCAAAACAAAATGTATTAAAAAAAGAGCCGCATAGCAGAAGTTGTCAGGATTTAATATTTGTTACTGATACATAACAAAACAAACTTGATCTGTTAGTCAAACTGTTATTTTGGCAGGAAGCATTGTGAATTTGTACTGAATAAATATAAATAATACACCAGTAATTGGTCAGAAAATCTATTAATTTACAATTTATTCATGAGAAACACTATCATGCTGCTGAACTCATTTTACAGTAAATGTAATTTTTTTTCCAATACAGTTAATGCTGACATTTTCAAAGCATGTATTATTCTTCTGTTGTGTTGCTGAAGATGCTACAATAGTTGCCATTCAGTGCGCAAATACTCGCCAATGTGATATTGTGATGATATTGATTGGAATAGGTTTATGGTTACACATCGGTCAATTCTTGGAATGGCTCTTTCATAGAAATGTTATAGTGCGTTGATGTTTGTGTCAGTTTCACTATATGTTGCCAAGCAACCAATAGCTATCTATCCTACCTGTAGGGGGAAGACCACAGTGTAAAATTGGTGGCCATGTTAACGTTTTGTCTGATTATAAGAAAACATGACCACTAAAAATTCAGAATTTGTTTCACAGCAACTGCCATCACCTCACTGACATGCTGACCAAGTTTTGTCAAAATCACATACCTCCAGCTCTTTTAAACACCCGACGTGCAATGCCCGTAAATTTTTACAAAAATAGCCATGTATTTGTGCACCCACCTGGCCCATAGCAGAAAAATTCCCATATATCTCTCCGCCTGTTAAATTATTTTAAAAATGCACTATTTCACGGCCAATAGCTTCTACAAAGATACCTGTGAATATGCCTGCTAAACTACACTTATGTCACACCATATGAATGATTTAAATTCACATATCTCAATTTAATACGCCCTACATTTGTGTGAAACAATAAATAGGAAGGTCAACTGTGGTATTTCCCTGTAGCTACCCTGGATGTATGACAAGAACTAAACTGTGCAGCTATTCTGATAACCAGAACATTTTAGAGTGTCAACCACGTTTGACCATGACCATAAACGTGTTATTTCCTGGTGTATTGTTGTATGTACACATTTTAATCAGCTTGTTGCTTGCTTCACTACAATTATATTGCAATGAAAATGTTTGTTTGATAGTTCTGTATATGTTATTCAAGTTTGTGCTTTAGTAATGTTTCTTATTATTTTTACCGGTTGTCATTACCATAAATTTACATTCCATTAATTTTGCACCAGCAAAAAATATTTTTACCATAAGCTATCAGGTTGTGTATTTATAATACACACTCTCTCTCGTGTGCACATGCACACACATGCATGTTCACACATTAGGTCGTAATACATTCTTCGAGGCACAGCTCCCTTGTAGTTGCATGCATCGGAAATTGTATATTCTACTGTGTAACATGTTTTCCTTCAACATAGCAGAGCATGTATGTGTTAAACAATTTGGTTTTGTCAAAACCCGTTGGAAACAATTACTCAACTATATTATGCGGATGTTTTTGTTTTCTGCATTGTTTACATTCCAGTTATTTTGGGTTTAAAGGTAACACGTGCTGCATTTACATGGTTTACAGAACTGTATTGTACATGTTTGCATGTTTGGTTTGCTTTGTTTAACTTTGTTGCATATTCTTGCCAAGGCCTTTGTTGCAAACAGTTTAGATATATATTAAACTTGCATTGTATATGATGGTATCTCGTATTTATTTTGGGGCATTAAATATCAAAGCACAAATATCACACGTTTATCGGGAGAGGGCGTGGCAGGAGTAATAACCTGTTTGGGGGCAATCTCCTACCATTTTTAGAGCCAACCTCCTACTTTGCCCCCCCCCCCACATCTCGTAGGATAGTCCGAATGGATAGGCTCCCCTAACAGACCGAGCAAATGTACAATGCAATTTCTTTTTTAATTATGTTTTGTATTGACGTCTAGACTTACAGCCAGGGAAAGCGTAATTGTACCACACGTGTGGGATATATGCAACAGGCTGTCATAGGAACTAGAGTCTACAATAACACTTCAAGCAAGCGGCTGCGCTCAAACAAAATCCAGTGCCCATTACTCGGCGTACTACGAGGGTAATAACCTACCCGGTTCAGTCGTTTCTGACAGCACAGCCGACCAGCTGTGCCCCAACATCAAATGCCGCGAGGTGCCGCCACCTGATGGTTCTTTGCAAACACCGTTCTGCCACCTGGTGTCTAACTTAAAACTAACCCCCCATGATCCAGTTTGGTGGAAACTAATCTCCATGATCACGTATTGAATAAGTTCTTTAGCTTGGCCAAAGTAAATGCATAACACATTTCCCATTTGCACACCTAGTTACTCACTTCTGATGAAGACTGAAAGCCTAGCCAGCAGCAGTTGAATTGTTATAGTCAAAGTGAGTAAACAAATTAATTTTGTGCACGAACAAGATGTCAAGAAATATTATTGTTTTGGGTTACTATTTTAACATAATATCATGTATCATTATAAAATGATAGCGTAAGTAGGAAAAACCTTAAAGAAACTGGAGTGTAATAATTTACTAATAAATGGATCTTTTTGTACTCCATGCATCTAGTTACGTGGGCAAATATAGGCATAGCCCAGGAATTTGTGATGCATGTTTTGCTGTATTAATGTGAAAAGAAATAAACGATTTTCAAGACTGCAAAATAATGATAATTTGTAAGCAAACTCATCTATAATATTTGCCAAGCTAGCACACAGGGCAAATGGTTTTATTTAAAAAAAAAAACAATTACATGAACATCGGTTAGTACAGAACTATCAACATGACATGTACCATTAGCCCTGAATCCACATTAGTTCACCTAATTAATTAGGTGAGCATAAAACTATATCTGTTATAGCCAGATTGTGCAGTATATGCATTATTAAAGCTATCCACAGTGTTTTGTAGAAACTATTGCTTCTACTGTTTTTGCAAAAACAGATTAATGCAAATCACAAGAATGACAAAAACCACTACTACAGTAACTATTGTACACTGAAAAGTCGTGGAAAATTCTGCAATGTTGACAAACTGGCACAACGTTAAACTGACAACTGCAAAGAAACGAGTGCATAAATCCTCAGAATCATTAGGGATGATGTCAAAACCGGTATCATTTAACCTCAGCCCCCCCCCCCACTTGAAACTTTGAATTACATCAACCTGTGTGCATTCAGCCATCATAACACAAAACTCCCAGCATGCACCTTAAGTCAGCACTCTTATGAACTGGCATCAGAAAATAACCAATGTTTTCTTTTAAATACATCAATGTATGATACTAAACGAAACGGCTGCTAACCTCCCCCTTGAAACCCCTTTTGTATAGTGTCTTATATCGATCTTTTGAGATCATCCCTTCCTTATGCGTTCATCTACCATTCACAATTCTAATCATACTTATTAAAACTACATTTGCTAGTCATCATTTGTATTAATTGTGTTACTGCATGAAACTGAGATTAGGTAAACACCTCTATTCCATTTGCTCTCTCACTGACTAGGGGCTGTTTTACCCTCATTTGTTTATAGCTTAACATGACACTTGTCATAGGGTGATATCCTCGCCAAGACGACGCGATGCTTTCGCATGCGATCACATTGCAGCTTGATTGTCCCATGTAAACTACATCGCCATGATGTCAAATGCCATAGAGCTAATCCTATTTTGAAGGAACATCACAAGCACCATGAAATGGCCATGACCTTTTCTAATGATGCACCAACCAACCTGACAAGTCACCCCTATTTTAGACAAACTCCCACACCCCAGTATTCTAACACATCCCAAAGATTTCGTTTGCATAGGACTCAACACAATATTCGCTGTCTTTTTTTATACAAGGTTATCATGATTTGATTTCCGACACATCCGCGGCAGTTTCAGCTTGTTGTCCATTCGTCCAACGCCACCAGGCGACCTTCATTCTGTCCCAGACTGCCGTAGGAGAGTCGAACGCGGGTCGTACATCGAGCAACGTAAACTCGAAGTTGCTTTTATCGACCTTGCCTCCATCGTAGTAATCAATGACATATCGTACAACATTGCCATTGCGGTCTACTAGCCAGTCATGACGGTCAAATGGAAGCTCGTAACTAAACCAATCAAAACACAAGCGTTACATTACAAATACAAAGTTTACAATCTGTAAGGTCACCAGGTGTAATTTAATGGCTTTACATCTTTTCGAATGCTGCATTGTGCATCATCTTTCAAAGCCAGTCTTTTGCTTATTCATATTTCTCAAGCTGTTTTCTATATTGATCAGAACATAATTTTATTGACATTATATAACAAAGGCACATCTTTAAAAATTAGGTTTTGCATATGATATTTGGTTTTTATTGATGAGAGCACAATTTAGTGGTCATGATTTTCAAGACACATCTTCTAAATTTATGATTTGCAACAGTGGCGTTTCAGAGATCCTTACCCGATCCAGTGCCTGAATCTGGCGCGGGGAGAGAACTTTGTAGCTTTTCCTCCAAAACTCTTAAGCTTTGGCATTGCGCCAGCTTCTGTGTATTCTCTGCAACAACAAATTTTATAATGAGTACAAAGTGGCAATATCAGTACAAAAACTCAGTGTGCTATTTAGTCTTTGCACAATTACTTTCTAGCTACATTACATCACACACGGACTTCAGTGAGAAACAACAGATGGCAAGTTAATGTTGTAGCTGAATTCCTGGCTTGCAGCAGTAATGCTTGGCGCCAGGAATATGTTTTATTAAACTGCAGAAATGTGATTCCATTAACAACATCTTTGATACTAAAAACTTGGCAAACACTGAGGTATGAGAATTAAATTTTTTTGGTGCAACTTTTGTATGTAGTTTTGGTGTGAATCATCAGACAAACTATAAAAGCATTTAATGCTTGGTCCAGCATTTATTGAAGTAAAAATGGAAACGCTGAAAACTCGCCCTTGGTGAAATTTCATAACTAACTTTTCAAGTGATCGGCGAGAGGAAGGAAGTCACGCCCAAGATCAGCCTTGACCCCATAAAGTGTTTACTGTTTTGGATATCCACTATTTTGAACACTTACCGAACCTAACGACTAAAGTCAATTCTTTAGATGATTTGAACAAATATATGCACTTTTTTTATTAAACCAACTGCGTAAGTCACAAGTCAATAGATGTCAGGCATGAGTCAAGTAAGTCACAAGTCAAAAGATGTAAGGCATGAGTCAAGTAAGTCACAAATCCAAAAGATGCCAGGCATGAGTCAAGTAGGTCACAAGTCAAAAGATGCCAGGCATGGGTCAAGTAGGTCACAAGTCAAAAGATGCCAGACATTAGTCAAGTACGTCACATGTCAAAAGCTGTCAGACATTAGTCAAATACGTCACAAGTCAAAAGATGTCAGGCATGAGTCAAATACGTCACAAGTCAAAAGATGCCAGGCATTAGTCAAGTAAGTCACATGTCAAAACATGCTAAGCACAAGTCAAGTAAGTAAGAAGTCAAAATATGTCAGGCATGAGTCAAGTAAGTCACAAGTCAAAAGGTACATATATAAATCTAGTACGTCAAACGTTACAGATACAAATCTAGTATGTCACAAGTCAAAAGGTACAGATACAAGTCAAGTAAGTCACAAGTCAAAAGGTACAGATACAAGTCAAGTAAGTCACAAGTCGAAAACGCCAGATAGGAGTCAAATCATTTCATTTATAACTGCAGAAGCAAATCTTAGTTTGTAATGAGTGCAAATCAAACTTTCATAAGCTTAATGTTTTTAATGCATAAATTACATTTGATAGCTGGTATGTTTACACCTACATGATATTGGTTTACATGAAATTTTTGTTTTATAAGTGGCATTGTTAAGTGATGCAACCACAATTGTTACGACTGTATACAGAACGTTTCAACGAAGTATGTTATCTCAGTGCTGCGTTGAAACATGCCTGGGTCTTGCAGAGTCTCACGAACAGACTGCTCCATCTCAAAGGTCTTGCCTTTCAAAAAGGCAATGTCTAGAGTCATGTACCGAGCAAAACCAAGACCCGTGAAATGGAAGTAAGTGCCTAGATTTATAACCAATTAGAAGAAGCATGATGGTAAAAGTCCATGAAATACTTTGTTCACATGTAAGCATATCTTAAATTCCTTCTAGACAACCAGTAGATTGAGTAAAGTACATAAAGTAATGGCCAAAGTATATAAAGAGATAATAAAAACTAACCACGTGAAACTAAAATCCAGAATATCACGCCAGTGGTTTCCTCAGAATTTGTTCTAAAAGTGGGAAATTCCGGTCATTTCATTTTTGAAACACTTCTGTCATCTACAAATTTGTTGCTTGTTATATTGTCGGCTAAGTCACTGATATATTATATTAAGAATAATAAAGGTCCTAATACAGATACTTGTGGTACCCCACTCGAAAGTGATTTCAGTCAGCCATATTCTATTCAGTTGATTATGCCATCCCCAATACCATGGGCTTTTTATTTAAGTAGTAATCTTTGATGTGGCACTTTGTCGAAAGTTTCTGAAAATCAAAGTAGATAATATTATACTATCCACATAGTAATTTCTTCAAAAAAAATAAAAATATTTTTAAAGCATGACTTCACTTTTAGGAATCCAAGTTGAGTTGGATTTAATAATTTAGGATTAACAAGGAAGTCCAACAGGTAGTCTTTAATTAACCTTTCTAATAATTTCCAAAATCGCTGATGTTAAACTCACTGGTCTGTAATTATCTTACCTATTTCTCAAACCCTTTTTAAATAATGGTATGATGTTTGGTTCTTTGCGCACACCAATACATCATTAGACCAAAAATAAATATATGTATGCTTTATTCTGCAGTGGGCATAGCTATACAAAATATTCACTCGGCGAGAAAAAACACAGATGGTGCAGGTCAGAATGTAAAACTGTCAATCCTGAAAACTGGGGTTCAAATCATCTTGCTTCTATTTCAAAGCTTGGGCAATTGTGTTAACACCACATTCAATCAACTGTGTAAATAAGTACCTGGCTGTAGACAGTGGTAGATAGATGTTAACGGATAGTCTTTGTGTAGTTCCAGCAACAAGTTCTGATGACATTGGCCTACCAATTGCCCAACACTGCCTTAAAAAATTTCCTTTCTCAACTCAATTTGCAGAATTCTAAATTTTTTTCACATATTCACTCTTTCATTATCTTCTCGTTTGGCTTTCTTAATTTTTTTCCAGCCAAGGTTCTTGATAGCTTTTAGTGGTTACACTTAAGAGTAGACAGTAGTCTCCAGGGTGAGATACAGAGTCGCCAGCACATGCATTAATTACATCACAAGTCTGACATCAGAGTTACATTAGTGGTAAGTTTCTCTCAGGTTTTACCTAATGACTTGTCTGGGAGGTTGGACAATGTCACTGTCAGGGTGGTAATCACTAACTATGTCAGTCTGCCATGTTACCAGGAAACAGGCACTTCCTGGATAACTTACTTCTAGGATAAACATCACTGTGTGGCATGTTGGCCACTTTAGTGTCTTGCAGATTGTCTGCTCAATCACTTTGGGACTTTGGGTTTATATTTTAAATAAAATAATGGAACTAGCTAATATCATGTAAATCAATTACAAATCTGACTACACTGTACATAAATTTGTGCTCCTTCATCTCACCATCCTTTGCCCCTCACCCTCCTTCACCCCTCTCACCCTCCTTTGCCCCCTCACCTTCCTTTGCTCGCCCACCCCTCTCACCCCCATCCTCCTTTGCCCCTCACCCTCCTTTGCCCCCCACACTCCTTAACCCCACTCACCCTCCTTTGCTCCTCTTACCCTCCTTTGCCCCTCACCCTCCTTCACCCCCTCACACTCCTTTGTCCCCTCATCCTCTTTTGCCCCTCTCACCCTACTTCATCACTCTCACCCTCCTTTGCCCCCCCACCCTCTTTTGCCTCTTCCCTCCCTCCCTCTCTCACTCATTCCACACCTCCACGCCAGCCTCTTTCCCAGACAGCCAAATATCACATCTGTCTGCATCCCATTCTCCAACCTTTTCTCCGTGTCGTCATCCACCCCTTCCGCTCCCTCCTTCCTAACCAGTTCCCTGCATATTCTCTCCCTCCACTATATCTATCCATGACCTGTTTCATAAGTGCCTTTAACAAACATTATGACATCAAACACTATGACTTCACTTCATGGCTTGTATGACTTTAATGATTTCATTTATAAGCACAAAGCCCTTTGACCGAACAGAAAACCTTTTATGCAACAATCTCCACGACACATAAAAAAGACACCAGGTAACACACTGACGTCTATCCTAAAAGTCAGACATCCAGGAAGTCCTGTTTCTTGGCACTGGCAGACTGACAGGTGGTGAATGCCACCTTGACATCGTCCAACTTCGCAGACAAGTCATTGGGTAACACCAGCGGCGAGAAAAACTGTGATGTCAGACCTGATGCATCTCAGTGTACGTGCTGGCGATGTCATATCTCGCCCAGCTGATTACAGCCTACGCCTAAGTGTAAACCCAACAAGACAGCACACAGAACAGTCGCATGACATTTTGTTTTACATGCACGGAACAGGAAAACGACAGGTTTTTTTCAGCAAACGTTTGTGTGCGTTGCATCTTAAACAACACCATCCTACTCTACTTCTATTAGCATCCTGACGCATGGACCCAATCACACAGACGAACATGACTAAAGATACCATATCAATCGGTAGAATGCTGCATGAAAGCCGCCCATTCTGCTGCAGCTGCTTAGAGTAGTACGTCTAAGCAACCACGCTGTACGGGAGTATTTACGATCCTCTATGTCTTACTGAAGGAATACAGAAGCACACGTGAATTTTCTGCATAAAACACCGCCAGGATAAATCATACTGACATTTATTCAAACAAGGTGTGGCTGGGCATGGTCACAACTTGATATATAAGTCACCGGTCTGTCCAGGAAATAGCAGCCGGGTATAGCTGACGTATTTGGCGTGGGAGAACAGCACTAATTAATGCAATAAGGAGGACACTCATCAGCCACCGGTAAGAGGAACCCCAAGCACGTGTACGACTTGCCAGGTTGGTCGAAAACATTGGAATCCGAGCCAAGTGACTTGTGGCTGTTGGGCAGTGTTGGCGCTACCTGTACTGAGGGTGCACTTGTAGGTGTATGAATTTCCCTCCTTTTATCACCGTGGGCTGGCAGGGAAGCGGACAGGGAAGGTGGGTAGTTGGGGAAGGTGGGAAGTTTCGCTGCATGGTTCGTGGGTCACTAACAGTATCCATCTGGATTATGTTGTTTTTTAGTTTTTTTAATAAATTTCAAGGAAATCTGAACAGAGGTGAGATTTGTAAGTACTGCTGACACTGAAGAGTCTTGCAGTTATTTTTAAATGAGTCACCATTAGTTGAAGAATGTAACGTGATAAGAAAACATTAAGATAAATTTTTAGATCTTTTTACAGTAACATATATTTATTTTAATGGATTGCTGTTCCAGTTTCTAGGAATGTGATATTTAACATGGTAATTACCTCTAAAGACACTTTGTGTATTTTTCATGAATATTTTGCTGACCGAGTGTGTCGGTCTAAATATTCAGAAACAAAACAATACGACAAGTTTCTTGAGAGATAATTATCATGTCAAACATATATTATGTTTTCACTGTATAAGTATAAAAATTATGTTATGCTGGTTGTCTAAATAGTGATATGTAATAATATTATTTATGAAAATTCCATAAGGCATAATGTCCATCATTTCCATATCATGTTTCGGTCTTAAAACAACACTGGATTGTGAAAATGTATTTCATGAAGTATCAATCCGTATTGTATGTGAGACTGTGGAAGTTACAGTTAGATTATGATAGAAATTATAATGATGTAAACTTATGAGTTCATTGGCTTGGTAAATTGTGCCGCTGGCACTGGCATGCCAAACATGATGTTGCCTGACTAATTTTTATACAAAACATATCTGTAAATCATTAGGATGACTCGAACATCCAATTCGGGAAAACCACATGACTAGTCCAGACTAGATATCAAAGTACTACCAATCTCTAACACACCCCTCACCTGAGTCAAAATCCCAAATATAAAATATTAGTTTTCCTCGACAGAAAAAATTCTGCAGAAAATACGCAATTTATAAAAACAACATCTTACAACGTCATGACCTACCGATTCTAGCAGCAAAAACAGTTTTGCCACATTATGCCACGCGATACCTTCACATGCCACTGGTGGCGCCACTGCCATCGGCATAATAATACAGACACTTACTTTGCGTGAAGCGCCTCCCACTTGAGAACCTCCTGCCATGCCTGTTCGTTGTTAGCATTGTGGATCTGAATTATGTGGTCAACGTCTTTCGGCTGAAGGCTATCTTGCTTCCAACGCCATCCTAGGAAAAATAAAATTTATTTTGTTATATACTAATGTTTTATCATGAGAAATAAGAGTATTTATTTTTTGTATGGGAAAACTGTCAGTCAACTTAGCATAGAAATTATGTATTCCTCAGACGTATGAAAAATGTGTGGTTTGCAAATATCTAATATTTTTCTTTAAATATTAACAAGAATCAGAATACTTATATGATACATGTAAACGTACTTTCCAAAGTTTTTTTAACATTGTGTTTTTAGCAGACAACAGTGAAATGCAGTGCAAATAAATAGTTTTTTACAACTGTATTATTATGTATCGCGATACGCATCGTGACACAAATATCACGATGCATATCATATCATGAATTAGTGTATTGTTATGGCCCTAACTCAAATACAGTAAATTACACTGTGGATTTGCCAACAACAACAACTACCAAAGTTCTACAAATTGACACAAATATACCAGGCATTTCTAAGAACATTGGCCTTATCACCAGGTTAGATCTAACAAGGTTTTTCTCCATTCCATTCCACCAAGCAACCAAAGATTAACGACCTGATGTCAAAATATCAGGCAGACACGGTTTTTTGTAAAAAGATAAAACCGGCTCAGTTTCAGCCAAGCAGGCTACAAATGAAAACATAACGAAAAGTAACCCAAGAAAAAGTTCCTCAAATTTCCAGAACAGAAGAGAAAAACATCAGACGTCAAAGCTGGCATTTAATTCCTGTTTGTAACAGTAACATTTTGTGGATAGGAAGATGACTAACTGACAAGCCATGATCAAAGACTGACGTCAATTGGCTACTGTTGAAATATCTACGATTGATCAGTTGTTGCGTTTATTTCCGGAGTCATAGACAACTTGTGAACCGACGTAACGCTTCTCTTTCAGCTCTGGCTATTTCAGTCTTTCCGCAGAATTCCCAGACTTCTGTGAATCGGCATCATCCCAGCTATGATACAACGATAAAAATTAGTAATATCCGTGTAGAAAATCTCGGTCAGAAGTAAATCACCCAACAGAGTAAAAGCCCATCTACCATATTTGACTTATTAAGCATATATGCCCTACTTAGCGTACCCCCCCTTTTTTAATCAGCAGGATCCACAATTATTGTGTTTTGACTAGTATGGAACAACTGAAGTGTCGCCATCTGGTGTTAAACAATTGGCACCACTTTTCAGTTGCTCTATGCTAGTCACCAAATTATACCACTAGTGATGAACAGTGAACATACTGTCTAGAGAAACAAATTTTGGTGTACACTTATAAGAACAGATTCCTGGACATTTTTCCATGGCCCAATTTTTTTTTCAAGCGAACTGTACCCTTATTATGTCGACAATGTGGACATTAGGATTATCAAGAATCCTAGTGCTTTATGTTTAACTAGCCAGTAATCACAGTTTCGTAAGAATACAACACATTTCAGAAATACCCTCTTATTTTACAAGCAAACAGGACAGAAAACAGAAACAAATTCTGAAAGAAACAGGGCCATTTTTCTTCAAGGGATGCAGCTCTAGGTCATCAAAACATGCAAAGAAATGGAGTCAAAGACACATTGGAGGCTGCCATTTGAGGACACCATCAATGATGAACAAAATTAAGCCCTAGCCAATATATCACCTCCCTGGACCACCAGCGACTAGGGACATACATCAGAAGTTGTCCTGATGTGTCCACAATAAATATCTTCCACTTTATCTAGCATTAAAACTAACAAGTAAAGGAGCCTGATGCACTGGGCTGTGAAACTTGATGCATCTACACTGACAGACGTTCCTGACAAATTCACTTAACACAGTTTCTTATCATCAGCTGCATGCTATCACCAAATTGACAGGATTAATGATACAGAGCCTGTTCACTGTCAGCTCACTGGACACCCACAGTCACTGTTGATTGGTCTACAGCTCTGGTCCAATTAATTGGTTAAATTTAGTTTTGGTAGTCATAAATACGGAAACTGAAAGATGAGTGAACAGAGCAGGAATGCCAGTTGAAAGTCAATGGATTTCAATTCATCTATAAATCTTCCCAAAATAACCCGTCCAGCAGCAACATCTATGCAGAAATCACATGCATTATAGAGCGTAGACATCAACATGGAAATCACAACAGTGCCTCCAGGTTTTTGGGACTGATCCCAAAATCTGTCTATGTAGCAGCCTTATCATAACTGCCTGGGAAACTCGCCAGGAAGTCCCCTAGATTCAGCATCAGGCAAGTGTGCCTCCCATTTCCCTGCAGCCAGGTGAGAGAGCTGTACCTGCTTTGCACCTATCGCCCAATTTATTCTCGGCTAATGAAATTAGTGGTGCCATTAACGGCAGAGGGAAAGGTGTTCAGTTGTAGCGTTGGCTCGGCCTAGCGTGGGTTGGTTTCTCAGAGTTGTGCTGTGTTTCGTAGGAGACGGACACGGACTCCAAGAGAGGCGCATTGGTTCACACACTGCAAGCACTGGAGTGCAACTTGCTTCTTCAAAGGTAAAGTTCTATATTTATATCTATTAGTACAAATTGTCAAGATTGTTATACAATTATAATTTTGTGTTGTTTTTGTTGTTGTTGCCGCTGTTATTGTGGTTATTATGACTTGCAGTATTTGACAAATATAAAACTTTTTATTATAACAAAAGGTAATTTATTATAACAAAAGATGGACACACTGTTATTATGTGCACTGTTTCTTTTCAATTATAGTAGACCCTTTTCCTGTAAAGTTTCTGCTTCTTCAATCTACTGCAGCAGTTTAAATAATTTAAAAGGTTTTATTGCTTATATCACTGATACTTTATGAAAACTTGCAACTACATAATATATAATACTAGTATTTATTTTTATTTTTATTATTATTATTATTATTAAACCAAATTTATAAAATCCAACTATAATGTCCCATTCATCAATATAATTGATTTAACTTATATTATATGTGGAAACTATAGATGTGACAAGTTTGAACCCAGGAAGGATATTCTCTGTCTGCACATACGGGAATATTTCCCAGGAACTCTTTACCCACATTATGGACGTTTAGTCACCTTCCTGAATAATTCTTTTTATTTAAACATTTCTCCAAAATATAATATTTCTAGGTAAGCAATTATCCAGTTTCTCCACACTGGTGATATTCCCCAAATAATTAATTATTGTGTTTTCAAATATTAAACAACTGGTAGTAATATAAACTAACATTGCAAAATAAATACTGGGTATACCAGTATAAAAATAATACTTTGATGAATCAATAAGCAATATGTTTTTTTATCAGATTATTCATGTATTTGTTTTGGAGAGACTTGTCCAAAGTTACTTGTATCTGAGTTCAAGATAACAGTTATTTAACTTGAAAAAGCTATGTAGGACAGACATGAATAGGGAAGTATCATGAACAGCTTTCACGGGGCCCATCCTCCGGACAACTAGATGATGAGGTTTCTAGGAAGAATTCCAAATTCCTAGGAGAGCATCTAGTGGGAGGGTGAATATTTATGCCGGCTCTAAGCTTTGTTTTTGTGGTTATTTCTTGTGATAACAACAGCTTGAATTAGCCAACTACTTGTACCTGGTCTTAACATTCCAAGTGAGCATCAAGGCCATTGTTGGCAGGCACAACCAGACGTCAATAAAACTTCAGGGAAAAACCATTGTTGATCGCCAGAGGCTATAGTAACCCACAGATACCCACTGTTTAGCTTGGCAGGCTCTTGTGATTCCTGGCATACCGTAACTTTGGTGGTGGTACCCTCTCTATGCCCTCTAGCATTGGTATGTCAAGGTTTTTCTGCACGTCTAGAGTTTCAACAATTCTTTGCTCTTGTTCAGTCTTTATACGCCCTTGCCACAGCTGTGTTTGACAGTTCCATCTGCCGTGGCTCCCTTTCCCCTGTGCCCCATCAGTCTTGATTGATATTCTTTCTCGGTCTCATTTTGGAGACTGTCTTGGATAATCCATTTGACAGTCCCAGATTCTGGAGATCTTGCACTCTGATGCTGCAAACTGTTTTGCTTGCACCAAATTATGTTCTGAATATTTCCACTACTTTTTCCATCACAGCACAAAGATCAGTTGAATAAACAAACAAACAAACCAACCAACCGTGCATATAAAACATGATTAACAGAGCACAGTATCATCTTTCTTTAATAATAATTATAAAACGTCTATACTGCCTAAATCCTGAGGAATCCGAGCTTAGAGGCATTACAAACTAGAATCGTTAAGCATTATGTCATGAACAAAGACCGTCAAGGATTTAAGGTAAAATGCAATTTGGACAAAATATATCTTGATATTTTTGTGGAAGGTAGCTATAGTTACAGATGATTTTATGTGTGCCACATCTTTCTATAAAACATACCCAGTTGACCCGACCTATATATCCATGCATGTGCTGTGAACTCCTATAAATATTTCCTTAACAAAGGATGTTTACTGCGGGGAACACACAAGATTAAGATGTTTACATCGACTATCTGCGCAGTGGTCGAACCTGCATCGGCATATCAGAATCCAGCCTGACCTGTTGATATTCCACGATACTGGCCAATTATTTGTTCTACCAGGCTATCTGGACATCACCATCAGACGTGGTGTGGTCCTGCCCAAGGCTTCATCCTGGCTTTGCAACGGCATACAACATATATATATATATATATATATATATATATATAGTACGTAATTAACCTGCCTGAAATCAGTATATATATATATATATATAAATATATATATATATATATATATATATACATATACTTCCATTGTGCCAAAATCCTCAGGAGACACAAGCTCGGCAACGCACCAAAACAAAAGGGGTTAAACCATTCATAATCGATAAGCAGTTCCAGTAGTAAATAGTTGAATTGGTACATTGGGGAGCTGTGGAGGATAAGCAAGTTTCAACATGTGGGTTTTTTAGTTCACGGCAAAATGTTGTTATATTTCCTACATACTTAACACTAACAGGGACATTTTATTATTTAAATTTAATATAGTCATTCAGGTATATTTTTTATCTTCCAGTTTGTTTATCATGAGAAGGCAGTTGCAAACATGTTTTTCGTTTACCTACACAGAAAATGTAAAAAAAATGCAATGACAATTTTTTTTTAAAAAAAGTTCTATAATTTATTTACAGTTTATCGAAATGCCTGAGCCATGCAATAAAGGTGGCCCAGCCTTAGCTCTTCTTATCACCTGAGTATAGTTGTAAACTGATTCATATTTTTCATACAACCCTGTTCTGTTCCTGGAACCTTGTTTATCTTTATGTAATAATGTAAACATTACATATTAACATAAACATTACCTGTTACATCGGTGTAACAAAACTGCCACTTTCCAGCTACGTGAACCACCAGCACAGAGTGTGACATTACCTATCTCAATCTCACGTAATCGACCTACCTGAAATCAGTAATGATATCGATTATGTAACATGCGTAGCAAGAGAGAGGACCAATAATTCACTCGGATGTATCGGCTGTTATCGTGTGAACAGCCTTGCTCTTATTTTGTTGCCACACGCAATATCTCGCTTTGTCCAGTCCTTGTTGTATCTCAGCTACGGGAAACTTATGTCGAGTAATCAACGTACATGATACGACCGCCACTAGTGTAATTTCTGAAAGGTAGAAGGCACTTCACTGTTCACTTGTTAACAGGCCACACTCGTCCTGCAATGTTTTGGTAACATTTCTAGTCAATGAACTAGCAGCATATGTAAGTATATACACTTCATGTCTAAATAGCAATTCTAAAAATTCAGCTGCAGTACAAGGCCAAAAATTAAGATGGATTGATTGTGAGAGGAGACACTGTCATTACGAGGGCAGAGGATAAATCTGTTTTATTGTTCCCCAATGCACAAGGGAAGAAGGAAGAAGATGCTGAACATGTGTTTCAATGATCCATAATTTTGTTCATATAGTTTGACCGTTGTCTGTTTCATTTCTACTCAAATATTATGTTTACACTGAATGCGGAACGGAAAGATCGATATTCATAAAAAGATAATGGACAACTTATATTACAAAACTGTGATTCAATAAAACATATTCGGGCAGTCAGGATGTTAGGATGGATGTAGTTTATACTAAACAAAATGACTTTAGGATAAAAACCTTTACTGGTTGGCATACCCCGGTACATGCTTGGTTGAACATGTCCTGTAATATGCAGCAGCCTGGGTTCAGTGATGACGCAGGAGTGTTAGGTAGGACAGGTTAGACACTTGTGGCTCTTGTCAGTGGGAGGAAGGCTCACAGCTGCGTGCAGGAGCAGGTGATAGGAAGCTATTCCAGGGGCAGGAGGTGTGGAGAGGGGGACAAATTAATGTTTCATGGCATCTCTCCCAGTTACTCAGTCTGCCCTGAAGTGTTCAATTACTGATGTTTATATTAACCATTAAACACAAAATCAGAACATGGCCCATTTGGTATAATATCCTGGTACATGGGGAGGGGACAATCATAAAATAAATAATAATTACTTGTACACTATAACAAGGTGGAATTATAAGAACGAATATGTTTTGTGCAGTAATTGCACAATGGCTGAATTCTTCCTAATCGATTTGATTTTGGGATGAATATGTCTGCTAAGGGTAAAGTGCACAGCACTTTGAGTGGTCCCAAGGACTGGGTCCTGCGTTATATAAAAATATACATTTGCAAACATTTGTAATTATGTTATTATTTTTCATCTATTTGAGTTGTCGTTCGTGGTAATGTACTCCAAAATAACACTCTGCAAACTTGCATACTGAGATGACTTAGCCTGCCACCAAGACAATATGTCTGACTTAATTGTTTGTATTCTGCAGCCACTACAACTGCACTGAGCGATGGATGTAGCAACACTGTCAACGGTGCTTGACTCAGCACTCAAGTCCATGCAGGACGAGGGCTGCTCGCTGCGTAACTTCCGTCTCGAGCGAGGCGCTCGATGCACGACCATAACGATCGAGTTCGTCCACATTGCCAACCAGACTTGGTTCGAGGGGGACGAAACAGAACGCAGTCTCCAGGTGTGCCACTGCGGAAAATCACTTTCATCGAGTCGTGAGACTGTCAGTGACAAAGTCGTAGTTGACAGCAGTGACAACATGTCACTGACGAGTGATGAGAGTCAAGTCCTGACAGTGGTGACATGTGACATTGAGCAGAAACCATCTGGGAGGAACAGCGTGGATAAAGGCTGCAATACCGACAGTGAACCAGACACTATGAGTGTTACATCCGAGACAAAGTCAACTAAAGAAACGTCACCCGTTCCCGCGACCGAACCTGTTCCAACTGTCAGTGAAAGTGCACAGCCAGTCAACGAGAAGACGCCTGCCATCACTGATATGCCAACAATAAATGTCATTCAACAGGATATGGATGCCGAGACAAAATGCATGGAAGGCTACGCAAAGTCAAAGGGACGATCGATGTCAACAACATCTGACTGCCTGATGCCGAATCAAGATGGGGTGAAGCGGCGAAAAGATTACGGAAAGTCCAAACAGAGGTCTCTGTCGATAACAATCGATGAGCTGCAGAACAAAGAGTCGATGCAGCTGAAGGATGATGGGAAGGCAAAACATCACTCGCCTCTACTGAAACCCAACAAGAACAAGGCCGAGCCAAGTTCACCTAAGAACAAACAGAAACCGTCAAAGCAAATGCAGACTAATTCTGTGAAAACGAAGGAAAACAAGTCACCAGCTTCAGCCAAGCCTCCCGTGCCTGGACCCAAGCCAGTGGCGCCACCTGTGGCACCGCCCGCTGCAGAGGCAGACAACGACGAGAGTGACGAAGACGAGGATGTCCTCATTTCTCAAGTCGTCAAAAAATGGTCGGCGATTCGCGGAAAGAAAGGACTATTCTAGTACAAAACATTGGCCAGCTTCCATCGTACGAAACATATCTCATCAAATTGTGCACGCAACATTTGAACTAAATTCGTTTTTCAAATGCCAAAGAACTTAATGATTTCACACTGCTTTAGTGTTGAACATTTTATTGTAATGCAAAACATTTGTGACAAACTATAGTAACAACAAGATGTTCATGTATTGTATTGTATATTTCTCTAATTATTCTTCATTCCATTGGTTGATATGTGTGTGTGTGTGCGCTTAAAATGTATATAGTATATTTTGACGGTATATGCACAATGCCCCTATCAGTGCATGTCCCTGGAGGTAGCAGAGAATCATAGTGTTTAGACAATAACTTACAGTTTGTGGGTCTTAACTTAGACATGGTATTGATGTTTAGGGAAATGTAGGTTTTGGAAACAACTAAATGATAAATCCTTTATAGAACTGACCTTAATTTTAAAGTTACACTGATAAGATAGCAGACACAATTAAATATGTTAGGACTTCAACAACATAGATATTGTCAGATATGTAATCAATGTTAAACAATATTGTTAGACTTAAAAAAAACAAAGATAATAAGATTTTTACGGTACCAATATTAGTTTGTATATTTCTGGTCAATTCGGCTGCCACTGCCAGTACAACTTCATTACAATTATATGAGTATCATTTCCAAATGAATTAAAATGGGACACTCGATTGAGAATGTTTGAAGCAACTAGGGTCTGTAATTTAGACAGCATTTGTTTCCCTTCAGTGATTAAGACAATATGTAATGTTCCGGGGATATGAAAGTTTACATATAATTTTTTTTTACCAAATTCCCTAAATGCCAGGGGTTGTCCCAGAAACAAACACTGATAGGTTCATCGCATGCATTTAAACAATTTAGTTGCTACGGAAGTTTACTTATTTCTACTTCTTAGTATCACACAGAGCACATATGAGTAATTTATGTATATTAAAGGATTCATAAAAGGAGCAATGTTAACCATTTCTAGATCCATGATGCTTGAATGGAAACAATAATTTATTTTTGTGACTATTTAAACGTGTTATTATTATTCTGTGTTTATTACTGCTGAAAAAGTGTGGACAGTATTGCTTTGTGGCTCAAAAGGTGAATCTCATTTTATTTGTTATTGTTGTCATTGAATGCATAATAATTATGGATTTAAATTGTGCATTAATATCATAATTGTCTGATTGCTGAAGGCTTTTGTAATATCACTATGAGATTAAACATAGTTTATATCAATGTACCATGCTGCGTTTTGTTTTAGAAAATCACCTCAAATGATAGGTATTTCCTTTAAGTTTTTAAGATACAAAGTATGATAATTTTTTATTATAAAATCATGTTATATAATAAAAGTATTTCTGTTGTAACATTTTGATCGCAATTTGTTCATATAATTTGACCATTGTTTTTAATTTGAATGTTTTGACAGTAACATGATAATGGCCAAATTTTATTTAAACAACTGTGGTTCGGTAAAACACATCTGACTTGGTCAAGATGCTAGAACTATAACATGAATTTACAATGAAATTTTACATAAGATCTAACTGCATTCACATAGAAGAGACAAGTTCAGACATGACCAGTCTCTGTCCTGTCATTCAGAGCTGTCTATTTATGGGCCACCTCTCAATAGCCACTTTTCCCGCAGCTAACTGACCATTCAACAGGCGCTTTCTGTGGACATCTGCTCATGTAACACACCAGGAAGTGATGGACCGAGTGATTGAGAACACAAGGAGGAGATAGCCACAACAGTCTCCCCAGAAACCTCAATAAACGTGGGTCAAGGTTAGACCGAGTTATATCACCACAGAAAATCTTAATTAAGATTACGCTATATTTATTTTTGTAATGGTGACAGTAAATATAACAAATTATATATATATATATATATATATATATATATATATATATATATATATATATATATATATATATATATATATATATATATATATATATATATGAACAACAAGATCACATTCTCAGTGCCTTTGTCAGCATTATAATTGATGTATGGGTGGTGGATCCATGTCCTAACTGAATAATATTTTATTTTTAAGAATATAAGAAAAATTTATTTGCAACCATAAGTGTTTGAATTGTATATGTTAAAAAAGCAATTGTAGTAACGCATAAGAAGACAATTATATAACAACCCAAAACGAATGCTAATAAATATATCGCATTCATGATTATTCAAATTACAGCTACACACAAAAGCAAGAACTAACCTGTCAATGTTGGTTAAGTTTTTATGTAGTTAGAATATTAACTGACTGTAACAAATCACATGCATTGGTTACAGAGTACTTTTACAATTACAACCCTGACCTAAATTTCATAATTTTTTTCTCAAAAGTACAAATATTCAATTTATTCCAGTCATAGGGTAATAAATAAATATACTGTAATTACATAACCAGACCCAACCCTCATGGCAGCCCAAGAAAAACTGGAGACAGGGCGCCAATGGTATCCCTAGAGAAGGCATGAATGCAGCCAGAGAGGTGCTTTAAATGACCACAGCAGCTGCTGCTGACAGATGCCCTGAGAGGATGAGCTAGCTGGAGATTCCATGGTAAGGTGACTTTGACAGTTGTGTCAACAGGTTTGATTGCAGTAGACAGTGTAGACCAATTGGCAATGAGCACCCTCAGGGAGAGTGCAGATGTGTTGGTATTCACAACTAATATTTATGCACGCGCACATGCGAGCCGAAGGCGCAAATAGGGATGTAGATCATAAAATGTAGAAATTGTGACATTTGGAGGTGTCTTCTTTATACGTTCGTTTAAATTAGCAAGACTGCATGAAAGAAACCATCATTATACAATTTGTGTTAAGCTTCAAAAGAACATTCTATCAGCATAGATGTTTTTTATAAAAGTGTATAAACAGTCACTGGAGGACACCAAGTAACGACTGTTACATAATGCAGGGCATGTATTACAATGTTACATAATGCAGGGCATGTATTACAATGTTACATAATGCAGGGCATGTATTACAATGCAAGTTTTGTAAGTTTACAACTGCACAATTATAGTTTTGCTGTTTCCTGTTATCGGGAGATTGTTGAAGAATCAAATCAAACTATTACCTGTTCGTTTTATTGACTTAAAATGTAGAGGTTCTTTGCCCCACTTTTGTGCATCAGTATCAAAGACACACACATGATGTGCTACTAGGTACTCTTTACGTGGTTAATGGCAGATGAATGACATGAGTGTTCTGTGGCCACACAGAACGCACGAGGCCAAGGGCAAAGTGACGTCATGGGGGCAGGAGATATTACAATCATGCCATAAACTAATGATGCATCAATACATTATATGATAACAGGCAACATTAATCTGCTTGAGTCAAGACACCTACTTCTAAGACAGACGTCACGTCATTCGCCAAGTTACAAAAAACGGCGTAATTATCAGCGTTAAAAAATTGCAATCGAATCCACCACGTTCCCATATGCAATCATTTTTTTTACTGTGTATCGCTCCTGACTGTCTATACAATCACTCCCATACTAGAATCCATAAACAAAAGCTTTCTCTCCACACCTAATAAGTATACAGGATGCAGAGTACTTCAGGGCAGTTCCACAATGTCCGATGTAAGTTTTTGCCATGCATTTAGTCCATGGGCCAGATAGGGGAAACCCTCCCCCTAGGGAAGTTACGCCACCATGCTTTTTAAGAAGCTTATGACATACACATGTGAAATTCAGATGTTTGCCACCTGGGCATTGCTGCAATCATGTATTTTTTGGTGATTTAATACAACCATTGTCATTAGCAAAGTTGAAAATAAGGACGGGGTAGGGATAGATAGTTGTCCATTTTATTAACACATATCTGCTGACCATAGCAAATTATGTATCATTGGAAAGGTATTTGAATACACTTTCCAATGGTGTTACAGTTAACATATGCAAGAATGATGTCATTATGACATCATGTCTGAACTATGTTATAGAAATTACTCAACATTTTAGTCCATAGGCCAGACAGGGGAACCGCTACAACGGAGTCCCACCTAGGGAATTTACGCCACAATGTTTTTAGGAAGTGGAAAGGTATTTGAATACACTTTCCAATGGTGTTACAGTTAACATATGCAAGAATGATGTCATTATGACATCATGTCTGAACTATGTTATAGAAATTACTCAACATTTTAGTCCATAGGCCAGACAGGGGAACCGCTACAACGGAGTCCTACCTAGGGAATTTACGCCACAATGTTTTTAGGAAGTTACAGCATACACGTGCGGAATCTAGCTGTTTGTCACCTGGGAATTGTATTTTATTGGTATGATGATACAACCAGTGTCGTTAGCAAAGTTTGAAAGTATGGCTGGGGGTAGATAGTAGTCTACTTTGTCAGCATAAATCTGCTGACCATAGCAAATGAGGTATCAATTTGAAGTTTTAAACACACTTATCAGTGTTGTTACACTTGTAATTATGCATGAATGACATCATTATGACATCATACATGAACTATGTTATATACATTACTTGACATTTTGTTTCCGACTTGATGTACTCAACGTATTCTGACCATGTTTTGTTTTACTTGTAATTAGTGTTCTCTGTAACTGTTAATATTTGTGCATACATATAATTGTGGGAACATGGCAAAGTAATTTTGGATGCAGCAACATTGAAAGGAAGGCCTTACGTGGAAGTGACGCAAGATGTGACAACCAGTAACCAATCGCAACATCTCCATCTTCACGAAATGTACTGTGAATACAAGGAGCGAAATGGTGAACTGGGATAAACTGCAGTTTTGGATCCAGTACATGGACAAGATCTGGTTGGTGCCGAGATTCCTTCGAGCTACGAAAGAGAACAACTTCGATCTGCACCTGGCCTGTGTTTAAGAATTGTGTCCTTGGCTGTTCAATGTGGACCACCACAACTATGCTCAGTACCTGTCCGTCTACTTTCTAACACACCTGAACCTGTCACATAGTCACCCAGGAGCAGACAATTTGCTAAGAAATCGTGGGTTCAGGGTGTCCAGATCAGATGTGCCAGCATCAAGAAATCCAGTTGACTTGACTATTGAACAGACGATCGATCGCCATGCGAAGTCCAGGGGAGGCATCATTGGATTCAGCAGAAACTATCTGATGGTGTATGACCAGACATGCCTGAGCAGGCTATGTAGAAACCACATCAGAGATGGCAGTTATGACATATTCCAAAATTTCATAAATCCATTTGAAGTTGAGGTCAAGGAAGATCTGTTTTGCATTTCTTCTGGCGCACGAACCCCAGAGGAAGTTGCGAATGAAATCTTGAATGCTGAAGCAGTTAGCAAAGCAGCATTCAAAACCTTTATCCAGAAGAGGCTTGTTGCCAAAACTCTCAAATTCCATGCGCCTCTTTCAAGACATTTGGTTCTCTTGAAAAGACCAAGAAGCTAAAGTCCTCAAAGATGAAGATAGTCCAAATATCCACACAACAGAAACTCTTTGGACAGCTGCTAATTCTCTCTGAAGACAACAACCTTAGTCTACAGAAGGTACTGCAATATCCACTCGGTTTGGTCACATGGGCTTTAGCTACACTGGATGGGTTTCCAGTAAAGACAGACAAGGCCGAACTGATGCACCAGCTTGAAGATGATGTTGCTCTGGTTCACCCTCCTTGCCTTGACGACTTGGGGGCATATGTAGTTGACGGGAACGCCCTACTGCATGCACTCACTGCTCTACTTCAAACGTTTGGAGATTGTCTGAGAAACTGTTCAGCGTGCTGCCCAAGGTGAAGAGGTTGGACTTTGTGACCGACACCTACAAGGACAACTCAATCAAGTCAGCTGAAAGAAGACGACGAGGAACATCACTAAAGGCACATCAACGAAGCTGCCGAAACAACGGAAATCATTCCTATCAAACAATGGCAACGACAAATTTGATCAGGCTTCTACTGACAGAGTGGCAAAAGGTAAAGTATGCTGCACCACTCCAAGGTCATCACATCTTCTTTTTCTGCGGGGACAGCTGTATCTCATTGACATAACCTGATAGCATCACAGTGGAAAGTTCTCCCGTTCCAGCACTCTCTTCTTGTATCAGGAAGAAGCTGACACACGAATCACGTTACACTGTTTCCATGTAGCTACACCACGTACATCTGACCTCATTGTCTGATCGCCTGATGTGTTCATGTTGCTTATGGTAAATGAATAAAGCAGAAAGACAACTGATGGATATGAAATGCCTCATTCGTAAACATGGTGAACTGATGTTTTCTGGGTGTGACTCTACCAGCGCATTCATTTGCAAGGGGAAAATCACAGCCAGAAAGACTTTCGTAAAGCATCCTGTGTTTGTGGATGTTTTTGGGACACTTGGCAAGACAGATGGCATTCCTGAAGGTAGTCAGACTGAGCTGGAGAAGTTTGTTTGCTGTAAACCATCATACACAGATGTCAACAAATTACGCCATGACTTGACCAGATAAAAATTCTACAGAGAATCTGGGCCACCACTTTTCTCTTGCCACCATGCTGATCATCACTGAAGATGAACGTTTTGAGGGTCAATCACCAAACTCAAGTACAGAAGAGAGCGCATCTTCTATATCCAGACATCCCCACCCCAGTTGGACATGGGCGGAAGATCGATGAGAATGGAGATCTGAAATACAACTGGACTGAAGGTGACATCCTTCACAACAGTTGATTGACATTCTGTCTGAGAGTGCTCTTGACACTGACGACGATGAGAACATGTGTGGCCAGCCTATCGGACATCATCTACGATGACGGAGATGATGATTTTGAAGACAATTCAACTGCACTAGCCAACTGACTGTTGAACAATGCTTCCAGCATGCTGACTGAAATAACTTATTATAAGTAGTAATACAAAATGAAAGAGTGTTTATGTGTGATTATTAAATACATATATATATATAAATATATATATATATATATGTTCTGTTTATGTGTGATTATTATATACAATATTTGTTTATGACATTATAAGAGCTATTTGAAATCTAGTTGCTTGCCACTTGGCAATTGCTGTTCAACAGGGAGTGTCTGGAGATATGACCAATGAGCTGAAACACGTAACATGGGGGAAGAGATAGATAATTCCGCATAATACGTTAAACATCATATCAAACCATACGAAATGTGGTATCGATGGAAAGGCATATAAATTGTCTATACGAATAACGTCATTGTATAATGTATAAATGTTCCGTGATGTTAATATATATATATATATATATATATATATATATATATATATATATATATATATATATTAACATCACGGAACATTTATACATTATACAATGACGTTATTCGTATAGACAATATATTTACTATAAAAGAATTTGTCATGTTAGTTTATTAAACATGGAGCTGCCTATCTGTAGACATTATTTCTCTCAAATGTGGGCTGAGCACTTGTTATACACAGTGTGTAATGGATTAACACGGATCACCTCTCTAGAGATTAACCTATGAAGAAACCCAGATGGCATCAAACAAATTAAGTGGAAATAAAACATCCTGGTTGAAGGTGGCAGCTGCCTGTTGTACTTGGAAGAAATAACTACACCTTGTATTTCTAGGAAGTAAAGTTACAGGGAAATCACACGCAAATAAAGTCACAAAAATAGTCATGGAAATAAAATCACAAATAATGAAGATAAAGTGGTAATCTGATGATGTGGAGAATAAAATAAAAATTATTTCCTATTTTTACAGAAGTTAAAAAAGACATCCTAGTAATGTGACATAATTGTTCTAGTGTCATAAAAAATCAGTTTAAATTTGTTAGTACTGAGAAATTTTGCAGCAGGAATTTGTTAATCAAAATTAGGTTGATTAAATGTTCTACTGGTGAACTATAATTATACAGCTGTACAAAAATAATTCAGACATCCTATTTTGGGTATAAGAGTTACTAGTCAGACTACACAAACAAGAGACAGAATATTTTTTCTTTCTGGAACTTAGGAAGATGACATAATTTTTTTTTGACAGTGACTAATTAGATAATGTAATCTTGTTCATATCCTGTGACTTTTCCTTTATTTATTTCCTCTCACCCACCATGTGACAAAGGCCCGTTTTAATTATTATAGTATTGTGTTAAATACACGTATGCAATTGTATGTTCTACAGTAACCTAAATGGAATTCATTATTGTTACCCTTTTACAACACAGCATAATACACTCATGCCGATGAAATTATATTCTATCCCACCAGTCACCCATTAATGATAAATCAAACTATTTGTGTCCAAGACTCCAAACACCTGGCAAACTAACCCCATACCCTACCCAATATACCCCTCCACACCACACCAACATCTCTCCATCATTCATACTGCTGACATCATTGCAGACGTTAACATGCACGTACACCATAGTGACATTCCTAGAAGTCATGCCTACCAGTAAACACGATATTGTGCAACTTCACAGCAGATAGAGAGCAATGAAGCATGAATAAAATAAGCAGTGTTTATTGATTGCACAAGAACGCAACAGGAAGAAAGTTGTGGCAGAAAAAGTAGCAGGAAACACAGCAGTCATTTAAAAAACCAGTCTTACCCAAAATAAACATGTCTATCAAACTAATTAAATTAAAATAGCTACATAACATGTTAATTAGTTTTTCATACAATTTAGTTACATACTGTTATTCTATCAACAGACAAAATATTTTAATTATATATGCTATGTACGTCTTCATTAGTGAAAGAACTTTGGTAACAATTATGGAAATTAAGGACCTTAAATATGTTTTGAAAAAAATCATGACCATTCCGTAAAATTAATGACAGATGGGCTAAAGTGCCTAAAATCGATAATTTTACATTAATTCACACTTGACTATCTATCCCTCGATACATTCACCAGGTGCCCATGACCATAATCAGTGATCTGCATGTAAATGTTCCAGCCTTTTGTAACGTGTGCCGCTACAATATCCTACAGTGTAGGAACAGTGTACTCAGATACGTACCACCAGAAAACACCATCGATCACCGTTCTAAAGTATTACGTAACTTTTACGTCAACCAACAGTGATTCAACACATGACGTTGTGAGAACTCTCATATGTCAGAGATAGAATTAGAAGTGTTTCCTATCTTGGTGGTCAAGTGCACACCCAGATGTGCTACAAGCAAAATTGGCAACTAATCAAATGTGTTGCTTAGTTGTGCCAAATGTCCCTCTTTTATTTATTTATTTAACTTATTTAACTTTTTCACTCTTAACCTTGGTAGTGCTTCGGTGCAGGTTTTTCTCAGAAATATGGTGCATTAAAAATGTCTAATTTTCATATTATTATTATTATACCTACTGGTGTATACAACAGATTAACATAAATAATCTCTTAAAACTGCATTGACAGTTAACAGGGAAGAACAACTATCCCAACCAGTCTGCAAAACTAAAATATTATATGGTCCTGGTAAATATTGTGTTACACCACATGTTAAATTTCGCCAGTAAATTCATATGTTGCACTGAACACTGCCGCATAAAATGTGTACTCAACAAGACGCAGATCAAAATGAAACTAATATATTCCTAGAAATACCTAGAAGACTATGTTTCACACATGTACACAAACATACTGGATGATTGGTAAAATATTTTCACCATAGTGAACAAAATAAAAAGGTACAAATCCTTGCTGGTATCACACCATTTAACTGCGTCGTGCTGCGAGAACAGGTAACATGGCCTGTCCAATTACGCAACCTGCCACATTGCATCATCGTATCACTCAGTCTCAGACTGTCTATGGTGATACTGGCTATCTAGTACTATTAATAATAACCTTATCGTGTTTATCCTATTAGTACTCAGCAAAGTTTATTACAATATCTCCTTAGCACCTTGAGGAAAGTCTCTAATCAGGCAGGCAACCTTGCTGTTTACTCTAATGAGTCACAGTGGGTTAACTTCTCGGGAATAGTCCTTTATGAACTTACACAAATGGCAGACATTTTGGGAGGTTTACGGTTTAGGTAAACAGTTTACTTGGGACATTTAAGGACAACCAACAGAGCATGCAGAATATCTTCATCAGACATTTACATTTCTACTACTCTCGTAGCTATTGTCACAGTTATTTGTGGTACAAATTTTGCTTATAATAACGTCCACTATTTGTGACTATAGTATCTTGGATTATCATTATGGTCTTCACCAAGAAAATGCCCTCTTGCATCCAACTTATGAAACGTCTACACCCAAACATCTAGTACACTATGTACTAACAGTAAACATAAAAATTTATGGCCAAAGGAGAAATTTGTGGCTAATTTGGAGAAATACAGCATATAAGATGAAAAGCTAATTATTCCTTCACCATGAAGCTTATTGTTTTTCATGTTAATCTTGCTAAATCTTGCTAAAATAAACATTCCTTTATTAATGCACTCCTGGCTATGTGAATGTTGCTTTACATAGGCACATCAAAGGTAACAATTAGCAAACCAGTTTTCAGAAAAAAAAAACAGACCAAATAAACAACATTTGATCAGTGATATAACATGTGATATGGCATAATAAAATAATAACTGTATTTAATTAAATTGGATCTGCAAGGCACTCTAGTGTACAAATCTAAGCTCGGAGCATATTCAACAACATCTGGCAACCAGAAGCTTACACACCACTGACTCTATTAGCAACATCTGCCGATGAAACCAGATCTATCTCTTTTTCCCCACCTACTGTTAATGATTTATCCCAACATTTATGAAACCTATTCTACCTACCCTGCAGGCTTGCCACCAGATTGGCCATTTACTGCAGGAATACAAATAAACAGTGACGTAAAATGTTAACTATGGCAAAAACTTCACAGACTGGCATGCAAGCATCTGGAGCAACGCGAGACCACAAACACAACAACGCCACATTCAGTTCCTAGAGGGGAGGCAGCTGTAGGTGTGTTAGTCGGACAGGTGGAGTCGAGTCTGTACTGAGGGAGATGGAATGATAACACAAGCGGTGGATGATGAATGGTAGCAATGAAGATAGAAGGGAGGGGGTGAGATGAAAGAAAATATATCATATAAAGATAGGGAGAAGGAAAGAAATCTGAGACGATGGGAACAAGACCTTGTAACAGTTCACTGAGCTGTATAACTGAGGATCTGGCCATGGACATAGATGGGCAGTAATAGGAGCGTCTCGCAGAGAAGTCAATATGGTATTGGAATGAACAGGTCGATCAGGGTGAAGTGTAAAGTGCATTGAACAGTCCCAAGGATATCATGCTGGATAGGAATGTACCTCTGAAGGACGTCTGATGAGGCACACTAATGATAACAAGTTGATATTAACTTAGAAATCAAGTCCTGGACTAACAATACATTGCATTATTCACCATGTATTGGAACAGGAGGGAGGGAGGGAGGGAGGGAGGGAGGGAGGGAGAAACCAACCAGAAAGAATTCACCAGCCATCTTCTTTCAAGCTCCAACTGGCACACTCCCAACCCTAACATATTGCAAAATACAAATTCCTTTGCCTGAAGTATTAAAAACTCCAGCCTATTCTAACTTGATCCAAAACATGCTGTCAGAGTTCAGTAAGCAAACAGAAAACGCCTGTCTGGTACACATGCTAGGAACTGCCTGAACACGCTCATGCGTCATTCGTAGTAGAGTTTTTGTGGCCGATAACCAGATATCCATGCTCTGCAGATTAAAAGTGTTCTGGGAATCTGCCCATTCAGCAATGTTATTTCTGCCAAGAGGCGCTGTCAGTCTTTAGCCATAGAGATTTGTAGCAAAAAAGTATTACAGCAAAACAGGCTATGGTCAGTTAGGTATTACACAATAGAAATGATTTTTTGTGAACTCTGTATCAACTAACAGCAGTTACTTTATGTACATAATGATTTTTGTATTCTTTCTTCATGGCAAATAACTTAAGATTTTTGACTTTTTTTTACTAGACACAACATAGTTGGTACAGGAGGTATTTCACAGGCTGTTGTTGCTGTTGTTACCACCAGGCAAGTGGACAGACCACCAGGCAAGTGGACAGACCACCAGGCAAGTGGACAGACCACCGCGCAAGTGGACAGACCACCAGGCAAGTGGACAGACCACCAGGCAAGTGGACAGACCACCAGGCAAGTGTACAGACCACCAGGCAAGTGGACAGACCACCAGGCAAGTGGACAGACCACCAGCAAGTGGACAGACCATCAAGCAAGTGGACAGACCACCAGGCAAGTGATCTAGAAAAGGAAATGGACTTGGATAAGAAACGAAAGAAACCACCAATGCCCTAGAGTGGAATCTTGAAGGCAAACAAAATGGGAAGACCAAAAAATATTTGGACGAGGACAGTAGCTGAAGAAATGACAAAGTTTGGAACCAGAAATCAGCCAAAAACAGAGTGCATTGGAGATGTGTTGTTTCGACCCAAGTTTGAGCAAAGATGATTCAAACATGTAGACTGTACAAGTGTTCTCACAGTACTGCTAGCGGTGTGGCTCTTTGACACCCAACAGGTGCTTCTTGCTACTGCATGGCACGGCCAGAGACTTCCACCTCCACACATACCTCAACTAGTCTGGTTGTGCATGATCACAGAATTTTGCAATATCAACAAACCAAGCTACATGTTGACCATATTGTGTACAAATCTACAGGTGTGTGTGCGTGCGTGCGTGCGTGCATGGGTGCGTGCGTGTGAACAACTGTAGCCACCTGGATCGTTCTAACTGCATTCCAACTGGTGATTTATTTTCCCTGTGTGTGTGTGTGTGCGTGCGTGCGTGCGTGCGTGCGTGCGTGCGTGCGTGCGTGCGTGTGTGTGTGAACAACTGTAGCCACCTGGATCGTTCCAACTGCATTCCAACTGGTGATTTATTTTCCCTGCACGCAGATATAACTGTAATTACCTTTCTTCTATTATGATTACTTTTGTTTTAATTACATTAATTCAATAATACTTAGTAATATTACTTGGAGTTGAAGTTCTAAGTGTCAGTGGTACATACAATAAATGACAAGGGAAACTGAACACGGTAACAGACAATTACCATCTACATTTGGTTCTGTTACAATTAGCTAACCATCGAAACCACAAATCATAGTTGCAACTGTGTCACAGCTAGTATGAATTACAACCAATTTCAATTATAATTTAAGTGACATCTACCAGTGATATACACATATGTAGACATACATGCTACATACAATACTATTACCCGGTAATAGAGAACATTCACACATAGCAAGCCTGCTAACTGAGGCTACTAAAATGAAGAATTGCACACAAATTCAATGGATAGTAACAATACAATTTTTAGAGTTTTATGCAACAAACGTTCTTGTGTGAAAATACAAAAAAAGTTTCACTCAAATCAAACTATACACCAATAAAGAAAAAATTTAATAGGTGTTCATCTAGAGCACCTATTAGGTACTGTTTAACATAATGGCAGACATACTAGTCTGCAGCAAACTGTCATCTAAGTTAAGATTTCTTCTCTCACCATACCTCTTAGTGTCATTTGAGTACATACACTTCAAAGGTAATTTCTCATCACCTGTCAAGATAGTGGGTTAGTTTGTCCAACTCTCTCATCTTATGATGGATGGGACTGATAAATGTGCAGTGCACTGGCACTGGGAGAGACCAAAAATGTCACAATGTGGGTCAGTTACACCCTCCAGAGCACAATCTATGCAACAGATTTGTTAAATTGTTACAATCAGCACAAGTGATAACTAGGTTTCAATGTAGTGCTGCCACCTGGCGAATATTGTGAACAATGGTCATGCAGACTGTGGTGCCATATGGTGAGCTGTAAACAGCTTACACTCACAAAGACTTAGGACTACAAACCAGTTACACTTTGTGCATCTTTTTTTCACATGAATGTAGTGCCTCTAAATTTGTCATTTAACCAATTTCAGTAATGTCAAGTGAGGTTGCAGGGGTTAGTTAGTTAGGATATCTAGCCTTCTGGTGTGATGGATCTATCATGCAGATTTAAAAACGCACAAGAATATTCAAAATAATTATCACTTGCAATAATACAAAATCAACAATAAATGATATATATATATATCCGAAACAAACCTGGGAAGAGACTCTGAATAACCTAAGTGTGGATGAGATAAAAAAGAAAAAGACAACGATGGGAAAGAGAGTTGAGCCCTTGTGGATGAACAATGATAGGAAAGAGAGTCGAGCCTTTGTGGATGAACAATGATGGGAGAGTCGAGCCTTTGTGGATGAACAATGATAGGAGAGTCGAGCCTTTGTGGATGAACAATGATGGGAAAGAGAGTCGAGCCCTTGTGGATGAACAATGATGGGAGAGTCAAGCCTTTGTGGATGAACAATGATGGGAAAGAGAGTCGAGTCCTTGTGGATGAACAATGATGGGAAAGAGAGTCGAGTCCTTCAGGATGAACAATGATGGGAAAGAGAGTCGAGCCTTTGTGGATGAACAATGATGGGAAAGAGAGTCGAGCCTTTGTGGATGAACAATGATGGGAGAGTCGAGCCTTTGTGGATGAACAATGATGGGAGAGTCGAGCCTTTGTGGATGAACAATGATGGGAGAGTCGAGCCTTTGTGGATGAACAATGATGGGAAAGAGAGTCGAGCCCTTGTGGATGAACAATGATGGGAGAGTCGAGCCTTTGTGGATGAACAATGATGGGAAAGAGAGTTGAGCCCTTGTGGATGAACAATGATGGGAAAGAGAGTCGAGCCCTTGTGGATGAACAATGATGGGAAAGAGAGTCGAGCCCTTGTGGATGAACAATGATGGGAGAGTCGAGCCTTTGTGGATGAACAATGATGGGAAAGAGAGTCGAGCTCTTGTGGATGAACAATGATGGGAAAGAGTCGAGCTCTTGTGGATGAACGATGATGGGAAAGAGAGTCGAGCCCTTGTGGATGAACAATGATGGGAGAGTCGAGCCCTTGTGGATGAACAATGATGGGAAAGAGAGTCGAGCCTTTGTGGATGTACAATGATGGGAGAGTCGAGCCTTTGTGGATGAACAATGATGGAAGAGTCGAGCCTTTGTGGATGAACAATGATGGGAAAGAGAGTCGAGCCCTTGTGGATGAACAATGATGGGAAAGAGAGTCGAGCCCTTGTGGATGAACAATGATGGGAGAGTCGAGCCTTTGTGGATGAACAATGATGGGAAAGAGAGTCAAGCCCTTGTGGATGAACAATGATGGGAGAGTCGAGCCTTTGTGGATGAACAATGATGGGAAAGAGAGTCGAGTCCTTGTGGATGAACAATGATGGGAAAGAGAGTCGAGCCTTTGTGGATGAACAATGATGGGAAAGAGAGTCGAGCCTTTGTGGATGAACAATGATGGGAGAGTCGAGCCTTTGTGGATGAACAATGATGGGAGAGTCGAGCCTTTGTGGATGAACAATGATGGGAGAGTCGAGCCTTTGTGGATGAACAATGATGGGAGAGTCGAGCCTTTGTGGATGAACAATGATGGGAAAGAGAGTCGAGCCCTTGTGGATGAACAATGATGGGAAAGAGAGTCGAGCCCTTGTGGATGAACAATGATGGGAGAGTCAAGCCTTTGTGGATGAACAATGATGGGAAGAGAGTTGAGCCCTTCTGGATGAACAATGATGGGAAAGAGAGTCGAGCCCTTGTGGATGAACAATGACGAGAAAGAGAGTCGAGCCCTTGTGGATGAACAATGATGGGAGAGTCGAGCCTTTGTGGATGAACAATGATGGGAAAGAGAGTCGAGCTCTTGTGGATGAACAATGATGGGAAAGAGTCGAGCTCTTGTGGATGAACGATGATGGGAAAGAGAGTCGAGCCCTTGTGGATGAACAATGATGGGAGAGTCGAGCCCTTGTGGATGAACAATGATGGGAGAGTCGAGCCTTTGTGGATGTACAATGATGGGAGAGTCGAGCCTTTGTGGATGAACAATGATGGAAGAGTCGAGCCTTTGTGGATGAACAATGATGGGAAAGAGAGTCGAGCCCTTGTGGATGAACAATGATGGGAAAGAGAATTGAGCCCTTGTGGATGAACAATGATGGGAAAGAGAGTCGAGCCTTTGTGGATGCACATTGATGGGAGAGTCGAGCCTTTGTGGATGAACAATGATGGGAAAGTCGAGCTCTTGTGGATCAACAATGATGGGAAAGAGAGTCGAGCTCTTGTGGACGAACGATGATGGGAAAGAGAGTCGAGCCTTTGTGGATGAACAATGATGGGAGAGTCGAGCCTTTGTGGATGAACAATGATGGGAGAGTCGAGCCTTTGTGGATGAACAATGATGGGAGAGTCGAGCCTTTGTGGATGAACAATGATGGGAAAGAGAGTCGAGCCCTTGTGGATGAACAATGATGGGAAAGAGAGTCGAGCCCTTGTGGATGAACAATGATGGGAGAGTCAAGCCTTTGTGGATGAACAATGATGGGAAAGAGAGTTGAGCCCTTCTGGATGAACAACGATGGGAAAGAGAGTCGAGCCCTTGTGGATGAACAATGACGAGAAAGAGAGTCGAGCCCTTGTGGATGAACAATGATGGGAGAGTCGAGCCTTTGTGGATGAACAATGATGGGAAAGAGAGTCGAGCTCTTGTGGATGAACAATGATGGGAAAGAGTCGAGCTCTTGTGGATGAACGATGATGGGAAAGAGAGTCGAGCCCTTGTGGATGAACAATGATGGGAGAGTCGAGCCCTTGTGGATGAACAATGATGGGAGAGTCGAGCCCTTGTGGATGAACAATGATGGGAGAGTCGAGCCTTTGTGGATGTACAATGATGGGAGAGTCGAGCCTTTGTGGATGAACAATGATGGAAGAGTCGAGCCTTTGTGGATGAACAATGATGGGAAAGAGAGTCGAGCCCTTGTGGATGAACAATGATGGGAAAGAGAATTGAGCCCTTGTGGATGAACAATGATGGGAAAGAGAGTCGAGCCTTTGTGGATGCACACTGATGGGAGAGTCGAGCCTTTGTGGATGAACAATGATGGGAAAGTCGAGCTCTTGTGGATCAACAATGATGGGAAAGAGAGTCGAGCTCTTGTGGATGAACGATGATGGGAAAGAGAGTCGAGCCCTTGTGGATGAACAATGATGGGAGAGTCGAGCCCTTGTGGATGAACAATGATGGGAAAGAGAGTCGAGTCCTTGTGGATGAACAATGATGGGAAAGAGAGTCGAGCCTTTGTGGATGAACAATGATGGGAAAGAGAGTCGAGCCTTTGTGGATGAACAATGATGGGAGAGTCGAGCCTTTGTGGATGAACAATGATGGGAGAGTCGAGCCTTTGTGGATGAACAATGATGGGAAAGAGAGTTGAGCCCTTGTGGATGAACAATGATGGGAAAGAGAGTCGAGCCCTTGTGGATGAACAATGATGGGAAAGAGAGTCGAGCTCTTGTGGATGAACGATGATGGGAAAGAGAGTCGAGCCCTTGTGGATGAACAATGATGGGAGAGTCAAGCCTTTGTGGATGAACAATGATGGGAAAGAGAGTCGAGCCCTTGTGGATGAACAATGATGGGAAAGAGAGTCGAGCCCTTGTGGATGAACAATGATGGGAAAGAGAGTCGAGCCTTTGTGGATGTACAATGATGGGAGAGTCGAGCCTTTGTGGATGAACAATGATGGAAGAGTCGAGCCTTTGTGGATGAACAATGATGGGAAAGAGAGTCGAGCCCTTGTGGATGAACAATGATGGGAAAGAGAGTCGAGCCCTTGTGGATGAACAATGATGGGAGAGTCGAGTCCTTGTGGATGAACAATGATGGGAAAGAGAGTCAAGCCTTTGTGGATGAACAATGATGGGAGAGTCGAGCCTTTGTGGATGAACAATGATGGGAAAGAGAGTCGAGTCCTTGTGGATGAACAATGATGGGAAAGAGAATCGAGCCTTTGTGGATGAACAATGAGGGGAAAGAGAGTCGAGCCTTTGTGGATGAACAATGATGGGAGAGTCGAACCTTTGTGGATGAACAATGATGGGAGAGTCGAGCCTTTGTGGATGAACAATGATGAGAAAGAGAGTCGAGCCCTTGTGGATGAACAATGATGGGAAAGAGAGTCGAGCCCTTGTGGATGAACAATGATGGGAGAGTCGAGCCTTTGTGGATGAACAATGATGGGAAAGAGAGTTGAGCCCTTGTGGATGAACAATGATGGGAAAGAGAGTCGAGCCTTTGTGGATGCACATTGATGGGAAAGAGAGTCGAGCCCTTGTGGATGAACATTGATGGGAAAGAGAGTCGAGCCCTTGTGGATGAACAATGATGGGAAAGAGAGTCGAGCCCTTGTGGATGAACGATGATGGGAAAGAGAGTCGAGCCCTTGTGGATGAACAATGATGGGAAAGAGAGTTGAGCCCTTGTGGATGAACAATGATAGGAAAGAGAGTCGAGCCCTTGTGGATGAACAATGATGGGAAAGAGAGTCGAGCCTTTGTGGATGTACAATGATGGGAGAGTCAAGCCTTTGTGGATGAACAATGATGGGAAAGAGAGTCGAGCCCTTGTGGATGAACAATGATGGGAAAGAGAGTCGAGCCCTTGTGGATGAACAATGATGGGAAAGAGAGTCGAGCCTTTGTGGATGTACAATGAGGGAGAGTCAAGCCTTTGTGGATGAACAATGATGGAAGAGTCGAGCCTTTGTGGATGAACAATGATGGGAAAGAGAGTCGAGCCCTTGTGGATGAACAATGATGGGAAAGAGAGTCGAGCCCTTGTGGATGAACAATGATGGGAAAGAGAGTCGAGCTCTTGTGGATGAACGATGATGGGAAAGAGAGTCGAGCCCTTGTGGATGAACAATGATGGGAGAGTCGAGCCCTTGTGGATGAACAATGATGGGAAAGAGAGTCGAGCCTTTGTGGATGAACAATGATGGGAAAGAGAGTCGAGCCTTTGTGGATGAACAATGATGGGAGAGTCGAGCCTTTGTGGATGAACAATGATGGGAGAGTCGAGCCTTTGTGGATGAACAATGATGGGAAAGAGAGTTGAGCCCTTGTGGATGAACAATGATGGGAAAGAGAGTCGAGCCCTTGTGGATGAACAATGATGGGAAAGAGAGTCGAGCTCTTGTGGATGAACGATGATGGGAAAGAGAGTCGAGCCCTTGTGGATGAACAATGATGGGAGAGTCAAGCCTTTGTGGATGAACAATGATGGGAAAGAGAGTCGAGCCCTTGTGGATGAACAATGATGGGAAAGAGAGTCGAGCCCTTGTGGATGAACAATGATGGGAAAGAGAGTCGAGCCTTTGTGGATGTACAATGATGGGAGAGTCGAGCCTTTGTGGATGAACAATGATGGAAGAGTCGAGCCTTTGTGGATGAACAATGATGGGAAAGAGAGTCGAGCCCTTGTGGATGAACAATGATGGGAAAGAGAGTCGAGCCCTTGTGGATGAACAATGATGGGAGAGTCGAGTCCTTGTGGATGAACAATGATGGGAAAGAGAGTCAAGCCTTTGTGGATGAACAATGATGGGAGAGTCGAGCCTTTGTGGATGAACAATGATGGGAAAGAGAGTCGAGTCCTTGTGGATGAACAATGATGGGAAAGAGAATCGAGCCTTTGTGGATGAACAATGAGGGGAAAGAGAGTCGAGCCTTTGTGGATGAACAATGATGGGAGAGTCGAACCTTTGTGGATGAACAATGATGGGAGAGTCGAGCCTTTGTGGATGAACAATGATGAGAAAGAGAGTCGAGCCCTTGTGGATGAACAATGATGGGAAAGAGAGTCGAGCCCTTGTGGATGAACAATGATGGGAGAGTCGAGCCTTTGTGGATGAACAATGATGGGAAAGAGAGTTGAGCCCTTGTGGATGAACAATGATGGGAAAGAGAGTCGAGCCTTTGTGGATGCACATTGATGGGAAAGAGAGTCGAGCCCTTGTGGATGAACATTGATGGGAAAGAGAGTCGAGCCCTTGTGGATGAACAATGATGGGAAAGAGAGTCGAGCCCTTGTGGATGAACGATGATGGGAAAGAGAGTCGAGCCCTTGTGGATGAACAATGATGGGAAAGAGAGTTGAGCCCTTGTGGATGAACAATGATAGGAAAGAGAGTCGAGCCCTTGTGGATGAACAATGATGGGAAAGAGAGTCGAGCCTTTGTGGATGTACAATGATGGGAGAGTCAAGCCTTTGTGGATGAACAATGATGGGAAAGAGAGTCGAGCCCTTGTGGATGAACAATGATAGGAAAGAGAGTCGAGCCCTTGTGGATGAACAATGATGGGAAAGAGAGTCGAGCCTTTGTGGATGTACAATGAGGGGAGAGTCAAGCCTTTGTGGATGAACAATGATGGAAGAGTCGAGCCTTTGTGGATGAACAATGATGGGAAAGAGAGTCGAGCCCTTGTGGATGAACAATGATGGGAAAGAGAGTCGAGCCCTTGTGGATGAACAATGATGGGAAAGAGAGTCGAGCTCTTGTGGATGAACGATGATGGGAAAGAGAGTCGAGCCCTTGTGGATGAACAATGATGGGAGAGTCGAGCCCTTGTGGATGAACAATGATGGGAAAGAGAGTCGAGCCTTTGTGGATGTACAATGATGGGAGAGTCGAGCCTTTGTGGATGAACAATGATGGAAGAGTCGAGCCTTTATGGATGAACAATGATGGGAAAGAGAGTCGAGCCCTTGTGGATGAACAATGATGGGAAAGAGAGTCGAGCCCTTGTGGATGAACAATGATGGGAGAGTCGAGCCTTTGTGGATGAACAATGATGGGAAAGAGAGTCAAGCCCTTGTGGATGAACAATGATGGGAGAGTCGAGCCTTTGTGGATGAACAATGATGGGAAAGAGAGTCGAGTCCTTGTGGATGAACAATGATGGGAAAGAGAGTCGAGCTTTTGTGGATGAACAATGATGGGAAAGAGAGTCGAGCCTTTGTGGATGAACAATGATGGGAGAGTCGAGCCTTTGTGGATGAACAATGATGGGAGAGTCGAGCCTTTGTGGATGAACAATGATGAGAAAGAGAGTCGAGCCCTTGTGGATGAACAATGATGGGAAAGAGAGTCGAGCCCTTGTGGATGAACAATGATGGGAGAGTCGAGCCTTTGTGGATGAACAATGATGGGAAAGAGAGTTGAGCCCTTGTGGATGAACAATGATGGGAAAGAGAGTCGAGCCTTTGTGGATGCACATTGATGGGAAAGAGAGTCGAGCCCTTGTGGATGAACAATGATGGGAAAGAGAGTCGAGCCCTTGTGGATGAACAATGATGGGAAAGAGAGTCGAGCCCTTGTGGATGAACGATGATGGGAAAGAGAGTCGAGCCCTTGTGGATGAACAATGATGGGAGAGTCAAGCCTTTGTGGATGAACAATGATGGGAAAGAGAGTCGAGCTCTTGTGGATGAACAATGATAGGAAAGAGAGTCGAGCCCTTGTGGATGAACAATGATGGGAAAGAGAGTCAAGCCTTTGTGGATGTACAATGATGGGAGAGTCGAGCCTTTGTGGATGAACAATGATGGGAAAGAGAGTCGAGCCCTTGTGGATGAACAATGATGGGAAAGAGAGTCGAGCCCTTGTGGATGAACAATGATGGGAAAGAGAGTCGAGCCCTTGTGGATGAACAATGATGGGAGAGTCGAGCCTTTGTGGATGAACAATGATGGGAAAGAGAGTCGAGCCCTTGTGGATGAACAATGATGGGAAAGAGAGTCGAGCCTTTGTGGATGAACAATGATGGGAAAGAGAGTCGAGCCCTTGTGGATGAACAATGATGGGAAAGAGAGTCGAGCCCTTGTGGATGAACAATGATGGGAAAGAGAGTCGAGCCCTTGTGGATGAACAATGACGAGAAAGAGAGTCGAGCCCTTGTGGATGAACAATGATGGGAAAGGGAGTCGAGTCTTTGTGGATGAACAATGATGGGAAAGAGAGTCGAGCCTTTGTAGATGAACAATGATGCAAGCAAGAAAGTGAAAAGAAATACAAGTGTTGGAACGCTGAGAGAAGACAGTACATGGACTATGTTGAGTACTCACTGGTGAGAAACCTCGCAACCAGTGCAGTAAGAAAGGCAAAAAAAAACTGATCAGAAGATAGCAACTGAAGTCATCACAAACCCTAAAGTGTTCTAGTGCTATGTCCAAGGAAGGTTAGATATGCCATGAGCTAATTTGACTTAGATGATGGCACAACTGCAAACACTAATCAAGAAAAAGATAAACACATTTTTAACCAGTGTGTTCTCAAAGGAAGACCTGACTGAAATTCCGACAATAGGAGATAATGGAGACATAATGGAAACCTTCTGAACAATATCAAGATTACTGGGGAAGATGTCCTGGCAAAGTTAACAAACGTAAAGGCAAACAAGTCAGCAGGCAAAGACAAGTGTCATCTGTATATCGTACATGAAATGAGAAATGAACTAGTTGATCAGCACACGTGACAGCTTTCCACAAAAAGATCCCAAAGAGACAAGCATGTAACTACTGGCCAATCAGCTTGACATGCATAGCATGCAAGATTACGGAAAGTATAATTTGAGACCCTATCTTAGCACATGACTCCCCACAGTCTGTTTCACAAAGACCAACATGGGTTTAGACAAGGCAGATCATGTGATAGATTCAAGGACTAGCAATGTGGACTTGGGTATGCGTTGATGCACTATATCTTGACTTTGCGAAAGCTTTTGCTACAATGCCACACCAACCACTTATCAAGAAACTAACTGCACAATATACATGGTGTACAGGGAGAAGTGTCAAGGTGAACAGAAGCCTTCATAAAGGGAAAAAGACAGAGAGTATTAGTAAATGGAAGTCCATCAAAGTGGTCATAAGTGACAAACCTGTGGTATCCCCCAGGGAAGTGTCCTTGGCCCCATACTCTTCATAAATGACCTGCCAGATGGAATTGACAGCGAACTTAAGACCTTTGTTGATGACACCAAAGTTTACAGAGATGTGAGATGTGAAATGGATGAATATATTTTACAAGAAGACATTAACAAACTGACATCATGGTCCAAGAAACATCAGCTACACTTCAACCCAACAAAATGTCAACATTTGACACATGGCACGCCATAATATGACTCGACGTACCCCATGACAAACACAGATGGGGAGTGACAGACATTGACAACACACCAGAGACAGAAAAAGACCTAGGAGCAACTTTTGATCGCTCATCGAAATTTCTCCAGCATATTGGCACTGTGGTGAAGAAAACAAATTAGATGGTAGGCCTCACCAAACATACATTCACACATAACTTGACATATGGACTGCACCATATTCAGGTTAGTCTATACAGCGTTAGTGAGACCACATCTAGATTATGCCGACACCATTTGGAACCCACACTATGCAATAGACATTAACGCACTAGAAAATGTGCAACACAGAGCCACCAAGCTGGTTCCAGAACTCAGAAACTTAGAATACACAGACAGACTGAAACATCTGAACTTAACATCCCTGGCACACCAAAGGAGGAGAGGAAACATTATCCAAACATACAAGATACTACAGGTGATGACATAAACAAAGACGGTTTCTTCACAACTAACACTCAGACTAAGAGCACACACGGCCACAAAGAGAAACAATACAAGACACTCAGCAGACATAAGAAAATATTTATTCTTGCAACGCATATTTCGGGACTGGAATGACATTCCACCATCAGCCGAAAAATTTATATATGCACAAACCAAGGTATGTTTTTTTCACATGTATAAATTACGACAAATAAAGGAGGGTGTTTAAGGTAGCTGGGGTGTATTATATGGTTATCTTGAATTGCTTAGTTTCAGTAGAAGTTTTTAAGATAAATTAACAATTTCTTCACAGATTGTAGTTGAAATACTATATAATATACCAGAGTTTTTCATTTATTTGGTGATGTTACAAGGTTTTAAAAACATTCTTGTAAATGTGAAAAAATAGCCACTAAAAATTAAGTTTAATCGTTTTGAGATAATCACCAAAGAAATAAATGACATACATATGTATGACAGTGTAACTGATAACTTTATGGCAGATTTTGGTTAACATAAACCAATTATGCCTGCTACACCACCGTGAATGACTTAAGCAAACGTTGAATGACAGCCTAAAGTGGCAGTGTATTTTTGACAAAAACCCTTCACAAATCGTAATTTACTGCCATATTATGTTGCTTGCACGTAAGACGCGTTCATATGCAAAATTGCAACGTCGTGAGTGCTGTAGTTTTTCTCAAACAATATTTGAAATAACATTTCTTGGTTATTAATGAAATCACAATCTCAACAAATGCTTGTTTTTGTGTTGAAATTTACGGTTTTTCACTGGCATTTTATATATTGTTGACAATACATAATGGCCATTTGTAATATTAACATGTCCCCTTAATTTGCCGCCACAATAGCCCTTGGATCTGTACTTGTAACGTGTTGTCGTCTATGGTATGAGGTTGCGCCAGCCATCTAACAAACATGTGGCAGGGTATGTTTATGGTCATTTTGATTGACCCATTGTCCTGCGGGGTCACCAGGTCGCATATGCGTTGGCATTTCCGTTAGTTTCAAAGGCACGATAAACTACGTTAGCACCGATATTTGCTGGTTTAAGTACATGATTTAGTTAGGTAGATATAATACTGATGTGTACTAGCATTACAGTAACCAGACGATATGTTCTGCTTTCACGGCAAATGAATATAGCTGGTTCAAACATCGTAGCGCACGCAGACGTTACTATGGAAACGTTGTCGTTTATAGCATTATTTTACAGCAGTAACATTGATGTTGTGTTGTGTGCGCTGTTTTACAGCATATCAAAGTTCAAGGTTGTTCACAAAACGTTTGCTATTAAATTTTTAGCAAATTTGAAGCTGCATCTAACTAAAACGCACACCCGTAACCTTCACATTGCTATACTCGACGACATAACTTCGGCTGAGGTTGTTGGTGCTCTCTGAAAGTTTTGTTATTGAGAACTGTCAAAACACATCCAAGCTACGCCGGTGTCATAGAAATACTGTCCCCCTGTGACACGGCGGCTTCTTTTATATTATTACATTTCTGCTCTTCTTTGTTCTGCAAACAGTCTGTTGGTGCATGACTGTACCCACTACAGGCCCAACAGGTCATCTTAGGTAGCCTGTATCGACGCCCTCTGGACATACCTTTCCTTAGCATTGCATTCCAGAACATCTGCTGTGAGGGATAGACCCAGAATTCACCCTCAGTCCCAGCCTTGGGAATGCTTGACTTCTGTCTCTCCACAGGGAGAGGGAATGGCTGGTCCGGCGCAGGCCGCTGGTTCGGCGGAGGCATCTACAATTTAATAATTAAATACATGAGTATATATTATTCCCGGTTTATAAAACCATTGCCACATTAACAGAATATTTTTATTTATTTATGTGTGTAAAAGATGTAAATGTTTCACAAGCTAATCTTTTCTATTCAATTTAAAAAAAAAATTATAACTGAATCTACAATGTAAAATTTTTTTTAAAAGAAATTACAAACTTAAATATTATTTTAATGTAACATTATATTATTTATCTTAATCAGAGGTGTTATTATTGACACAGAAAATTATTTCCATTGTATTAATTCATCGTCTTATTAGCTTTCTATATAGTTTAGATTGTATCGCTTGAAATCAACTCTACCATAATTTCACTTGTGTTATCCTATTTTATTGATTACTATTGCACAAAATCATGGCAATGCACTAAAAAACAGTTATCTATACTCTCTGTGATTCTCGATTTAAACCCTATGGGGTTTCAAGAAAATCTAACATACCATATTAAGCGGGTCCACCTTGTCAGTGACATATGCCTGTCGTTCTTCTTCTGTCATTGGACATTCACTTATAAAATTGTCACTGCCCGCTGGAGCCTGTTCACTGCCGAGCACAGGACAATCTGCAACGCTGCCAGGAGATTTCCCTTGCATCTGATGAGCCACATGTGGTATGGGGCATTCTGCAGCTGAATGCTGTTCTCCACTGCCATCTGGTGACAACGATGTGGTAGTGAGAATGTTCTGTTGTGCAACAGCAGCGGCTGCTTCTGTGGAGTTGACAGCACCCATGACGTATGTCTGTCAGCGTGTCACCTGTGTGCAGAAATATTAGTTTGGTATAAAGTGTTACAATGATTGTGTATATTTTTCAAGAATAGTTTATCAAACAACACCATAATGCATCAGCATTTTGTGTTTGTACGAAAGTGTATCAATATGCCTGACTAATTAATCCTATCCGCTGGAGTCAATTAATGGCAGAAGAGTTCTTTGACAAAAGTACCTAATACTACATTACAATTATAACTTTATTGCATCATGCTTGATTTATGCAGTTTTTTTTCAATGCATATGTTCAATAACTCACATAAAATATGTTGGAGATAGCTGCTAAAATTTTAGTCACACAGGCACTATACAGAATACTATTCTTAAAACAATACATTTTAGTGTTAGAGTTTTTAAAATAAATTGGCTAAAACATAAGTATTATTATATTTTAAACACTAAAACTTTTATTAATATTCAGTCCATGATCAGTTGCTATTTTTCATTACCTTTAGTGATTATTCAATTATTAATGTGAATTATTTGATTAATAAGTGGGATTATCAAAATCACAGAAATTAAAATGGCAGTAATTGCAAGAAACCCTACATGATAATCCCACTTATTAATCAAATAATCCACTGATTTTGATGTCACATCAAAAATTTTATAGACTGAGTACTTAGTACTGAGACAAGAGCAGCCTCATCAGAACAATTTATTATATATTCAGTCTGACAGACACAAGGCACTGCATTATTATATACTCAGTCTGACAGACACAAGGCACTGCATTATTATATACTCAGTCTGACAGACACAAGGCACTGCATTATTATATACTCAGTCTGACAGACACAAGGCACTGCATTATTATATGCTCAGTCTGACAGACACAAGGCACTGCATTATTATATACTCAGTCTGACAGACACAAGGCACTGCATTATTATATGCTCAGTCTGACAGACACAAGGCACTGCATTATTATATACTCAGTCTGACAGACACAAGGCACTGCATTACTATATACTCAGTCTGACAGACACAAGGCACTGCATTATTATATACTCAGCCTGACAGACATTAGGCATTGCATTATTATATACTCAGTCTGACAGACACAAGGCACTGCATTATTATATACTCAGTCTGACAGACATCAGACACTGGGCATTACATGTGTGACATTCAGACAACATTTTTTATCTTTAAAACTCTGCAGAACCATGTCAGTTTATTGCTGAATGTTTTAATTTTAATCACAGCATTGTTCTACATATTGTTTAATAGATAGGGTAGGCAAAATAAATTTGTTTGTCAATAATGGATTTTTTATATATTACATGGAATGTTACGTGTGTGACACAGAAATAAAAATTCAGACGGGTGCACTAGTTATTGCCAAAAGTCTGTGAAGTTATGGAAGTATGTTGATAAGTTGCATTATCATAATTAAGCAAATATGTATAGGTATACTATGCATATGCATGACTGTGATTGGTTACTATTTTTTTCATAACAAATATAAATGTGGTGTTACGTGTGTGACATAGACTTGGTAATGGACAGTTTTCTTAGCTGACAATGACTGTTCACATAACAACATGACATTTTTAGTTGATGTTATAATAACACAAAATAATAAGGTAAGTTAATTGTGATAAAACAGTTATGTAGCATATTTATTTAGTATGCCATATGTAATAGAAACAATAATATCTGATCCATTTCATATTATTTCTGTTCACTAAACCCATTAACAAAAACAGCATAATTAAATATATATATATATATATATATATATATATATATATATATATATATATATATATATATATATATATATATATATATATCTAAAGTGCTAAACCTCACTATAGAACTTATTATCAAACATGTAGTTTGCAAACAGTGTCCATGTACCAATCTGTCCCCATTTCAAAGCTAATTAAATATAAACTCTGGAGCCTTTTTTATTATCTCTGCTGTAGAGAATGCTCTTTTTTAGGTATACGCTTGAAGCAAATAATACATTATATTTTTCTTCATGATGATAACTTAGAGTTATGTTTTTATGATAAACTATTTTCAATTGATAAATAAATTATTTTACAAATCAGCTCTCAATAGTCCTATTTTCTTCTAAACATTCAACATTTTGATTTTTTATGCAGTGGTTGTTCAGTATTAAATAAAATGATCTGGCAACGTAAATCAACACAAGTAGCTAGGCTATATTGCTCACTGTATTGCGGTCAAATTCTGCTTGTTAAATGGCCTCCATTTTACATGAATATAATTTTTTAGGACACTGCAGGATTTGTTAGAAATTCATATATTTAAAAAAAAATATGAACAGCTTAGGACACATATATTTCCAAATTGTACTACTTGTATCAACTACTAATAATCACAACATATATACAGCACAATAATAAATAAACATCTTTATGCCCTGTGAATCAAACAAAGAGGAACAGTGACATCATCTGACGCTGAACACATGCAAACCAGACATTTTAAAGAGAGAATTAAGGGAATATTTCCCCAGGTGTGTCAACTATTATTAAATTAGTATTGTTGGATATTAGCAAATAAATTATAGCAATTCAAACCTGTGAAATTACATCAGGTATTAGGTGTCATACACGTGACGTAGCATTACATGTGTGACACTAATATATTTGTTATTTAGTTAAATAGTTTTGCATGTCTTAAAAACTCTTATATTTTGATATTACATTAATAGTAGTCATGTGTTGATTTATAAACCATTTGGAAATAAAAAATATAAATTATTTCGGAAAAAAAGAACAGTGACATCAGATGAGGCTGAACACATGCAAATCAGACTTATTAAAGAGATCATTAAGGGTATGTTTCCCCTGGTGAGTCAATTATTATTAAATTAGTGTTGTGTTGCCTCTTGTTACATATTAGCAACTAAATTATAGCATTTAAAAGACTGTGAAATTACATTCTGCCATCATTTATAGGTATTAGGTGTCACACATGTAACATAGCATTACGTGTGTGACACTTATATATTTCATATTTTATATAGTTAAATATTTGTGCATGTCTTTTATATTTTGGCATTACATAAGTAGTCATGTGTTGATTTATAAATCATATGAAAATAATTTTGTTATTATTTTTAGAAAATAAATCAATTTTTTTTAAATTTGCGTTATGTGTGTGACATTGAAATTCAACTTTTTAAAACTATATAATCAATATTGCCATGCTTTATTTTTCATTTCGCTGTAACAAAGTGGCATCTAAGTACACATAGTTCATTACTTTAAAAAAAAATTTTTTTAAAATGTGGTTTTGTTTTATCTTGAAAATGGGCATTGGGATAACTGAAATATCGAAATGCATACTTGTGTGCAATATGGCTATTATTTCCCAAGAAAAAAATGACTAAATAATATTTTTTAAAGTTGTTTTAAAACAATGAGATATAGAAGTAGTAAATGCGTAAAAAAATTTCATCCTAAAGCAATTATAGAAAGCCACCTCTCAGGCTCAATTTGGCTGGAATTGCCCCACTGCATTATCTGTGGGGCACGGTGATCGTGTGGTAGAGCATTGGGCTTTCAGTTGAGGGGACTGGGGTATGAAACAACCTGCTGCTGTTCCGAACTTTGGGCAATTTCATTCTCCCCACTTTGCCCATGTCTTTCGAAAGAGAAACTAAAAGCCATTGGTCCCTACTGTCTGGTGTCTATGTCAGGGGATGTAAAATATCTCACACAGGGAAATGAAAAAACCTGTTATGGACTCGATCAGTGCACCTGATAGACCTAGCGATCTCGATTTCTAAACTCACTATACAACCTCCCAGTTAAGCTGTGATCAGCTGTAAATGGAGAATCAAACCTCATCAAGCCCATGTCGAACCTGCCAATTGTTTCAGTCATGAATCCGATATCATTAATTGTCAAATGGCTTCCTTGATTCGAATCGATTAGCGCAAACAATCTAGCCAACAGTTAAAGAACGTAACCAGAAGAAGACAAATGTGAGGATTAGCTTAAGAAGATACTGGCACGCCATCTAGTGTGTGTGAATGACACGAAGCCGAAAGCTTGAAACCGTTGTCACGTTGATGTTGTTGACGATGCCCCTCCCTTGCCTTGGGAATCTAAAACTACGCCCTTATGTGAATCGAGACGTATCACTCGTCCAATGCATGTGTTCACCACATAATCGACATCAGTGTGAAAAACGTGAGACATGCATCGGCCGTCACCCTCACTCACTTGCCAACGTCGATGACAGCAAGTCAGTAGTAGTTTCTACAGAAATATTCATTATTGGTGGCCAAATTATTACTTATGTAAAATACTGTACAAATAACGGCACAAAAAGTTAGTCTTTTAGTTTAAAATGTTCATTTGTTTTGAATATACCTACCGAATGAATCTCCGAGAGTGTTTCGTTTACATCACCTACGATGTCCTTGGTCAACATATTATCGCCTTCGTACATGTGTCCAGAAAACAAGAACTTACAAACCAGAAATGAAACTCATTTGGTCAAGGCGTTTCTCAAAATTGATCTGCTTCAAACAGCCCATTCTGGAGTTAATTGCAGCAAACTTGTTTCTGGTTTGTGCGCATGCACCACAGGGGGTATTTTTGATGTTAAGTTAATATTTAAATATGTAATTTTATACAGGTTTTAACAAGATTTAACAAGATTTGCCATCCAAGCCAAAGGCCCAGATGGCAAGTGGACAAGGAAGCCATTGGCTTATCGAGAGTCCAACAATGTTCATCTACTTATAAACCGCCCTCCTGAGATATGTATCAACCTTGTTTTAGTGTTTGACATATTTTATTAACTGGGTGCAGATTGCTTTCGTAATGTTCACTGATAATAGATATCGTATGTTCAATATGAAATGCTATAATTCAACATATCATAATTGCAAAAATCAGTGATCTTCTTGAAATGTAAATTTTTATTAAAATCCATCTTATAGATGAGTTTTTCATTCTTTAAATGTTAAATTGACTCAAGCCAATTTTAAGGATGAAATATTATGTTTGATATACTTTTCTACCGGCGAATAGGATGTCATTTTGTAATTGTCCGTGCTTTTCGTTTATATATACCTAGTTATTGATTAAGTATGTTGTTTTGCGTTACCGCCACCTGACGGATAATTCCATGCACACTTTTTAAAACAAAACTGTCCGATAGAGGGCAATTTTGCGATAAATGGTCGCGGGGAAATTAGCCAATAAACGCCAGCTATTGTAACGGTTGAGTGCGTGTTGCTGCGTGCCTCGACACGCGAGAAGTCCGCGAAACATCAACTCGCGGTAAAGACGAAGCCCAGATTGTTGGGTGATGAAGACATATTCTCCAGTATGACATCACAGAACGACCTCCTAAGAGCACCAACCAGGTAAACTTCCAGTTACGTACGTTGTGTGTTGACTTCTGGACGAGTACCGCCTAGTCAGGAAATAGCGATTTGTTTTCAATAGCCAGTGTGAGTTGTCACAAGTGACACAACTTGTGACTTGTGTTTATAACACTTTATTCGCGTTAAGTATTTCCGAGTTTGAATATATAAAACAAAAATGTACAGTATGTATCATTGAAATATGACGGTATTGTTTCATTTATTTGTATTGTTTATGATATGTTATATTACGATATTTTGTGACAACCAACGGCAACGCAATGCCAAGCCAAGGGCCAAGGCAATGCCAATGGCAACTGTTTTTGTACGGCTCATTTCGATCTTGACAGGAAGCGAAAGCCCCGCTCTGAGCATGTCTACCGCCGGGTGCGGACTATGTGGGATGTCGACACGGAGAGCACGACGAGTCTGCTGGAAGACATGGGTGTGGCGATGCTGGATGACGATGACAGCGTCCCAATGCCTACGCCGCCCAGTCACATCCAACGTGATGTCTTGCCACCAGGGGTAGGTTGTGTAAGAGTCTTCTGCTTTCTGGTGAAACCACATCTTACAGAAGACAAATGTGAACTTTCATGCATTGTATGTCAACAACGGGGCTCAGTGGCTAGAGTGCTGAAATGTCAATTGAGCAGACCAGGATTCGAGTCCACCTGCTTCCGTTTTGAGACTTGAGCAATTTCGTTCACCCCACTTTTGTATGTGTCTCTCAAATGAGACACTAAAACAACAGGTACATTTACTGTACAAAATAGAACTACACCCCTTGAAATATTGTAATTTGTTCATGCTTTTGCAGGCTCCGCGAGTTCTTCTCAACATGGCCTTTCCGAGTAAGCAACACATCACCCCCATGCCAACAACACAGCATGAACACCAAGGCCCAATAGACAACTCATTCCTGTTTAAACAAGCCAAGCCAAATGCCTGCGATCTATATGGTAAGTGGAAGTGAGATAAGCATTAACATCTTTTAGTCAATATTATGATTGCCTAGCAGGGTAAATTACCCGGGTCCCGGCTCTTAGCAAAAAACCCTGCCTAGGAAATCAATTTTTATTATGTCTCTTACCCTGTTGCAGACCATTGGCATCGATTGTCTGAAGAAATCATCCTCTCCATCTTCAAGTGGCTGCCCAAGCCCGTGTTGGTCCGATGTGCCCGAGTATGCAAGAGATGGAATCGACTCGCGTATGTATGCCAGCATGCTCTCAGGCACAACTGCCGTTTTCTTTCAACAGTGAATAATAAGTGAATTTGTAAAGCGCTATAAATCTAGACAAAAGTCCATCCAGAGGCAGTGGGAGATACATAAAATACATAAGTGCTAAGACTAATTAGTTAACAGATGATAATAAAATAAAATTTGTTAAAAGCGTGGCACATCTATAACCAGAGTAGTTATATTGTAATGTATATATACAAGGCTCTATAATAACATGTTTACTTGTCCCACCAAAACTATACTTGTTCCACCTGAAAAATACAAACGCAGTGAATTACTATGGCATGATATAACACCCACCTGGATCTGTATAATATCCAGGATGATGTTTCTAAGAACTATGTTTTAGTGCATTTTTATGAGTTGAAGGAAAAATTAAAATAATTCTAAAAAATAAGATAGTATTTACCAACTTTTATTATGTTAAAAAGTAATTCTGCAAAATGTTAATATTCTGACTGAATGGAAATAACTCAATTACAATGCACACTTAGACACAATTTTCTCATGTTTACAAATAACAACAGTGCATATTTAGCAAGAACTATAATATTATGCATGGAACAAATACTGCTAGCACCTCAAATTTCTTATCACATAATATATTAATTATGATAATCCAGTACGCAAATGGTAACAATATTCAACAAAATAAACAACTGTAAAAAAATATTGTATTAATAAAACACAATTAATTAACCGTTAATTAATGTTCTTTTCATTATGACCTACGTATACTGTGAATGCAACTGAACTGAAAAATTACAAAAACAAACTGATGCTTGCGAGTGTACAGCTTAGGGTTGCTGCTGCAGCTATCAGCATACTTGCATTAACATATAGCGGTGATATGATTGTACCACGTTTCATTAAAATGTACAACAAAGTGGGCTTAGTAATATAGATACGCATTTTTCCGTCACACCGAAGCCAAGTCGTTACTCTGCTGTTGGTGTTTGTTATGATCACGATCTGTTTCTGACATTGGATTCTAATTTTATGCATTCCCATGCAGCAATAACATTAAAAATTCAAAACATAAAACTGGCATATATCAGAAGGATGTTGTGTAATGGGGAACGATGACAGCGTGTACGTGTTTTCAACAGAACAGCGTTGCTGTCCTAGTGAGTGAGGTAGTTTCTAAAATACTACATGCGCCAACCTGGTGATTACATTGGCAGTAGTCGCAAATGATGGAAAGAATGCTGTGATATGTACGACATTGAACATAATTATAGATTCAATTAACGTTATTTATTTTGTGTGTCAACAAGTCAAAACCTTTCAGTCTTTGTATTAAAATGAACAGTACATGTTTTATATTGCAACCACATGAACTTGTCCGGTGGGACAAGTGTCCAGGATTATGTACTTGTCCTACACTGGTAGCTGCTTGATCCAGACAAGCGTTAATGTCGAGCTGTGATATATATATATATATAATTTCAAGCATGGAGGCCGTATCGTAAAAAGGACGTAGACAAGCTAGAAAGAATACAACAAAGAGCAACCAAAATGATTCCAGAATTGAGAACATCTTGATAAATATATATATATATAAATGGATATGTAAACTAGCTGAATAAATATTGATAAAATTAGTTAAAACATGACATAATATGTGCATCATAAGAAATGTATGAGTTAGTTAGAAAAAGAAAGACTGTGTGATGCATAATGTTTGAGTTGAAGTTCTTGGCAATATATGTTATATGCCACGCGAAAGAGGCAAGTTTTTAAAAGTCGCTTGAATGTGGCTAGCGATGTGGCTGTCTTTAACTTGAAGATTGTTCCACATCCGTGGGGCCGAAGTTGAGAATGTTCAGTTGTCGTATCTGCTAGTAGATGGCGGCACACGCAGGTCGTTGTTGTTGGCAGAACATAATGCATGTGCAGGTCGGCATGCATCAAGCATGCCATGAGTAGCCGAGTCTTGCAATCACCAAGGAATGTATCATTTGAACCGCAACTTTCTCAGAAACGACCAGATGAAAGCAATGTTCCACAGGTGATAGTATGCGGTGCGGCATATTTGTTGCACATGATAAACCATTGTCATTTCAGCATCAAATTCTGATGTTGGCGTTCATCCACACGCGGACGTCGTAGACGCATTGTTTGATTCATCACAACAATGAGAGTCTGTCATTTTCATCAGTGATGTTGAATTTGATGTACAGTCGCGTGTTGTCTGCATACAGATGATATAGTTCAAGTGGTGTAGTCTGATGATGTTACCGAATGGGGCCGTGTAGATGGTGAATAGCAGAGGCCCCAGTGCCGAGCTTTGGGGGATGCCAAAAACGATTTTGGTACCATTGGAAACGCCGCCTGATATCTTCACCAATTTATCTGATCAGATAAGTACAAGTGGATCCACGCTAGATTTAACAAGATTGCCATCCCAAACAACAAGTTCCAGATGGCAAGTGGACAAGGAAGCCATTGGCTTATCGAGAGTCCAACAATTTTCTCATCTATGTGTAGCCCGCCCTTATCAAATATCTGTCAATTCTATTTTTAAACATATTCACGCTACTAGCATTAACACAATCATTTGGCAGTTTGTTCCAATCATTTATCACCTTCTGTGAGAAAGAGTACTTTCTCATGTCCAACCTACACTGCTCCTTAACTAATGCTGCTATGTGTCCTCTGGTTCTACTACCTTCTTTAAGTTTGAAGAACATATTCCTATCAACACCCTCATAACCGTTCACTATTTTAAACACTTCTATTTGGTCTCCTCTTTGTCTCCTTGTCTCTAGTGTTGTCAAACCACATTGTAATAAGCGACTTTCGTAACTAAGGTCTCTCAATTCTGGAATCATTTTAGTTGCTCTTCTTTCTAGCTTGTCTATGTCCTTTTTACGATACGGCCTCCATGCTTGAATACAATATTCCAAATGTGGTCTAACTATTGCTTTGTACAGGGGTACAATTAGCTGTTTCTCCTTATACATGATAGTTCTCCTAATTAGCCCTAAAATTTGATTTCCTTTTGAAGCAGCAATCCCACATTGCTCTGAAACTTTCATGTCAGCACTAAATGTTACTCCTAAGTCATTTTCTTGTATGGTTCTACCTAGTACAGCATCCCCCATTTTATATTCTTCGTCCATGTTTCCATGTCCTATGTGTATACATTTACACTTCCCTAAATTGAATAACATTTGCCATTTTTCTGACCATTTAACTAATTTATCTAGATCATCCTATAAACTTTGTTTATCTGTATCATTTGTAGCCTTTCTGAATACTTTTGTGTCATCTGCAAATTTGAGTACTTTGCTAGATATGTTATCTTCTAAATCATTTATATATATATATTAAAAACAGTATAGGGCCTAATACTGATCCCCACTCAAAACTGATTCCCACTTTGAAATTTGCTATTGCAGAGCCAGTCACGCCTATGCGCTTCTCTAAATGAGTGATCATGATATCATGGTCAACGCTGTCAAATGCGGCAGACATGTCAAGTAGTATGAGCATGAGTAGTATGAGCATGAGTAGTATGAGCATTAGCGCAGTTTCTGTTGAATGGTAATGTCTGTAGGCCAACTGGTTCCGATCGAGTCTGTTGCATCTCAGAGTAGACACTGTGCAACATGTCTCTCGGATAGCTACCCGACGCAACCATAGGGCACATGTTTCTTGAAAAGTTCTGACAGGCTATTGTTGTATTCATCAACAAGTAGGCACTGAGGCCAATTTCGACAATGCAATGTCGTGGATTCTCATGTATTTCTGGTACGTTATTGATTTCCTCGAAACCCTCGATTTAATCACGTCGACAGCACACTCGATCAGGCCTTGATATTAAGCTTTTGTACCCAGTGGCCAATCGGGCCAGTAGATGTTAAAAGCCCCCCAAAAGAGTTAGTCCTGAATAAAAATTTGCAATACATCACATTACAAGTCGAAAAATGCGAGTTTGGTCGTTATTTGTTCTATGGCAGACAACGTTGCTGCAGGAATTGTTTGAGAATCATATGATATGCCCTCTGTCGAAGCCGCAGGTTGCGTTTTGAGAACAACGGGTGATGCCACCGCATGCTTATCGAGTTACAGCAAGTTATACCCGAAAATACGATGGACGATCTGGACCTGACTCTGTATATAACTATGACTGTTACAATTGGGTTTATTTCTTTCAAATATAAACCTTTGGACTGAAGTACAAAGTTACGGTAAACTTAGCTATCTGTGCCCTAGCGGGTCCTGGTATGTATGTTAGGCGCTGTCGTGATACCTAGTGGACAGTTTATATGAAATTGGTACGTGGAAGGCGTATCGCGATAGACGATACTTATCGCACAGAAGAAAATGCTGCGATATACCGATATTATACTGGTAACGCGGCACAACCCTAGTAAAATATAAGTGTCCGCAATTCACAAGTAGCTAGTAGCAACGTCGTGTGGACTTTTTTTGTGAGGTTTGTACATATCAAAACAAGATGGCAACTATACAAAGCGACAACACAAAATCAGATGAGATGAAGATTGTGTTTAATTGTAGCGCCGGGGTGGATGGCAAGGACAAGTTATTAAAACAATGACCTGTGGCTGTGACTAATGTTCAGCTTTGAAAATAAAATATCAGTTCGTAAAACCATTTAAAACTCACAGAGATGCTGCATATGCATGAAATCGTCGGTCAAACTGCAGTTATGCTCATGATCATCTCTGGCAAACAAAAGAAGTGTCAGACGGTCACAGCTAAAAAATTACAATATTAATTATTATGGAGTCTTGTTAGGCACAGCCACATAGGTGCGGTCACATGACAGTTCAAGCAATATGCCAATACCATAACGAATCAAATAGTAAATTATGTCATGTTACACTGAGTTGTTTCTCTAAAGTATATATTTTTTTATTTATATAATTCAGAAAGTGTCTGTTAAACCGTGCTTATTGACAGGAGTTAATTACATTTGCCGTTTATTTTTTTCAAAGGTTTTAGCCATTTACTATTTTCATAACTAATAAGATAAATCGTATCTTGAGTTTTCTCTGTGCAATATATGCTTGTCAAAATTATAATTTATATAATTAAAAAAATGTTGGCTAAGCTGATACTATGCTGCATTTATAATAATGTCTAAATTAATTGTAGTTTTGATGAGACGTTATGGCGTCGTCTTGACCTCGCTAACAAGGTGATCAAGACTGGTGTGTTGGGTCGAATTCTGTCACGTGGAGTGGCTGTAATGAGACTCACGAAGGCAGAGGTAAGTCCATCATCTTAACCGAAAGGTTCAAGAATCTTGTTTATTGCCGTTTCCTCAGTATACAGGTGATCTCAGCTCTTGAGAAAAGTTGTTGTTACAGAGACACCAAGCAGCAAGTGGCATGTCTGATCGGTGTCTGCATAAACTATAGTCTTAAGCTAGTCTTATTTCTTTGGCATAAATTCAAGAAAACGTGAATTGGCCGCAGGGCTGGGTCCAATTATGTAATTGTAATTGTAATTGATTACAGCAAAATCATTTAATTGTAATTGATTATGGTTTCAAAATGTTGCTGTAATTGTAATTGTAATTGTTATATTTTGTATAATTGAAATTTTATTTCAATTACAATCAATTACAATCAATTACAGTACGTTTCATATCACAAACTACCTGAACGAATTGTCAATAAAAATATAATTTAAGTCTCACATGAGTTGAAAATCAAGACTAATAATAACACCTGCTTATATATTTACATTAAAGTCTCAGTATTCACTGTCTGGTGGGTACTAGTCAGTGGTGCTAGTGGTGGGTAGCCTTAGCAATTAGCCTTTTCAGTAAGTTGGTAACAGCCAGGAAGCAATAAACAATGCACAGACATTCAGTCAAACATTGCAGAGTTAGCAAGCCAATTACACCCCTTGTGTTGTGGTGGGTTGGAGACAGGTCAGGTGGCAAGGACTGTTTATATGGCCTCTCTTCCCATTCCCAACTCACACAAAGCAAAGGGCAGACCAATTAAGAATGTCAGCTTAGAGCAGGAGCTACAACCTCAAAGTAAACACATCAAACCCTATTATTAGTATTTTCCAAAGAAAAATTTAAGAAATGCGCACGGATAAATGTCTGCATTGGAATATGTCCTGTAGGATTATGTCTGGATATTGCATTGTATTTTTATATAATAAAAATATGTTTTAAACAGCTATCTTTTTATTTAGTATAATTCAAAGTCACAATTCAACAAAATGTACAAACATTACCGTTATATTTGTTTATCAATTGTGTACAAAATATTGAAATTAAGCAAAACGCGCAAAAATACATAATTAACAAATGCTGAATATATTTGGTTCCGCATAATGTAATTGTAATTGTAATTGAAATTGAAACAGTGTAATTGTAATTGTAATTGATTTAGAAAATTATGACTGTAATTGTAATTGAAATAAAAAATTTAATGTAATTGTAATTGTAATTGATATAATTTTGTGTAATTGGACCCAGCCCTGATTGGCCGGCATACATGTATCGGGGGGGGGGTAAATTTCTTGGTTTCTTTGCGAAAATTAATTAAATGCAGCAGCATTTCCTTGTTAACCCTCGTTTACAATACCTTGTTTTTATATTTTAGTTAGACATATATTCTAATTAAAATTCAATTACTGTCATGACAGGCTAATCAATCTCTTTCTCCCCCTGTTCCAGGTACTCACTCCGCTGTTCACTGACTTAAATGATACACTTCCACGGTGAGTTTTTCACTTTCATATAAGACCAGTAAATGCAGAATTTGTAAAGTTATTGTTACATTAACCATTCATCCTGTGGTTCATGTGCACCCATATCAGATGTTGAATTTTTCAGTTTTGTCATTCAACTATTCAGTTGAATGAAACACTAAATTCATTCTTTGTAGTTTGTTAGCCAGTTCAATATAAGTGGTTGGCATATGGTTTTACAATTTTTAATTACCTTGTAATTTTTGTGACCACATTACGCAGCTAATCATTTACAGTAATTAAATGTCTGAGTTTACATATCCAAGTTACATCTCAACTGAATTACAACACTTATTTATATAAAACTTCTGTGTCTTTTGAGCATCAATTCAATTTCATTGGCCTTCTAATCCTTCGGTATCACCATTATATATATTTATCAGGTATTGGAAAAATTACTTTTCCAGAGGGAAAAATTTTTAATATATGGAAACAGAAAAAAATTATAAATTCAGTGTGATGTTCACTGCAGGGTCTCGAAGGTGCAGTATCTCGACCTATCGATGGCCACAGTAAGTTCGGAGGGTCTCGAGGAATTGTTCTCTCCCTGTCATCTTTTGAGGAAGCTCAGTCTTGAAAACTGTCAACTCAACACCAACGTATGCAGGTAAATGATTCTTTGTCAACAACTTGCCTATTTATGTATACAATGCAGCAAAATACTGTTTGATATACTGGCAAGTTAGCTGTTAACTTATCCATGAGGAAAATACTGAAAACTTATTATTAATAGTATTGTTTCAGAAAATAATAAAATTTAACATAAATTAAGTAAATAATTATGTCAATATGATTAAATCTGATAAATAATTAAAACAAGAATGAATAAAAGCTGATAATTCTGAGATAATATTTTTGTGTGTAACTTGTTTTATTTCTTGGTAGTGAATGTTGATAAGTGTGTTTGAATGGTTTATTGTTACCATTTGTAAAATTTATATCAACTTTGAGACAAGTTCGTCTGGTTGTAGGTACATTGGACAGAACTGTAACTTGGAAGTACTCAATCTCTGTGTGGTTGTAGGTACATTGGACAGAACTGTAACTTGGAAGTACTCAATCTCTGTGTGGTTGTAGGTACATTGGACAGAACTGTAACTTGGAAGTACTCAATCTCTGTGTGGTTGTAGGTACATTGGACAGAACTGTAATTTGGAAGTACTCAATCTCTGTGTGGTTGTAGGTAAATTGAACAGAACTGTAACTTGGAAGTACTCAGTCTTTGTGCGTTTGTAGGTACGTTGGACAGAACAGTAACCTGGAAGTACTTAACCTCTGTGTGGTTGTAGGTACATTGGACAGAACAGTAACCTAGAAGTACTCAATCTCTGTATGTGTTCTGGCATCTCAGAGAATGGACTTGTTCCCATCTGCAACAACTTACAAAGGTTTGTGTCTTGATTATTTTGACATAGAGTCAGGTTTAATTGTCAACAAGCCGTTGAGTTTTTGGTGAAATGGTTCGTAGTCTTGACAAATTTGGCAACAAAGAGTGCTACCGGAAAGATTGGTTAGATATGCTATTGATACGCCTAAATCAAATCAATTGGGTTTTGTTTTACACATTACAGGTGGAGATCTAAGATGATTGTTTAATAGTTAGTGTTGGTTACAAACCAGTTATTGTTTCAAAAATATGTACATGAAATTCTGAAGGTTACATCCATTGTGTTGTGAAGACTTGGATTTTGCTGTAGAAAAATTACATTGATACTTAATACAGCTTATTTAATTTCAGCTGAATGGGTTCAGTATGGGGCAAGTTGTATCATGAATATATTTGTTTCATTGCAACTGAACATGGACATATTCACATAATCCTGGATGCCATTAGAGTTTGTTGATCTGACTACAGTTTACCCATTGTCTGCAGATTGGATGCCCTCAATATTGGATGGACCGATATGACTCGAGGTGCTGTTCTATACCTAGTCATCTGTCTACCCACTGAACTCACCAAGCTCAATCTGAGCGGGTGTCGGATGTCCCTGCTGGATGAAGGTCGGACTTTTGTCTGTGTACTTGTTTCATTCTGTGTCACCTCACATCTTTGATGCCTTGCTGAACAAGGGCCTCTACTTGGATTTGTTTTTATTGTCATCTGTATGAAATATTGTATTAATAATAATGTTAGATATTTTGTGTACCGGTAAATGCGATCTAATAACTGAAATCAGATCAAACATTTTCTAAACATTATTTGTTAGATAAGCCATAATTTTTCTGACTGAAATTCAGCCACTATATTTCAATGGCTATTGCTGCTAAAGGAGCACTATTAAATCGCTGTGATCGTAAATCATATAGCAATTAGTTCACAAAGATGCTATTCCATTTGCAAGTCATTTATGAATATTTTAAAATATAAATTTCTAATGTTCACCCCCGTTTATTTCTTTGGGGGCATGGAAAGGGGTAATAGAGGCCAGCAGGCACAATTAGAGGTTTTTGAAATATTTTACAAGATCTGCCTAGTGTTTGGAAAGAAAGACATTTTGGAAAGATTTGTTTCCACGGCAAATTAACAGTACAGGAAGCAACACAAATTGTATAACTAAGCCATGATGTGTGTGTTTCCTTCCCCAGACATCCAGCAGCTCTGCAACAGCTGTCCGCATCTGAAGGAACTCGACCTGAGTGACGCGACAATGCTGTCAAGTGCTTCGGTTGAGTGCATCGCCACATCACTGAATGGCCTTGAGTACATTGCTCTCAGTCGGTGTTACCGCATCATTCCATCGTCGTTGACGTGAGTAGTCTCGTTTTGCATATTTAAAAGTATTTTTTCTACTTGGTTCTTGTGTGTGCAGTAGGAACTTGTGTATGTTAAACTTACTGTATGTTTCTGTCATCCTAGTACTTTGTTATACTGATGTCCTGTGTATTTATCGTATACAGAGATGTGTCATTCTAAATGTTGGGGCATTCTAAGATTGTTGGTAGTTATTGGAATACTCAATAAATGCACGGATACGCGAGTAATCCTGGTTGTTGGAATAGTCGATGACTGTTTGAATACTTGTTGAATGATCAGTTACATAGTGAATACTAAAAAAGAATTTTATAAGACTCAACAAAATTACCTAGTGAATATTTTAATGAAATGACAATATAGCCAAATGAATGTCCTTGTTGCTTTGGTTGTAGGTTGCTTGGCAACATTCCCACGCTGCTGGCCCTGGATGTCTTTGGGATGCTCAAAGAGTCAGCCTTGCTCCAACTGAGACATGTTCTGTGTAACATCGAGGTGAACAAATTCCCTTTCTCGAGTATCGCTCGTCCAACGACTGGCATCCGTCGAACCAGCATCTGGGGCGTCCGTGTGCGCGATACTGCCATCTAGAACTCCTCAAGCACGACATGGGTGGTTTGTGGCTGCTCTCATGTACTGTTTCTCAAAGTCTCTGGCTTCCATCAGAAATTTCATTTAAATTCTGCAAAGCAGATTTATGAACTTTTTATTCGTCGCATATGTGGTTTTATTTTTAAACTACAGTTTTTGATGAGGTTGTACATCAGTATTTTAAAATTGGTTTTAATGAATACAGATGGATATTTTAAAGAGTTATACAGACTTAATATTTTGGTTATAGCTATATTTGGTACATTTTAGACTAGTTTACCAACAGTTGAAAGCAAATTAATTTGCAAAACAGGTCAAATTGTTGTTCTGACTTTTAAATAAATTGATAACTTGCTTGTCTCAATAACTTGCCAATTTAATTTATTTTGCAATGAGATATTGTTTCCTGGACCTTGTGACTGAGATCATGTTTACATTTGAGTTAGACTATACACATGTTAATGCACATAATACTATTATTATAACCACTGTATAAAATATAACTCATTAAAAGGCAAGTTATGGTTTTACTGATTTTAACCCATTTATTGAACGAATAATCACAGGTTATTTATGTGATTTATAATGAATGTTCTCTGTTTTATTTATGCTACTTTTGTGAAAACATTCCATCCATTATGAATGTATGTTGGTGTGTGTGTGTATGTCTAGGCGTGTATCATGCATTTGTTGGAATGCATTCAATGCAAGAAAGCACTATAATAAAGGCTATACGGCAACAGTAAATAGTGCAGTGCAGTGCATATGGCAACCATGTAAAATTGTTTTCAGTGAGTAATTGATTTATGACAAAGAAAAGAAATATTTGTGACTGCGTAGCATGAGGCTTTATGTGAGAAAATCTTTACTTATTAATTCAGCATTAGTTAAATTCAATAAGCACTGCATGCAAATGATTTTCGAGTTGGTTATTCACCAGATAGATGTAATTGTAATTACAGTAATTTTTTTGTGGTGGTAATGTATAGTTATCAGTTACATTGTTTAATCACAATCATAGTGTAGTAGACATGTTTTGATGATGTCTCTAACTGATGCTAAAACTGTCCGGGCAAGCTTGATAATTGTAATTTTACACTGTAATTAATTGAATATTGAGGAAAATTAGTTTAACTTACATAGTTAAAAACACCATTGTGTGTTGTCATGTGGCATGTATGTATGGTGTTCCTGTAACATATTTTCGTTTTAGAATCAGACTTTCAATGGTGTTAGAATTCTAACATGTTGATTAACTGATACATGCAAACAATTATCATGAATTTTAATTTATTCAGTCATGTTGAATGTTGTATTTAAAGTATTGGCTGCAACCAGTTTGGCACTGGATGCTGTTGAATAGTTACATTTTAAAGTATTTTGATGTAGTTGTAAGTTCCATTGTGCCTTATATGATGGAGGTTAAGATATCTGTGAGTATTTAGCATCTGGTGTTTTTCAGATGAATTGGTTGTATTTCAAGAAGACAGGTATTTTCAAGTGATGATTGTTCATGTCTTATCCTGTTATTAAAATAACCTAAATTTGTTTTAGCTATTGCTGAATAAAAATGTTATTATTCAAGTATTGTATGAGTGGTGGGGATTTTGTTTTAACAAGATTGCCATTCAGAGCAATGATTTCCAGATGACAAGTGGACAAGGAAGCCATTGGCCTATCGAGAGTCCAACCATTTTTCATTCATGTCAGATATCTGCCAATTCAAAATAAATTCTGTTTTTTAAACATAATTGACACGGCTGTCGACCTTGTTCGAGTCATAGAACATCTTTATGACAAGGCCACCAGCGCAGTCCTCATGAATGGCAACTTAGGGGAATGGTTTCGCACCACCATTGGAGTCCCTCAGGACTGTCTTCTCTCACACACTATATTTTTGGACAGAATCATGACTGACGCCATTGAATATCACGTAGGAACAGTCAGCATCGGAGGCAGCACAGTAAAAAATGTACGCTTAGCAGGGGATGAGCAGGAGCTAGTCAACCTAGTGAGTAGCCTAGACAAAAAATCTGCGTCCTAAAAACCAAGCTAATGACCAACAACACCAATGGCATCAACAAGAAGATCAACGTGAGGGGACAAAGATTAGAAACAGTGGCCAACTTCAAGTACCTGGGTTCAGTGGTCACAGATGAGGGATCCAAACCTGATATCATTTCAAGGATTGCCCAGACAACAGCAATGCTGACAAGACTGAAACCGTTATGGAAAGGTAAAAACATCGCCCTTTGATCCAAAATCAGACTGATGCGGTCACCTGCCATATTTCTATATGCGTGCAAGACATGGGCTCTTACAGCTGAACTACAAAGAAGAATACAAGCCATGGAAATGAGTTGCTATCGAAAGATCCTTTGCATCTCAAACAAGGACCATGTAACCAACGAAGAGGTTCGCAACAGAATCCAACAACCCATCGGGCCCTATGAAGACCTCCTAACGACGGTAAAGAGACAGAAGCTGAAATGGTATTGACACGTCTCACGAACATCCGGCATAACAAAGACCATCCTGCAAGGCACCGTTAGAGGAGCCAGAAGACGAAGAAGAGGTGGGAGGACAACATCAGAGAGTGGACAGGCCTGGACTTCTCAGAGACACAAATGGCGGCAGATGACAGGCAGAGGTGGAGACAGCTGGATGCGAGGTCATCGGTGGTGCCAACGACACTCCGGGTTAAAGGATTGATGATGATGACATGGCTGACATTTACACAATCACTAGAAAATGTACTACCTTTCTTAAGTTTGAAGAAAATCTCTGTCATACATGCAAGTGCTGTTTGATTTTACTAAACAGATAATTTAAAAGTATTAATAACACCAGAAATAAATCTTTAAAAAATTAAGTGTTTATCTGAGCTGCTCAGAATTGTATCCAAGAAACCTGTTGTTTTCCTCCAAGTGACAATCTATTGTTGGATGATGTGGCACCAGCCAGTGAAGTCTTAACAATGGTTTATGTAGATTATAATTAAAACATAGTCATATTCAGATATTAAAAACGTTTTTAGAATATCATACATAAAATAGGACACGCACATTGCAAATAGGAAAGATTGTAAACCTGTTTATTTACTTCTGTATGGAGAGACACAGGAGGGAATTTGACAAACTTTCCATCCAAGGCAAAACATTGTTTCTTTTTAAATATATGCTTATATAAAAATGTGTGATAAACTCATCATTTATATCAGATAGATGGATGTGATAAATTCATCACTTACATTGGAGAGGTGGACATGTGTGATAAAGTCATTGTTTATATTGGAGAGATGGACATGTGTGATAAACTCATCATCTATATTAGAGAGGTAGACATGTGTGATAAACTCATCATTTATATTGGAGAGGTAGACGTGTGTGATAAACTCATCATTTATATTAGAGAAGTTGATGTGTGTGATAACTCATCATTACACACTTGTCATGCAATTTTTATGTATCGCACAAACATATTTAAAAGAATATAATTGCAATATAAGGTAACACCGAAGAACCATTTGTTGTATTTGTGATAACATGACAGAAGCTCTCTATCTGCAACAAGCGCCACTGACAGACTGAGAAGAAAAATTATATTTTAACAGACAAATAGAATAGCCCCCCCAAGTCACCATTATACTATGCTATGGTTTGTTTGCCTCACCATGCAATGGACAACAGTGAAATACACCTACTTCGTTTAGACGATATTACGAAATGAGTATACTGCATAACGGCGGTATATTTTCTGTGCTCACAAAAATATTATGCACAAGAGATAAAGGCTAACTTACTAACTATTATATGTTGCATGGTGATGTCATCAAAGTTGTACACAACTGTTGTGTAAGGTAGATGGGCCACATGATCTGATAACAATGAGATATATGTGTGTTGTATACAGTGTGCATATATGGCATACATTCATCGGTACAATATACAACATTGTGTACGACATTTTAATCGATTTATTTTAGCAGTACATCTTCCTCTGATGTACAACTGACCCACCGAGATATCAGGACCCGTTCTTGGAAGCATTTTTTTCATGCAGTGACTTCAAGTATTCGTATTTGTATTTCTTTGGATTGATGCCGAATGCCTTCAACCGTTCATCAGACATCACTGGGCCAACGCTTTTTGGCTTTTTCTTTTTATGTTTCTTTTTCTTCTTCGTCTGGCTCCGACTGTTATTTTTCCTCCCAGTCTTCACTGTTTCTGAGAATTGCATCTCTTTATGTCTGTTTGTCATTTCCTCTCCAGAAATTGAGGTTTTCGGTTTTTTAGATTTTGGAGATGCGAGTTCTTCATGTGTCCTCTTTTGCGGCTTTGCTGTCGAACCAGTGACGGTCCGACTGACTGCAGGTGGAGCTACTGTTGTGAAATCCTCTGCTTGATTGGGTTTCTTTTTCTTCTTTTTCCTTGGTTGATTTGAACTGTCATTTGCAAATGATATAGCAGGCACCTGCATCTGTTCTGCTCTGTAACGACAAAACACATCTTGTAACACACTTCAAGAAATACCAAGTTTTAATCTGCAGACAACATTCTAGGTTTCTTGACAGAATTATTTAACCTTTCATGCGTTATAATCTTGATTAAACTAATTTAACTTCTAAATGTACTTTCTGTATTTTGCAAGCCTGTCACTGGCTATATTCAGGTCTTGGCAGCCAAAATGCACTGAATAAATTCATTGGCAGAGGTGTATTTAAAAAAAATGTAATAAGACTTAAAAATATTTATAATATATATAATAAAAATATTTATAATATATATAATATTGGTAGTCTGCTTAGTCCTGTCAACTGACTGTCTAAACATAATATTTTATAGAGTGTGAAAAAGTCATTACTTAAGCAGATGCTTTTTAAAGAAACTTGGTTTAATCAGTTAATATATTCCAAATGCTTTGGGGAATTGTTCAAACACCAAACCTGCAGAAGAAAGCATTCACTCATATAATTAATCAACAGTACAGATGTGATGATACAACATGTCTTACTTTTGTTGCAGACTTGTCAGTACGTTCATTTTCTTCTTCGGGTTTCTGCCTTTCTTTTGGTAGATTCGGTAATCTAACATTTCATCCTCCTCTGTCCTGAAACATGAACAAGAAACAAGCTGTTCAACCTAATTCTTAGTCTTATAACAAGTCAGCTGGGTTGTTATGTAATACCAAGCATTGACTAAAGACCGGTTTGCATGAGTGATTTCGACTCCGATTTGTCAGACAACACCATGCCTCATGATAACATGCAAGTAAATTGTATGTGCGTTTATCAATTGGACAAAATTCAAGTAAACCAGGTTTGAGATAACGATAGCAATTTATGACCAAACTAGCACGGAAACTGAAATGGGAACAAGTGTACAATTTTACACAGTTGTAAGATTAATGAAAAAAATCCACTTCTAGATTACAAAATTGTAATGTTGATGATGAATTACTTCCTTTTTAAGTGTGATTACTTTACATATGATTAAAACAAAATGAATTATCTCACTGATATTGGCTCATCTTTTTGATGGACACCCAGGCATTTAACTCTCTGTCTCTCGCTTCCAAGATCTACAAAACATGGAGATGTTTAATTATCTGAACCGAGTTCTATATTGAAGATGTCTCTACAAAGATACATACATAGACTACCAAATGAATACTCATACAAGAAAAATTTTATAAATAGAAATACTGGGTACCCAAGGAAGACACAAATACTACTAGCTCATGAAAGACAAATGCTTAATATTCATTTAAGAATATAATGCTTAATATTCATGTAAGGACATAAACACAATTACCAAATTACATTTGACATGCAAAACTTACTTTTCTTGAAACTAAGGAATGCCATTACACCAGAACACATTGCAAGCATCAACTGGAACAATAAAAATATATAACCTTTACTTGCAATAAATAAACAAGTGATTAATATAGGCAGTCTTACCTCGTCCGTGGACAGTCCAAAGTCATTTTCCAGTACTTGTCTGTACTTGAATCGACACGGAAGGTCACCAATAATGTCTTCGTAGTCCAGCTTGTAATACTCGTCAAAGTATTCCTCAAATGTCTTATCATCTGCCAAACAAGGTGTGTAAATCTTTCTTACAAAAAGGTGATACTTCTAAAGTAACTAACTAGTATCCTGGAATGCAAGACATTTAGGATAGAATGCTACATTAAAATTCAATAGAAAAATAGAAACAAACAAGATAAAAAAATCAAGAATAAATACAAATATTTGAAAGGGGAATAAATAATGTGGGGAAATAAATACTTTTACATAAAAAAAATGTATAACTTGTCATTATTGTAAGCTAATGTTGAAAATCAGACCAACATCCCAGACACGAAAGTTATTTCAACAGATCACATTTTCCTGTTGAATGCGTAGAAATGTCCATAAGAAAGAGAGACCGAGAATTATGCAAAATGATGTGTTTGACTCACCTGGATCAAAAGTGGGTTTATTGCGTGCCAGAGCCTGTGCGAACTTGTTCTTTTTCTTTTTCGTTGCCTTCAAACCAAGCATGCCCTGATCCTGGCTCGGGTCATAGTCGGCGTCCATCTGGAGACAGAAAGAATCATCCAGCTCTGCTGAGAACTATACTTGCTGCAGATGTTGACATGTTTGGCACATCAACATGACTTCAAAACTACACAAATTCAAATGAATATAATAACTAAACAAGACCAAGGTATTGACATGACGGTGTCCTTTAAACAAACTGATACATTTAAAAAATATTTGGTTTTGCAACCATTTTCTTATGAGATACCAGAAGCTGTTTTGGCTTTGCAGACGCTTTCAAATACGACTGGATGTCGTTTCATTTGTAGGATCCAAACGACTTACATTGAAGTCTTCGTCTTCGCAATAGGGTCCATCCTCCATCCCCCTGTCTTCCTGGGAAGGCCCTTCCCAAGTATCCCAATCTTCCACTGAATCAACAACCATGTCAGCTTCCTCATCAACAATAACAGTTCATCCCCGAAGTTGACTCATAAAATGATGTTACCAGTAGTTTAAATGTTAACATTATAATAATCACTGGCATGGCGGTTCAATGATATGGTGCTGGCCTCATTTCCAGAAAGTACCCAGATTAAAACCAGGGCTGGCAGCCCACCCAGTTGTCTAATATGGGAAGGAAGTGGTTGAATGAAACAATGAAAACAGCAGGTCCATCCCGGGGGAAGGCTAACACACAATGCTAAATACAGGCTGTATGTGCAAAGTCTGTAATAGTAGTTTGTATCTGCAATGTATAATATATCCACGAGTAACGTGCATTATTTCTACTGTCATAAATTACAATTAGCGATCTCCTCCGTGTCAGTGTTCTCCTATTTCCTGCTGTACCTTGCAGTTCCTCGTCCTCGGGAAACACTGGCTTTGTGTCAGCATCGTCGTCATCATAGTAGTTCTCATTAAATACTTTCTGCAACAACAAAATTTGCATTCATGAAAACATTCTCCCCCTTGAGTATGAAACCTATACGTTCATGACATGGAAGCCTTGTTTAGGAAGCTTGGAGGTCATGCTACATCTTTTTATAGATGATTATGTACTGAAATCTACTCTCCCAACATTTGTTTTACAAATTGCTATGCTTACATGGACATCGTCAATTTGTCAAACCATTTTTTCAAGTGAAATCTGTTTACACCTCTCCAAACAGTAATCTTTCAAAGGCAATTCTCTCTCTTATAAAATGTACTAACAGCCATACCGTGACGTTATTTTAGCAAGTTTTATCATTATGGTTAATACCAACTTTCCTATGCACACTAAAAGTTTCAGCATTAAGACATGCTAATCAATGAAACATCCCACTACAAGACCTGCATCATGCGGTCGTGTTCCTTGGGATCGAAGTCTCCCTCGATGTCGTTGTCCGTGAAGCCGATGGTCGTGTTGCCCGTGAGTTCTTTCAGTTGGTCCAACTTACTCAGGATCTCCTGCTTCTTTAGGTTCTTCAGCTGCTTCAGTTCCTCTTGTTTCTTCTCCTTCTCCTGTCGGAAGAAAGTGGAAAGGTGACCAAATTAATGGGTTTTGCTTGCTGTGCTACAAAAAAGATGCTATGTTTTTCTTTGCAATATTGACTGTTTTTTTTCTTAGTAAGAATGACTGGAATTTTTCATAACACGATTAGCTGCGTTTTTTATAGGAAGATTGATTGGGTTTTTTAAAGGAAGATTGACTAGGTTTTTTATAGCATGACTGACTGTTTCTTCACAGTAAAACTGACAGTTTCATAGAGAGATTAATTGAGTATTTTTATAGCAAGACTGAAAAAAGCTGAGCTGTCTCAGATCACATTACGATCACAGGATCCCTGACACAAATTATTATAAACTTGCAAAACTAAGAGTGTACATGTTGGTTACTCTAGGGCTGGGTTCATCACATGTTGGTTACTCTAGGGCTGGGTTCATCACATGTTGGTTACTCTAGGGCTGGGTTCATCACATGATGGTTACTCTAGGGCTGGGTTCATCACATATTGGTTACTCTAGGGCTGGGTTCATCACATATTGGTTACTCTAGGGCTGGGTTCATTACATATTGGTTACTCTAGGGCTGGGTTCATCACAGGACCACATAAAAACTTACACTATGCTAAATTTTCACAGATCAGAATAGTCAAAATGAAGACATATTATACTCATTATGATACAACATGTGGCAACAATTAATTGTTCAAAAGGCAAAATCCTAAAATTAACAACAAAATAAATAACAATGAGTCAAATTATGTAAAGCATGATAACTGTTTAGAAAAGTCGAAGAAAATACCATTTTCTTCCTCTCTTTGACCTCCTGTCTCTTTTCTGCTCTCCGGGTGTCTTTCCGACGCACTGACTCAGCCAGCGTACGAGGGTAGCTCTTAATCTACAAGGATATCAACAAATCATCAGCCACAAAATAAAATGAAGAAACATTGGTTTTGTTTTAACTTTCTGGCTACTGTCAACATTAAAAGGTGCAGCAAAATTAAATTATATCCATTTAAATATGCATGACAATACAGTTGTTTACATACTAAACATTACAGCCAACATACTATATGAATTTGCGATAACAGTTCCTGAACTTTAAAAAGCTATGCACGACAGACACCAATGGAGATATATCATAAGAAGCATATGCTATAATGAGCATACTATAATGTAGACTGTACTAGTTCTATGTGGTTATGTAGTCAATCAACATGTATTCAAAATTATATAACCAAACATACTAACAAATTCAGGATCTGGTTCCTCAAATCTGAAGTTGTACTTCCTCTCAAATGTTTCCTGCTTTTCAAGGGTTTCTTCGTCCTCTGAGAAATCTTCACAAACAACCTCGTAATATGTCGGCACTCTACAACAGCAAAGAAACATTTTGTCAACATAGAAGTGCAACAGTTTTATTTACTGTTTGATAGTGCAAACCAGAAAGATGGTGAAATACCAACAACAGCCAAGCATAGTTGAACCTCACCATTATGGTCACCATTATTGTCCAATCACATAAGTGATTCACGTGCCTGCCTGCCTATTGTGTCTCACATTCACCATACGTTTTTGCCTTCCAACTGTCTCACATTCACTACCCATGCCTGCCTGCTAATTGTGTCTCACATTCACCATATGTTTTGCCTTTCAAATGTGTCTCACATTCACTACACTTGCCTGCCTGCCAATTGTGTCTCACATTCACTACCCATGCTTGCCTGCCAACTGTGTCTCACATTCACCACACATGCCTGCTTTCCAATTGTGTGTAACTGTTCTCTTTATTTTACAATTATTGTCCAAGGTGTTACCTTTCTTCAATCTTCTCCAACAAGCTGTAATAACGTTTACCTTAACACAATTATATTTCAGAAAACATTGCTAAACGAAACCAGAATTGTATTGTTTTACAGTGAGGTTTGTTACAACACAACACCAACCTGTCTTCATCCTCTTCAAGATACTGTTTGTTTACAAGGTAGTTCTTGAGAAATTTATCATCCTCCGTTAGTTCCATCTTGTCCCAGTAGGTTGCTTCTGGGTCCTGTTACAGAGTGGGAAAATATCACATAAATCACATTTATGTGACCTATTGTACGTAGGCCTACAAAAATTATTGTATTTTCTTTGGATGTTTGTATTTAACAGTGCAATTAAACATTACTTATTCATATTTTAAAATGTACAATATCTGAAAGGAACATGAAAAGCAAGTATTCATTAATTATACATAACATTTTGCAAATGATAATAACAGAAATAAATTCTTGACTAAATGGGAATGGATTCATACATAAGTAGTACCAACGTAAATTCATCAACATTGATGTCTTTGGGGGAATTCCTTATTTCAAATATGATTTAACTAGACAATCCAAAGTAGCAAGCTCCAAAGGGCTAGTGGAAGGAAGACATTGGCTTATAGAGAGTCCAATATTTTTTTATCATATATGCACATGTAAGGGGTTACGAGCGACTGTAAAGTCTTTATCGGAGTCACTGTCCCTGTATTAAGTTGTGTTTGTATTTTTCCATGTGAACATATTAATGAATATTTTGTTTCTATCACAACATTTTTATTTGTATTGTAAATGGAGTGAAATAAAATAAACTTTCTTGTTCTTTTGTAAATATAAAAAAATCCAATAATCCAAAAACTATTTTGGATAGGATTGACGCCACCCACTCATCAAAACAAAAAATCTAAATGTCAAGACATACATTTTGAGAAATTCTCTCAAATTTTTTATCCAAGTGAACCCTTGACCCACCCACACATACATACAGTTTTTTGGATGACTTTTATATTTACAAAACCCCTAAGATATCTGTCAATTCTGTTTTTAAACATACTGAGACTAATGGCATTTACACAATCAGTAGATAAACAAACCATGTCTTAACAACGGCAACAGCGGAGACCTTCATTATTTGCTTTCTTGGTATTTCATAATTATCATGAAGCAATTTTCTTTCACAAATTTAGACCAGTGCCTTCTAAAGGGATATCAAGATAGTTACTCTGAAGTTTCAGATTTGTTTGAAACCTCTGCTACAAGTGTGGCTTTCAACAAGGGTGAGAAGTTTCAGTAACTGACCAATTCTGTGCCAACTTTTTTGCCCTTTTTCTTCGACTTTGGCTGATTCTTTGTCCATTCTTCAAATTCGTCTTCCTCTTGTTTCTGTTAAGCACGTGTAAATATGAACCAAAACCAAAGCATATTACAACCACTGCAGTGTGAACACAAATGCATGCATGCACACTAGGATAGATGGCTTTGTAGGAAAAAATCAGGTAAATTGTATTTTCACAAACAACTCATATCTATCAGGAAATAGAGAAATATTCCTAGTAAATAAATCTTGCTACTGTGACTACTTTTTCCAAGTCTTAAATAATTACACTAATACTGAACGCTGTATACTCAATCCACAATTATGACAATCTCAGAAGTAAGTCCACTTCTGTCTTGTCCAAATAAACCTGTCTTAATTCAATATTATTTCTGAGGTATTGCTGTAGTTTGACTGTTGGACAACAGCCAATCAGCACTCACCTGCTCTTGCTGTGTTCTCCTCCTTGGAACGAAGAGCTCACTGTCTGACGAATCATCTTCATCTTTATTTGCAGCATCCATAAGACTAAACAACAAATAAACTCATGCCATAAACCAACAACTATAAGACCACAAGCAAAACAGAAACATGTTTTCTTGTAGACTGACCATACTAAAACATATTCTTTATTCTAAATTTCATAAGTCAGATGCACTAGGACAGAAAATGTATGTTACATCGGATGAGATTTCAGAGAAATTGGCATCTGAATAATTTACAAAACATAAAACATGAACAAACCAAAAAAAAGCACTTGACAATCACTGATACTTGTCAATATAATGTCCGACAATAAATAGCCAACCTCTCCCGCAGTTCTTCTTGTTCCTCGTCATATGCAGACTTCTGTGTTTCCTGCCATTTCCTATCATCGTCTTCACTCTCATCCTCGCTCAGTTTTCTAGAACACGGGATAATATTTTAACCCTGACTGCGACAGTTGTATGAAGACAAGAATGATTCTTATTCACTGTGTTGCTAAATGCAAGAAGGCCAGCATCAGACGATGGACACAGATCAACATTATAAGTCTTAACTTGTAATATCACTGTATCAACAAATGTACAATATATATACACATAGTTTTTTAACCTTCCTAATTCAGTTCCAGCCACTTACCCATCTCTTTCCAGTAAAACCTTTCTTTCATAGTCCTTCAGGAACATTGGTTTCACTTTCTTTTTTGTCTTCTTTTCCTTTTTCTCAACATCGTCACTGGCTTTGTCTGAAAGTTTGTGTACAGTTATGTTGAGTGGTGACCTCAGGCATTGATGATCAAACGTGGTGATTCGCCAAACCTTCCTATCCACCATACAGGTTGTACACTTCTAAATAATCTGCATCCTTGTTTCAGTGACTACAGCAACAATATGAAAGCTATATTAGTAACAAAGTTGAAAAAAAGGGAAATATCCATTTACATGCCCAATAAAAGCACAGGTCTAAATTTGCATAACAACCTAATTATTAATTAATTATTATTATGACACAACAATGAATGGGGAAGAATTAAAATATTATTTTTTATCTGTTTTATCTGAAAAAATTAACTCACTGTGATTATGTTCGATATAACACTGCATCAGGTTTGTGACATGAATTTTGGTTCAATAACTACAAATTTGATGCAATAATAACTAATTTTATGAAAGTCACAGATGCTAGTTGGATAACTTCTAAATTACTTAAATTGTGCCTAAATTAGTTTTTTAGTTAAAAAGTTCAGTATTTGTTGTTAAAATGCAATTTCTTATCAGTTATGCTAAATGCCAACCCAATAAAGAAAATAACTACCCAGTATTAACAGCTCAAAACCAGATAAGTAAAATGGAGGTGTTGACTTATAGATCTTCAATGATGTGGGTTTTACCAAAAATGCAAAACTGCTATACCAGAAGAATGATAAAACTGTATGCTCTGGTCATAGATCCTGGGGTCTTTTCTCTTGATAGCAGCCAGTGTTTCCAGCCAATCTTTCTCCAGCTGAGGGGTCAGCGCCTAAACCAAGCATTCAATTGTGATACATGAAATAAGATTTCTACAAAATATGTAGTCTTGGAAAATTACACTGTTAGACACTATACGGCAATATTATTTTTAACTACAACCTTGTACCAATGTCAAAACATGGTTGCATAGCTAGACAAGAAGTGATATAAGAAGATGGTTAACCAATCACAAATATCAAACTTTGAAATGTAATCTGACATTTTTATGCCAGACCACTTTGTGTGTTGAAGGTATAACAACTGTTTAAATTTACCTCTGCATCGTCATCTTCTTCCTCTGAATCACTGCTTGTAAATTCATCATCTCCAACGTCACCATATTTATCTTTTACTGAAAACATCAATAACAACATGGCAACATGTATATGCGGTTGGATATAAATAACTAAGTACAGCACTTCCATACAAAATAAAACTGACCTGGTACTGTCGCGCCATCAGGATTATGTTCTGGGTGTTTCACCACTTTGACAACATCTCTATATTAATGGGCTTAAAGATAGCATTTGCCATAGAGAATGTGTACATCATATGTAATACATTTTTTTAAAGAACAATTTACATGCACACAACTTTTTTTAATATTACACTCAGTCTGTCACTGGTACTGTGGAGCACCGTGGCTATGTGGTAGAGCACTGGAGTGTCGGTTGAGTTGGATTGTCACTCCACTTTGCCAGTGTCTTTCGGAAAAGACACTAAAAGCTTTTGTGGTGTTGGTCCTTTCTATAGTATCTGGTGTCTGTGTTAGGGGAAGTAAAATATCCCACACAGGAAAATGGAAAAAACCTGTTGTGGACTCAGCGCACCTCACAGATTTGGTGATTTCGACATCAAAACTCACTACTACCGTTCCTCCCAGTTTAGCTCTGATCAACTGTTTAGGGAGCATCCCATCAAGCATCATGGCCATCAAACTGTCTTGTGTGGTTTGAAAATTGGCCTTGCCATCTTGTGTAAGTATTTAAGCAACAAGGCGTAGTCATGCATCATTTAAACACGGGCTAGCAGCTGCATAAAGACCACATGCAATAATTTCGCATAATTTTTGTGACAACCTACTCTGACAGCAGTTCCCAGTGTCCGTGACAGTAGCACATATTAAAACCGCATATTATCGCCCAAGAGCACGATGCGTTAGATCAACTTACGACAATATAAATAAATGTTAATTTACTATGCAACATACGCATAGATGCAACATTTCGAGAAAAAACATACATCGCTGGAGTTCCTCTTTCTTGCGCCATTTGTTGTATCTTTCTGCGTAATCCTTGTTGATGCGAAATTCTTCGGCCATGTTGCGTGCTGGGTTTGTTGCTTATCTGCAGACTGTACCACAAAATAGGGGGACCGGCGAACGTGTTGTAAATGTCGACGGGTAAACATAACGATCTATTGTACCAAATCACGTCTATTTCTGCGTGTTACTAATTACATGTAACTAAAATTGCCAAAAGAATGTTCCTGTGACGGTGACATCGCAAAAAATGTCGGATTGTATGTATTATGACATATTTTTTGCATAAGTTCTGTCATACATCTTTGCCTAACATCTTATTGATACTATAACTGACACTGACACTGTTGACAGTGTTGTCAGTCAGACAGTGTTGGGCATTCTCAACTTCTGAAAGGATTTATTTAAGGTGCAAGACTGATCTCTTGGTATTTTAATGATGACTGTGACTTATTTTACTTTTTGTTACAAATAATACAATGTTCAGACTTCCCGAAGTCCTCCACATTTTTTATCACAGCCAATTTCAACTTATTGCACACAGCCACAGGAGTCTTTGACTTTGGATCTATTCTGTGTGTTCTATCTGGTCGCTCCATGGAAAGAAATTGCCATTCTATTGTTTTGCGGAGAGAGGGGCAGAGACCTCTCCGGGACAAACAGAACTGTCCGAAGAGGCTCAGTGGGTCTGTCCAGTCTCTCCGACTGCAGCAAGGGAATAGGTTAAGAATGACCTGGAGAGTCTCTCTCGGCTTTTCTATGTGTCCCTCTCCATGAAAAAATAGAGTGGCCATTTCTCTCCATGGAGAGACTGCAGAAGACAAATAGAATAGACCCATTGTTTCCTGGCCCTATTGTCTTCACCAGACACCAGAGAACCTACTCTCAGCTCATTCAGTTTACTAGTAACACACAGTGTCATTTCAAATTGTAACCTTGACAGCTGTTAACAGGTTCTACAGTTAAACTACTGTAATGTAGGCCCTACAGAAAATAATCATATATAGTGACACATAATATTTATATTTTATAGTTAACCATATTTGTGGTCATATTCATAACATAAGCTGATGTATTCCTTTTTCAGTATGTGAACATTACACAGGAGAAGAAAGGGCATTTTAACTGCGTGAACAGCTTCAGATGGACTAGACTAGACTATTGAATATGAAAATACCACATAGCTTATTCCTGCTGTATTGCGTTGCACTTCTGCAGCTTGGCTTCGGGGTATTCCTAGCAGGGTTCTTCCCCATGAAAGTTGCCATCCCTGGCTATGCAACTCTCAGAAACAACGAAACAGAGCCACAAAGTTCAGATCAACAAGATGGCTCCCAGCAGGCACCTCATGAACAACTTGGAGTTAAACCACTCTTTCAGAAGATGATATTTGTATTAATCGATGCACTGCGAGCAGATTTTGTTTTACCACTACCTGGAGGTGACCTTCCAAGAATGGAGTTTGTCAGTCGCTTGGTGGATAACAAGGAAACGTTCAGTTTCCTGGCGAGAGCTCATGCTCCAACAGTTACGATGCCAAGAATAAAAGTTAGTGTGATAATTTTTTTTGGTACTATACAGTACATATATGTTCCTTTGTTTAGAAGGCAGTACTATTTGTCGCATTATTGTTCATACTCTGAAGAGTGTGCAGTTTTGTTTTGTCAAAAATTTAGACACTTGTAGCAATTAATGTTTGCTGGTAAAGAACAACAATATTATATTTTATTGATGGATGTTAATGACGTAATGAAATAATTCTGCAATATATATATATATATATATGTATATATATATATGAATTTATGTTGATTCATAATATTAAAATGTATTTATATTCATGATATTGGAAAATATAATTATACATTTAATTAACTTTTAATTATTATTGAACTAAGAACCATACATTGGACACAAAATATAATCAGCATCATATAACTATTGATTCTACATGCAGGCATTAACAACAGGCGGCATCCCAGGCTTTGTCGATGCTGCATTGAATGTGGACTCTCAGGCGCTCCAGGAGGACAACATGGTCAGTCAGCTGCAGCGTGCTGGCAACAAGATGGTGTTCTATGGGGATGATACATGGATGAAGCTCTTTCCCGGACATTTCATGCGAACTGATGGCACCACATCATTCTTTGTCACAGACTACACGGAGGTGAGTAATGGGTGCTGCAGCAGAGATGATGGCAATCAGTGATGAATTGAATGAAGAGATCTGTACCTAGATGGCATTTCACTACTTTCAGGCTAATATTAGTTACAATAGTTTATATAGTTTTTTTAGGAATGGGGTACTAGAGTTATGCATTAATGTGGATCAGTCAGCAACCATGCATTTATTTCTTTTATTACATTTATTTTATATATTACAATGTTATTATTCATTCATTGTGTAAAAAGCTTTGAGCTTTTTAAGGATATTGTGCTTCATAATAATTACATATTCTTATAATTATGTGGGGTATTTAGTGGTGGAAATGGATCCTGAAGAACTTTGTGGATTGTCACAAATGGTGGTTGCTCACACAAAAGTTCAAAAACTATATTTTCTAATGGATGGTTGTCTACATGGGTGCCCTCTAGAAACTGGTCCAAAATGAACATTTCATTTTAATATATTTATAACAGACATTAACTGTTGAAGTTACCATTTCATTTTTATAGGTGGATAAAAATGTGACGCGTCACCTTGACACAGAGCTGTCAAGTAGTGACTGGGACGTCATGTTCCTTCACTACCTTGGCCTTGACCACATTGGTCATCTTGCTGGACCCAGGAGCCCACTGATCAAACCCAAGCTGCAGGAGATGGACAACATTGTACGGAGGATCTACACAGCAATGATTGAACGGGTAGGAGGAAGACTTTAGTGTAAAATCACACTATATTGTAATAAGTATTATATCAAACATGTTGACCACCCAAATATGTTTTAATGGAAAATTAAAAAAAAAATATAATTTGACTCTTATCTGTTTATGAATATCGACCACGCTATGCAGCATGCAGTGTAAACGTGATATTCCAGGTGAAACCTTCAAATTAATGTTGAAGATATTGTTCAAGTTGAATTAATTAGATATTTTATGTATTTGGCCAGAAAATTTAGTTTAGTACCTCAGATAACTAAATGTATATTTTGTGAAAGCAAAAGTCAGCAAACTTTTTTAGTTTGAATATTATTGTTGTGAAACTTCTATGCAATTCTTGCACTTTTTGAGGGTGCTTATAAAAAAGCAAGGAATTTTTTTGATGTACTGCAATCTTGTACACATTGTCATCAACATCCCATTTACTTGGGCAAACACGGCAACAGTGCTTTGTGTGAATATAATTTTTTATTAAACTCATCTAAGAAACCAACAGATAAACGTGTGATAAAATAAGCTCTCTGTATCTTGTTGTTCACTTACCAAAGTGGGAAACATTAAATACAGGAGTTAGGGGTGATCTCAAAACACTAATGTCATTTAACTTCAGATCCCTCCCCCCGTGCTAGTGGGGATACCTGTGAAAATATTGGAAAAATACATTGATGTGCATCGCTAAACAAAACAGTTGCTAACTCTCCAAATGAAATCAATTGTGTGTAGTGTCACGCATCAATGTTTTGAGATCTTCCCTTATGTTAGGCTTAGTAAATTTTAAATCTCATACTTTGTAGGATAAGAAGGAAAGGACGTCCACTGTGCTCCTGTTGTGTGGTGACCACGGCATGAGCGACCAGGGCAGTCATGGGGGTTCTTCCTCCAGCGAGACTGCCGTCCCCCTCGTCTTCATCAGCTCCCAATACTCCCACGGCCAGGGTGAGTGGCTTAGTGGTAGAATAAGGGGAAAGGTGAGTTCTTATTTAGCGCGGTATCCAGTCCTTGGAACTGCTCAAAGCTTTACTGCTTTACACTTCAGCCTCTGACACACCTGTTCATTCCTATGCCAACTCAACTTCTCTGGGAAGCATTAAGCCACACTGCAATAATTATGCAAAGAATATTTATTCACATGTCCACCTCTGTCTACAGCCAGGTACACATTTACACAACTGAGTGAACTGTGGCAACATAGAGTGACTCGAACTGAGTGAACTGTGGCAACATAGAGTGACTGAAATTGCCAGTTTCAAAATGACAGTGAGAGGATTCGAACCCAGATTCTCTAGATTGAGAGTCCAGTGTTTTAACTATGACAACACTCCCCATTGTGGCATTACCATTGCATAGGGCCAGGTTTATATTTTGTTTCTGACAAATATAAAGCAGCATGAATAATTAGTGTCGTGTGGTTGTAAATGTAATGCACAGAGGCAGGGTTGTTTGATTTAAATCATTTGATTTAAATCATTGATTTAAATCGCTAAAAAAAAAATAATTGATTTATGATTTTTTTACTTCTGATTTTTTTAATCACTGATTTATATGAATTGAGCACAAATAATTGTTTACAAGCATTGAGATCAACACAGTTTTGTATATTTTTTAATACAAAAGCACAAAGTGTGCACACTTGTGTAGCTGTATTGACACCAGATAGCCTGACAGTCAAATATTTTATGACATTGTGTATGTCTGAGCTATTCCCTTTTTGAATGCAGTGAAGCCGCACAAAGTTGTCTTCCAGAGGAAGTATCTTTTCAAGTCAGAAGCCCTGAGTTAAAGTCCACTTAGAGCTTGTGCTAGTTGTTAGCAATTCAGTATGTTGACTCAAGTGAGACAGTCTGGGCTACAATTGTTTAATACTGTACCAGTTTGCAGAGTGGTTAGAGACCCTTAGAGTACACAGAGCCCTGGACAGGTGCTAATCACCCTCTCAGCAAACAATAATTAGCACTGCTACAGCCACAAACACAGCATGCTTTCCTTTCCAAGACAGATTATGCAACTACAGAGGGTGAGGCCTTGTGGACATTGTCTAATGTCTTTATATAAGCAAAAATCATGTACCCTCTGTTAAGACAAATACCTAGATCGATTTGAATAGAACACATTTGAAAGAGTTTATAAATATAAACATCTATATAAATGTCTATATGCAAGATTTTTTTTAAATAAAAAAAATCCAATTTAAATTAAAAAAAATTTTAAACAAAAAAATCATGATTTTTTTCAACCCTGCACAGGAAAGAATTCGTTTTGATTGTTGCATGAAAAGGAACAAATTAAAAGGTGTCGCTTATCAAAATATTTGATGATTTCTGTTTTTAAGATGCATCAAATTACCTTTACTGGCATCTGGATTGTAACATGTTTTCATGACTTTTTTTCACTTGGGCCTACACATGAACTCAGATAAGCCAGTATATTACAGTGTAATTTTAGTCTTTCTGTGAAACATCCATATTTTATCTGACAGATCTGATCAACTTGGGCACTCAGATTTCATTGGTAACAGATGACACCACTACTAAATTTAGTAGTCTGTAGATTTAGTGAATTTATCTGCTACAAAGTCTGCTTATATTTACGATGATAGTCGTTTTAATTCTTTTGTGTACGTACACTGTAATTTGTTAAAATCAAAAGAATATTCTCATTTGCAAAAACAGTTGATCTAAATGAAATATTGTGATTTTTTTCAGGTGCTGTTTATAACTCCAACATTGAAGTGGAACAGATAGATCTGGCACCAACCCTCTCCCTCATGCTAGGCCTGCCAGTTCCCCAGAACAGTCTCGGAACTCTTATCATTGATGCCTTAAGTGGCCTTACCATCCGCCAGAAACTGTCGGCCACCTATGTCAATGCTCAGCAGCTCTTGCGAGTGCTAGAGAACAACGTGAAGAATTACAAACAAGGTGAGTATGTGTATGAAAGTATTGTACCAAATTAGCACAAATCGGGGAAGTAATTTCATAGAATGGTGATCATTTGTGATGATAAAAACATGCTCATAATAAAAATTATCTTTGTGTTACCATTTTTGTCTGGGACAGAGACTGCAACACACGTTTGATGATTTAGTTGTTCAATTAAATGATGGTTTATTAAGTGAGTTGTAACCTCATCCAACAGTTATATGGTTGACTGTGCATAACCTTTGTATCTACTCCAACATTGGCACAATCTCAAGACTGCATTTTTGTACAAATGTTTAGAGACCTTCGTGATCACCAAAAAGTAAACATACCTTGCTGACTGTAACGTGTGTACACACGCACGCAGACACACACACACACACACACACACACACACACACACACACACACACACACGCACGCACACACACACATTGTGTATGAGAATTTATAATTATGTGTCAGTTCGATCGTCACAGTTCTCTGGACAATGTATTCCAATTTAAAAAAAAAACCTATGTCATATACATGCATATTGTGTAATTCCTTCAGAGCCTTGCTCTCTGAGCCTGGAGAGAGCCACACTGAGCCACTTGGACTGGCTGAAGCTGTGGCATGAGAACTCCACCCTGGACATGGTCAGTCTGGGTGAGAAAACACTGACCGAGTACAGACGTGCCATGCAGGCCATGAGAGACAGGGTGGCTTCAACACTGTCCAAGTATGACCTTCACGTCATGGCAGTTGGCATCATCAGTGTGTGGATGGTGAGCTGAAGCTTAGCATGCTGAAGATTACCATGCAGGAATATTGGTTAAAGATTTGACACCACTTCTGATCAATCTAAGAGGTTATAAATTTGAATTGTTATGTTTTTAGAGATGGAGAGTATGTAGCAGACATTTGTTTTTGTAATATTTACATAGTATTATTTGTGATAGATACAAATGTCAGTATGTTTGCCATGTTAACTTAACAGTCTGTTTTATACTTTATTAATTTATTTGGAAACAATAAATGTTATTTCTTCTTTTTTGTTCCCAAGTTTCACAAGAAAATACTAAGTTTGTTTGATGGCTCAAAAAGTAGTAGTAGACCAGATTTTGAAACTCAGTGCAGATTTCATCTGGGTAATGATTCGTGTTTGAAGAAAACACCCTCAGTGCCACATGTCTGATGCAGGCCCTGACTGGACTGCTGTACGGCCACATGAGAGGCGGCAGTGACCTGTGGCTTACAGAGGACAGCAGCTGCATCTTCCTGGTCCTCGGCTCCCTCGGTGGCCTCCTCACACTCCACGGTGTTGTCTGTACCAGTCCCGCAGCCAGTCCCCTCCTCTGTCACTGCAGCCCTCTCTCACTTGGCCTCACTGGCATGCTGCTCGTTGGTGGCTCCATCTGGTGTAGTGTGTTAGTGAAGACATGCTCCTGGGATATATTGCAAGAAGTTCACAAACAGGTAATGTGTTATTTTTGTCTGACAACAGCTTTTTGTTGCTAAAACAATGCTCAAACACACTTTCTTTGTAGTGCAAACAAATCTGGAATGAATTCTCCATCACCTTAAAATCGTCTAAAACTATAGCTACCTTCCGCTAAAATTTCAAGACATATTTTTTTTCTAAATTGCTCTGATGATGATTTTTTGTCCCTGTTTGTGATGTCATAAATTTGTTAATGATTCTGGTTTGTTGCATCTCTGAGCTCAGGTCCCTGAAGATTTAGGTAGTATAAAAGTATTATTATTATTAATGATTAATTTGATTAATAACATATTAATGTAAATGTTTTAAAATATATGGTACAATCGAGGTAATATCCCAACAGACATTTTGGTACATATGTGCGACAATGGTTTGGAAATACAACTTCTTACCTGAGCACTTTTCTGTCTTTCAGTTACTTTTTGGAATGGAAATTACAGTTTAATTTAATTTTTGGAATGTTTTTATTTGAACTGAATTTGTTCTCAGGTGCACCGTCAACATGTGGTAGGCCTGTTTCTGCTAGGGGGCACTGTATTCCACACCATCAGTCTACTGTCGAGTAGCTTCGTCGAAGAAGAGCACCAGACATGGTACTTCCTCACTGTCTCCGCCTGCCTTCTGATTGGTCTAGAACACTTGAGACGATCTACATTGAAAGGCAGGCATACTCATCCTGTATCTTTGCCATCACCAGACTCTTCTACTGTCATAAGCGAAAACCAAAAAGTATTTTCTTCTGGTGACGAAGCATACAGACAGGTCAGTAAAAGATATCGTGGATTGACTGAAGAGAGGAGAGTTTGCATGGAGGACAGAAGGAATGGACACACCAATGACGTGACATGGAGGAGTGTGTTGACGTGTGTCAGTTCATTGGCTGCTGTACTCGTCTGCTGCCGAATCGCCAGGATTTGGAATCAGACCGGTGACAAATGGTCACACCTGCCGGATGTGGGAGACTGGCTGGTCAGGTAATGGACAAAGTAGCGTCCACCCATGTCCACTTCTCACTGAGTTTACAACCCTTATACTAATGTAGCACAGTGTAATTTTTGTTTCATGCAATGAGAATGAGAAGTTGAAATGTTAGCGATAAATATCGTTTAGCTTAACGTTTTGGAAGCTAAGGTGAGCTAGCTTTCATGAGAGTTGTGATGAACACATATTTGTATTTATACATTAATATAATGAAATAGTTATTGCTAAGACAAGGACTGGACACATTGCTGTCTGTTGTTGGTTTCTCTTTTGTCATATGCTTCAAGTTCAGCTATGTGCTTTGTTTGATTAAATATAACTAACTATAATTTAGTTAGTTTGTTCTGGTTTTTATTGTTTGTTTTCACTGCTATGTAACCGTGAGACACTGGTTATTCAGATGCATCAAAGTCTGTAATCGCCAGCACGCTACCACAAAGTTGTAGTAGGTGGCTGCACTGTCAGCTGACCATTTCTACATGTTTGACCTTCAGGCCAGAGAAGAAGCTGGTCCTGTCAATGTTGACAGCTGCATCTCTCGCCACCATCTGTGTCGTCCACTGGCGGGACCACCGTACTCCCGTCACCAGGTGTCTCTTTCTACTCACCACACTCGCAGTCTACTGCTTCAGAGCCGCCAATGGAACTCTTCTACTGCCGGGCATCTATGATATAACTACGATGTCAAAGTCAGTGTTTTTGTCTACTCTTCATGACAGTTTGCTATGCTATTCACGAGTAACATTCTACGCTATTCATGAGTAACGTTATTTCTCCATTTGGATAGTCAACATTCACTGTTTCCAAGCTGTAAAGTAAAGAGTATATTTGAAAATTTAAACCAGTTAAATATTTTTTTTCCTGGAATAATGGGCTTTGATTAAAACAAGTTGTCATGCAAATCATAAAATGTGCAAACTTTTAGGGTAGTAGGATTCAATTTTGGGGATAACTATTCCCTTAGTCTTATGGAAAAAATCTAAGTAAAATACATTAAGAAATATATATTCCAGTAAAAAGACTGTCACTAATTGTAATCAACAATCAACATGGCAGTCATAGCTCATAAGAAGACATCTTGCAGAAGATAACTTGTAGAATACATGTTGCAGAAGATATCTTGCAGAAGACATCTAACAGAAGACATCCTGTAGAAAAGATCTTGCTGAAGAAATCTTACAGAAAACATCTTAAAGGAATTTCTTGTAGAAGATATATTGTAGAAGGCATCTTGCATGGGACATATTGCGGAAGTTATCTTGCAGAATTCTCTAAACAGATGTAACACAGCCTGTACAGTGTGTGCTGTTATGAAACACTGCAGGTTTTTATGCTTACAGAGGTGCTGCGGAGGCGAGGATTGTCTACGCCATTGTGGCTCTTCTTCTCATCAATGCTGTGTTCCATCTATGGACCACATTATCCAAGGCCCAGCTTGTTCAAGGTAAAAACAAGAACGTATCAGCCAATGGTGCTGCATGGTCAAGGTTCTACTTGGACGTGTTGCTGCAGTGGACGCTGGTCAGTCTGCTGCTGGTGCGGGCACATAACATCAGTCTGGTGGCGGTGGTCGTGGTCCAGCGGATATGTCTGGGATGTGCTCTGCAGGAGGTCAGGTGGATGTCACCCTCACATCTCACCCTTATACATGTGTGGCTCGGACAGGCAGCCTTCTTCTATCAGGTTAGAGTTTAGTAGTGCAGTCTTTTCAGTGTGGACCAGTGTGTCCGGTATTTAACAAAATTCAAATTAATTGAAGTCTTGCGAGAATTCATCAATGAGACACCTGTCCTTTTAGTCTGACTGTTGCATGTTGTAATGTTAGTAGGACAGCAATAGATTGCATACACCAGCTTATTGGTTTACGAATTATTGATTCGTCCAAATGCACAACTGATGGAACAGTGATTCGTTAATCTCCTACAATAACCTGACATTTTCATGCAAGGTGGTTATCACTGATAGATTTGTTGTTGCAAAAAAATTAGAAATGTTAAATAGTCTAGACTGGTTTGTTTAGGTAATATTTTTGCTGTTTGGTGGGTTCACTCACCCCAGACATCCACTTTAATGACAGTTTATGTTAGTTATGATTGTCAGCAGTTAACTCACAGCAAGTTTAAATCACAGAGCTAGTAATCACAGAGCTAGTAATCACAAGCTAGTTGTAAAGTAGTTGTGTCAATTGTGTCAGTGTCAACTATTGCTTTCTGACGCCAATGTTTGCAGAGTAGTTTCAGAGCACATTATACAGAGCGTAACTGCTCTGCAATTATGTGGTGATTATGAAGCTTGTCAGTAGGGCTTTAATGGTGCCAGCTGGATGGGTGTTTATTTACTGCAGTTGTTACTTAGTGATAAAACTGTTCATGTATAACAGGAGCTCTGTGATTTCTTCACAAAACTAAATTTGAAGGTAGGCCAAAGTTAACTACATGGGGCACAGTAGTACAGTGTTTAGCTACATGGGGCACAGTAGTACAGTGTTTAGCTACATGGGGCACAGTAGTACAGTGTTTAGCTACATGAGGCACAGTAGTGCAGTGTTTCGAACATCAGACTTACAATGGAAAGAACCAAAGTTCAAAACTTCTTGATGCCGTTTCAAAGCTTGGACAATTTCATTCACTCCACGTTAGCTCAGTTCACTCAGCTGTAGAAATGAGCACCTGGCTATAGACAGTGTTGGATAAATGTGAACAAATAGTCTTTGCGTAATAATGGCTGAATACTTTCTAGAGAAGTCAAGTGGGAATTGGAATGAACAGGTCTGTCAAGGAGTGAAGTGTAAAGCACTTTGAGTGGTACTAAGGACTGGAAACCACGCTATATAAGAACTTACCTTTACACTGAACAGTAATAATATATTTTATGATTGGTTCAGGGCAACTCCAACAGCCTGGCTACCGTCGACTTGTCTGCTGGCTACATTGGCTTGGAGGAGTTCAACCTGCCAATGGTTATAGGTCTACTATACCTGGCTACATATGCCGGACCAATCTACTGGGTCCTCTCTCTCATGGTTCACCTCAACAAACAAGTCAGTCAGGTGACATCGTCGATGGACAGGTCAGTATAGCGACAATATCTCATAATTATATTCTTTTTTTATTATGCACTGTTTTCTTCCAGTTTTTTTTCTCCAATAATTTGGAAAGTTTAATTATGTATTACATCATACTATGTATGATCATCAATGTTTATTTTACTGGACAGAAATGTTAACAAATAAATACAAATGAATGCTGTAACCAAATCAGCAAGTTGCATTATTTAACAAGATTTAACAAGATTTGCCATCCAAGCCAAAGGCCCAGATGGCAAGTGGACAAGGAAGCCATTGGCTTATCGAGAGTCCAACAATGTTCAACTACTTATGACCTGCCCTCCTGAGATATGTGTCAACCTTGTTTTTAGCAGTTACACAATCTGTAGACAATTTGTTCCATTCATTTATTGTCCTCTGTGAGAACGAGTGCTTCCTGATGTCCAATCTACATTGATCCTTTACTAATTTTACCTCATGTCCTCTAGTTCTGCTATCCTTCTTGAGTGAGAAAAACATATTTCTATCAATATTTTCATACCCATTCAATATCTTAAAAACTTCAATCTGATCTCCTCTTAACCTCCTTGTCTCTAGAGTTGTTAAACCACATTCTTTCAGGCGTTCTTCATAACTAAGGTCTCTAAGTTCTGGAATAATTTTAGTTGCTCTCCTTTGTATGCGTTCAAGCGTATCTATATCCTTCTTACGATATGGTCTCCATGCTTGTATACAGTTTTCTAAATGAGGTCTAACTATTGCTTTATAAAGAGGTATAATTAACTTTTTTTCCCTTGTATGTTATGTTTCTTCTAATCAATCCAAGAATTTGATTACCCTTTGAAGCTGCAATACCACACTGCTCTGAAACTTTCATAACAGCGTTTATTGTAACTCCTAAGTCCTTTTCTTTTACAGTAGTACCCAGAACAGTATCTCCCATTTTCTAGTTTACATTCAAGTTCCCATGTCCTGTATGTAGGCATTTACATTTCCCAAAATTGAACAGCATCTGCCATTTCTCAGACCATTTCACTAATCTGTCTAGATTGTTTTGTAAATGTTGTTTATCACCATCAGTATTAACCTTTGTAAACAGTTTTGTGTCATCCGCAAATTTCAGTACGTTACTTGTTATACTGTCGTCCAAGTCATTGATATAAATTAAGAATAATATAGGTCCTAATACTGATCCTTGAGGTACCCCACTCAAAACCGATTTCCAATTTGAAACTTCTCCATCTACTACAACTCATTGTCTTCTGTCAGTCAGCCATTGTTCTATCCAGTCAGTTATGCTATCCCCGATACCATGGGCTTTTAAATTAAGTAGTAATCTTTGATGTGGCACTTTGTCAAAAGCTTTCTGAAAATCTAAGTAGATAATATCTACTGGCGATCCCACGTCTATCCACTTAGTGATTTCTTCCAAAAAACAACATATTTGTTAAGCATGACCTCGCTTTAAGGAATCCATGTTGAGATGAATTTAATAATTTATGCTTAACGAGGAAGTCCACCATATGGTCTTTAATTAACCTTTCTGATAATTTACAAATCACTGACGTTAAACTCACTGGTCTGTGATTCTCTGACTTATTTCTCGAACCCTTTTTAAATAATGGTATGATGTTTGCTTCTTTCCATTCAAACGGAACAACTCCCTCTTTTAATGACAAGTTGAATACTCTTGCAAGTGGTATACTGATTTGTTCTACTGTTTCCATTAGTAATTTTGGAGGAATCCCATCCACTCCTGGTAATTTGTTATCCTTCATTGCCTTTATTTTCTTAGCTACCAATTCTGGAGTTACAACTAACGGACCTAAATAGTCAGATTTAGCCCCCTGAAATTTAGCATCAGCAACTGGTAATGAACTAATATCTTCTTTGATAAACACTGAACTGAAGTAACCATTTAGGTCTTCCGCCATTAAAAACCCCTGTGATATTATATTTCCAGCACTGTCTTCTAGAGGTCCAACCTTGTCTTGTACGTTTTGTTTACTCCTGACATATGCATAAAAACTCTTGCTGTCATTTTTTATGTTACATGCTAGTTTTTGCTCATAGCTTCTTTTAGATTGTCTGATTTCAGTTGTAGCTGCATTAAGTGCCTCTTTGTATTTTGCATAGTCTTCTTCCTTTCTGGTACACCTATAAACCCTTCACATAGTTTGCTTTAGCATTATTTTTCTAATAGCCTCTTTTGACAAGTGTTTCTTTCTATACCGTTTTCCTTGTTTTTGGAAGGGAACAAATTTATCGATGATACTCTCAATTTCATATTTTAGAATATTCTAACATTCAATTGCGGTGTTATTCATCAGCATGTTATTCCAATCTAGCTTTGCTAAATATTTTCTCATATCTTTGTAGTTACCTTTGTGGAAGTTTCTCTTGTACGTTTTCTTATTTTTACTTTCTGATTTTACATTGATGTCAAAATGTATTTGATTATGGTCACTATTACCCAATGGTTCAAATATTTTTACATTGTCCACTAATTCTTTTTGTGATGACAAAACTATATCTAATACATTTTCTCCCCTGGTTGGTTCTAGTACGTGCTGAGTAAGAAAGCTATCCTGGATTAAAAATAGAAATTGTTGGTCCTCAATCCCTGTGCTCTCTAGAGAATTCCATTGTATGTGTCCATGGTTAAAATCTCCCATTATGAAGCATTCCCCTTTACTAACTTCCTTTATAGTGTTTTTTATTTTTGTGTTGTCCTCTTCGTTTATGTTTGGACTTCGGTAAACTAATCCAATAGTTAATTTTGAATTTCCTGAAACAATTTTGCACCAAACAGCTTCATCGCAGTCTGCTTCCCTTTCTAGTTTTATTTCATAAGCCTGAATAGATTCTTTAACATATAAAATAACTCCCCCGCCCCTTCTTCCTATTCGATCTTTCCTAAACATTACATATCCTGTCAGTCCTAATTCAGCATCTGTTATATTTATGTTGGCCCATGATTCAGTTATACCAATTATGTGAGGGTCAATATCTTCTGCCATGATGTTTAATTCGTTTTTCTTATTTACTATGCTCCTAGCATTTAAACATATGCATCTATAACCTTTTTCAGAGATGTTTTTTGGATGATTTGATATTGGTTTATCTGTGCTAGTGGCCTCTTGTTCTGCTTGAGACACCTCTAGGTAACCCCCTGCACTTCTAGTTTAAAGAATGTTTACTTCCAAAAATATTTGTCATTGTACCCAAGTCACTATCTACTGCTGCTGAAAGTTTGTCCGCGAAGTTATTGTTTGTTATTGAAGCACATAGTAATTTTCTTTAAAAAAAATGCTGTTAAGCTTTTCTTCTACAGTTACCGTATTCGACATATTAAACGTACATGCCCTAATTAGTACACCCCCTTTTTTAATCAGCTGGATCAGGTTATTGTAATTTGACTCATGTGGAACAAATGAAGTGTCACCATCTGGTGTTAAACCGTTGACACCACTTTTCAGTTCTACACTAGTCACCAAACCACTAGTGTTAACCAGTTACCTTAGTGTCTAAAGAAACAAATGTTAGTGTCAGGGTTGTTTGATTTAAATCATTTGATTTAAATCATTGATTTAAATCATGATTTAAATCACTCCCAAAAAATCATTGATTTAGTTCCGGTTGTTTTAATCGCTGATTTATATGAATTTTAACACAAAGAATTGTTTACAAGCATCGAGATCAACAAAGTTTTGTATGTTTTTTAATACAAAACACAAAGTGCGCACACTTGTGTAGCTGTATTGACACCAGATAGCCTGATGTTTGAGCTATTCCCTTTTTGAATGCAAGGAAGCCACACAAACTTCTCTTCCAGAGGAAGTATCTTTTCAAGTCAGAAGCCCTGAGTTAAAGTCCACTTAGAGCTTGTGCTAGTTGTTACCAATTCAGTATGTTGACTCAGTTGTTTAATGTTGTACCAGTTTGTATTCTGGTTAGAGACCCTTAGAGTACACAGAGCCCTGAACAGGTGCTAATCCACCCTCTCAGCAAACGATAATTAGCGCTGCTACAGCCACAGACACACAGCATGCTTTCCTTTCCAAGACAGATTATGCAACTACAGGGTGTGAGGCCTTGTGGACATTGTCTAATGTCTTTATATAAGCAAAAATCATGTACCCTCTGTTAAGGCAACAACCCAAATCGATTTCAATAGAACACGTTTCAAAGAGTTTACAAATTTAAACGTTTATATAAATGTCTATTTATCAGATTTATAAAAAATATACAATTGTTAAAAGATAAAAAAATCATGATTTTTTCAACCCTGGTTAGTGTACACTTATAAGAACAGATTCCTTAGCATTTTTCTATGGCCCAATTTTTTGTCAAGTGTGCTATAAACTTATTAGGTCGAATACGGTAGTTGGAACTGCTGGATTGTTTTCATTGATCTTGTCTACCTGCAGATCTCTGTCCACGGCCCTGCTGCAAGTAGTTGGAACTGCTGGATTGTTTTCATTGATCTTCTCATCCTGCAGGTCTCCGTCCACAGCCCTGCTGCAAGTCTGCTTCACACTGGCACTCACCCGGGCTCTTCCAGTCGCCGTCTACCTCGTGCTGGTCACTATAGAGAGATACCACTTATTTGTGTGGAGTGTGTTCTCCCCAAAGTTACTCTACGAGACAGTGCACACCTTGCTCACTCTCTCCTTGGTGATCTGTCTCGCTGTCTCCAAGGTTCTCATTAAGTAATTCATTTGTACAAAACAATATTGCCATTGGACCTCTGTCTGTGATAGGAGATGTGTTTTCAGTTTCTTCACATTCCAATGACGTACAGTGTAGTGAGAAATGTCTGTACAAAATCCGAAAACTTTGGGCATGCATTGTCGTGGATACATGATTGTTTTGCAAAAAAAATTTTGTCAAATGATTATTAACATTATTGAGGTAACCACCAGAGGCATCATGAGTAATTTCAGGTAGGCTATAGATGCTAATGTTTTATTATTGATTTTTTTTATTTTTCTTTTATGTATAGTGTATATCTGTGCAGTGTACATACTACACCAAAGACGAGAAAATGGAAGGTGTCGTTTTGCTTCTATTTGTGAGATACGCCAATATGTGAATTAGATGTGAATGATAAATTACATAATGCGCATTTCAGTGGTCTCTCCCAGACCTCGCATAAATCAGTTGATTAATAATATATATGCCAATGTGGTAAACTTGGGTCATGACGCACATGCTGTTAAATGACATGTACATATTGTAAGTATACTAAATGATGTATTCGTTACTAGTGTATGTATGCTAGTTCATCGTTGCCAACTTGTACGGTTTACCTGTAACGGATTTTCTGATATTTGACGGACTTTATGGCTGTAGTCCTGATATATCTGTTATCGTTTTGTGTGTTTTATCAAGATTTTTTTATTTTACAGGATATGGTCCGCGTTTGTCTAATTGTACGTCAATAACAGAACGTCAGTCAAACCACGTCTAAGGAGCTATATTCGCGAATATTTTACCTGTGCCCAGTAAGCTGCACCAAACTCTCGCGAGATCCAGTCGATATATCCCGTGCTACTTTTTAAAAATTTCAAACTGGAAATCTGTTCTGAGTGGGGTACCACAGGGATCAGTATTAGGCCCTATACTGTTTTTGATATATATAAATGGTTTGGAAGATGACATATTTAGCAAAGTACTGAAATTTGCAGAAGACACAAAAGTATTCAGAAAGGTTACAGATAAACAAGGTTTACAGGATGATCTAGATAAATTAGTTAAATGGTCAGAAAATGGCAAATGTTATTACATTTTGGGGAGTGTAAATGTATACACATAGGAAACATAGACAAAGAATATAAAATGGGGGATGCTGTACAAGTAAAGGAGGTAACATTTAGTGCTGACATGAAAGTTTCAGAGCAATGTCGGATTGCTGCTTCGAAAGGAAATCAAGTTCTAGGTCTAATTAGGAGAAATATCACGTTTAATGAGAAACAGCTAATTGTACCCCTGTACAAAGCAATAGTTAGACCACATTTGGAATATTGTATTCAAGCATGGAGGCCGTATCGTAAGAAGGACATAGACAGAATACAACGAAGAGCAACTAAAATTATTCCAGAATTGAGAGACCTTAGTTACGAAAGTCGCTTATTACACTGTGGTTTGACAACACTAGAGACCAGGAGACTAAGAGGAGACCAAATAGAAGTGTTTAAAATAGTGAACGGTTATGAGGATGTTGATAGGAATATGTTCTTCAAACTCAAAGAAAGCAGTAGAACCAGAGGACACAAAGTAGCATTAGTTAAGGAGCAGTGTAGGTTGGACATGAGAAAGTACTCTTTCTCACATAGGGTGATAAATGAATGGAACAAACTGCCAAATGATTGTGAATGATAAATTACATGTTAGTAATGTGAATATGTTTAAAAATAGAATTGACAGATGGTTGATAGGGGCGGTCTACACATAGATGAGAAAACTGTTGGACTCTCGATAAGCCAATGGCTTCCTTGTCCACTTGCCATCTGGAACTTGTTGTTTGGGTTGGCAATCTTGTTAAATGTATTTTTGACTACACGGATAAAGAGGAGAGCAACAACTTTTGAGTAAGCGCGGTAAACCAGCGGACGTAGGTAATCACACGCGTTTAGTTCGATCTTACGGATATCTACACCACTCAGGGTTGGCAAGTTAAATATAAGTAACATGAAAAAATTAACACTCTTTGTCAATTTATCGTTAATTGTAAGTGCACAATGTTCCTTGCAAGATGAATGTTTTCTGTTTGACGCGTTATTGTTGTTGAGTTCTCAGATCTCTGGAACCTGTGTGTGCTTGAAACGTGCACCGTTCTGTGATGTGTCTATGCATGTTCTACCTGACCATCGCTACGAATGAGGTTTAATGTCCTTGATTTGTGTTATGACAGATGTATCCTTTTCATGTATAAATGTGTTATTCTTCTACTGGTGGTGTAATTACTTGGCGCGTAGCGTGCGACGTATGAATAAATGTGTGACAGTGTCACTGAGAGTGTCCAATGATTATAAACAGAGTTTTGAGAGTGGGGAGCGCGGTTGCCTGTGTAATTATGTCGCGTCTCACAATTCACAACCACCTTTCAAAAGTGTAACTAGCGATAAAAACCAGTATTCCGCGCCGACAATAACGATGGACATTGTCCTCCACCAACATTATAATACGTAATCTTCTCTTCTGAGGTCTCAATCATTATTCTCGAAGAAATTATAATTATTAATGTTAGTGAGTTCCGTGGAATTCGCAAGTATCTCTGTAAATGAATTCTCGTCCGCACCTACCGACGGTAATGTGTACTCGTTAGTATTTCAATGAGTTCCCAACTGAACCCGTCCAAGGTAATATAATTCCTCATTAAATCAGGCCTTAGTCAGTCCAACCCCAGGTAATCGTTAATTTATGCGCAATGGTTAACAACCTTGTTTTATGAGCTCGTAATAACCTTACCGAAATCGGTTCTCCGTTTTCTGTCAATGGTTTTTTCGTAGGCCCGGAAATGCTGTATATGGATTTTTGGTAAATGACCGACGTCATGTGGCTGTGTGCTGAAATCAATGCACAATGTGGAGGGCCCTGGTATTTAATCGTGTGACACAGTGGTGTATGTAAAAATATCTTCACAAATGGTCTCAGTAAGGCTAAATTGCTTTAATATGGGTTGGTCGTGCATCGAAATATTTCCCCAAAACATCGTTTATGTTCCGATCATACATTAAACTATGATGAGGGTAACGTTACAAATAAACAACATCCTGTTACAATCATGCTAACTGGATGTGTAGGCCGTACACCTTTGTGGTATGTCATCTCTGTGCTGGTGGCAACACGAAGGACAATGAGTGTTCCCGGATGTGCGTCCACATGTCGATGACGTAATTCAAACGTTAATGTAGTCGCGGAGGACGAGGGTCCGCCGTTCAATGACATTGCTTTCCTGAAGTGTCGTAGACATAATTTTCTACATCGATGTTGTGACGCCTAAATGCGTCGCTGCTACTTTCATAGCAGGTTTTCTGCCTGGTCTCAACGGCACATGTATAATTAATTGCCCATTAATCAGATGTCACCTGCTGCCTCTGTGTATGATTCATTGGACACCACGCCCGGTGGGTGACGACGACATTCTGGTCATTACTAATTTATTGCACAGTGGTGTGTTTTCTGACACACGACAGTGATTGTGATTCGGTCACAGTCGGTGCGTTTATAGGTGATCACCACTATTAATTGGGCAGCGTGTGCGACGTTATAACAATAATGAGATTTTTAGGCGATCGTCTTTTTATTAAAAAAATATTACGACATTCATTTGGACATAACTTTAGCAAACTAATTTATTGGCTGTTGAAACTTATATTGACGCTGTTCTATTTAATCACAAAAGCAGCATTAAGCCCTACATTATCTCTCGTCCGCAATTAAACCAGTTTCTTTGATTTTGTATTTCGACTTCAATAGTTGTGAATAGTTTTCACTTGCAAACAAGCGTGCTCTCCTGGAGTGTCTACCCCGAACGTTGACATTTCAATTTGGTCCAAGGGGATTGGACGACCCACCGACCCCCACGTGACTTCGTGCCTGAATACGTTTGGTTCTCCTGTAGTTTTACTTTTAGACCCACATAATTCCACGCCGTAAGCCGTCATAGTCGAACTCATCCAATATTCGGGGCCCTTCTCAGACCCGCTAGGTGGCGCACTATTTTGGTTCACTGCTAATCCCGAATGGGTCTCTACAAAACACCATAGAAAATATTGACCACAATGGTGGCGGTGTACCGATACGTTGCAATGTGTTATCCGATATTGTGGTCAGAAGCATTTCAATCAAGGTCTCTTCAGGACGTCTGTTTCACTTCATAGTGTCTTCTACGTTAATAAGTAAAACTTTTTCTGACGGGTGCGCCCTACTACAACTATGGCGCCATCTGACGTCAGCCATTCCATCTTTCCACACCGGTCCACTCATCTCGTTTCACATTTCCAAATTTATGCCTCAACCATGTTTCCGTGCATTCCAGTATTTTTACTTAGGCTGGTCGTAGCATTTACGGTGAGCTTCTTTCTCAATAAAATTGTGATCCTTACAATTCCAGCCGCTCTTCAACACGACACCACTGTAAAAGCTGAGGTGATTTGATACTATGTTTCCGGAGTTTGTTCATCATTGTGGATGTCTCCTTTTCAGTTCAGTTTTGTTGAATATATTTTCAAAGCTCGCAAATAGATTTGGAGAGATATTCCCCTTGTGTTTGCTTCAGACATACATAATTGCGCACACCCCAAACGTCACATTAATAGCCGTGATCGGCTTCTGTGATGCACCCACATACAACAACTGCAGTGGGATCTTCAGATCAGATTCATATAAGATCATTTCAAACAGGTTTAACGTACATAGGCATTTCACTGTAGTAGAATGCAGTTATTTTTTTTACGTTTTTTGTGCTTCTTTCCGTTGCCGTGATTTTAAGAACTGTTTAGTTGACTGCAGTTTACATATTATGTTAAAGG